>CM035227.1:16822990-17455458 GCA_020226215.1 Sindora glabra
AACCGAAATGGCTGAATACTTAGCCATATTGAAATCCACACAGTTATAAAATTTATTTAATAATTAATTACGAATTCTAATAAATTTCAACATTGCGTACCTTTTGCTTTAACAATAATTATAAGCCAATTATTCATGTTTCATATTCACCTTCACTATTTCAGCACATCGCATTCAATTAAAATATAAAATTGATTAGTTGATCTTGCAATGTTATGATCAATATCTTGTACCAACACCATTTTTAGGGCAAGAAATGTCGAAATATAATTTTCAATATTTTAAACCTATAAAATTAACAATTGTTCATGATGATCGACTATAAAGTCAAGCATAACTTTGTCTTTTATTACTTTCAAAAGACAATATTATGAAAGTCTATTAAGCTTAGATCTCATTTTTCAATTCGACCGTATATTAAGGGTTATTTTAACATGTATTTTAAAATATTAGTCATGGCTAACAGTAGAACGATGGTTAATGATAAATAATACCTAAGTTTAGAATATGAGAACTACAAAATAAGATACAAATTTTTAATTATCAAATATTTTTGTTCTGTTACGTTTAACATTTTAGATAAATAATAAATTGCCTTCTATTTCCCTTCATTATTTTCTTGAGATAAAAATAACCTATTACATTATCTAAAGATGAAACATATATTTTTAAAGATTAGTCTAAGATAAGTGAAGACATTACTAATGGATTAGTTAAATATTTCATTATGTCTTCAAACATTGCTTGATGCTCAACTTACCACATAAACAACTATTCATTCTTTAACTTCAACAACGGTGAAAAACTCTAATTTGACTAGAAAGGTTAGAAATGAACCTCCCTAAAAGGTTTGACTTTTGCTAAGAAATATTTTAGTCCTTTCTTGTTGGTCGGTTTTATAGTTTCCATTATGACTTCAGTTTTATTTTTATCCATCTCAATCTCCTTTTGGTGTACTAGAAAATATAAGAAATTTCCTACTAAAATATCAAAAGAACATTTAAGGGGATTCTTATTTAAGTTGTTCTTATGTATTGGTTAGAGGCATTTTTTAAAATTTTCAAATACTCTTGGTAAAAACTCCTTTTTACCGACTTTCACAACCTTTTTGTGCTCTCACTAACGCGGAATCCATTAATTCAGTTTCCACTAAACCAACCTAAACTTACTATTTGGTATTAACTCATGGCTTGCTAATAATATATGTTAATTTGTACAATAAATTAAAATATTAACAAATAAATATGTTTATCTAACATTTACTAAGATAACAAAGTTAAACCTACTTACTTGCCTTAATAATTTAGGGTTAAGCTAGCTTAATTAACCTTAATACATGCAAATTATCTTTATAAATGAAAATTTGACTACACACTCCAAATCTTATAAAAAATATTTCTATTTATAAATAAAATAATTTTTATAGCTACCTTGTACTAGAAAACCTGAAGGGATTTACTCCTACTATAGTGGTGGAAGAGGCAGCTTCTGTAGTAACATTTGTAAAATTAAACAAATAAAAAAGTGAGTTTAAAACCTAGCAAGTAAACAACTTACTTAAAATTTAATAATAGAAGGATGTATTTAGCATTCTTACTCCTTAAACAATTCTTTCATATATAAGAGGTACAACTATATATATTAATTCAAATGAATAACCATATTCCCCCTTAAAGGATCAATAATAAATAAATAAATAAGAATAAAAAAGTAATTAGATCTCTTTGTGACTCTAATCAACCTTATCTTTTCATAAACTTTACCTTATCTTTTTGGGATTTGCCTTATCCCTTTACAAACATATACTGATTTGATTTTATATCACTATTCAATTACTTGATCTCTTCCATTCATAATTCTTAACACAATAATATCCCATACTAGAATTTTAGTATTAGAAATTAATTATAAATGCTTTTATATGACAAATATGTAAATATATATTCTATATATCACCATAATATCATAAAGTTCTATAAAACATGCAAAATTGGAAATAACAGATAATAGTCGACTATATAATAAATTATAGAGATCCAAAAGTAAAATTCAGTTCTTATAACTGACTATAGAGTTGAATATATCCATTCAAAGAGCAACTTTAGAGGCCACAGTTGATTATAGAAATTTAGAAAGCAACATTATATATCTAGGATAATTAACCATGTAGTTAAATATGAGCCTTCCAAGAGTAACTTTCATGGCCATAGTTGACTATAAGCTGATTTTTGTAGATTTTCTATATTTTCACTTTTTATTTGATCTTATAACCTTAAATTATCAAAATACACAACTTTAACCTACAAATTTCATTAAAACAAGCAACAAAACCATACTTAGCAAGAAATCCATACTATAAACTAAGATTTTACATTAATCAAACATCAAAAGGCTCATACTTATCTTTTTATCTTCAATCATCTATAAATCATTTAAAACTAATTAATCTAAGTAAATTACTTACTTATTTAAGTGTGGAGAAAAGGTTGAATAAGTACTTGGTTTAACCTGTTTATCCTAAATGCAAGGATTAGTGTTGAATACCAAACAATTTCTAACTCCTTCATCCATATAAAAACTTAAAAAGCATATTTTCAAAACCTTTGTTTATGATTACTTACCTTAATTTAACTAAGGATTGTTTCTTGAATTGGGTGGCTTGATCTTTTTAGAATGAACAAAAGAAAATAAAAAAACAAGGTTGGAGAAAAGGAATGAAAGGGTTGATAGGAAATTTGATTTTGAAGTTATAAAGGGTTTTAGGGTATTTTAGGCATTTAAGAGTAATTTAAAGGCTTTATTGGAAAAAGACTTCCTAAATCTCCTTCATACATACTTACTTAATTTTAATTACTCACTGGTTTTCAATTATTTTATTTCTTCTTAACTTTTTTTAATTTATCTCATATTCTAACATAAATTCCTATTATTTTCTATAAAATTCTCATTCTAAAAATAATTATAATAATTAAATATTTTTTCAAACATAAAAATATTTTAATTATTTTTAATTTCCTAAGAGGTCTAACACCAATACATAATTAATATACACTTCCATCGACTTGTCTTATTATGTTATGGAAGATTGTATTCATTGCTAAATGGTATGTGGCTTAGGAATTGTTAAGCCCAAAAGGCAAAACTACTTATTCAAAAGTACCAATCATACCTAGGCACTAAAATGTTATTTTCGATACATCTTTTTCAGCTATATACACTTTATTATAACTAACATTTTGATTTATTAAGCTTACCACCATATGTCTTGAAGCTAAGTCAATTAACATATTTGTAACCGATATAGGATATTTATCTTTAGATGTTGCATTGTTTAAGTCTTTAAAATCAATGCACCTCCATAACTTGTCATTCTTCTTCATTTTAGATATCACAATGGAAACCCATTTAATATATCTAGTAGTCTTGATGAATTTTGCTATTAATTTCCTTTTTAATCTTTAGTATGACTACTGGTGCAAAGCATTAAGGGTAATTATTTGTGTAGTTTATATTCGACTAATTTTTCTTCTTAGTCTTAGCATCTTATTATAATTCTAAAAAAAAATAATCTTTGTACTATTTTCAAATATTAATTATTTACCTTTTTATATATTCTAGTAAAGTCACACTAATGAAAGTGAGCCTTTTATCATCTTTGGTTCCTAAATTAACTTCTTGAATTAGGTCTTGCACTTCAATTTTCATAGTACCTTTTTTTATTAGTAAGTTATGGAATCTAAAAGGAACATCACCATTTATACAATCAAGAACTTTGGTTTGGGTTTGCTTAGCAACATATGTTGACAAGTGAGCAAGTTGTTATTAATAATCATCCATTAAAGTTACAAATTGATCTCGTTGTTTCAGCCTTTAGGATTATTTTGATGCCAGATATGCCTAGTATGCATATCTCAACTATTATTATGTCAAAATGGTCATCAATTTGTAAAGTTTGTACATTGGGATTATATGCTTTGAATTTAGCATAACATTATTGCATATAGCATGGACTATCATCATCCTCTATATTTTTAATTATCTAGTCCTCTTTCCAAATAACTATTTTTTGAGGTAGAGTGGAAGGTGGTGCTCCAATTGCATACATCTAGTCTTTTCCTAGAAAAAGATTGTAGTTTACCTTTAATAGCACTACAATAAATAATATCGACCTTATCACCAAGATAACTTTTAAGTTAACTAGTTCTATATTTTTAGAGATTAACATCCTTATATTAAAATCTGTAACTATTATGTTGGATAGTATGAGATCTTTTAGCTGAATTTTTAGACAAAAAAAGTTAATCTTGGCATGAGATTTACGATGAATCTCCTATTAATTAGTACCTTATTCAATGGCTATCCATTCACTTGAGGTTTGATATTTAAAGGTCTCAAGTGACTTCTTATTTGTTTGGTTAGCTTCTCAAATTCTCCAATTACATTTTTGTTGAATTCTACCATTTTAAGTATTAAATAAACTTCAAAGTCTTTTTTATCTATATTTATTTGGATAGAAGTAAAAAATGGTGGAAGAATTGTAACAACATTAGCATTAAGGTTTATTTTCTAACCTTAGGTTTTAAGTTAAAAGAAAATACTCTATTTTTTCTCTTTTCCTTCTATATCACCACTATTTAACTCTATTAAGGTTAAAGTTAACTTTTATGGAAGCTTTCCCTCTTTTTCCATCTATAAATGGCCTATCTTTGCATTTATCTTTTTTGAGTTTTTATAGGTGGAGGTTAATTATAATAAAGATTATACCATTCGTTCCTACCTTTCTTGAACTTCAGCTTTCATGCTTGCTTTCCCTTATTATAATAAGGCTAATTTTTTTATCTATTTTCCTTCATGGTCCCTTTTCGGCTTTCTAGTTTAGATTTTGATCCCAATTTCTCTCTTTAATTAAACATAGTCTAATTTATGAAATACATATTTTGCATTTCATTTCTACTTCTTAAACTCTTTAACCCTTTTAAAAGCTTTCTTTCTTTCATCAGCAAGTTTCTACACCTTAGGGTTGATATAGTCTTTTAACCACTTACCATACATTATTACTTTCAATTTATTAGTATTTTTTTCCATCAAGAGCACATCTTCAAGATTATTCCTTTGACTTAAATCCTTTTAATAAAATTAATGTTTGACTCACCTTTGTTAAGATAAGCTCTAAAATCTAGAGAATCCCCGTACTTATAGTAACAAACCATATTAATATCTATTTTGAATAAATTGAAGAAATCTTTTAACTTTACATAATCATAAAGTTCCTCATCTATGCAATAGATTATGTTGATTTCTAGTTCAAACAAGTTAATGTCATCTTTTAACTTGACATAGTTAAGAAGTTCCTTACCCTCATAGTAACCTATATTGATATTAACATTAAATAAGTTAATGTCACTCTTTAGCTTTACATAATTAGACCTAATTGGAAAAGGTTTTTCATCTATTTATTTGCAAAATTTAAAGGGCCACTTCAAGTAATAAATAGTTTAGCTAGATTTTGAAACAAAAGAATGCCCTTTCTATCATATATCAAAATATCAAATATTTCGAAAAAAATTCAACAATTTTTTCTTCCTTGTTTAATGGCTTTGTCATTCATCTTCTTGAAATAGACGTAACTATTAGTGATATGGTTGAATATATTGTGATATTTATAATACTTTTTATCTTTCATTTCTTCTTTTGAAAGTATTCTATGACTTTCACATGTCTTTATCTATTTATTTTTCAACAAAAGGTAAAATAGATGATTAGTCTTGTTTAAATCAAAAGAATAGATCTTCTTGTTAATGTAGTCCATTTTATTTTTCTTTTTAGTAGTTTTTAGTAAGAAATAAGTATAAAGGGTTGGCTATAAGTTTAGTTACATGGACTTTAGTATTACTATCTTTATTAATCTCATTCTCTTTAATATAACCTACTTTGTATTTTCTAAAATGAATTCTCCTCAACTTTTTGTCTTTTTCTTTCTATAGTTGTTTTATTTGCCAAACCTTTTTGGTTAGCTAGGAAACCTTTTAAATATTTTAATTTTCTAATTTCTTGTGAATGTCATAGCCAAATCCTACCATTATTAGTTTAGTTATTTCACTTTCTACAATTTATGTAAAGCATCAACTTTGAGCTTGCAAAAGGCAAAATAAATAATCTTCATTTGAATTTGTTAGACTTTTATAAAGATTCATTAAGTCAAAAAAATTCAATTTAATGTTTTTTTGGTAGAATTGATTGTGAAACATCCTCTCTATTTATGCTATGAGTGAACCAAATTAGATAGAACTCTTAAGTACTAGGAGAAAGTGGTTCAGGTCAAGGAGAAAGGAAAATGCTTCAATTTTAAGAATTCATTCCTAGCTAGTTCCCGACATTGGACTATAAATCAAGCAATGTAGGATAGGTTATTTTTGCTTGAGAACATTGTGAATTTTGGCATCTTAAACCCTTTGAGTAATTCAATTTAATGTATCTATTGTTGAAATATTCATTGATAATATAAGTATATCCCTTGACAACTAGGTTAGTTTAGCAATTTTTTGACTAAATATTGTATATTTTAGTCCTAACCTTGATTTTGGTGAACATTTTAATAGTTTTATATGTTTTAGTTCAATTTTTGTGCATTCTCTCATGCACTTTTGTTTTAAGATTTATTTAACAGGCCTTTTCTTATTTGTTTACCATATTAGTCAAGTTTTGCATGGTCATATTCTTACTTTCATCTTTCAAATTCATTGTAATCAACCTCAGGTTCGGTCTCAAATTCTTCTCTTTTAGATTCTTGTCCTTCAGCTTGTTGTGAACCAAGATGTCATGCTAGTCTTTTTAAAGTTTAATTTATTTGCTCTTAAGTAGTGGTTGCATTTTCAATGATTAACTTTAAGATGGTAATTGTATTTTGTGAGAGCATATGTACCATATTGTGATTATTCTCATCTATTTGATGTCTTATTATGACCATGTTTTGAAGAGTAAGATTATTACTCCCATGTCTTCAATAACTTTTGTATTTTGTACATTAACTCTTTCAGCCTAAAGATTTTGACCATTACAGGCAATCAATCTATTATTTTCATTAGTTTAAGGCATACCATAAAGCCTCCCTAGTAAGTAACCCAATAAGTTACCCCAACATTATTTTATTGTCCATTATTCGATCTACTATTGTTGTTATTTCTTAAGGCTTTATTATTTTAGTTTTATGTGGCCTATTAATTGATTTGATTGCTATTTATTTGATTTTAATTTTTAATTTTAAGTTTAATTTGATGGATTTTGATTTTGTTAACTTTGATTATTATTTGACTTAATATTATTTTGGTTGGATATGTTTTGTACTATATTTGACATATTATTGTTCTTATTACTTTCATTTTAAGCCACATCTATAAGCTCTAAGTTTTTAACTACTATTTTTAGTTAAGGCTCATTAATATTTCCAATAACTTCTTCTTGAAATAATAATTTTTTATAAGCAATCCAAAAAAAGGAAATCACATTGGTATTCATAATAAAAGGTGGTAAGATTGTACTGCTTCTTAGTTTTATAAATCGAAAGTGTTAGAATCATTTATTTTAATAAGGTCCCACCAAACGTGCCAGTTTATTTTGGTAAAAAATGTGATGATCAATTTGACTATTTTTTTAAAACAATAAATGGGCTCTTCTTTGATAAACTAATGGAGTTCAAAATAAAATCAATGTAATGCAATTAGAAATAGTGAATAAAGAGAACAAATGGTGCACTAACATGTAAATAAATACAAAGATACATAAAAATGCCCAGAATTATGGCAATTCAAATGTAATATGCAATTTAACCTTTATAGAATCCTTATATAGGATAAGTACATCAAATGGACACAATAAATGGGTCTGGTTTGAAAACTGAATTTTCACTCACACTCAAAGATTAATGTTCAGATTACAAAGAATTACAAGAAATGAATGCAATGACAACAAAATGCTATAAAAATTTGGACATAGAGCGCATATATGTGCTTTTAGTAGCAATTTTGGCAAAATAATCCTTTTTTTCTTTGCTCTGCTTATTTATACCATATAGGTTGGGTGATTATATGTTTAAGAAGCAGTTACATGTTTCTTGGAATCACTATTAGTCACCCGCATGACACATTCATATGTTATCTTGTTATAGCCACTTTATGAGTTATAAACAACTTTATGAACCTTCCTTATGCGTTTGATCTTCCTCGGCTAGTAAATATTAAGTATTTTCTATCAGAATAGGTTTTCTTGCGATTGATTATTGTTCCATTAGGGATGCTACTAGTCATTTTATCCCGAATAAATGCTTGATCAAACTAACTCAATTTGGTTTCATCCATCTGTATACTTTTAGTCTAAAATTTTCTAATCAAGGGCTAACAGTGTTTATTTTACGTCAAATTATTTTATACATATAAATCTTAAAAATAATTGTAAATTAATAAGAATAATAAGAGTAACACTCTATTCTTAAAAAAGAAATTATATGGATTATGTCAAAAAAATGATTCAAGCTCTGGAGTCTCAGTTGCAAGTTGCAACCCTATTTATGAATAATTAACCTTTATTTATTATTTAACATCTTGAATTTAATTAAATAATATCTAAATTTAAATTAAACAAGTTTTCATTTTATTTTTTAGGAATAAGAGTAGTTAAATTACTAAATATATAGGTACAAAAACTTAAAATCAAACTCTAATATTAAGTAAGGCACAAAGTCAAAAGTACTCGACTAGTTCTTATTTTATTTAAGTTATTCAACTATGAAATTCAATAAAATTATTAAAAACTTGAATAAAATCCATTTCATTTAAAATAAGAGTTTGAAGTTTGACATTTTTACCCTTGGCATTGCAAAGCTTATCAATGTCTTTTGCATGTATCTTTTACATATGCAATTCCCAAATGATTCAAACTTATACTCATTCACCAAACTCTCTTCAACCCAATAGGAATTTCCTCTCTAAAATATTGCCATTTTACATACTTTTTTTTTTACAAATGTAAGTCCAGATAATTCAAATTCATCCTTTATATTCACCAAACTTTTAGGCTTAATAAGAATTTCTTCTCCAACATATTGAAAAGCAAACTATTTTATGCCAATTAGATTCTTTCATTTAACTTAGAAAGCTTAAAGAATAGAACCTCATGGTGTAATGAACTCATTTGTCACTAAAGGTTAAGATAAATGATACATTATTTGTGCCCTAAAATTAAGTCACATAAATAAAGGAGCGTGATTCCCTTTAAACCTTACCCTTCCTCTTTCTTAATATCTCAAATCCTTTATAAGATTAAAAAAAAATAAAATAAAAAAAGAACTCATTCGCTGTGAAAAATTAAAGAGTTTGTTTCATGCATTCTTATGGTACATCTTTCAATTATTTTTTACTTTCCCAAAGTTCATATAGTTGTAGAAACATTCAAAATTTGAATTTTCTGTAAGTATTGTTTACAATTTTTTTACCGTTTCCCTCAAATTTAAAAAATTAATAACCCAAATACTGCACTGTATTTCTTATTTACCAGGATGCTTAAAACACTGATCACAGGAACAAGGACACCGTGATCAGTGCTGCAATAGCTTTTCAGCTTTTCCATTTTGCGTTTCTTTTCCTTTTTTTTCTGTTTCCCATCAGCTTTTCAGTTTTGTTTTTACGTTTCTTTGCCTTTTATTTTTTTTGTTTAAATTTTTTTAAAAAAAATTAGCTGATAACGGGCAATGGGGTGCCATGATCAGAGCTGATCACAGTCTCTCGGAAGACGTGATCAGAGTTTGATCACGGGCTCCAATGTCCCGTCATCAGTCTCACTATTTGAGAGCCCGCCGCATGGCAATTGGCCTGCTCCCTTGGCAGCAATAGCGCCTGCATGCGTGCCACGCGTGTGGTTGTTGTGCACCCGTGATTTCTGCTTCGCCTGCATGCGTGCCACGTGGCAAATTAGCGTGACTCCGTTTAGATATGCATCTCCCCCCTGCATGCCACGTGTCCAACTCCTGTGCGCCCGTGACACATGGAACGCCTACAAAAACCCTTCCCTCCCAGTTCCTCTCTTCACACACTCACGCAGCATTTTATTTCCCAACACCGTGCATCCAATTTCTAAAAAACCTCTTAGCACCCCAACAGTAATTTTATGAAAAAAACTTCTTTCCCAGCAAATATCATTTCCATCAGCAATTCAAAATTCAATTTTCAGCCGCAGTTACATTGTTCAAGGAATGTTATACAAGTAAGTTTTTTTTTCAAAAAATTGAATCTATTAATTTAATTATTTTCTTTGTTTGTATTAATTAATTAATTTAATTTATTTGTTATGGTATTTATGCTTCTTTAATTTACTTTTATTATTGTATTTGTGTGTATTATTTTCATATACTATTATTATCTAGTTTTCTTGTATTATTATAATATCTGAATATATTATCATATTTTTAATTTGAGTAGATTGTACTTATCGTACAAATTATTATGAGTTTAATTATCAGGATTGTGGGTTGAACATTATTAAAATAGAAAATAAGAAATCTAAATAAGTACTAATGTTTAAAAGAAATAGTAAGAATTGTTTACTATAATAGATTTTTATTCTGTGAGAAATATTATTAAGAAATATTAGTTAAAGGTTCTTACAGTTTGAGATCTTGAAAATTTTTTTGCACACCATAAATCTTAATTTAACCAATAATAAATACTGGAATATGTGTAATTTTGTTTTGATTAAAAAAATAAAATACATATTTTTTAGAAAAATAGATTTTTACTCATTAGACTTTCTTGAGAAAAATATACTTTAGCTTATAAAATAATGTTTAAAAAATTGATGTATTTTAAAAAATTAATTTTATGTTATTAACCTTTTATTTGAAAAAATATTCTTTTAAAAAATATCCATTTTTTAGAAAAATAACTTTAATTTATTAGATTTTTTTGAAAAAAAGAAATTTCAGCTTATCAGTATCTTTAAAAAATAGTTTTTTAAAAAAAAATTGAAATGAGCTTATCAATATTTGTTTGAAAAAATATTTTCAAAAAAATAATTTATTTTTTGAAAAATAATTTTAACTAATCAGACTCTTTGAAAAAAAAAAAATCTTAGCTTACCAGTATGTTTAAAAATGACTGATTTTTTAAAAAACTTAATTTTAGCTTATCAACCCTTTTTCTTAAAGAAATATTACTTTTAAAAAAATCTATTTCTTTGAAAAAAATAATTTTAACTCATCAGATGATTTTGAAAAAAATATACTTTAAGTTATCAGTATGCTTAAAAATAACAATTTCTTTTGAAAGAAATTTAATTCTAGCCTTTCAACCTTTTTTTTCAAGAAATATTTTTTTAAAAAAAATTTACTTTTGTAGAAAAATGAGTTTAACTCATCAGACTTTTATCGAAAAAATTAATTGAACAATGATAGTATATTTAAAAATAATAGATCTTTTTTAAAAAATTTAAATTTAGCTTATCAAGCCCTTATTTTAAAGAAATATTTATTTTAAAAAATATATTTTATGAGAAAAATAATTTTTATTCATCAAATTTTTGTAAAAAAATATATATTTCAGCTTATCGGTATGTTCAAAAAAAGTAGTTTTCTTTTTAAAAAAATAATTGCAGGTTATTTTTAATTTTTTTTTAAAAAATTCCTTATAAAATATTGTTTTAGAAAATATTTTTAACTTATTAGACTTTTTAAAAAAAACTAATTTTAGGTTATCAATGTATTTAAAGATAATAGAATTTTTTGTAAAGATTAATTTTAGCTTATAAAATTATGTTTAAAAAATTGATGTATTTTAAAAAAGATAATTTATTTGGAAAAAAATTAATCTTAGCTTATTAGTATGTTTAAAAATGATTATTTTTTTCTAAAAAAAATTAATTTTAGCTTATCAAACCCTTTTTTTAAAGAAATATTTATTTTAAAAAATTAATTTTATATGAAATTTATTTTTTACTCTTCAAAATTTTTTGAAAAAATATATATTTCAGTTTATCAGTATGTTCAAAAAAAGTAGATTTCTTTTCTAAAAAATAATATTAGGTTATCAATTTATATTTTAAAAAAAAATTCCTTACAAAATATTGCTTTAGAAAAATTTTTTAACTTAGCAGACTTTTTTTTAATTTTAGGTTATTAATGTATTTAAAGATAATAAATTTTTTTTAAGGTTAATTTTAGCTTATAGTTATTTTTTTAAAAAAAAATTAGCTTAGCAAATTTGTATGAAACAGACTTTGGTTTAAAAAAGATTAATATTTACTTATCATTTCATTAAACTTAAAAAATTGTAGTTAGTTTGTACTTAAATTTAGTCATTATAGTTTAGGATTTAGTTACCCCTTTTTAATGTAAATTATTTTTAAAATTTAATTTAATTTAATTTTTTTACATATTTAATGTTGCTTACCCCATAATTAGTGTTATAAAAATGAGTAAATATCATAAAATCTTTAGAATAAAAATATAGTTTCAATAAATACAAAATTTTCCCTCCTGCCTTATAAATTTAAATGTTAGAATATTTAATAATTAAAAGTTTTATTTCTACACAAAATTTTTCTTACTCACATGTATTATTGTATAATTATTAATACTACTATCAAGGGGGAATCAACTATTATTATAACAATCACAACCCCACCAATCATATTATAATAATCACAAAAGATGAAGTGAACAAAGGGTTTGAGAAAACACAAACATTTAATAATTTGATTGTACAGATCAACAATCTCACAAACTAAACAAACATAATTATATATGCAGGATGTTTTTTTTATTCTATCTCTTCCTTAAATGAAAGAATAAATAATATTTCTACTGCATTAAAAACTTACGAAAGTAGATAGATTGAAAGCTCCTCTAGGTAGAAAAATTTACATATGTGTTCGAACGTAGCATTGCAAGAGGCTAATCAAATTGACAGTAATTAGAAAGTTACAAGTAATTATGTAGTAATAGTATTATAAGATTGTTTTCATAATTATGATACATATTTCAATCATTACTAAAAATTTTCTCCCGTGATGACCCTTTAACCGGACCATGGTATGAATTAGAATGAGCTGTAGGAGTCAAAATATATGTATTTACGGGAATGGAGAAATTTATGAATCGGATGAAGGCGATACCTTTAAGTGCTTCAAGATCAAAGTAATTTCAATCAATTCAGACATAACTATTGATGCATTGAAAAATATAGTTGGGCGAAAGCTGCATCTCAATGAAAATTAAGTCGTAACCGAGTTGATATACCATCATCCGCTCTTGCTAAATCCGACACGGTATAAGGTGTGTGAGTTGGAAGACGATGAAGACATTCAGCGAATGTGGGAAGTGAATGCGATATTTCCTACTCAATTGTCATGTCTAGAAGTGTGTGCACATATTGGATCAGTGGGATTTGATTTGAACGTAATAAGTTAGCTAGTTAGCTTAAGTGCTCTATATCTGCTACCATCCATAAGTTAACATAATGACGCTATTGGAGAACCCTCATGTTACGACCTGTACATGGCCGGTGTAGAACCAATGAATAGACAAATTAACTATGGCCAGCAGTTTCACAGCCCTGTTGATGATTACACTCCACAGTAATGTTTCTCTTAACAAAACTTTGATTTTTCTCATTCCCCCTCATCCCCAAAGGAAACAGAGGACATAATGGATGATTTCGAAGAGGAAAGTTCCTGTGACCCCATTACTGAAGGATTTGATGGTGATGGTGACGATGATGACGGGAAAGACATCATCAATTTATTGCCAATAATAATAGGAGGCCAGCTCATAGAATCGGTTGTTGCTTTTTTCTCACGACTAAATGTAGATGCTGTTGCTAACCATGATTATCCCAAAATCGAATACGACATAAATATAAATGACAACCAGGCGCCATATGTGGGTTTACGATATATGAACCAGAAAGTGTTTCGTCGCGCTATGAAGATATACTCAGTGTGAACTCACCACTCATTCTGCGTACATTACTCATCAGTCAAGTATGAAGAATATCGGTGTCTTCATTATGATGATCATTGCAATTGGAGGGTTAGAGCATGCTATAAGCCAAGGGAGGATAACTGACATATATCAAAATACAATGGTCGCCACATATGTGTGTCTACGTTTCTTTCCCAAGATTATCCAAAACTAGACACAGATGTCATTTCATCATACATTGTGGCTATGGTAACCAAAAACCTAAGCGTGTCCATCAGAGAGGTCATAGAGCGAATCCATGGTATATTTAGATACTCGGTGTCATATAGGAAGGCATGGATGGGAAAATAGCGAGCTATTGCTATTGCTTTTGGGAATTGGGAAAAGTCGTACTCTATACTACCTAGATGGTTAGCAGCAGTGCATCTCTTCAATCCTGGGTCTTACTTTGAGCTTATTATCCAGGAATGTCTATCAAGCAGTTCTACAGATGAGCCAGTTGCATTGTTCCATCGAGTGTTCTGGACTTTTAGACCATGCATCGAGTCGTTTTCCTATTTGAAGCCGATAGTCCAAGTGGATGACACTTTTTTGTATGGAAGGTACAAAGGGGTTTTGTTAACAGCAACGTCACAGGACGGTAATAGAAAAGTCGTCCCACTTGCATTTGCTGTAGTGGAAGGAGAATCTTACGATACATGGGCTTGGTTCTTATCCCATATTCAACGTCGTGTTGTTAAAGATAGATAGCATATTTGCTTGATCTCAGACAGGCATTCTGAAATATTAGCTGCCGTTACAAACCCACGCGTAGCGTGGCAAGCCCCTTATGGTTATCATGTATTCTGTCTTTGACATATCGCTAGTAACCTCAACTCAGCTTTTAGGACGGCGTGGCTGAAGAAGATGTTTACGAGCATTGGTGCGTATTACTGACAATAACATCCTCATCTGACATTATGTGTTACGACTATTGCTCATTGATTGATAGTATTTTCGGGTACAGGTTATCAATATGAATGGCATGTTATAGATAGCAAGCTCAAAGAACTACGCCAATTGCAACCAAGAGCTGTAGATTAGATTGATAATATCCTAAAGTGTCAATGGAGCTGTGCATACGATGATGGAGGCCAATGGTGGGGTCACATGACAATAAACTTGGCCGAGTGTATCAACAGTATTTTTAAAGGGGTCAGACATTGACCGATCACTGGGCTAGTCAAAGCTACATTGTATCGAATAAATGCATACTTCGTGAACTGAGCAGAAACCATTGCGGTACAGTTACAGGCAGAAGAGGTGTTCAATGAAGATGTGCGAAAAAAGATTTAAGAGTGCACTTGAAAGGCATCTGCCTGTCATGTCTGGCATTTTAATCGAGTCGATTCGTCTTTCGAGGTGGAAGAGCCGTATGATCCAACATGGAAACAGTTTGGTCGAACATGTAAGGTTAGCCTGAGCCAGAGAACATGTGATTATGGCAAATTCCAGGTAGAGCATTGGCCCTGCTAACATGTGTTCGTAGCATGCGCGAAGGTTGCATTGAATCCTTTGCAGTTTATCGATCCTATGTTCCAACTGGAAACAATGGTGCAGGCTTATAGCTATAAGTTTCGTCCTATAAGCAGTATGGAGTATTGACTAACCTTCAATGGACTAACACTTATGCCAGACCCTACGCAGATGGGTTTTGGTGGTCGCCCCCGTTCATCATGTATAAGGAACGAAATGGACTGGATAGAAGGTCCATTAGAATCTCCTAGGTGTAGGTTGTGCTGTCAATCTGGCCACAATCGCGCAACTTGTCCATCTAGATAATGTCATATGCCATGACACTTAGGGCCCCTAAGAAAGCCAATGGACTAAGCATCCCTCAATTTTTTGAAAATTCTGACCTTCCATGCGGTAATGTATAAATTATTTTTTATTGTTGCAATCATGTCTGAACAATACAAAATATATATGTATGTTGGAATGAACTAAATCACTCGTTGTATCTAAATAGCTCAGTATGCTTATCTCACTATGTTGCTCTATTTTTATTTATTAAGTCGTTATGGTCTTTTTGCATGGTTTGATTGCTGTAAAATTGACAGCACACTGTTACGTGTGAAATGGTTTATCAATTAGTGCAAGTGTACACTATCGTAAACAAGTAATAAAGTGATGAGTGAGTATCGTTCCCACGAGGATTGTTTCACTAAGTACCTAAAATTAATAATCCTAATACTATTTGGCAAATCGATAAGTTGGATTTAAAGCAATTAAAATAAAGATGTATGCAGAAAATATTTAAAGTAAATATGAATGCAGTGGAGTAAAGATAATATGAATAAAAGACCTAGGGATCAGACTTCACTTAACAACTTTGGATTGAATCATCTATCTACACTAATCCAATTTTAATTCCCTTAATTGATAGTCGAGTTTCCCTAAATTAATTACTAGCCTCTTCCAAGGTCAAGTAGTTCTATAATTAATTGGAATTCACTATATTCCTATGTGAACTGCAACAACTAATCATGCATTAGGATTTATGGAACTCATTAAGACTACATAAACCATATGAATATATTCCTATTTCATATGTAATTTACGGTTTTAATCATAGGTTCCACACACATGTATCTCCTTCCGGTCTCAACACGCATATTGAGTTCATTCAAAAGGTGGCCAATCAATTGAAAGCATTAAGAGCAATAATTAAAACTCAATCTAGGAAATAAAAACGAAATTAGTTTCAATAGATTAGAATTCAATCCGTTATTATCAAGTTACGTCATCACCCTAGGAAGATGAAAAATTAAAACATAATGAAATTAAACACAAACTTAGAATAAAAACATCATCACATTCATGAACACAAAATTATAATTACAAATGCATGAAAATAGAAATACTATCCATCCATTAGGAGGTAGAACCGTCCATGTAGGAGGAGAACATAAGGATATAATTACAAATGCATAAAAACGAAAATACTATCCATCCATTAGGAGGTAGAACCATCCATGTAGGAGGAGAACCTAGCCTTCCATGTAGGAGGCAAACAAGAACTAAAAATTGCATAAACTAAACTACTATCTAAGATGCATGAATGAATGATTCAATGCTTGGAATGGCTGAATGCTCTCTACTTCTACCTATTTATAGGTAAATAAACCAGCTGCAAGCCATCCAATTTGACAAGTTGCTACCAATCACACGCAGCCAACATTTTTTATTTTCGCAGCACAAGTTGTTTCACTTTGTTGGCAACTTTTGACCACCGAAATGGCTGATTTACATCTTTATGTCAACATAGGAGTTGTAGGGCTGGATCTTCTATTCAATTTGCATATAAAGAACTCCTAATTTGGACATATCTAGCTCAAGTTGTGATTAGATTAGTAGCCATATGTCAGATTCCGTCAGAATCACTGTTTCATCTTCCAAGCAGAATTTGAGATCCTTAGGTCCCGAACTGGGCTTTTCTTAAAACATGAAAGTTTTAGGGCTTCTTCTTAGCTTTCCATCCATATAAAGAACAGCCCAATCGGACATCCAGAACTCCAGATATGGCCTAAAACCTGAAACAGTGTCGGATTACAGCATTATCTAAAATATTTGATTTCATTTCAAATTCAAGATCCATTCACAAAATGCAACTAAATTTATTTAATTTAACAAGATAACATCCAAAAATGCATCATATAAGGGAAAATAAATATGTAAATATTTTACGTATCACACACCTCCACACTGACGTAGTCCATAGCTTCTAAATAAAATGACTAGTCAGCGTTATGTTGTGACACCTGGGCCTGATGATGAGTCTCTGCTATACCTACAATCTAGACATATGTCACAGGCCGTATGGATAGGCCAAGTAATTTTATTCCCTAACCGGCCATTGCCTATTTGTGAAAAAGCTAACTATTTCTTTGGTTAACATGAATAGAGGGTTCGAATCCTGAGGTTAAGACGTATTGCGTATCAGAATCGGCTTTTCAATCCACCGATGACAATTGTGCCGTATCTTCAACAAGCAGGATTCTACAATGCTAGTTGGCTTGGGCACTTTGATTTTAATCTAGCCTTAGTCTCTACCCTAGTTGAATGATGGCGACCGGAGACACACACTTTCCATACCACTGCAGGGGAGTGCACTATTACCTTGCAGGATGTCTCCATCCAGTTAGATTTATCGTGTGAAGGCGTACTCGTATCTGGTTACACCGGACTTGATTGGTCGGGGATATGTGAAGATTTACTCGGGGTTAAACAGCCCAATGAATGTTTACAAGGCCAACGCCTGAGTATCACTTAGTTAGCGGCTACCTTCGCACACTTGCCGGATGATGCAGAAGAAGAACAAATATGGTGCTTTGCACGAGCATACATTTTGAGGCTTATAGGTGGTTACCTCATGCCAGACACCTCAGGTCACAGGGTGCTATTGATGTATCTTCCTTTACTGGCAGATTTTGCTGATGCTGGCTAGTACAGTTGGGGGTTAGCAGTTCTGGCATGGTTGTACAGAGAGTTATACACTGCTACAAAATATGATGAAATTAATATCACGGGTTGCTTACACCTATTGCATTTATGGACGTGGGATCGATTTCCCACCTTAACACCAGTGAGACCACCATATCCATACCCTTAACTAAAAGTCTATCCCATGCTTCCGCCGTTGGGGTTCAGGTATGGATCAAACAAAATGTTCACATTCAATTTCTAATAACATTTAAAAATAATGTGAAAAATAATGCACAACTTATGTTACTTTCAGGTGGAGGAATACTGGATTGCCTCCTCGACCCCCGGAAACAGCCTTACACTAATACAGAGTATTACTTGATCAGATGAGAGCTGATGAGGTTAGAAACCTTAATTTATTATCTTAGAGGAAGCCAACCTCCAATTAAGTGATATGCTAATTCATTTTACTATTATGCAACGCAGATTATATGACGGCCTTATGACATTCCTAATGTGCAACAACTTATACTAGGATATTGTTTGCTCTCACCTAACATATGGTTGGCATCAGTCCCTATTATTTGCTTCCACATCATGGAATGACACCATGCAGACCGTGTGCTGCGACAGTTTGGTAGGCGGCAGCCAATCCCACAAGAGCCATTCAATCTCGGTTCTTGTCATACTTTGCAGTTTCGGGAGAAAACGTCCAAGGACTGACGGGAGGAGCATGTCATTTACATTGCTGCTTGGAATGCATGGCCCACCACTCTCTCATTGACTGAACTATCAACAAATGTCCTTGGCCATGACTCGGGGTACATGAAGTGGTACTAGAGGCACACCAGACGGTGGATTCATCCAGTCAGCGGTGGTCCAAATTTTGTGGTAACCTTTCATTCCCCATAAACTTCTGTGCTATTATCTTCAAATTTGCCAACACTAAATTGTAACAATGGGACTTCCTTGCAGGCTGATGTAGCTGACAGACTACGACAGCTTAGTATCGAGGATTCACCCTCTCAGACGTACAACCAATTTAGAGAGATAGTGGATCGAGAATATGGCCTTATGCTATGTGCTTTAGGAAAGCATCGAAATATGACAGCTACCCAACCTGCTTATGAGGCTACTGAATTACTGAGACCTCCCATTCCCAAGCCAAGGCGAGGTAGGAGAAGCCATGGTTTTATGTCTTTTAGGAACCCCATTTTGCCTGAAGAGGGAGGTGATGATGAAAGTATCTCGCATGGATGTCCTTCGATGACACCAGCAGGTGTCCCTTCCTTCCATACCCTTCAGTTCACGCAGACTGATACAGGAGGTGCAAGTCCATCAAGTTATGTAGCCTCACCACATTTCTTTGCAGGCGATGATGCTAGACCATCGTACAGTATGACACCACACCCGCAGCACCCTCACTATGCTCCATAGCCTTCGTTCTTCACACCTTCGCCTTTACATTCATCCCAACAAATCTCTGGTTCGTTGATGCAATTTTTGACTGACCCATTTGCATTCAATACTGAGTACGTCGGTGGATCCCTAGACCAACAACAACAAGGATTTTTCACCCCCGATAACCCTATACCATCATATCAGTCCTCCCAGTGGGACTTGAATTCTCCGCCTTCTATGGGTCAAACCCACCCCATTCACACACACGATGATGATGATGATGATGACGAACAACGTCATGCCCTTACTTAACGACCGCAACGAATAAGACGACGCCCTCGGTGTGGGACTGGGAGTCATTATTTTGGTGATTAGATGTTTCATTATTGTAATTTAGTGTTTTATTCAATTTTTTTATTTAATTGATTCATAATACACTAACTATACTATCCACTTTTGTAGATAAGTTGTACAATTTGACAATTATATATTTCACTTTTCTTCATTAACTCAAATCACATTATTCATTTCATTCCATTCATTATATGAAAATTAATGCAATTATTAATTAATATCTAAAATCTTGAATGATTACTATTAAAGCAACATTGAAATTGTATAACATTAAATTATATATAATTTAAGTCAACTTTACAAATACACAATAGTTATGAAAATATATTATTAATAAGAAAATCTAAATTCATTATTAGTTTTGTCTTTGCGTAGAATATGTATATATATCATTAAAATTTTCATACCCTGCAACAATTTTGATTTTAATTCCAATTATTTTATTGTGGAGTTATGCCTAAGATTTTTCTTTATTCACGCATATAATGAAATGTTTTGGAGCATAATTTAGCTTCAAGTATAAAATATAATTTAAGGGTTAAGGTGAATTGTTGTGAGATAACAAATCATATATTTTGAAGTTAATAATTAATAAGTGATTAAAAATAGATTAATTTTTTAAGGTAATGTTATTAACTTTTTTTTAATTTTTTTAATATTTATTTTCTGACTTACAACTTACAAGAAAAAATATAATTGTTTGTATTTATTGAGATAATAATTATCCCACCAGTCTTACTGCACTTATTATTTTATTACATTATATATACTGCATAATTTTGTGAGAGTTAAAAGTATTATTGATTATTTTTAGAATATTAATTAGTTAATATAAAATAAATTTTTAATTTTTAAAAAGTAAATCAAATCAAAGTTAGATTAAAATTATAAATAAAAAAATGAAAGGGTCATAAATTAAAAATTATTACAAAATTTTAAGAAAAATTAAATTCAATTTGAAATGAAATAAATTTAATGCATATAAGGTGAAAAATAGCCAAAAATATTTTAATTGGAAAAATATATTGGTAAAAAAAATGAACAAATGAAAAAAAATAAACAAACTGATCCTTGAAAAAATAAATTGGTAAAAAAAAATTAACAAACAAAAAAAATTAAAAACTCATGAAGAAATGAAAAAAAAATGAAACAAAACAAATAAAAAAACTAAAATAAAAAAATAAAAAGAAAAACAAAAAAAAATAAAAAGGTGATTGCAAAAAAAATAAAAAGAAATGAAAAAAATTTTAAAGCTGATTGCAAAGAAAAATTAAAAAGAAACGAAAAAAAATCTAAAAAGCTGCTAAAAAAATAAAAAAATGAAAAAAAAATATGAAAATTTGTTGTTGGTTTGCAAAAAGAAATTAAAAAGAAACGAAAATAAAAAAAATTTGAAAAGCTGTTAAAAAAATAAAGAAAATGAAAAAAAATATAAACTTATTTTTAAAGAAATTTTTTAAGTGTTTTGATAAATAAGAATTTCGGTGGTGCAGTATTTAGGTAAATAACTTTTTCAAACATAGGGAAATGATTAAAAAGCCATACTTATTTTATATAATGTTAAAAAAGATATCATTAATTTTATTAATATAAAATTAGATGATACATATAATAGTTATAATACAAAAAAATTATTTACATTAAATATTATTTAAACATGGCATTGATTATTTAATATAATTTATAAATTATTTTACTGATTTTATATAATGTTAAAAAGAAGATTAATAATTTTATTAATATAAAATTAGATGGTACATATAATAGTTATAATGCAAAATAAATTATTTACATTAAATATTATTTAAACATGTCATTGATTATTTAATATAATTTAAAAATTATATTACTACTTTTATATAATGTCCAAAAGGAGATTAAAAATTTTATTAATATAAAATTAGATAATACATATAATAGTTGTAATATAGAAAAAATTATTTACATAAAGTATTATATAAACATACCATTGATTATTTAATATATTTTATAATTTATTATAAAGATTTTAAATAATGTCAAATAAGAGATTAGTTATTTTATTAAAATGAATCTATGAGATATATTTAATAGTTGTTATATAGGTGAAGAAATTTTTAGCAAAAATTCAGTCAGCATCACACATAAATTGAGGTAAGGAAAATTGGTTTAAAAAACAAATTTTAATTAGTCACGGGGGGAGGGGTCCCGTGACTGTGTACTGATCACGGCACCCCCCGCCGCGACTCCTTTTTTAAGTATATGGATAAATACTTTTTTTCCTGTGACGAAATAGTTTTTTTTGCTGCAGGCTTTTGGTCAAATTGCCTATTGTTTGCTCCCATTGAAAACTCCAGCTAGTGAAATAGTTGCACTTGATGGAAAGGGAATAAGGAGGAAACTATATTAGCTAAAAACTCCGGCAGATAAAAAAATAAGTCATAATAAGGATGTTATATGGTTATGGTTAGGTCGTTTGAAGGTCTACTTAGCCGAAGTAAGAGTTCTGACCGCATCAAATTTGGATAGTTGACTCAAAAAAGAATTGTGCCCCGCGGAGGCTCGAGAGGCACTCCAAAAAGCATGTAACTACTATTCATACTAACAGCTACTGTTATCTTAAAGTATAAACAGATGAAGAAGGATTCAAAAGGAGAGCTGTTTGCCAAATTCACTGTAGACAACAAAGTGCACTTTACGTCTAAATTGCAGCACTCCACTGTCATATATTTTTTTCCTTAACTTCACTACAATTCTGTGTAATTCTTGTCTCCAAATCTTTGAACGTAAGCATGTTGGGATAGTGTTTCCAAAATCATGTCTAATTCTTATGTCCATTTTAATGTGCCTATTTGAAAGGACTTTGCAAAGGTTATTTTGTAAATTACACTTGAATGCCACTTTCTGGGCACTTTTTTTGTGCTTTTGGGGCGATTTATATAATTGTGCATTTTATTCATCTTTTTTCATGTTATTAACTATTTTCCTTGTATCAATGTATTAATTAGAACTTTGCTAATATACTAGACAGAATTTATTGCCCAATTAAAGAACAAGTCAATCATCAATTTTAATTTTTGACTACAACAACTAATAGCAGTGGAAAACTGAAAAATGAATATTATTTTTGATGTTATTATTGCTCACCCCATTTCTCATGATTTTCCATAATTTTAAAATTGCAAAAAATATCACAATGAATTTGATATTTTCTAATGTTGTCGAAAGCAATTTTTTATAGAGAAAAAACCCTTTCATTATAATTCTATAGGTCAAACTTTGGGTTTGCACAACTCCGATAAAAAAAATGGAAAATTAAAAAAAAAAGTTAGTCTTTCCAACCCAAACTGTAGAATAGACAAATTCTACAATATTGTTCCGTTGATGCCATTTTTCATTTTAGATATAAACTGATTTTTCCTACGCGTTTATAGATACAACTTGTAATACTTGTCGTTGGAAAACCGAACCAATTATCGAAAAAGAAGAACAAAGCATGTGTTCAAGGCATCTCACTATATTGACCACGAGAGATTCTTTTGGCAACTTTTGATGGAAAGTAGAAACCCAACAATTACTTAATTAAAAAATAAATATGGAAATTGAAAGGTGCCTCCATCGAATAAAGTTGGGTCATGGTTGGTTGGCTTTATTCTTCAATAGGATAACCAAACTTTGGTCCAAGTTGACGTTGACTTGCACTAAGATGACCTTAGCCACAACGTTTTATGCATTTGACGTAAAATTGGACAATATTTTTTGTCACCATGTGGTATATATGATCTCTATCTCAAGCGAAAGTCTTTGGCCAAAATGGAATGTAAATTTCAATTTCTTACTCGCTTCATTTGATTTTTTTTAAATAAATCAATGTGGGGAATGAATAATTACTTTGTAAATTAAAATATTAATAAATTTTTTTAATAAGTGTTATTTTTGAGATTCAAACATTTATTTATTGTCAAGTAAAATCTACTCAAGATTAACATATTTTTCACTAAATTAATATTATTATTTGCTTTACTTGATTTTTTTTAATGAATCATCAAATTTGGAATAAATAACTACTTTTTAGATTAGAATTAACAAATATCATCTCTTTCAATAAGTATCATTTTTTACATTCGAACATCTGTCTATTGATAAGTAAACTTTATTCAATACTAATATATTTTTTATTAAACTAATACTTTATTGATATCTTCTTTACTTGCTTTAGTGTTTACTTATATTAAATTACAAATATAACTTTATAACTTGTGAAAAACATTAAATACTCTGGTAGAAATTGTGTTAAATTAGTAGAGCTGATAAATGAATAAATCGATTACTAAATAAGTCGAGTTAGACTTATCCCTATCATATACAAAGTTCTATATTAAAAGTCTTAATTAATTCTCACAAGCTAGAGGGTAAATGGGCCAACCCTAATTTTTGTAAATTTAATTTTTTATTTTTTATTTTTAAATAATAAAATATTTTAAAATTATTTAAAAGCATCACGTATATATCCATAAATAAGTGATAATAAAAGTATTATTTATAAATTATTTATAACATATCCCTACCTTACTAACAATAAAAAAAGGAGTATAATTTTATATGAATTAAAAATATAAGCCTATATAAAAATAAAAAGATATAAAAAAAAATGCATGGCAGTCCGACCCATATAGGCTAAACTAGGGTAAATACATCTTGCACTTTTTAGGCCTTCCATTTTCGCAATCCAAGTCCTTCAAAACCTCCATGCTAACAAGTCAGCCTGTGAGTTTTAATCTATTTTAACAGTTTTACTATTATACACATGTGACTTTTAATTTTTGATATTTTTATTATTTCGAGAAAAATCCACATAAGATAGCGGTGGTTCCAAAGTAACAATTACAGCAGCTTTAATTGCCTCCAATGACATCAATGGTGGTTAACATAACCCTTGGGAAACGGACTATCGAGTTATGTGTAGCAACAGTTTTATTGAACCGCTAGAATCAAATTGGGTCATATAATGGCAGTTTATAATAAGCAGAATATTAAAAAGTTTTTTAAAATATTAACAGGGGAAAATCTAAGCTGTTCCAAAGTTTCTAAACTATAGGTGGTGTGGTAAAATCTCATTCATTGAATAAGATTATCAAAGACTTAAGTAATCTCATCTAATGAATGAGATTACGCAATACCACTCAGGATTTGAAACTCCTGGAAGTACTATAGTATTCCCTATTAACGGTTGTTTTGTTTATGTAATAGTAGCAGCTGCAAACCGAGTGCCACTAATAACATAATATTTAAAAAAAAATTGTATCATTCTAATTCTATGATCATATGGATTTCTAAACCTACCGCCTGGACCTCTGAGGTAGTTGTACTACATTACATTTGCCATCTCATTTATTTATCTTAATCTTTAATAAAGATTCCCGCCACAAATTATGGAACCTTAAGATCAGCTGCACAATCACTTGGCCTAAGGATTCAAAACAAGATTAGAACAAGTGAACACAAGATCCATGTGGTCATAAGAAATAAAATTTGAATTCAAATAAAATTGATTAAAAAATCAATGAAAGATTGAAAATCAAAGTGTGAAAGACTCAAAGGAAAGGAACATAACTCACATCACCTTTCATATTCTCTGAGTCAGGAACATTTATTTTGATATAACATAGGTCTTTACTGCTAGGAAAAAATAAATTTAAAATAACTTAAATAATGAATAAAAACAACCATGCTCTAATGTTTAAGATAATGGCCCCTTAAAACACTAAAAAAAAATATCATTGATTTATATCATTATAGATCAAGATCAAGTATAGTTTTTTTAATAAAAAAAATGAAACTTCATGTTTTGTATTATACAAAAACTAAGCTTCAAAATCCAACATATAAAGGGTCAACCACCTTAATCATTATTTGGAGGGTACTTATGAGAAGTTGTAAAGCTAAAACCCATGTCATTTACCTACTATACCTATAAAACATAACCGGTCCAATAGTTCTAAAGAAAGCTCCAAACCATGCAAAAAAGCCAACAACAACCATCAATTTTGGAAGATTTATTGTTGTAGAAATGGGAGGAATATAATTTTATAAATGAAAGAAATATAAAGAAGGAGGATATAACCTTCATGTAACAAAGCCTATATAACTTCAAATGTAAAGGTTAAGGTTGCTATTTAAAAACATAAATGTGATTAACATCAAATAGATACAACAAATAACTTATTATGTTTAATTGTTCATAAAAATAAAATTGAAACCAATATTTGTACTACTTAAATGTTGCCATCTTCTATCTCTATTTTGAAAGTCAACAACATGGATTCATAATGCATGCTTTCTAAATCTTCAACAGGGTTAGCACTATATATCAAATAAATTAATCATATCAATAAACATACACAAAATGAAAAATTGAGCAATGACAAAAAAGAATAATAGATGTAACTTGGCAAGTTCCAAAATCTCATTGCAGTCTTTGTTTAACTTTGTAAGAACTAAGTGAACATGTTTCCTCTTTCCAAACAAAAATAACTTCAAAACCACTACCCAACACTGAAAGTTCATGTAATATGTTACTCTAAAAAATCACACAACTAAAGAGGAGGGCAAAAAAGTTCTCTTTGAGGTAGTAACCAATCTTGATAGTCCACAATATGTATTTTAACCAAGCTAACCATAAATGAAGTAATCATCCTTTACTAAAAATGTGTGATAAATATGTTTTAAAAATAAGTACAATGAGATTTAAGAGAGGAGAAGGTGATCCAAACAACCAAATCATATCCTTTATTCTTGTACCTTAAAGAATAAAGCCAACATTTTTATAGTTAGAATTGACTTGACAAATCTATAGATATTATATAGTATAAAGCAAGCATAGTTAGTATAGAAAATGAGATCCAAACAATAGGAAAATTTATTAGATGTACCTTGAAAGCAAAATTTAATAGGTGAAACATTTACAAAATTTAACAAATATGTCACATATGAACAAAAGTACATAGGGAAGATATTAGATAGTTGCCTTTGTCATTTTAAAAGTTAAATAATTTAAAGCAAGCATCTAAAAGATACTAAAAACATTATATAAAAAACTAAAAATCACAAAATTTGAAATTATCTTTCCTTATATATTAACAAAAGCCTCCATTAAGTACTTTATTACAAAATTAAGCTCACATATGCTTAAATATTGCCTATCAAGCTAGAATAAAGACAATTAACTTGGAAAATTAAGTTCAAGAATGAATAATTAAAGAAAAAGACTAACTTAAAAAAATTGGGGTTTTGTAGATCTTGCTTGGAAAGCATGAAAAAAATCTTTTCACTAAGTTCAGCATTTAAAATATCAATAAAAAGAATATACTAACGACCATTAGTTTCTCTAGGGATGAATTGCATCTAAATTTTCTATAAAAATAAAACACATGAAAGCAAGAAACTAAAAACCATTAATTTCAAGTTAGATTTTGTAATAAAATAAAAGTGAGATTAAAGTTATACATGTTAAGATAGGTAAATCATATAATTGATATAGACTCACTCATCATTAGTGTTTTGCACTACAATATGTAATATATTTTTCAATTTTTATATATTTATCTTAAAAATAATCCTTCAAGAAAATCATTAATGAGAAATTCTTTTAAGAATAGCCCAAAAAGTTTCTAAAAGGCTAAGTTTATTTATGGAGACTGCATAATAATCTACATTTTTTCGAGAAAGAATAAACTAGAAATAAAAACAAAAACATAATACCAAAATAAAGAAGCACCAATAATGACCATCAAATGCTAAACACATACCTTTTTTCCCACCTCTTTTTCCATTTTACTTAAATAATGTTTTGCAACGAGTTCACTTTTAGTGTTGTCCAAGAAATTTCTTGAATGCAACTTAAACTAACATGCCAAAGCCAAGTTTCTTTCAAGAAGGACCCATATGTTAATAAAATTTAAGATGTTAGTTTTCAAATTTTGATTTCTACATGTCCTAAAGATGCGATTTCATCAAAAAGATCCATCAAAATCATAAAGTTCCACATCCAAAATAGAGGGAGGGTCATCTATTACATTAAATTTAAATATTTGTGCAAAGATAGAAAATTTTATAAAAAAGATACAGGACTCAAACTTTCAAACTTAAATTATATTTAAGATTGCATGTAAGGAAAAATGTAGCATATAAATTTCACCATTTCATTCGGGGTTAAATATCTGAAACTTGATTGAGCTACTTCTGGTTTTCACATTGCAATTAAACATAAATTTTCTCTTTTACTCTAGCATGAGAAACACAACTTTTCCCACTATAATTACAACTATAAATCTATTAAACATCTTACTAATGCTCAAAGCTTGATTTTGTTTTGAGTAATTTTCCTTACAGATCCAAATAAACTTTTAATGTGGTATCCAACTATTTCGAATCCCCTTTGACCTTAATTTCACTATTTTAACTATGCTAGCTTCAATAATTTCCTTGCATCTTTATTCATAACCTCCAACTTCATTAATGGACTCAAGCTGTCTAATTAAATACAACTCTTGGTAATGCCTATAGCCTTCAACTTCTCCATAAGGATTCCATTGCACTCGATGTTATCTAAGATTAAGTAGAAGAAGACCAAGTGTAGCAATTGGAGAGTGTTTTAGGATGGAAATTAATCACAATGAAAATGAAGAAAGAAATTAATAAAAAAATTACATAAAAGAAGAGATGTGCAGATCTGAGAATACACTATGAATCATTTCTTACTAATTTTTTATGGGCTAATGTTGTAGATATCAATCACAAATAAAGGCTATGCTCCAATTTACTCTATGATTTTAGGGTTAAAAATCAAAATGGTTGCAAAAAATTTGAGTGTGAAAATTAAAGCAATTTTTCATAGGTAATGAGAAGAAAATGGAATTTTTTATGATTTAGGGCAAAGGGCTTTGTTCACAGAGAAAAAGGGTTTGCAAAATATTTATTTTACTTTAATGCTTTATTTTATGAGAAGTCCTATAATTTTTATTATTAAATTAATTAATTTTAACAACATATCTTGCAAGCGCTGAAAACATCAAATATTAATGGTGGTTGACTAAGCTGTAATAGAAAAATTACCACTAGGTAATACAATTTTTTGTAGCACGAGAATTATCTTTTTATTTAAGTTAAACTTGTATTACTATAAAATTATGATGGTTTATCAATCAAGTATTTTAAACTACAAGTATTGAATAAATTACACTTATATTTTTTAAATATACTAATCTTTTTCTTTTTCCAAATATGTTGACCTGCTTTTCCCTTTACTTTAAACGTATATATATATATATCCTATGCTTTAAATAATATAAAAGGGATAAATGTATATTTTTAAAAATATAGAAAAGGGTGTGAATGTAATTAAATTAAGCTTCAATACAAGTTAATGTATTTGCCTATAAATATTTGTATTGTACAAAATTTTAAAGTAAAAAAAAATTAGATTATGTTTGTTTTGACAAAAAATATTTTATGTAAGAAAATTCTTATTTACATTATGTTTATAACTATAAAATATAAAAATAATTAAAAATATTATATTTATTTAATGCCTTGATAAAAGGAAATGTAGTAAAAAAAATAACATTCTTTTAATTTAATAAAACCTTGTTTGAAGTTTGAGAGAGAGTCTATTACACCTTCTTTAATTATCAGTATATTAGAAATTATTTCATGAGAAAAGAATAGCTAAGGTGACAAGTAAATCCAGTTAAGTTAGAAATGTTATATGTGAAATATAAAATAAAATAGAGTAAATAAAATTAAGAATATGAAAATATGAATTTGATAAAATTTTGATGGGAAAAACTTATTAGAATCATGAAGTATGAAGTTTTGTACTAACATAAGTAAATATGTAGTTATAGAAGAGATTTAGGAGTAGTTTTTTAAAAATACCCCTAGAGCCCTATTTTTCTCCTTATTAGCCTCTAAACCCTAATTTCCCTCATTCCTCTTCATCTCTTTAATTCTTTAATCTCTCTCTAAGAATTTTTTCCATTACTTTGTCAATCAAGCAAGGAAGCTTTTCATTCTTCTTGATTTCTTTATCTAATTAAAGTAAAAATATTATTTTTATAAAGAATCCCTCCTATTTCCTTTTAGTTAATAAAAAATTTTGAAATTTATTTAGTTTTATTGGATATTCTAAACTTTAACTCTAGAACCCATGAATTTTAATGTGATTAGAGTTACCTAGCTTATCGGTATTCTTTTTCATACAAAGTAAGTGGATAATATAGCTAAAATCATGAATTTTATGACTATGTGATAGTATTGGCAGAATATTGATTATTTTGTGATTTTGCTTCAGTCTGTTTTATTTTGATATAGTGCAAGTAATAAATGATGAAGAGAGGTGATATAATATATTAGATAAATGTATTAATAATTATATCAAGCTTTGGTGTATAATATATGTGTTTAAAGGGTATTTATGATTGAATGAATAATAAAATTTTTGTAGAAAACTCTAGTTTTCATGTGTGAATCATATGGCTAATCAATTTTAAGAGTCCAGGGGCAAATCTAGGCTTCAGAATTAAATGCTTCGAGGGTCCAAACAAGGCTAGAATTTTATGCCAAATGTGAAGGGGCATAACTTCTTTATCTTATGTCCATTTTCAATAAATTACCTATTGTTTTAAAGATAATTGAATTTACTATCAAGTGGAATTAGTTTCAAATTAATATCTTATATATATATATATATATATATATATATATATATATATATATATATATATATATATATTGAGATATCATTAAAATAATGAACAGAGGTAAAAAACTTAAGATTTCAAAAAAATAAGCTTTTGTGTTTAATTTCAAAAAAGGATAACTCTTTCAAAACTTAGTCAATTTAGGCAAATGACTAGTTTATAAAATGATAATTTAGCATATTTTCATATAAAATAAGTTTCATGAATAATGTATTTAAAAATTTTAAGTTATACATAAAAGATTACTAAAAAATCATAACCATGGTGACTATTATGTTTTCATGACTTATAATAGCCTAACATAGGTACTTAGTCACTAAGCATTAAAGATAAAGTGATTTGTGATAATTATAAGATGAGTGTATGACTTAGATAATAATGAAATAAGAAAATAAAAGTTATATGATATAATATGTGTTGTAATGAACTTATTGCAATACTCATGGGATAAGATGTATTAAGAAATGTTTCAAAAATTGATTATTATGATATATGTGAATGCTTGAGCCATGCAAGAAGGCATAGTGATGGTAATAAGTATTGTAATGTATATTAAAATTGAATTATGACCGTATTGGATAGAGTTTAAGCTTTAGTGTTTAAAATTGCATTGTAAATCATGTCACAAGTGGCAATAAAGATAAGAAATGTGGTAGGGGTAATATTATGAATACCGAATGGAAAATTCTTGATGACATGCTTCTGGAGGGTATAAGATAGACTCTAGAGGAATAAGGATGAAAAGCTTATGGAGGGTATGAGGTTAACTTAGAAGATAAAAAATGAATGTATTCTATTTATTACTCATTGTTCCAAATGAGATATAACCTTGAATGTAGTTAGTCATAAGTATTCTTATGTAACACATTGAAAAATGAAATGATTATGTGTTAATCTTATTATTATTAGCTTCTGGTTACTAATATATTTAAATATGATATAATTTGTTAAAAAAGGGTAGTCCAATGGGTAAGCTATTATAATTTTTTACTTTTATTATAAATTATTCACTCACTGAGTCTTGAACTCATTCTTTCATAATTTATTTTATAGATTCCTAAGTTGGGCCTTCATATCTATCTCATTAAAACTAGATTCCATGGGAGCTCATTAATAGTAATATAGTAGCACAGATTCTTATATATAGTATATTTTGAGCCTTATTTTGTCATAAATTTAAGTAAAGAAGATATTTGACTTAATTCCTCATGAGTTTGATAGACTTGCTAATCCTTATTTTGGAAGGACCATAAACATACCTAACTTTCTCATTTTTTGTAGAAACCTCAAAAAGTATTTTCTTTCTAAAGTATAATTTTCTCTTATATATGCATGATACTTATTCATTAGGACTAAACTAGATAATTAAAAATAGGCTGATAGAAATTAGAAATGGGTTTCACACTGGTTATGATCAAGTTAGAATTATGATAAAAGGATAATGGTTAATAAATGAAATCAATTATACCAATAAATGAAAACTTAAGTTTTGTTTATTTCGTCAAAAAGCATTTTTCATAAGACAATATCATTTGCATGTATATTTTATTATATTTTTATATTTAACATTAAACAAATAATTTTATGTTTATTTAAAACTTAAGTTTACATTTAATTTTTGCATATCGATAACTTTATTTTATTAAGAATAAAATATTAGTGTGTGTCCTAGGAACCAATCATATAGATGATTGAAATAATACAAAATCTATTATATTTTATTTTAGGCAATGTAATTATTATATTATATTATTTTTATTTTATTAATTTTACATAATTTATAACTTAATATAATAATTATCCCTAAAATAGTTTTATTATTTCTAAAATGCACCTAGTCAAGTATTATTACGAAAGGGATAGTAATAGTATATCGAGACTGATATGTATAGTGACTGATGATTATGAATCACGGATATGTGATATCAAGTTAATACATGAGTACATTATTAGTGAACAGATATATTGGACTAACCCAATATGAGAATACTGTATGGATAAGATTTGTGTTATTAGTAGTTCTCATATGGTTATAATTGTATATAGTCTTTTATCCTGAAGTCACTACGGTTTCCTACATGAAGGTTTACTCATTTTGATGTTGTCATATGTCACCTTTAATCGAAATAACAAGTAGGGCGTTGATTGGGTATGTCACGAATCATGCAGAGGGAAGTGAGTGATGTAGATGAGATTTTGTTACTCTTATAAAAAAAAGGAGATATATCCTTAGGCCCTTTGATTGAATGAGACTTAGAAATGTATGGTCATGCTCAAATAGATCAATATGTGATACTGATCATTTGTTTTGAAGTCTACTCAGTATCAAAAAATATAAATTGAACTTTGACGAGGATGACACATTACATGCCTCCAATTCAATTTGGATATTATTACAAAAGGGATTATGATGTAAAATGTTGATCATGTATTAGGTCGATGTCAAATCATAAACACTCTTACTACTTGAGTGACAGTGATGTATTGTTAGATACCGCTCACTATCATGGCTCAATAATGAGTCATTGTTAACGTAGTAAGAACCTATAAGGTCACACAAAAGGAGTAAGAATAAGATAATAATTAATTAAACTTTAATTAGATTAATATCCAATTAATTGGACTTATTTTCATGCATATATATATTATTAAATAATAATATATTTTTCACATAATAAATATAATTATTATTAGTGATATTATTTGATATTAAAGAAATATCAAATAATTACGTTATCAAATATTAGATAAATATATTATGAGATAATATTATTTTGATATTTAATAACTATATGTAATTATCTAATATTAAGATATTTATATTATGAGATAATATTATTATCTAATATTAAATCATTAATAGATAAGTCCTATCTCTCCTCATTATTTCTAGGATAAAGATAAGATGAGTTGTTAAGTGTGATTAGAATTTTTTGGAGGCATTATCCTAGTAGGACTAGGATTGTGGCTTGCCTAAGTTCTATAAAAAGGAACTTGAGGGAAGCACTTTAAACAAGCTCATAAGCTTCCATAAAATCTTAAATTACTCAGAAAACATCCAATTCTAAATCCTAGAGAAAAAAATGCATCCTAGCAGATTCGTGGAGTGTGAGAGATCGTTGTTCACTTTGTATGGATACCATAAAGATGTTGTACCTTTCGATCGGCATTTGATTCATTTGCTCTCTCAAGTTTTGATCAGTAGAAATATGAGTGCCCAATAGGTAAAATTCTAATCATTGATTTATGTCTTTTGCATGGATCCTAGGTAGAATTCAGATTAAATTTTAAATTTTCGCTGCGTATGATAATCCAAATTCCTAACGCAAAATGTATACATTGTTTGCCAAACAAGATAACAATAACTCTATGTTTATTTAAAACATTTAAACATAACTCTTTTTTTAAGGGAAGACTACAGTGCCCTTAGGGGTTTCCAAACCTTAGGTATGTGGCACAATCTCATCCATTGGATAAGATTGCTAAAGACTTAGGTAATCTCATCCAATGGATGAGATTGTGCCACACCACCCAGGGTTTAGAAATCCCTGGGGTACCTTAGAATTTCTCCTTTTTCTATTATCATCTTTCATTTGAAATTTCAAAGATTTTAATGTTTTGTAATAAAAAAAAGCCATGTCATTTTCTTTCTTGATATCAACATCTTTATATTATGACATGTGCTTATTATAAAAATTAATGTATTAAACTATATTTCTCACATTCAAGCATTATTGCACTTTAAAAAAATTATTAAATAATGTTGATTTATTTTAGTGAACCAATGTTGAAATAGTATTTTTTTCCTAATATAACATGTTAGTTATTACTTTCAAATAACATAAAAAGTAATTAAAATGGATATTGTTAGGTAACAAATGTGTTATATTCGACCATTTACATTTTAAATATAATACGTCAAATAGACTACATCAATTTTAATATAAGATCGTTGTGGAATATTTAATAATGTCATTTTGCTGTTCAAATAATTCATGAAAATGAAGACAAGAGTTGAAATAAATGGTAATCCTTAACTTAATGCTATAGAGTAGAGTGTAAAGTTCTTTGATTTTCTTTGCAAGATTCATTATGTCTTAAGGAGACATTCACAAAAATTTACTGAAGAATGCATTCAACCTCTCATTCATCCCTTAACTAGTTGAAGTCTTTTTTTTCTATGTTAATGTGCATTCAAACATCAAATTTTTCTTCCAAACCTAAGGAAAAGTTTTGATACTGTGATTGTATACCTCTATTTTATTTAAATTTTGCATGTGATTTCATTTTCTAGGGTTTTAGGTGGAGTGGATAATGATATATGTTTAGTAACTTCATTAAAACCTTCATATTATTCATGTGTTAGTGTATTTTTTTATGTATGGATATTTCTTATGTATTTTTTTACATTTCTAATTCAGATTAGGAAGTTATAGATATAGATTGATTTCTACTCATTATATAAGTCTTGAATATGTAAAAAAGGTTAACTAGTTTAGTAGGTTTGTTACAGGTAAAGAGAAAGAAATTGATAATGAACTTATTAGGTATCCTTATAACAATTATGTTTGTGTTAGGATGCTTAATCCACTAAATATAACAAAGCATTTATTTTTCAATGGTAATGATCAAGGGTATATGCAATGGATATTACATGAGAAAGTTAAGTTATCTAGTTAATCTTATACCTATGGACGCAAGAGATTTCATGAAGATGATAACTTAGATATGGAAGCAAATAATTAGTTAAAGGATATGGTGCATGATATTGAAGATAATTTCACTAAAATTCCACATGTTCTTTATACCTTATTGAGTGATGTGGGTTATACCAAATTTACATGTTTATTTACTACACTGAGATTGTTCAACTTAAAGATAAGAAATGGTTAAAGTGATAAAAGTTTCAAGGCATTACTACAATTGTTAAAATAAATATTTCTTAAATGTAATGAGCTACTAAATCATATTTTAGGGCCAAGAAGGTTATATGCTCAATAGGTATGGAGTACAAAAAGATACATGCTTATCCTAATGATTGCATATTTTATCAAAAAAGTAAAAAATTTAAAGGAATGTCCAAAATATAGGACACCACATCACAAATTAAGGAAGAATAATGACATTAACAATATAAAGGATCTAGTTAAGGTATTATGGCATCTTCTAATTATACCAAGGTTTAAATGATGTTAAAAACCTAACACAATATTTGGACTAAATGCCACCTGATGGCAAGCTTTGACATCCGACTAATTCTCCTTAATAATAGATAGTTGATACATTATTCCTTATATTTGGTAATGAGCTAAAAAACCTAAGGCTTATACTTTGCTGATGAAATAAACTTTCATGGTAACATGAGCAATAAATATAGCATATGGTAATCTATAATTTACTTCCTTAGTTGTGTATGAAGTATAAGTACATCATGTTGTCCTTATTGATTTTGGGCTCTAATCAATCCAAAAATGACAGATATTTTCTTGGCACCATTTATTGAAAAACTTCAAGATGATGTAGGAAGAAGGTGTCTTAATCTTTAATGCATATTGTTAAGAGTCTTTCATTTTGCATACCATATTTTTTTACATAATCAATAACTTCCTAACATATAGCAACTTGTCTAACCACACATCAAAAGGCATAGAGCATGCTTTATTTATAAAAATTTTACTTGTTCCTCTTAATTAAAACATGGGAAAAAGATAGTATATCTCAACCATTAAAGACTTTTACCTTATGGCAACTAATATCGTGAGTTCAAGAAGGCTTTCAATAGGTCGTTGGAAGAAATAATAGCTTTAACTCTTTTAACTAGAGATCGGGTTTATCAATTAGTGTAATTGAAATTTTGGAATTATTTTTTATTTTATTATTGGAAACTAACTAATATGTTTAATTTATTAATTGGGTGCTATTAAAAATTTTAGATTTGTGAATAGGTTAAAAATGTCAATAACATTTTTGGCAAAGCTTACAAGCTTGCAAGTAGGGTGATATTATGGAAGAAAAGGTTCATATTGTTTGATCTTCCATATTAGAAAAAATTGCTTATGAGACATAATATTGATGTCATGTACATAGAAAAAAATATTTGTCATAATTTTATTGGAACATTGTTAAACATAGTAAGAAAGACCTATAATAGAGTCAAAGCTAAGTTGAACTCTATTGAAATGTCTATTTGCATAGAATTAGCACTAGAAAAAAAAAAGCTTAATGTATATGTCTTCCACTAACTTGTCATACTTTATCTAAAAAGGAGAAGACAATTTTTTTTTTATTTGTCTACTTAGTGTTAACATACCATCGAAATAAAGAGCCTTATCTCAATGAAAAACTTCAAATTAGTCAATTTGAAATCTCATGATTGCTCTAATACAATAATTGTTATCAATAGCTATTCCATTAATCTTGCCTAAATATGTTAGACACGTTATCACTAGACTTTGTTTCTTCTTCAGTCATTAGACTTTATCTCTTCTTTAGTGCAATATGTAGCAAGGTCCTTAACCTTGACAAATTAGATGACTTGTAAAGACAAGTTGTGGTTATGTTATGTTAGTTTGAAGTGTATTTCCCATCTTCATTCTCTGAAATATATAAGCTAGTTTACTTAAGGTAGACATACCCTTTTAAGCAATATATAAAAATCCTAAAAAGTCATGTAAAGAATCGACATCAGCTAAAAAGATATATTATTAAAGGTTATATTACAAAAAAGGCAGCTGAGTTTTATAGTAACTACTTATCAAATACTAAAACTATCGAATTTCCAAAGTTTCATCATAAGGGTAGAGTTGATGGTAAAGGCACATTGGGTACTCGAGTGTTAAACATAACTTATGAAATGTGCATGTAGGCTTACTTTTACATCCCACATAATAGAGATGAAATTCAGCTTTACATGGATAAGCATATGACCTTTGTAAGAGGGAAAAAATCAAGGAAAGAATGAACAATAGATCCAAACTAAGCACAATTGACAATTCTTAAATTAGTTTCAAAGTCAAGTTCATTATTGAATAATGTAAAGACCAGATGTTATTTCTAATACAATCATATGGCTAGGGTACAGGCCTTGTATGGAAGTTATCTTTTATTATGAATATAATATTAATAAGTATTCTTTTTATACAAAAGGCTAGGATAATAAGAGCACTATACAAAATAATATGATTACTTTAGTGGCTTAAGTAATACATATGAGTAGTTTTAAGGATAAAAATCTAGTTTATGTCAATATGTCATATTATGAGGTTATGAAAGTCATTTAAAAGCTTAACTATGTTATGTTTAAGGTGCCTATATTTTAATATAAATGGTTTGAGCATAAGAATAGCATTTGGATCAATAAGTTAGGATTCATATTAGTATATCATAATAAGGAACGTTACAAGGGAGAGTTATTTATAATGGCATTCCGAGTAAAACAAACATTCTATATCACCATCTTGTCTAATTACAAGTGATATGTAATTCTACTAAGAAAGGGATAATTTGTTGGTTAAAGATGTAAAGTGGAGTGGGGCAAGCCTAAATAGGTCCACGGGCTTACTCGTAAAAAATACAAGAAAAAATGGTCGAGCCTACAAATTCCCACATTTTTATTATTTAAAGTGATTAAATCATTAAATGTGCATGTGCAATGATTAAAGATCAAACTCTGGATGTAAACAAAGGAAAGAACTTTTGAAGGACATTAGATTGGGTTCGGTTAAAAAAATTACTTTTTTATAAATTATAATTAGGCAATTAAATTTTTTTATTTTGTGTAAGGATTAATCAAGTTAGGTTAAAAAATTATATTAGGTCATTAAACATTAGATTGAGAATTTAGTTAAATTAAAAAGTATTTAATTATTTAAAGGATTATTAAAAATTTTAATATAAAAAAACCCTATGGCAAGCCCAAGCCTACACTTGCATAGGTAAGACCACACAAGCTTGCCCGCGTAAACCTACAAAAAAAGGCTCCAAATAAGGAACTCAACCCACTCCCTAACCACAAGCTACCTATATTACTTAAGCATCTTGAACCCATTTTATATGCGGATTTGATAATAAAAAAAAAGATGAAAAAGATATAAGGAATGATATTGAGAATACTCCTTTTTCTATAATAATACCTTTGATGAATAACAAAGGTGATATGAATAAGTTCTACATGCAAAATCATTATGCCAAAAGGATATGGGTTGAAAGTCCTCCTAAACATGTTAAAGAAGACTAAAGGTAATTAGGTTTATATTTCACATGCTTACATTATCTATATAAAAGGTAGCAATTTTTAATTATTAATTAGTTTTTAATACTTGTTTATATTCTAATCTTCTAATATGATCCAAATTTTACATATAACTCTAATTATTTTGGCATTTAATAGTGAGAATTATACTTCTTGACTTAACAAACTATATATAATACTACCAAAGTTTGATTGCATAAGTCAAGTAATAAATTTCCTTTTAAAAAAATCATATAGTAGTAATGTTGTACCTACAATATTTATTTTAACATGTTTATACCCTTTGTTTGTTATAGTGGGTTTCACAAATATTTTTGTCGATGGTAACATCATTGGAAAATAATGTAATCTCCTTATTTAACATTTAGATGTATTTTTTCCATTTTTTGTAACATGTACATATTATATGTTTTCAATTATGTTGACCTAATTTAGTGTATGAAATTGTTGTCTTAGGTGTTTACTATATTTAAGATATTATTTTTTATCATAGAGATATTAAGATAGAGTTTGAATACTATCGTTTGTAATAATATTACTTATATAATAATATAATTGTTGGATTTTGTAATTAACTTATATAATAATATAGTTGTTGGATTTTGTAATTAAGTTTAGATATTGCTCTAGGTGTAGCAAGGTTTGAGTGAATTTTGTTGGATTTAGATAAAAAAAACAGTAAATTTCTTCATTTATTCCACAAAAACCACCGCTCTATTTTGACATATAATGTTAGGTATTTAACACAAACTAACATTATATATGAAATTTAAGTTATGAAAAAAATGTTGATTTTCAACAACATTTTTCAAACTAACATCATTATCTGCTTTGTACATAGGTTTATTATCATTTTAAATGCTAGGTATAAATTGACATTTGATGTCATGGTTCAACAATATTCAAGAACTAAACATGTCGGTTTTTGTATAAAAAAATGAGTTGTTATATATATTCTGATTTAAAAATTGACATTGAATATGTTGAATATACAACAACACCCTTATATACATTAGGTAATAACTAACATCAAATATATTAAATAAGCAATATTAAAAGATAATTTTGTAGTAGAAAATGAGCACTCCCATTTCATAGTGTATACCAAACACACTTTTAGGTTATTTTCATTTCTATTTCCATTCCATCCAACCAAATACACTTTTAAAACATTCTTAGAAATGTGAGAAAAATTTTGAATAATTATTTGAGTTTACTGCAAACTTTGTCTACAACAAAACGTATATATTCTTCTAAATAATAGACATGTATTTAAGAGATGGATGATTCACCTCCTAAATTTTATAAATTAATTCTATATAGAATATCTCAACATCAATTCCATGTTGTAATTTTAGGTGAAATAATCCAATCAAATTATATAGTTAAATATAAATTATATACAAATAAATTAAATAATAAAATATTTGAAGCAAACTTGTATTAACTATATTCTTCATACTGTGAAGTTATCACGTTCACTCGAAAGAAATTGATTATGGCCAAAGGTATGATGATTACGACTTCATGTTTTTTAAATACGAGTTCTCACTTCTTATGGAATCTTAGCCGTTTTAGAAATGAGAAATTAATACTGTACACACTATATGAGATAATGCACAATAAGCATAAAATTCTAGGAGAAGACTTTGTTAGAAAATGTTTGAACTGGGTTGCGATCTGACCAATAACTAGAACCAACCTAATATTGGACTTAAGTGTCATCAAGCCAATACAATCTTATATTGCTTAATAGGATACTTTAACATCTTAAATATTTTCTAAGTTCCATTATGAAATAAATACTAATAGTCTGTCACTTGAGCTACATAATTCAGAAATCATGGTTATTTTAATAAATGTTAAATTTGATTACAACATTATCACACTTAAAGATTTAAATTGAGATCGTAAGTGTTCAATAGCACATATATCCGATAAGGATATTGACATAGTTCACGTTGTACTCCTACACCTTACTAATAAAGAAGAATTAATATTCGATAGGGATATTAATATAGAATGTGCATAATAAAATTTACATAATATTATAAAAAAAAGTAAGGTACTTTAAAAGGCTTAATCCCATATTACTTATTTTAGGCTTTACAAAATGGTCTAAATATAAGATTCTACACTTAATAAAATTATCAAATAAGAAAAATGATAAGTTCGCATGCATGAGATAAGCCAAACCAAGTATAAAGGTTGGATTTGTATCTTGCAAGTGAATAACATGTAAGGCCTAACCCAAGTATATTTTTGAGATTTTTTGAAAATCATTTTTCTTCTGGTCAATGACTATATTAAGAGGCCCAATTTTGAATATTAAAAGTTGGAAGCATAAAATAAAATTTTGCCAATTTTTTTTTCTTTTGCAATAGAAAAATCCCAATGTCTATTTTTTATCAACTAGTTTTCTTACTATAAAAAATCATCACCTAAGTATTTAGAATATGCACAATCACAAAAATTTCATTCTATCTTTTGGTCATTCTTTTTTATGCTCTTCTTTACAAGGTTATATTCTTTTGTGTCTGTTCATGCTTTGATCATGCAACTAAACTCGGAAAAGTTTGTTGAATCCTCAAGGATTATTATGCAAAATCCATACAAAAAGGCAAAATAATCCTTATAAACAGTGAATTTACATGCATCAGGCTCTTAATTTATACAACACATAATAGTAAATATATTTATATGTAAATCTCCATATAATGACCCTATCATCCTCTCAAGATATCAAATAGAAATCAACATATCCTATGAATAGTATGATAGGATCTAAATATCTTTATCAACATGCTATACCCAAAAATGTGCGTGAATAGCAATGTATAAAAAACATGAATATTTTATTGATACACATCTTGAGATAAACAACAACTTTATTATAATTACATTAAAATGCTTTCACTAACCTAAAACATCAAAAGATTTAATTATACTTATATTAACTATATGATTATGATATATTTCTATTGTTATGCCTTTGATTAATAGATCTGCAAGCATATACATGTGGAAATATGTTCATATATTTTCTCTCTTATAATCTTGTACTTCACATCAAATTGTTTTGTATGGAAGAATTTTTGTTATTTTAAAAGAAGTTCACAACAACAACATTATCGTAACAAATGGTTAAAGGCCTTGAAGTGCTCTCAATAACATTAAAATTAGCAATAAAATTTCTTAATCCCACAACTTCACAAGTAGTTTCATGACGTGCAACATACTCTGTTTCCTTAATGGAAGTTGCTATAAAAGACTACTTAATACTTTTCTATAATATAGCTTTCCATTCTATTATAAAATTGAATCCAAATGTCAATTTATGATTATTTGGACAATCAATAAAATTCAAATTTGAATAGCCTATAATTATGTTATCTCTTGATCAACATGTTCTTTTGTGCACTATACGTATCTCATAACTTTTTAAGTAACAGTCTAATATCTTAAACCTATAATTGGATGGAACCAACCAGTAAACCATATCAAGCTTAAATACCATCAAACCAGTACAACCTTATATCACTTAACGGGTTATACTTAAACATTTTAAATATTTTCTGAATTATAAGGTTTGGTATGGCATAAAACCTAACTTTTCAATCCCCCAAAATTACACTTGGTTTTAAAAGAGGAAGGCCATCCTCCAAACCTGATTTCCAACTACAGATCTTCTAGAAGAGGAATGAATGACAATATATTATTAGTTCTGATATTTTTACTGTTATTCATTACGCCATTCCGTCATTGTGGTTGTGGCTCCTGCATTGAGACATTTTAGGTTATTAAAAGAGAATTATCTTGCTCTCTTCTCCATGATGTTTGGCAACAAAAAAGTTACAACATTAAATTTTATCGTATATAAATCTGGAAAGTAAGCCCTTATTGCGCGTTACCGTCTGTTCATTGTATAAAAATTTGAACAATATACCATTATATTATTATTGTTAAAAAAATTTAATCGTAAAGAGGATTTTTAAGTTGTTGAAAATGAATTATCTAGCTCTTTTAACTGATCCTGTTAGATTTGAATGTGTTTTAATAGTCAATTTATTTCCCTCATTTTATATAAAAATAAAGTATTAGTTATTATTCCTTTAAATGTGTATACCAATTCAAAAAATCAAATAATTAAAATTTCCTTTCATAAAAAATTATATACATTAAGTAGCTTAAAGTATAACAGATTTTAATAGTCAATTTATTTCTCTCACTTTATATAAAAATAAACTATTAGTTATTATTCTTTTAAATGTGTATAACAATTCAAAAAATCAAATAATTAAATTTTTATTTTATAAAAAATTATATATATTAAGTAATTTAAAGTATATTGATGGATTATCAATAATTTCATTTCATATTCATATAAAATGTCGCAAATATGGCTTTTATGGTTATTATACAATAAAGTCATTTTATAAAGAGTGAAGTCTAAAAATTTGCAAATGATTTTCAAAAAGCAAAGCAGCCGATTCTGATGATTCATGATTCATCTTGGCAGAAAGGTAGAATAAACTGTAAGATAAAGAATGCACCGCACAAGGGCACGATATATAATAGTAATCCTATCCTATGACGTTAGTATTCCCAACTTCAGTGCCCTCTACATCCTAGTATACTAACGTTTTATGCATCAAAAATTAGATTTAAAATTAAATTTTAAATATAAATAAAAATTATCATTAAATAAAAATAATAGAGTAAATGTATAAAACTTAATTCAATAAATATAAAAAAAATTCAAAACTAAATTTTATATCTTTCATTTTTAATATATATATATATATATATTTACTTTAGTATGCACAGAGAAAAAAACGTCCAACCTAGTGCAAACAAGTTGAGTTATTCGTGAGCAGTTCGAGATCAATTCGTAAAAAATTTGGTTCGAGCTTAAATTTTAACAAATCGAGCCTAAACAAGCCAAGCTCGTTTATTATTAGAGTTAAGTTTGAGCTTTTTATTACTCGGTTCGAGATACTAGCAAGCCTAAACGAACTTAATATAAAATATATTTTTTATTTTTTATTTTTTATATTTTATATAATATAAATATATTAAACTATTATAGATTTGTTTAAGTTCGTTTAAACTCATTTATTTTTTATATTATATATAATATAAATATATTAATACTACAATAAATTAACACTTGTGCCACGGTTAAAATCGTGGCACAAGATCAAAATTTTTGTGGTTATACTATTTAGCCATAGAAATACTAGTTGAATCGTCCTGTGGTATAAATAAGCATGGCAAAGAAATTGTAACGGGAAAAAAAGTCCTGTGGTATAAATAATTTTTTTTTTGCCATGAATTTAGTTGTGACTAATAGATTCTTTTAATCACGAGTACAAACGTGACAAGAAAGGCATATCCGTGGCTAGTAACTCATATTGTCACGAATAAAATTGTGGTAAAAAATAAAATAAAATAATTATAAAAATTAATATAATTAGCTAAAATAATTTTTATATATCTAAATTAAATTAATTATCTAACTAATTTAATCAGGTGTTATCTATCTGCTGAAATTTGTTAATACTTTGACCCATATCTAATTAGAATGAATTGTTGAGACTCTATCTGTTTAGAAATTACAAATTACATTTACCGAGAATCAAACCTAAAACTCCAAGCTGATGAATATCATGCCTTACAACTGTGCTAATTTGCTTCTTTAGTAGTATAATACAATATATTTTATATAAAGTTTTAATTGACCAATTGACTTCAAAAATAAAAACTACATTTATATGATACTAATTATATAATAATAAAATATTATATAAATACATATAATAAAAATACACTAATACTAAAATATTTTATGATTTTATTTTAAAAATTAATTTTTTATAAATTAAATTTTTATTTATTTTATTACTAATTTTGCTTATATCAAATTTATCTCTAATAAATAATTACTTAGTTAATTTTATCCTTTTATTAAATATTATTAATTGAGTTATTACAAAATAAAAGTAAAATTTTTACATCTTTGAAGCAATGTTTTTTGTTTTCTAAAACTCCTTCAATAAAGGTTAAATTATATCAAATAAATATCTATATAAATTATAACTTTGAATTATTATGTATATTTAAATTTTAATTATAAATTAAAATTTAAATTATTATAAATTATTGAATTTTAATTTTTATTAATAATACATATTTTTATTATTCACAAAGATAAGTTAAATCATTCAAACCTTCACAAATTTTTTATATTAATTTCTTCTCTCATATGTTATTTATATTTAATTTTTATTCTTTTATTTATAAAGTCATTAACCTATCAATAAAATTATAAATGAATAAACTAAATTGATTAAATTATTATTTAGAAGGAAAGAAATTATTAAACAATATATGTGAGAAATGAAATTAATACAATTGGAATTAACAAAAGAAGAAAATAAAAATTTAGACTATTATATATATATCACTTCCTCAAATATAATTTGCTTAAAAATTTTTAATATAATAATTTTATTATTATTAAATTATACATAATTTTGCATAACTATTATTTTTAATTTTTTAATGAAAATTTTATTTATATTACAGTGATGAATGTAAAATTTATTATTATATATTTCTATAATAAAACTTATTATAACTTATCTCATAAATTATACTATTTATATATAATATAATAATTTTAGTATTTTAATAATATAAATATCTTTTTTGTTAACTCATTTTTTAAGAATAATGTGATGCGATAAAAAATAAATTTTTATAATATTATATACCTTGAATGATTTTTTATTTAATTAATATTTTAAAATTTGGATTGAATAATGATTGAAAAAATTATTATATATATATGTATTATTTATATGTAAATGTAAATCCTATTAAATTTTAATTTTAGTATGTATAGAATTTAAATTCATCGAATAATTGTTTAATACAATCTTTAATATATTATAATATTTATTTTATTAATTTATATTAATTTTATTATATAAATTTAATTGATAGAAAGTTAAATAATTATTTATTATTTAAGAAAAATAATTATATTTTAATAAATATTAAATTTGATACATATATAAATAAAAATGCTTAGGAGCTTAACAATTAAATTCTTTCTTATATATCTTAAAGTTTGGGATTCAACTCCTATTTCAATTATTTTAAGAAAAATAATAAAAGTACGCAAATATATAATTCATGGGTAGTTCTATTTTTTTACATATATTTAATGAATTAGTTAATTAAAAATTTTAAGTTCTATAACTTTTTTATTTTGATTAATGGGACTAATTAGTTGATCAATTGATAAATTAGTTTTTTATTGAATATTCATAATATATAAATATTTATATTTTTTATTGTCTATCATATTGTAGCATGTTGCACTTATTATAAATAATATTTTTATATGTATAGCTACCAAAAATGATATATTTGATTATGATTTTATTCATAAAATTAATTTATGGTATAAGTAATATTTTATTATAGATAAATTTTTCTGACTTATATGATAGAATAAGTGATAATTTGTAACAAAAAATACATATTTGTAACAAAAAATACATTCTTGTAACTTAATTTATAGCACAAGTGATACTTTACTATATGAAATATATTTTCATAACTTCATTTGTGGCATAAGTAATATTTTGCCATGAATAAAGTTTTTTCATAACACAAGTAATATTTTACTATGAAAAATGTATTCCCGTGACTTAATTTTATGGCACAACTGATATTTTGCCACGGATAAAGTTTTTTCGTAACACAAGTAATACTTTGTCACGGAGATTGTATTCTCGTAACTTTATTCGTGGTACAATTGATATTTTATTATAGATAAAGTTTTTCTGTGGCATAAATTTTTTAATTTTTTAGACATTTGTTTAAATTTTTTTGTTCCCGTAGCAAATGGTAAAATCGTCACAATTTTTGAATTTCCGTAGCATAAGTGTTAATTTGTTGTAGTGTAAACTATTATAGGTTCGTTTACACTTGAATATCACTTAAGCTCGAGTTCAAATTTGAATATTTAGATTCGATTAGAAATTTAAAATAAGGAATGTAAAGTTCGTTTAAGCTCATATTTGAATCGAGCTCGAGCTCGAGCTCGAAATCAACTTTTTTAAGCTTGATGAACTCGAACTTAAACTGGTTTAATGTAACTGAGCTCAAATATGCAGATATTCGATTCAGCTCGTTTGTATCCCTACTCTTAGGCGCGTCATGTTGTCTTTCAGATCTCCCTATTTGATAGAACATGTTACAAAGTTGTAGCCCCAAAAAAACAAATGGAGTGAATCATTCCACGAAAGAATTCAAATTCAAATATATAATTTTTAATACTTGGAGGCAGCCGGCCACAGGTACCTTTGACGCAGAACATGTCTGAGATGAGCATATATATGACAACGTTGATAAGTTGATATTATTCTTGATTTCATGACAAGAAGAATATTACCAAATAAAGCATAGTTACAACAAGTTTTTTTTTGGGAATAATTACAACAAGTTGCACAACAAGAGAAGGGGAACAAAATTCTGCAGTCCCCGTTGAAAATGAAAAGGAGAAGCAGAATATCTTACTCCCAAAGCTGGGTTTATATTGTTACCGAATCTTATCAACCCGAATTTGGATCTAATGCCCACCATGAGATAAGGCTCTGAAAAATTAGAAATAACTCTGGTTGCTTATGACATATACTACCCGAGAAATTCTTATATATACCATTTATATATACTACAGGTCTTGAAGAATGAAATAAAGGTAATTATAACTTTTAATATCCTAAAAATTGTAAAATATATTTTTAATATATGTGAATTTCTCAAAACTTATTATTCTCTTTCTATATATTGACAAAGAGTAAAAACACGTGCTATATAGTTAGATAATAAAAAAATTTCTTATACTATTGATGACCACCAAGTGTGAGGATATACCATATAGAGCAGTGCTAGTCACAACCTCCGACGCATACCCTCACTTTTTACTACAAATTATGAGATTTACACATTCTATTATAAGAAAGGAGTGAATGGTACACTCTCAAAATTTATAAGAAATTTCCATATTTTATAAAACACGAAGAAGGCTCTGTGAGTTAGCCGGAGGCGTTGGCCTACTAGCAAGAGTTATCAGGCCTTCCTGCATTATAGACTCTGCAAATGGCGAGAAGAAATCCTTTTTAAATTTCACAGAAAAAAAGATCAATATTTCAGTCAATGGTTTTAAATTGAGCATTACGCGAACATATGTCATGAATACAATATTATAATTACAGAAAGAATGCAATTGTGGTTGCAAAATAGAATCTTACATGTGTTATTTGACCTTAATCATGATGAATTGTGCGTATTTTATATAGCAGCAGAAGTGACAGAATGACAGAGATCCATACGCCGATGGTGTTTGGGAGTTTGGTTTGCCGGAAGCGGTGGATCGAAGCCAGTTGATTGATCTTCCGTCGTAAGGTCGCTTTCTGCACGCAAGTCCTCAGTGATGAATAATAATGACCCTGTAGGCTTGAATCAAGTAGCACAAACTCAAGCTTCCAAGTAGCATGAAATAGACGGGTAGGAGTTCGACTCTCATACATCCCCCTTCCCGGCCCCATTTTTCCTGCTCCTATGTAAAACAAAAAAAAATGAATAATAATAATAAATTTGAAAATTTTTTAAAGTGTTGTAATTTATGAATCTTTTAATATTTCAATATATTATAAATCTCTAAGTATATTTCTCTATTAAAAATGTAAATTCATCCATCTAAATTTAGAAATTTTATTTATAATATTTATGCACCGCTACTCATGAGTCCTTTATGAATATTATATATATCCCTTTCTATCTAGCATTTTGTATCAAGCAAATTTGAATTCTCTCTTATGATATTCCTCTTCCACTTAGATAGTTGTTTTCATCAAGAACTCTCTGATGTCATAGTTAAATTTTAGAGAGGGTAAGAAAATAAAAAAATAGTAAGTATTTAAAAGAGAATATATACTACGTACATAATTGATATATAAGAGATTGTTGAAGGAAGGTTTTTAACAAAGATAGATCAATCTTTTTTTTCTAACAAAAGATTTTTAAAATTGGTAAATTGATCATAATATCAATCATTTATGGGTTGGCAATTTCATAATTATAATTATTCATAATAAAATAATTTATTGAAATAGTGCTACTTGTACTCTCTAGTGAGATCTATAAAATTATGAAACCTATAATTTATGAGGAAAGAATAAGTAAAAAATGAGAGTAACATTATTGGACTTATTATTTAACTTAATAAATGTATAATTTTTCATTATTTTTATATAAATGTATATTTTTATATAATAAACGATTGAATTAATGATATATTATTGAACCAAATAACCCAATAAACTAGGGTCTTGTTTAGTTTAATGTGCGCTTCGATTTTAATTACTATAATTATATGTGTAACATAAGGTTGGTGAATAATTTGGCAAAAAGAAAAATGGGGACAAAGGATAGATGATTGACGGAATCGGTGGCCAACAAGAAATTTCGATGGAGTGCATGCTACTCGGTTTTAAGAGTGAGAAGGAAAGGATGGGGGAGGCTCAAGACAGTGAAGAAGGAAATGTTAGAGGAAGAAGAAAGAGTAAATCAACACTCCACCAGATAAGGAGATTAAAATTATAGCGAGGAAGACAAAAAGAGAGAAGAAAGAGCTGGCATAGCAGTTAGAGTTTCAATCAAAGAAATAAGGAATTCGAAAGTAAGAAAAGAGAGTATAGGAAAAAAAAAAGGAAAAAAGTTTTGAAAAGCAATGTGAAAGCAACATGTGACAATCAAATAAGACTTTGACACATAACATGAAATCGTAACAAAGTGACACATGTTTGAGAGACACACACATTAAGAATTGTATACATTGTTGCTCACGAGACAAAAAGTGAAATTTACATTGTTTCACTTTTTCATGCCTCCCTAGCTATTAGCTACTTAGCTACTACTGCCGATTAATGCTTTTGATAATCCTTTTTTTATCTTCTAATTAAAAATACTTAAAATTCAATTTTTTTAAGTATTAATGTGAAGATAAAGATAAAATGTAAATTTGATTCCTTAACTATTGCGAAGGTTTTATTCTCGGCTTTTAAGACCCTTTTTTTTTCCTAACAACTTACGTCCTTAACTTTTAAAAGCCCGCAAACTCATTCATAATATTAACTCCATCCAATTGCTAAGGGGAATTCCTTATTGGCAGATAATTTGACATCCTAGATGGTATAAAATTAATTGTTTTTCCTAAATTTTCTTACCATTGCCTAGTTAAAGTTTTGAGGAAAAGGAAAATGGTATCTCGAACATCTTCAACTAGCTTTTAAAATAGAATGATATGTTGCTATTATTACATTCTTGGATTTTGACAACCTAAACTGAGGCCTATTGTAGCATGCCATTTCGGGATGTAAGAATGAAAATTTTTAATACACACATCGTGAGTAAAAATTGTCAATGTAGAATTAAAAGGAAAAAAATATATATGTGGCTGCCAAAAATGGAACCCATGCATGCCTCTAAGTTTTAGGTCTCTTAAAATGAAGTTTCTCAAATGAATTTAGGCCAATCTCTCTTTCAATAAAGTAACAAACACTACAAAAAATTGTGAATTTAACGATAGACTTTTTACGAGAGATATAAAATCCCTTGCTAAATCTGCTAGTTGGCAACAGATTAGTAAAGTTTTAACGAGGCAAACTAATAAAGTAATAATTTAAATTTTTCGACTATTTTTTAAGAGACTTAACACGAAATATGTTCTTCACTAAGTTTAACGAGAATCATATCTATCACTAAATTTTTCACAAATTGATTATAAAAAGTGAATATTTTTATAATTTTTAGTGGGTTTCTGGTCCATTTAGTAAGATATTAATCAAGGACTTAGGCCTCGTCGTTTTTAGTGATGACCCTATCCTTCGTTAATTTCATGCAAAGTCAAATAAAAATTCTTAATTAGTGTTTTGGAAAATGGAAAATGGATAGCTTATGTATCGTTAGTGCTTGTGTTGCACTTGCTTGTTGATTTCATCAGACTTTGTGGTTCTGTTAATAATACTAATAGAAATTGTGTGTGCATCTATGGTTACAAATTATTTCATACTGTTCATTTGAAGACTTCTATCATATTGATTGCCCAATGTAGGAGATTTACATATGACAGGGTACCTGTAGGACTCATTTACAGAAATTTAAAAAGGTGAAAATTTAAATTAAGCCTTTAAATTTTCTTTTTCTTTTTCTTTTTACCTGTCACATCTGATATAGCCCCCTCTTGTCTTCCCTCACTCATGCAGCTAATTGTAAATTTTACATGAATTTGTTTTTCTATCCTTTTCATAAAGTTTATCCGTATTATATGAATAAATGAGGATGTAGTCATGTAGCAGAGTTGATACAGTCCCAAAAACTCCAGTCAGGACATTACAACTGTATTATACGATGTAATCTGCAATTAAATCCTTGATTTGCATTATAGCATGGTGTATTTCTTTTATGTACGTTTAAGAATATGGAAAATGATATTTATATTCTAAATTATAGATTGTGTGCAATACCTCATTTTGCTGTAACAGTTGCAAATCTCTTTTGGTTAATTTCTTGTTAAGCTTAAAAAAAATAAATAAAAATTCCTTCTTCTATGTCGTTGATCAATATGTGCTTCGTGGTTGACTTCTCCTAAATCTCTCCAATTCAAAGTCTTTTAGTTGAATCTGAAATAGACTACAGTTGAGATGTGGCCAAACTGAAAACATAAGTGAGCTCAAAACCAAATTATGGTAAAGATCAGTTAAAGCAAAAATAACACTAAAAACGGGCATATTCAAGATAGCGAATTTCGTCCTTATTTAATTTATTCTGTAAATTTTTATAAAATATGGCTGCAAAGAGGTAACACAAAAGTCTGTGAACTACAAACAAATGTCAAAATAGATTGTCTATGTTTTCAAAAGCTTATGGTTTTTATTTAATTTATTCTCTAAATTTTTTAAATTTTTATAAAATTTAAAGAATACATTTAATAAAAAAAAACAAGCTTTTAAAAATTTTAATATTATTAAATGTTTTCTAACAAGTGCTTTGAATGCACTTATTAACAAATGCCTAATTTTATTTGTATTAGTGGGTCAAGTTCCTCTTCGTTCTGTAAACAGAAAATAATATTGAGAGTTACATTTGTATGATGTAAATATATATTGTATAGATAGTCCTAGACATTATATTAGACATGTCAATAAAATTATTTTTTAGCATGCTTTATATTTAAATGTGTATGTTGTCTAGTAGTAGTTCCTTCTGACTATTATTTCATTAAGTTTCTTTCAATCATATTTGAACTTAAAATTTGTTTCTTTGGAAATGTATATTGATCTATTTGTAGAAGAATTTGGAGAGACCTCAAGTGGTGGAGCTAATGAAGAAGGAGATAGTGGTGGTGAGTAGAGAATAAAGGAAATAAATGCAAAAGATGAGACAAATTTATTTTGCAAAGCAATTGGTGGATTTGAAAAGAGGAGGTTGCATGCATTTGGTTTGCAGGGTCATGCCTAGTCACAAAAAAATTAGGAGCATCTGCTGCATCACAACCAAGCTAATCACAATTCACAGTTGAAGATATTATTATTGCTCTAGTACTTAGGATTGCATTGTCAAAAATATTGGACAAACATTACTACTAATTAACTAAGTGCCAAAGAGAATTCGAGCAATAGATGGCCTAACTACAAGATCAGTTATCTATGATCTTGATAACGTTAACATCTCTCAACACCCAAACATCAAATGCACAAACTCCATAAGTACCACCAAGTACCAACAATCCTCCTCCAAATGAAGCTTAGTTAGATGGAAATTGCAAAACGAACTTAGAGATATTTATAGGAAGAAACTAGGTTTTTTAGGATGTTTAGGTGTATTTTTTATGAACTTCTATTGTGTATATATTGATTAGTTATTCAATGGAAGTTTTTAGAGTATTCTGGATATACTTTCTGTGCACTGAATGATTTTCATTTTACTTTCTGTTTTCTATTTTAGGCACGATGGGTACTGTCAAAATAAAGCTAATTTTTTTTAAGAAGATATTAAGCTAGGGATTACCAATGGAAACGTAATTCGCTAAAATTTTAGTAATGACATTAGTTAGGTGAGGTCCCTCGCAAAATCGAAGAATTAATACCAAGGTCCAATAGATTACCAAGGCAGTCAACAACGGCGGATGCCCTCGTTAAAATTAGCAAGGAATGCTCAAGCTCTGCTAAACCGTCACCAAGAACATAAAATTCCCCTATTTTGTCTAAAATAATGAGGGATGAATATAATTGGCAAGAGTTTCTGTTCATCGCAAAATTTTGTAGCAAAATTATTCTATAAATGCAAGGCATAATATCCATTAGAAATAATGATTTAATACAAGAAATTTTTTATTATCAATATCCATTGCTAAATATATATATATTTGTATAATAAAACTTCATTTATTTGTGAGACATATGTTAGAATCTCAAGAAGCATATATTAAAAGGGAAAAAAATCCATATTTAAAGGCTGCTAATTAACTTTTTGCTTCTAGAATGTCAACTTGCATGTTAACAAGTAGACAAAATTAGTTTTGTGAGTAAGATTGTATACTTTCTGAAATTTTAGGAAGTGAAACTTGTATAAAAATTAGAGAATCAAATTTGTGTTTCAGCATAAAAGAAAATGTAGAATGTAGAATGAAAAGACGGTAAAACCAATTCTTTTTTAATATATACTTGGACAAAAGCATATAAAGTTTTCGATAACTAAAAACTTTGCTGCTAAACAAATCAGAGATGAGCACATTGACGAACTTGATAAGTTGATATTATGCTTGAATTCATGACAAAAGAATATTACCGGACGGACAAAGTATATTGTTGCAAGTTGCAGAACGAGTGAAGGGGAAGAAAATTCTTCAGTCCCGTAGAAAAGAGAAGCAGAATATCTTACCCCCAACCCTTTTTCTTGTGGAAGTGGAGGTTTATATTGTCTGCGAATCTATACTATATCAATCAGAATTTGGATCTAATGCCCACAGCATCACCAGCCTGTAAAAGGATACCGTTGATGACCGTACGGAAGAAGGGAAGACCACATATCTATGGGATCGTGGTGGAGTGGTGCGAGACAAAAATAGAAAAGAAAATTTAAGCGATGGTAAGAGTAATACAAATATGATATATTAATTAAAACAAAATTTTGATGATTATGCGACAAAGCACGGAAATAGTTTAATGTAAAATTCTTTCATAGACCCCAGCAAAACTTGTTTTATTGACAAAAAGTTCAGGAGTAGTAGAAATTATTCCATTCAAAGGACGCGACGTATTATCATTATTTTAACAACGCGATAATATTCAATATTATTTTAAAAATTTTATTTTTTATTATATTTGAAATTTAAACTTAAGACTTAGATATAAATATATATTTAAATCAATTATCATTCTTATTATCATTAAAAAAATAATAAGGAATATAATTAACTTTTTTGAAGTACTACTTACAAATCATTCAACTATTTGAAATTATCAACAACGAAATTTGAATTTAAAATATAAATGATCAAAAGAAACAAATCTTACTAACTCAAGTAATCTATAGGATTTTTATCCCAATTAACTTCCACGTCACCACTCGCACTTGTGTGCACAAAGTGATATCAAGAGCTGTACTTTGCGCGAGTGGAAAAGGCATTGTTCTTTGTATGTTTTAATCGGAGGTTATCTTCGACTAATTGAAAATTTTACTAGTTCGTGTAAGTTTGGTTGTTTTTCATTGCCCATGTGAATGTCATTCCCAGCCATCTTAGAGGATTACAGACGACTTTTAGGGAGGGACAAACAGTTGTTAATTATGGTGTAGTGAGGTGGCTTGAGTTGGAAATTTTTAAAATTTCCCTTGATTTAAGCTTTTTTTTTTTTAAGAAAAATTATATATAACTTCTAAAATTTAAAATATTTTTGTTAAAATTCTTAATAAATTATATTTTAATCCTTTGAAATTTATCTTTTAATTTTATTTTTATCTTTAAATACTATTGTAAATTTTCAAATATACTAGTAATAATACTACGTTCTGACAATAAAATAGAATAACTTATCTTATAACCGAACTTTTGTTATTAAATATAAGAAAATTTAACTTTGACAAAAACACCACTCAGTATATAAAAAATTTTCTGGAATTCTGGCATTCAACTACACCGAAAACTTTTTGGTGAAATTATTCGGTCTCCCAAATAATATAATATAATGGATCTTTGGCATAGAATTGGTGTCTCTAAATATTGTGAACGAAGCGAATCACATGTTGTTGCTTTGTTATCTATATTTTATTCCCCAACTTGCACCCACTACCCTCTTCTCACTTATAAAAGGGAACTCCCTCGTGGGAATTTGTATTGCCCCCAAGTTAACATCCCATCACACAAACAAACTCACTATCCTTTTCTCTCTCTTTAACTGACCTAAATCTTTAGGGTAAAGAAGAATGGGTTGGACAAGAGAAGAAAACAGAAGGTTTGAAGATGCACTTGCTGTGTACGGGCCAGACGACCCAGATAGGTGGCAACATGTGGCCAATGCTGTCGGTGGAAAATCAGCAGCAGAAGTCAAAAGGCACTATGATGTCCTCAACGAAGATGTCACTCGCATAGAACGGGACCAAGTTCCTCTACCCAGATACAGACCCACTTCCTCTGCTTCTGCCATCAACAACACAAGGTAATGCATACGTTATTTCGCACAATATTTCAGTGGCAGACAGCAAGTTAAAATCTTGATGATGATGCATACGTTACATTTTGCTTCTAATTTGAATGGGCTGGTTCAGTGGGACTCTGTTATAATCGGAAGATGCTCAAATGGAAGTATTCCGCCACTTACGGCGGCGGTGCAGTCCGATCGCTTACAATTTCAGACTGCATGATATCAAACTCTGCATCTAAGAAATTAAGTATAATTGGTTTATGATATTTTATTGAAGTTTTATTAATAAATTATGGAACTTACGAAGGGAGAGGCCACATGAAATCTAATCCTCAAAGCCTAACAAGATCCCATGCACATGCATAGTCCTTTGGTTTGGATGTGTATTGCACTGACCGCCGTCTGCGCCTATAATTATTAATTATAAGTACTTGCCCATTTGATACGCTGATAGATCTTCATTATGTCTACATCCTCCTTGTCTTTTTTTTTATTATTATTTTCCCTTAAAATAAGGGGAACCGTCTCTATTTGGCAATTTTAAGTTTTACATTTACAGGTTATTTGGTTGATAAAAAAATTATATAAAAATGTAATTTTCTCGGTAGAAAATATTTATTTTGTTTGGTTGACCAACAAAATTAAAGGAGTTAAATTTTTCAACAACTTTTACTTTCTGCAAAAATACAAAGAGTTGATTACCCACTCTAGATAAAAAGAATTTTTAATAGGAATTTGTATAATTTTACTATCAATAAGATGAAAATATTCTCTATCCAACAGTAATACTAAAATTTTATAATTTTAGTATTACTTTCACTTCTATATTAATAAATGAGTTATTTTAATATCATAATTTAATGATTTTTAAAATTTAGAGAGTGATTAATTTATTTGTTAAAATGCAAATTTAAATTCTATTGAAATTCTTAATACTATAGTAGGATAGAAATATTCCCTAATCAAACAACTTTAAATAGTTTGGAGGAAATTTATCTACCAAAAAGTTCAATTTAAACTCAATTAACTTTTCGGAATTAGTGACGCTCCCCATGTCTTTCAAGTTAAGCAAATTAGATTAATTACGTGTAGATTCTTTGATGTGATATGTGAAATTTTTTTAATAAAATCAGTTTTTTCCGCTAAAAGATTTAATTCAAATATACTAAACTAAATAACTCCATTTATTATCTGTTTGAATACAATCATATTTCTTGTGATGCATGTTAATTTGTCTCACTCTGTGTCATATTATTTACATGAATTCGAGTTGAAATTATATAGATTTAGATTATAAATGAATCAACTCATATAATATAAATAATAAATAGATCATTGATTCAAAATTAAATAAGTTTACACACCAATCCATCAAAGAATTTATATTAAGATTTTAAAAAATATTACTTTAAAATAATTGATAATTAAATTATAAATAATAAAAAATTATATTATAATAAAATGATAATAAAACATTAGTAAAATATTTAATTGATGAATAAAAATACTTTTAAAGTTGTTTGATTAAAGTTAACATGAAAACAGAAGGTTTGAAGATGCACTTGCTGTGTACGAGCCAGACGACCCAGATAGGTGGCAACATGTGGCCAATGCTGTTGGTGGAAAATCAGCAGAAGAAATCAAAAGGCACTATGATGTCCTCAAAGAAGATGTCACTCGGATAGAGCGGGGCCAAGTTCCTCTGCCCAGATACAGACCTACTACTTCTGCCTCTGCCATCAACAACACAAGGTAATGCATACGTTATTTCGTGCAATATTTCAATGGCGGACAGCAATTTAAAATCTTGATGATGCATACGTTACATTTTGCTTCTAATTCGGATGGCTGGTTTAGTGGGACTCTGTAATAATCGGAAAATGCTCAAATGGAAGTATTCCGCCACTTACGGGGGCGGTGCAGTCCGATCGCTTACAAATTCAGACTGCATGATATCAAGCTCTGCATCTAAGAAATTAAGTATAACTGGTTTATGATATTTTATTGAAGTTTTATTAATAAATTATGGAACTTACGAAGGGAAAGGCCACAAGAAATCTAATCCTCAAAGCTGAAGAAGATCACATGCACATGCATAGTCCTTTGGTTTGGATGTGTATTGTACTGACCGCCGTTTGTGCCTATAATTATTAATTATTAGTACTTGCCCATTTGATACGCTGATAGATCTTCATTATGTCTACATCTTCCTTGTCTTTTTTTATTATTATTTTTCCTTAAAATAAGGGAAACCGTCTTTATTTGTCAATTTTAAGTTTTACATTTACAGGTTATTTGGTTGATAAAAAAATTATATAAAAATGTAATTTTCTAGGTAGAAAATAGCTATATTGTTTGGTTGACCAACAAAATTAAAGGAGTTAAATTTTTCAACAACTTTTACTTTCTGCAAAAATACAAAGAGTTGATTACCCACTCTAGATAAAAAGAATTTTTAATAGGAATTTGTATAATTTTGCTATCGATAAGATGAAAATATTCTCTATCCAACAGTAATACTAAAATTTTATAATTTTAGTATTACTTTCACTTCTATATTAATAAATGAGTTATTTTAATATCATAATTTAATGATTTTTAAAATTTAGAGAGTGATTAATTTATTTGTTAAAATGCAAATTTAAATTCTATTGAAATTCTTAATACTATAGTAGGATAGAAATATTCCCTAATCAAACAACTTTAAATAGTTTGGAGGAAATTTATCTACCAAAAAGTTCAATTTAAACTCAATTAACTTTTCGGAATTAGTGACGCTCCCCATGTCTTTCAAGTTAAGCAAATTAGATTAATTACGTGTAGATTCTTTGATGTGATATGTGAAATTTTTTTAATAAAATCAGTTTTTTTCCGCTGAAAGATTTAATTAAAATATACCAAACTAAATAACTCCATTTATTATCTGTTTGAATACAATCATATTTCTTGTGATGCATGTTAATTTGTCTCATTCTGTGTCATATTATTTTCTTTACGTGCAGGAGGATGAGCGATCTAAATATCCATTGAAGCAATGTGGCTATGGAGTCATTGTAATTTGTAAAATGCATATGCAGCATTACCGCAGCTGCATCTGATGCTGGTTTCAATTGGCGTCTGTATTGTCAGCAGTTTATGTTAATTTGATGTGTGTACGTAATTTTAACATATATTCTGTTATCTCTGCACATTATAAGAAATGAAATAGTCTGTAATTTACTAATTGTGTCGCATAGATATATAAAGAACAGAATTAATAATATCCTCTACAAATTTATAAAGTACCGGTAAAATTATCCGAAGTTGAAATTTCTTCTCTAAATAATACTTCATACATATAATTTTATTTTTTTATAGTAATTCAAAGATGAAATTATTTGTATATACCTATATGGATTGATAAAATTATTTGTACAAATTATTGTTTAAAGAAAAAATTATAACTTTATATAATTTAGGAATCATTTTATCAATATTTTATAAATTTAAAAATAAAATTATTAATTTTGTACATATATAGCCTACAATTTGGTTCTCAGCTCTCAAAACCTTTCAAAGCTCAACCTACAACCGAATGGACATCAAAATAATGAAGAGGCCGCCAATCTATCTGCTTGTATAGCTAATATTGCAACTCTTGCAAGATGAATAACAAATAGTCCCCAAAACCAAAATTATATATAAAAAAAAAGGATAGAGAGAAAATATAGATAAAAACTCATCGTTGATCAAAACTAGTAAGTGAATGTATAAAATTGGTAACTTTTTTATTTGACTTTAAAAATTAAATTTGTATATTTATCTTTCATTACTACAACATGATTGATTGAAGTTGTGTGTTTAGAAGATTATACATCAATATGTGACTAATGTCTACTTAGGCATTGTTGAAGACTCATTTTTAACATTATTTGTTAAACCATAGTAAACAATAAAAATAATGTTGGTCTTATATTGATAAAAACTAACATCATTTATTTTGCTAGCACATTGAGAAATAATATTAAATGTTGTTTTCTTTAAAAAAACTTATGTATAATTTTTATAATATTATGTTGGTTTATTTTAATAATTAATACAGTATATCTCACCACTCACCCCTATCCATTTTTTTCCTAATGGCCTCGTACTCCTGATTTTTCATATATTTCTTCGTATAGAACATTCTAACTAAAAATAAAAATCGACATCTCCTTTGATTTTACAGAATTTCAATTTCAATAATTTTAAAGAATAAATTGAATAATAAAAGATTAAAAATAGCGAAAGGTTATATACAATGTCTTAATTATAAATGGGTACTCTGCTAAATTTATCTTGATTCTTATTACTCAATATATAAGATTAGTGCTCTTGAATATAGTACTTGCAAATGCAATAAGTATTTATGAAAACTTGATGTATAATATTATATATTTTTTATAAATAAATAATAAATAATGTCACTGTCTGCTAAAGAAGATGAATGAAATTAATTTCTTACTCATACAAACCTACAAAAAAATGCATCAAAATGATAGGAATCAAAATATGATCAATTATAAAACCTAAAACTAAATTTATAGGAACAAATACAAATAGTAAAACAAATCATTAAGTTTATATTCTACACTTTTCTACAAAGCTTTAATCAAACAAAATAATTAATAAGTAAAAATACAAAATTGAAAAGAACCATTTTAAGATTGGAATAAAAGCATACCTTGTCAAATAAAAAATCATTTTAGAGTTGAAAGAGTTTCAAGATGAAATTTACAAATAATATTATGCTTTACTATTTTAGTTTTCATATTATGTCATGCTTTAACTTAGTTTATAATGAATCAATAGAATTGATAGTATGTTTAATTTAATATGAAATTTTATATTATTTAATTTTGTATGTTGTAAATTTTAAATTTATTTATGTAAATTTAACTTAGCATAAAATTTATAAATATAAATTTTATTATTATTATGTATCCCTCAAATTATAATTTTGAAGTATACAATATATGTGTAGATTATTCAATTAGACTAATGTAAGATAAAATAGTTATGATATTTTATTCACAAAATCTAAAATTTGTGATGCAATTTAGGAAACTTCAAACTTACTAGATTCATTGAAATAATGTAAGATAGAAAATTAGAATAAATATATAAATTTATCTTAGCAAAATAAGAGATTACAATAATATAATCTCTTTTTTAATTGAGATTGAAACTTAATAATTCAAATTATATTATTTACACCACATACTAAGAAAAATTCAATTAAACTAGAGACCATATGAAAATAAAATCCTAACAATCCAAATTATGATATCTACATTATATAAAAATAAAAACTTCAAAAAATTAGGAAGTCCATATGAAAATCACCCCCTTCTTGGATAAAACTACATTTACTTAAATAACGAAGCTGAATTGTGCATCTTATAAATAATATACATCTTATAAAACTAAATTTACAATTAATAAGTCCGTATTCATAATATACACCTCTCTATAAAGAAGTTGAATTGTGCACCTTATAAATATAGTAGAGTAGGTTATACGTTTGAACTCCTACAAGCTTATTGTGAAACATAATAGTTGTTATGAATATTTAGAAAAATTAGTAATCTACGTAATAAGTTACTTAAATAAGAGTACTGACACTTAAATAACGATACTCATAAATTATTGTATCGTTAATTTTAATTATTGTAAATATATTTTTATAATAATTTTAAATAAAACTACATTTACATTTAAATTATAAACTTAGACCCGTTCAAGGGTTGGTTGTTCTCTGAACATCAATCAATCCTTGAATTATCCTGAAAAGTTGGATAGTTTGGGATATTATCATGTAATTATTATTAACAATTTATTCGGTTCTTGTTTCATATTGTGGGTATATCTTAGCATCCTAACTGTTCTCCAGGTATAAACTATATAGGCGTATAGTTTAGGCACTTAGAGAACTATAGGGAGATGCTGACAAAATTTCTGCACAAATCAAACGATGAGCGTGAATAAATTAAAAAAATAATAACTATAGAAATATCTCAAATGGGATAGGACCCTACCCTTAAAAGTTGGAGTGATACAGTGCATTTAGGGTGACTATCAAATATTAATCACCACACTTTTTTTCACCTGAAGCAATTTTCTTCCTGTTCAGTGATACAATGTCTGTTGATAAAAGTTGGATACATCTACCAAATCAATTGTCAGATGAGTATTGGAATGGTGCAGTAAGATTTTGTTCAAAGAGCCAAAAACTTTGCCGATGAAAGGAGTTTGATAAGATGCTCATGCAAAAAGTGTATGAATTTAATATTCCAGACATTATCAACATTTGAGGCATATATTATAAATAATGGATTTCATCCATTATATATAAATTGGGTATACCATGGTGAAGTAGATGTTTCGACTTTTAGAGGAACTCGGGGGATATCTCCTAACAATAGAGATGAGTTAACAGATATTATACATGATTTCATTGGCCCTAAGGTACCTAAAGTTAATTTTCACAATGATGAGTACAAAGGTGAGAATGCAGCTGACGGAAACATTAGAACAAAATTATAGTAACTGTGATAACCTATTCGAGTAAGTAGAAATAGAATTGTATCCAAGCTACACAGCATTTTCAGCCCTGAACTTCTTGGTGAAACTTATGCATTTGAAGGTTCTGTATAAGTGGACAAATAAGTCATTTGATGCTCTTCTTCGATTGTTAAAAGAGGCACTTCCAAACGACAATAAATTGCCTGAATCGTACTATGGTGCAAGGAAATGGCTCAACAAGTTGGAATTGGGGTATGAATCAATCCATGTATGCAAACATGATTGCACACTTTTTTGAAAAGATCATGCTTCTAAATATAATTGTCCAATTTGTGGGGAGAGCCGATGGGTAAATAAAGCTATAAAAGGAAAGAAAGTGCTCTAAAAAGTGGTTCGATATTTTCCATTAACTCCTCAATTACAGTGTTTGTATCGGTCGAGACATATTACAAAGAACATGATATGGCATTATACTGGAAAATTAAAAGAAGAGGGGGTAATGCAACATCCCATGGATGGAAAAACCTAGCAGGAGTTCGATAAGAGGTATCCTAATTTCTCTGCTGACCTACGAAATGTTAGGTTAAGTTCAAGTGCAGATGGATTTAATCCTTTTGGTGATAGGAACCTATCCTACAGCATGTGGCCAGTAGTTATGACTACTTTTAACTTACCACCATGGGTATGCATGAATTAATCTTTTTTCATGTTGACCCTATTAATCCCAGGGCTATAATCTCCAAATAAGGATATCGATGTCTTCTTACAGCCGATCGTAAAAGAGTTGAGGGATCTCTGGGAGAGAGGAGTTGAAACTCGAGTTACGAATACAAATACGGTGTTCAATATGCGAGCAGCATTGCTTTGGACTATAAATGATTTTCCTGCTCGAAGTAGTCTATCTGGGTGGAGCGGGCAAGGATACAAAGCATGTCCTACATGTAATTTGGATACTCCATCAATTCGAGTTAGAGGAAAAATAGCTTACGTTGGTCATCGCCGTTAGCTTCCAAGAAGTCACACATGGAGAAATAGGAAAGAATTCAATGGGAGGTCAGAGATGAGAGTCCCTCCTCGGCCTCTTACCAATAATGTTATCATGGAACAGTTGGGTAAGGTGTCACAGAAACTTCCAGGAAAACATGCTCAATTTGGTGGTGTAAAGCGAAAGAGGGGTGCCGATGAACTTAATTGGAGCAAGAGAAGTATATTTTTTAATCTCTCTTATTGGCCAACAATGAACTTAAAACATAGCATTGATGTAATACATGTTAAGAAAAATGCATGTGATAGCATCTTAGGTACATTATTGGAGATTGAGTACAAAATAAAAGATACAGACAATGCAAGACGAGATCTGGCAGACATGAAGATAAGGCCTAACTTACATCTGTATGAGTAGAGGGGTCAACTTTTTAAGCCGCATGCTAGATATACGCTTAACCAGGAAGAGCGAAAATGATTTTGTCAATATATAAAGAATGTGAAATTTGCAGATGGGTTTGCTAGGAGTCTTTGTAAGAATGTCACAGATCGTGACCTGAAATTAAAGGGGTTGAAATCACATGATTGTCATATTATTATGCAAAGACTGTTAGGACCAGGAATTCGGGCTTTCTTACTAAAGGAATTATCATATCCACTTGTTGAATTATGCAACTTCTTTAGTCAAATATGTGCTAGAACTCTCAATAGGAAGCATATTCTGCAAGCCAAACAAGACATTATTATTATTTTGTTCAAGCTTGAAAGGATATACCCCCTAGCATTTTTTGACATAGTGGTTCACTTGGTGATGCATTTGCCAGATGAAGCATTGGAAGGATGATCCGTTCATTTTCGGTGGATGTACCCATATGAAAGGTATATAAAAAAGTTAAAGGATTATGTCCGAAATCGTGCTCAACCGGAGGGTTCAATTGCAAAAGGATATATTGTTGATGAGGCATTAACGTTTTTCTCTATGTATTTGGAAGGAGTGGAAACTAGATTCAATCGACCTGATAGAAATCAAGATGTAACACCTAGTCAAACAAGAAGGATATTATCGGTGTTCCGATCCCAATGTTGACCAATAGGGAAGAAGATTATTTCTCATTTCGATAGGAAGGATCAAGATGTTGCAGTATGGTACATCTTAAATAATTGTACTGAGATTGAAAAATATCTCCAGTAAGTAACTTAAATTTCAGTTATGTTCTTCTCCTTTATGTGATTATAGTAGACTAAGATTGTTATGTTCTATAGTGAGCATCGATTGGAACTCGAACGAAGTGGTACTGAAAATATTGACAACTTACAAAAAACTAAATTTCCCTCGTGGTTTTACTCAAAGGTAAGGATTTTTTTCTTCTTAAATTCATTAAACGAATATCCCAAATATTGTTCATTTCTGTTGCTGATCTTTCAATTTAATTCTTAGAACAATTGCTACTTTTTTAGATGTACTATTTATATAAGAACGGTTCCTCAGAGGCCACCAAAGAGTTACTATCATTAGCCTCCAGTCCCAATTTCACTAACATGATATACTCTGCGTATATTGTGAATGGAATTCGCTTTGTAGTCAAAACTTGAGATGAGAAGCATAAAACGCAAAATAATGGCATTTCTGTTTCAGGGACTGATGGTAACATGTTCTATGGTGTACTGGAAGAAATAATTAAGTTGACTTATTTAAATAAGTACAGTGAGACTTTATTTAAATGCAAGTGGTATGAAACTGATCCTACAAAGAAGAAACTTTATATTGATAAGAATATCACAAGCATCTCCATCAATGGACAATGGTACAAGGATGATCCTTATATACTTGCTACTTAAGCAAAACAAGTGTTTTACACTGAGGATCTCTTTAATGGATCAAATTGGAGGGTCGTCCATAATATGGTGCATCGCAATATATGGGATCTACCCAGTGATGGAAATAATGCACAAAACCTATTATTTCTGCAAGATAGTAACTCATCTAACTTCAACCTCACAGTTGATCTAGGAGATTTCGATCTAGTACATCTAGGTAATGAAAGAAATAGTCTTTCAATCATTCCAACGTATAGGAATGTTGGATCTGGTGCTCATGGAGATGATGCCTTTATCGATGATGATGAAAGCCTTGAAGATGAAATAATTGATGATTATATGGATGAGGAGCCCACACAATCTGATAATGAAGGAGAAACCGATGACCATGAGTCTATTAGGTTCATCGACACTGATTCTGACTAGGGATAAAATAACATATTCGAACTACAACTTATAATTGTGTAAGCATGATTGTTAAAATAATCAATATGATTGTAAAAAGTTAAACCACTTAATCGTTCAATTTGATATTGAATTCTTTTTAATTACTTGTATAATGTGTATTATTTTAGTTATGGCGGATGTCGAGGTACGATACCACGGAGGTGACGCTAGAAGCGACCCACCCATATTCCATCATAGTGCAAGGGATCAGGTATTTGTTATTAATTATGCATACCTAAGCTTGATTAAATATTATGTTTATTGTATTGATATTTTTTTATTAATTGAAGTAGCAGCTACGAGAAAGAAGGGACCGAATAGGTCCCTAAGACTGCACGAGAAGATAGGCAGGGGCGGAGGTAGACTGATGCCTGTACAGTTTGATACAACTGGTACATGACATGCGGTTAGTGAGAATGCCAGCCATCTCCCTCGTGATATCGGCAGTATGATCCGCGCCCACGTGCCACCCTATTATAAGTCATGGCGGGTTGTACCTCAGCAGATCTGAGATAGAGTTGTGCAGGAGGTTTGCGTAAGTATCAATTTCCTCTAACTATTGAATTAATGTCTTTGAGATTGAAATTTCTAAATATATGACTCATAAATTTATTAAATATCTTTTAATGCAGTCCTACTTCGAGTTCTAAGGCATCTCTAAGGGTGATCGGGATAAAGTGCTCTCTGGTTTGATGCAGACTGCTGCCGACCTGTACAGAGATTGGAAGTACAGGTTGATAAGCATTTCTTAGAGCATGGAGGCGATCGATACCAGGAGTATGACTTGGATTGAGCTCGATGTTATATGCCTCGATCTGTCTCACCGCAAATATGGCAGAGGTGTGTGAACTTCTTTGATAATGATGAGTACAGGATAAGTATGACATTTTATGGTATTATATTAGTATTTCATAATTAGTAAATTATGAACATAAAAATTTAACTTTTTCCTCTTAATTTGCAGGAGTTGTCTGCGAGAAATACAAATAATAGAGCACAGAAGGTCATGAATGACTAACATGGGTCAAAGTCTATTGCTGCACATCGCTTTGATAAGGTAATGTAATTTTTTTGTATCTTTTTTAAATGTATCCACTTGTTAAATAGCATTACTACCCTTCATCCTTTTTTTCTATTACAAAAATTGAATAGAGAAATAGATATACTAGTGAGCTGCAGTCGGTTCTCGATAACTTTAGGGACTAACATATATATAAGTCGGGGGAGTGGGTGTATCCGATCTCTTAGGGGCAACATATAAGTTATTTGAATTTCATATTTTAAATAAAATTTTACGAATATATCTTGTAAGATAGATTTCTTATTAATTTTTTTAATAATTTAAGGTGAGGATGACTGAGCTCGTGACTCAACATGTACAGTTTATTGTATCATCCACTAGCTTGCCTACAACTCCTGTACAGTTAGATGAGACTGCCATCGCCGATGAGGTGCTTGACACTTGTCGAGGGTACAGGAAGGCTATTGGGCGTGTACTTACTGGTTAGTCTTATCATTCGATAGGGACTTCTAGCACAGGGATGAGCTCACAGACCGTGTCTCAGGCTGGTAAGTTGCAAGAGCAGTTACAGCTGAGTCGGGAGCAGGTCGAGCAGAGCCAGCGGTTGATTCAGGAGCAGTAGCAGCTTGGGACTTATCTTACTAAGATGAGCTCGATCCTTAGACAGTAGGGTATCGTCCTACCGCCACCTCCATTTGCTGCAGCTACACCACCTGGGCTGAGTAGATTTGCGCCTGTACCTACCGCTCAGCCACCACGTCCATCTCAACTACTACCGTCATTTTATCATCCTCGTTGCCAGGATGATGATGATGATGACAATGGTGTATCGTGATATTTACACCTCCTTGCTTCTCCATAGTATATTTTGTATATGTATCTTTATATTTTTTATATGTACACATTTACATGGATGATGTATATATAATTTATTCATATAAATATTATTTTCACCATTGCTTTATAAGTATTAATTTTTTATGTTAGATCAAATTATTAAACATTATTAATAATACTACTGATATATTTATATTAAATTAAATTTAAAAAAATTATTCAACAATTCAAGTTAATTAAAATAAAGAATATTTTAGATAATATATTATTTGAAATATACGACAATTTGAATTTAAATTTTTTAAAAAAGATTGGAAAAACCTTTAGCGGCGATATTTGTCATCGCTATAGAACAAAATGTCATTGCTGAAGATGAAACTTTCAGTGACGACTCTTTACTTTTAGTAACGACAAAGTCATCGTTAAAGGTTTTCCTTTCAGCCACGACAAAGTTGTCGCTAAAAGTCAGATCTTCAACGATGACTTTGTCATCGCTGAAAGTTAAATCTTCAATGACGACTTTTTTGCTTATAGCGACGACAAATATCGCCGCTAAAAATTAAATTTTAAAATTTTTTGAATTTTGAAATTATTTTTTGCGATGACATTGTCATTGCAAAATATCGTACTTTTAGCAACGATAATTTGTCATCGCTAATGGTCTTTTCAGGCACAGATCTATACCGACGACATTTTTAACAATAACTTTTTCTTTAGCGACGATCGACTACTTTTTAGCGACGACAAGTGTTGCCGCTAAAAGTCTTTTTTGTTGTAATATATGTTAATATGGACATTAATTGCAATTAATGTCTATTAACCTAAATTTTCATATAACTTTAAAAGTATCACCGGATCCAAATAGACATAGGTAATGATGATAACCAATGCCTTTCCACCAATATCTACTGATGATTATGTAGTATTGTGTGTGCATCATATAAAATGAAGTATTTTCTTTTATGTTGTTCAAATTAAAAAAAATAATTCAACTTTTAAAAATTCAGTTTTTATGAAATTATTTTTTATATAAAATTTTATTGTCCATCAAAACAAGTGAACTATTACATTTCATGAAAATTAAATTAATACACTTTTCTTAACCTTCAAAGAATAAAAAAATAAATTGACAGGCTGTGTTAGAACGCACAAAGGAAATCACTTGCACTAACAAGTGAAACATTTTTAATACAAAAATGCCATAGTTACTAAAAATGAAATTTAAAATTGAGTTCTAAGTATTTCATATCTATTAGATTAAGTTTTATAAATTCATTTCACTATCATAGATACTTAATGATAGTCCTTATTTTACAAATGATAATTCTTAATTTGTATTCAAAACTCAATTTCAGATCTCATTTGCAGTGTATATAGTATTATTGTTTCTAATGGCATATGACTTTAAAATGGGATTATGGAAGCATATGTAAGCCACCAATTTCTAATGGCTATAACCGGTAAAACCGAAAATGAAGGCTATTCATTATAATTTTTGTATAATCAACGGTATAAAAAAAATAAAAATTTTCTAAATATAACAAATAGGTATTTGAGAGGCCCGTAATTCACCTCCTAGTTTTGTCAAAACCATAATTGAATTTCCAACTTTCTATATAAAACATCAATTCTAATTCTCCTGTCGTGAATGCCGACTTAAATTTTTTTTTGAAAAAAAATAATAATAATAATAATAAGGAAGAGATGGCGGAGATATTGTTTGTTTTAGTAATTTCATTATTGCTGGTTCCACCATTCTGTCCAGTTTTGAGTCAAGATTGGATGGGCATGTACAACCAAGTAAAGCAGGGCGGTAGTCTTTCAGAAGAAGACCTAAAAGATGCAAAGAAAGCCATAGATAACTCTGGTATTTCACAGGAAACCTTAGATAAAGCTGAGAAGGCTGCCAGTCAGGCTCCTGCATTCAGTGGATGGATTGAAAAAGAACGAGGGTAAATTGATTGTGAACTTTGCATATCGTAATTTGAAACCTTTTTATGTGTAGTAGCATTATTTATCACCACGTGGTTGTTATTGTTATCTTCAGCCATTTAAATGCTCCGTGGTCAGCACCGGAACACTCGCCAGGACAAGCGCCGGCAGCTTCAAAGGCAAAATCTCCAGCATATGCTCCGGCAGGTTCACAGACAAAATCCCCGGCATATGCTCCGGCAGGTTCACAGGCAAAATCCCCAGCAAATGCTCCAGAAAAATCCCCGTCATATGCCCCGGCAGGTTCAAAGGCAAAATCCCCAGCATATGCCCCGGCAGGTTCAAAGGCAAATGCTCCGACAGGTTCAAAGGCGAAATCCCCGGCATATGGTCCGACAGGCTCAAAGGCCAATTCCCCTGCATCAGCACCAGTTGATACATGGGCTGATTCACCGGATGCATCTGCACCAGATACATGGGCCGATTCACCGGATGCATCTAACGATGAATATATGGAACCCGAATGGGAGAAAGCAAAAGCATCCAAAGGGCCATCTGCGGATTCGGATTAAGATAATAAATAACACACCCTAATCCATTTTTTCCTTTCCCATTTCCTTTTTCCTTTAAAAAGATACATATATTTTGTAGGATTCAACTGGGAATAGCCATCATTTGCTTCCTGAAGTTAACACACCATTTTTCAATCTGACTTTTTATATTTTTGGGATGTGTTGTAATGTGATACCAAGCTGGAAACATGCATGAGAACTGTTGCTGGTTGTAATTGTAATTACTTCCTATTTCTATGTTATTTTCTTTCAAATTTTATTCCTATTATTCCAATGAATATTTAATTTTATATATCAAGTGATTATTAATAAAAAAACATATTAATAAATTATAATTTTTTAAAATTGAGGTTATTTATTATATTTTCTAATTCTTATATATTTTATCATAAAAATATTTAAAAAGGAATTAAGTTTCTTCGTGCTATGTTGTGTGGAATGAAATGCACTTTGTTGATCTAAATACAACCATTGTTGAATTGATATGTTTGTCACTTTAATCTGCTTTAATTTTATCACTTGTTGTATGTCATCGATCGAAGTTTTTTTTTTGGTGAAGTAATTAATCCCATTTTTGAACAACGGTTGCTAGATGTGTGCTAATGACCAATTAATTTATACAAAGTTCTTTAATTAACCCAAGAGACAAGTATATCAATGCAGGAAATAAACTAACTAGCCAAGTACTTACGGTTAATGAAAGCAATGGATGAATTGGTTCTTTATTTTCCATTTTTTCAAAAGATTTTGCTAATATCCAATTCTTTTCAAGTTTAATAATAGGTTTTTTTTTAGGCAAATAGACTATTAGCATAAAAAATTGAACAACTTTCTCGAATTAAGAATTAATCAATATTTCATCATCTCGAATCAATATGCAAATTCAGCAAATTTAACTAAATAAGCAAGCGAATGCGTAAATTTAAAGAGCCAACGGAAGAGAAAGGGCAAAGTCCATTTATATGATTTCATCGTTAAAGGAATCCACTCAAATACGTACATTTATTCCCCGAAACTAGCAAGTTTTATGTTCTAGTGCACTGTAAATTCTCAACAAGAATGGCTTTTGAGAAGCCTTATAAAACTCTTATCTTTACAAAATCAATTTTTGTGATTTCTTACAAAAGCACATCGATCCTAAAGTTACACAGTCTAAAACTCTTGAGATCTCACACTCAAGAAAAAGAAAATTGAGTAAAAGATGGATTACACCCAATTACTCAAGAGAGATTTGATTTACAATGAAACGCCAGAAATTTAAGGGTAAAACAATGAATGAATATCAAACATTGGTTTAAGAAAATTCGAGTAGAGATTCCAAAATTAGCGTAAGCTTGGGGTTCTTATGTGTAAAAGTCTCTTATTGTGTTTGAATGATTGTCAACAAGAAATAGTTGTTTTGAAACCATTTAAAGCACATAAAATAAAAAAAACTAGTCGTTATTTTTAAAATTAAACTCAAGAGATCCAATCTCGATATCAGAATGTGAAATTTTTGGTTTGGTAGTCAATTTCGGAATCGACTACCACAAGTTGAGCGTCTTGTACTTAGGACTTGACTCCACAGTCAAGTTCAGATGCAGGAGCAGCCCTCTGAATGCAGGTAGTTGACTTTGAGTGGAGTCCTTTTTCTTAAAATTTGCTTCAAAAATAAATTTTTAAAACTTTTGAAATTCAAAACATTTTAATGATTTAAAAACATATTAAAACACTCCAAAAATAGGATTTCTTTTTACAAAATGTTTGAACAAATTACAAAATAATTTTGGAAATACTTTTGCAAAAACTGAGAGGCTAAAACACAACCAAGTTAACTTAAAAGCCCAATTTTCTCTTGAATCAATTTTCATAAATCTCAAACCCCATACAAAAGATTTTACCTAAGTCTAATCCAATTTTCAGTAACTCCAAGCCATGCTTAAAAGTCTCCAGACATAATTTTTTTCACTAATTAAAAAAAATCAGCACATCCAAACTGGTTATGATCATCAAAATTTACAATAACTTTTAAAATGGGACTTAGTCCAATATCCATTCCCTTTTAAATATGACAAACATTTTTTAGGTTAGTGATAAGATTACAACAATTATTCAAGAATCATTAACAATCAAGTCGATTTTAAGCTCCCCCATGATTAAATAACTCCCACTCAATGAAGCAACCCAAAATCATGCATCCCCCCCCCCCCTTTTGCCATATAAAAACGTAACGAGACAGCATCATGAAAATAACCAATATAATGCATAATCAAGCATGAGCATTTAATTTAAAGCAAATTCAAAAGCATATCACTTCCCAAGTGAAATAAGTATAATATAAAACCAAGCTTAATAACCATAAAAGTGCAGGTGTGGGAAATTGCGGCTTAGGATATCTATAAACATAAAATAAAAACAGTTAATAAACCAGCTAGTCGTTGTCACCTTCTTTATCATTATGTTGTGAAAAGAGGGCTTCCACATTATCATTCTACTCATTCAAGCGACCGGACATAATGTTTAAGCGTTGATAAAATCCTGCGAACTTGCCGTTGGTGAAGTTGTGAAATGCAACCATCCCAACACAATTGCCGACCGACAATGAATATTCAACCAAACATAATAAATTCAAATAGATAAATTAACTTATAGTAACTCAAATTCTAAGGCTCTTATTAAGGTGAACCTTAACTCAAATGTCTGGCCGAATATTAAGTCAATTGAGTCATTTAGATGAGGCTTATATATAAGAAGTCTTTATAACACATTATAAAATATATGTCCTCATAAATGATAATTATTATGACACTTGTCTATTCGAAATTAATCAAGGAATCATATTAAAATAATAAGATTCTCGAGATCTATACTAGTAGAATCCATAATCACACCCTTATTTGTACAAATTCCAACTTATAAATAAAGATTATCTCTATCCTACTAATTCTAAGTCATTACTACCCAATATTGATACTATCCACTTGAATAATATAGCTTTATAACTTCTTTGTTAACCACGTTTCCTTTCAATCGATCAAACATCTTTTGATTATGATATAGCAAGACATCAATACCTTTGTTTACCCCTTCAAAGAGAGTTTTTTATCTTAATTAGTTGCATTTGGTCCAATCTCGATGTCCCTAGTGAGTTGGCCCGCTTCACTTGAAGAACTAGCACCAGAAATTTCTTGGAAGTTGGCTTGACCCATTTCCCATTTACAATATCAAAGCTCATTAACCTAACATGTTTGTTATTAATCTTCTTGTTGATAACTTTAGAAAGTTCTTTATTATCAGAGAAATGAGCCTTAAACTTTATGAAACTTTTGGTGAGCGACATACCATAATACAAGAAGTTTGTGTCAAACTTACTAGCAAATCAGTACGTGTGTTTAGTAAGAATAAAAAAATTTATCCCTTCAACTAGTGTCTACAAGATAAAAGTATCATCTTTAGTGAGTGTGGCAAAATAAATGTTTTTTTTTTTGGGGGGGTGGGGAAGAATGAGCTTTGCAACCATGTAATGAAACAACCGATCATTAAATAACAATCCCGAAATACTTAATTATTTATACAGCAGTTAGGATATGGCTTTTTTCAGTTCTTTCTCTAGAGTAATCATATGCTTCTTTAAATCTTTGATGAGAAACCTAAGGACCTTCTACTTTCATACCACATAATTTAGTAAATTCAACCATAGAAATTAGAATTTTTGTGTTCTTGACATAAGCAACCAAATTACTTTAGTGTTAAAGGCAACACTAGAATAGAAAATCCTTACACAACTGGGGCATCCACTACCAGAATGAGTAGCAAACTTAACTAACTAATATCAATTTTAGAGAATTGTATTTCAGTAATTCAAGATCAATATTCTTCAAAGACTCAATTTTTTTAGTTTCGATGTGGTTTTCACAAGGATCAAAGGCTATATCAAAATTGAAATACACTCTTTCTGATGGATCATCTTGAAATGCTACAAGTTTAAGTTAAGATGATGGCGCAACCTTGTTTTTGTTGTCAGTTTTCTTTCTCTTATTAATATAAGAAAAATATTCTATCATTTTTTACATTTCCTAACAAATGAAGAATATGCGGATTTGGGTTTGGGTTTGATGGAGGATTTGATAATTTGAGGAAATTGAGATGAAACTTGAAGTTTTTAATCGGTTGAAATTTGATGAAATGTGATGAGGATGTGTTTTTATGATTTGATTTTGAGTCGGCGTGGAATATTTTGGTGAAATTTTAAGGTTTTGGAAGAATATGTGTGCTAGGTTCTCTGAAGAAATTTGGAAAATATTGAGAAAATTTAGAGGAAATTTGGAAATTTTAATCTGTGGGTTATGTTTAGGAAGAGATGAGAAGATGTTTTTGGGTGGGAATTTGGTGTGGATTTATAGAAATTTGATGGAATTTTGACCGAATTCTAAGAAATAAGAGAAGCTGGGTGAACGGTTTAAAAAAAATGGCAGCCGAATTTTGAGAGAAAATCGGCATGATTTCACTGCCAGGCTGTTAAAAAGGGCTTAGAAGTCAAGTCCATAATCGACTACCATGGAGGAACTTCCTTTCGAACAAAGGTGCGAAACACATTTAGCTGCAAGACTGACGGTAGAAGTCGAGTCTCGGCGGCAGTGCATTTTGAAGAGTTCGCCACTATAGGCTTTAAATAGCCCAAACACATATCACAAGCCTACCTCATCTCATGGTAGTCATGTACGTTAGGCATCTGCTTCTAGGCGCGCAAGACACGAGCCTCAAGATTAAGGCTCTGATTGTTTGCGAAATTTATTTTATAAAATATAGTTATAAAATATTAAAATAAAAAAATATGTTATATATTTCATATTAAATATAAAAAATTTTCTTTTTATATAATTATATTTTTAGACATTATTTTTTTAATTTATCAATAAAAGTAATATCAAGGGTAAAACGAGAAGTAAAAAATTAGAGGAATTGAAATATATTCTGCTAATTAGTCACAGGTAAATATTTATTTTAATAATATAAAATTATAACTATATATTAATTATTTACAAGGAGGATTAGATAAAAAAATTAGTATATAACCAATAATTCTAAAAAATATCTTATAAAATAAAATATTATAATTTTATTATATGTATCTCATTAAATAATTAAAATTGATATTATAATATAATAAAAGACTAAACTTACAAATTCTTTTATATATATTAGATCATATAAAATAAATCTATTTTTTTTTTTACTTTCGAATACTCATAAGGTAAATCAAAGCTAAACTGTTCTATTTTTTTTTAATATGCCCTGCAATCTTTAAAAAAAATTATTTATACTTGTACAATCCTAAATCATAAGTTTTGTAAGTGGATAACAATTTTATCTAATAAAATTTTTTTAAAATATAAGTATTTTATGAATAGTAATAATTATAGAAGTTGCAAAGAAAATCTATAAAGAAGAAAAAAATTCAAGATAAAATAGGGGAAGGAAATTTGGAATGTTTAAAAAAATAACTCTTGAAAATTAGCCAAAAGAATAAAATATTTTTGGAAGAATATGATTAAAAGAGAAGTGTTTAATAAAATAAAAAGTGAGAGAAATTTAAGGAAAGGAAAAAGTTATCTTATCACTTATTTAATTTAACATTTAAGTAAATAATTAATTTTAAATTTATTTTATCAAAAATTAATTTTAAATTTAAATATTGTATTAATTAGATATCATTTTTAAGATAATTATTATCATCAATATTAACATTTAATAACATAATTTATGATAAGAATAGGTTTTTTATAATGACAATAATTTTTTATTTACTATATTACTACATTGTAAAATAAGCTTTTGAAATAATAATTTTATATTGCAGATAACTCATTAAATATAATTCAAAAATTATTACTTATTTTTTGACTAAGTTTTAATATTTTAATATTAAATATTTTTTATTTTTTAATTTACATGGAAGAAAAGAATAGTTTTTGATAGGAAAATATTAATAAAGAACTTATATTTAAGTGTTTTCTAAAAGTTACATTATAATAGAAATTAAAAAAAAATTCCTTTCAAAATTTTTTTAAAAAATCCTATATAGACATACATTAATATCATAGATCGCTTCTTTTTCAAAAATCATAACTAATTATACTTATCAAATCACAAATTTATAAAAAAAAATGATAGTGAAATTAAAAATTTGATATACAATTTGGTTTAAGTTTAAGAAAAATGTGTTAAGAAAATGGATGAAAAAAATAATAGAAAATAACATAAATATTTAGAAAATTATTTCAAAAAAAGTAATTAATTAGATTATGAAATGAAAAAATAAATCTATAGCTACCATAGTAAAAATTCATCAAATAAAGATAAACCATTATATTATTTAGTGAAAAATGTTATGAGATACCAAACTTAAACTTTCTTAAAAAGAAGATGGTATTGACAAAAATATATTTAATATCAGATTTAAACTTTCTTCAATGGTTATAAGTAGGGTTATCAATTTGTATATGCAGGCAAATGAAGATTTTATCAAATATACATGAAGAGGAAGTGCAATGTAGATAAGAGTTTACAAATTTTAAATTGAATCTAAAATGTGATAAAGATAAGGATAAAAAAATTTCTATTTAAATTAAATGAAGATAAAAAAGTAAAAAAAAAATCAAATGAAATCAAATAAAGATAGGAATAAAATGACTTTCAAATTTTAAAATAAAAAATGCTATTAAGTTTATTTGCAAATTTATTAGGTTCAATTGTAAATTTATAAAAAATTTCAAAAATAATATCACATGATAATTCTCCTCCTCTCATAATTTTCTCTAAAAAATGTAACTACTTTTTTCTTATTAAAGAGTGTGTGAAGTATTTAAATAATTTACTTAATGAAATAAATTATAAAAAAATATTTTTTACAATTTTTATACATAAAAAATCTAGTAAACTAATAAAAATGGATTAAATTATAAATATTTAAAAAATAAAAATTTGATGAAATAAAGCATTCAAAACCCAAAATGGACAATTAAATTAGAACAACAATACTATAAAAATGTAAAATAAATTGTGAAAAAAATTATATGATAAAAACATTACCGAATAGTTACAAAAAGTTAAAAATAGTCAAATCCCATAAAAGAGAAAAAAAAATATGACAATAAAAGTTCTCACATTAAAGAAGATGATAGCATGGTGTAGAGAGAGAAAAAACAAATATGAATATAATTTGAAGTGTTTTTTTAGAAGCTTTTTATGAAACTAGAATAATTTAGTATTCATAAATTTGGTGATAGATAAAAATAATTTAAATTTAAATTTTTTAGAAATTAATTTAATATTAAAAGATAAATATAAAAAAATGACAAATTAATATTAAGTGAATTATGAAAATGATACTTGTCATAGAAAGCAAAAAATATCATAACTAATATATAATAATTTAGTATTTATAAATTTTGATAATAGATAAAATATAATTCAAATTTAAATTTTTATTCGAAATTAACTTAATATTGAAAAATAAATTTAGAAGAAATGATAAATTAATATTTCACGAATTATGGGAATGATATTTATCATAAAAAATAAGAAAATATCATGGCTAATATATAATATATAGAATTAAGGCTTTTAATAAAAATATTTTAAATATTTAGAGGTTATACATAAATTTTCTTGAAAAAAGTTCAAATCCCTAGCGAAGAAATTGATTTCTTTTTTCAATTTTGGGTGGCTCCCTAACATATTACTCCTTCATTCTTTTTTTAATATCTTTCAGTAAAATAAATGATGGACAAGGTGGGGAAAAACAAAAGTCAAGTTTGCAAGCTTAAAAGTAGCCCAACTAACTAAGGGACGTGCAAAACCCAAATAAAAGGAGTCAACTTCAATCTGCAAATATTCTTCTGGGACTTGGGTTTAAAGTTAAGTTTAAGGCCTTGGCAAGCTTTTTTTTTTTTTTATGAATCATTTGATATCTGATAAATCAAATTTGACCTCCAACTAATCTTTATTCAAGTTGAGAGAACTCAATAAAGAGGCCAAGCACTTCCAAGGACAGTTTTCTTTATTTACAAAATTCAAAATTAAAATCTTACTTAAACAGATCGAGCTTCTAATCACTCGAATCAACTATCATTTATGACAAGCATTTTATTTGAGAAAAGTTGGCCCTTGAAGCCAAATTTAAAATTTTGAATTTTTGCAACTTTTCACCTTTTCATATCAAAAGAAACTATAATATATCATTGATACAATAATACATCAATATACCATTAAAATTATTAAACATCAAATTTATTTTTTCTTAAATCTTTTTAAAACCCAATCACGCAAACACCTTATCAAACCCCCTTAAAAGAGTGAGAAAATCTTTTTAAAAAAAATTAGGGAACTACTAAAGGCTTAAGTTAGCAAAATTAATCAATTCAAAAGGAATTAAAATTAAATGAATTAGGATTGAAACAATTTAAAATTAAAGAGATTGGAATAAAAATTAAAATAAATTGATGCTCAAATAGAATTTAAACAAGACCTAACTAGAAAATCAATATTTAAGAACATTCAACACTCCCAATTGATTCCTAACGAATGAAAATTGATCCTTATTAAAACGTTTGGTGAGAATGTTGGCCAAATGAAATCCCATTTAGGCAAATTCAAGAATAATTTCACCACTTATAATATGATCTCTAAATAAATAATATTTAATTACTATTTATTTTGTTCTAGAATGCATAATAAAATTATTTATTAAATTAACTACACTAATATTATCACATTTGATTGAAATGTTTTCTAAAATTCAAATCAAAGTCAAATAGTTGTTAATTTATTAAAAAAATTAAGCACAATGACTACTAGTAAATTTTCCACCTTAGTTGCAGAAAGAATAACAATATTTTACTTTTTGCTATACCAAAAAACTAGTGCATTGCCAAGAAATTGACAAGTGTCACTAATACTATTCTAATCGATTTTGTTTTCAACAAAATAGCATTATAATAAGCAAAAATATTTAGCTCAAATAGCATATGATATTATCTTGAAGGCACTGCTATCATAACCTATTAGGCCATGACCAGTGTAAAAACTATTACTAATTTCCAAACACATAATCTATATTCTATAATTGGTATCATTGTATGAGATTGAGGAAATAGCTATGTTATAAATGTATCAAAAGTATTTATAAAATATAGTTCATAGGAAAGTGTAATCTACTTATATACAAGGCACTTAAGTAACCAATCACACTATCTACAATTATAGCTACCTTATCAAATAAGCTATGGAAGATTTACTTTTGTTGGGATAGTAAAGGAAGGGAAGCTTCTACAATGATATGTGGTAAGAAAGAAACAATTAAAAAGTAAGTAAAAATTTAATAAATAAATAATCTACTTATTTATCAAGCAAACAACCATATAATCCATAAGTATGTCATTCCATGTCTGAAATTCATATATACCATCACAATTTTACATAAAATAATATAAGATCATATTTAATCATCATATAATAAGTAATAAAAGCAATTAAACTACTTTGTATTTCCTATATTATCCTTATACTTCTCACAAAATACCATCTTTGTCTCTTTAAAACTTGCCTTATACCTTTTATAAATGAGGCACGCAAATCCAATATCATACCTCAAATATAAATTCACCTCCTTCAAAATATCCATTCACAATTTAGTTCAAGTAGAAATATAATCCCCTATGGGGTGTCATCCTCACACTTGTAAACCACATTATTCATAAGCAAGTTATAATACTAGCATCATTATATAAGCTTATCTTACCTTTTTAATGATATGTAATTTATTTAAAAATTATATCAAACAAATGAAATATGAACTTTCAAAGTTAATTTAACAAATATTGTCTAACATATTATAGGCATCCAAAAAGTGATTTTCGTGTCCAAGCTCAAGTATATAATTGCTTATAGCCATTTAGAAAGCCTTTATATTGTAATACTCAAGTATATATTTAAGTATAAGCATCTACAAAGCAGATTTTAGAGCCATACTTACTTATATACTCAAGTATAATGTCCAAATTTTGTAGAACAACTGCGAAACACTATGTAAATGGATAACTTTTTCCCAAATTAACATATATACTTAAAATAAGTCACAACCAAACATAAATCTATCATCTACACTCATTTTACAACCATTAATAACAATAAATCATACTACAACACAACCTTTCAATACAAAATCATTAAATCATCAATATAATCATATAAATTAGCAAAATAAATAAACAATCATGTAAAATCTTAAATTTAAGTAGATTATCTATTTATAATCATATGAAGGAAATGAGAAGGGATTGTTAAGTGTGAAACTTGCCCTAAACAACATGAAATCAAGGTTAGTTCAATTGGTATCCCTTGTTTTTCTCTTTCATAAACTAAACCTCAAGAAATCATCATTTGAACTTAATTTTAAAAATAACTACCTTGAGTATACAAGAATTATCATTGATTGATGATAACTTGTAACTTGACTTGTTGAAATTTCTTGAATATTGAAGTAGAATGAATTGAAAGAAGGAGATAGGAAAAAAGGTTGATAGAATAGGTTGAGAAATTGGGAAAATTCTGCAACATTTGGGCTTAAAATAAGCAAAGAGCATTTTAGTTATTATAAAGGTAGTGAAAGGAAAAATGAAAAAAATTGACCCTAAATATTCTCCATAGTCCTTTATTTAATTCTAATTTCATACAATCATTTCACTAACTTATTATACTCATCATTAAATCCTAATTTTTTTCAATTAAAATAATGCCCTCCAAATTTTGTAGAACAATTACAAAACACTATGTAAATGGACAACTTTTTCCTAAATTAACATATATACTTTAAACGAGTCACAACCAAACATAAATCTATCATCTACACTCATTGTACAACCACTAATAACAATAAATCATATTACAACATAATCTTTCAATACAAAATCATTAAATCATTAATATAATCATATAAGTGGGCAAAATAAACAAACAATCATGTAAAATCTTAAATTTAAGTAGATTATCTACTTATAATTATATGAAGGAGATGAGATGGGATTGTTAAGTGTGAAACTTGCCCTAAACAATATGAAATCAAGGTTAGTTCAATTGGTATCCCTTGTTTTTCCCTTTCATAAACTAAACATCAAGAAATCATCATTTAAACTCAATTTCAAAAAGAACTACCTTGAGTATGCAAGAATTATCGTTGATTGATGATAGCTTGTAGCTTGATTTGTTGAAATTTCTTGAATATTGAAGTAGAATGAGTTGAAAGAAGGAGATGGGAAAAAAGGTTGATGGAATAGGTTGAAAAATCGGGAAAATTTTGCAATATTTAGGCTTAAAATAAGCAAAGAGCATTTTGGTAACTACAAAGTTAGCAAAGGATAAAATGAAAAATAATTGATCCTGAATATCCTTCGTACTCTCTTATTTAATTCTAATTTCACACAATCATTTCACTAGTTTATTTCTTATTATACTTATCATTAAACCTTAATTTTCTCAATTAAAATAATACCCTAATTACATCTACAACAATTACTAAAAATGCAAGTGCTTGTAAATACTAAAATAAATGAATAAAAACAAATCCTAATTTTTGAAGGATGTAAGATTTGCCTTCCTTTTTATCCTACGTTTGATCCTAGAAATATATATATATTTAATAATTTAATCATTTTGTCAAAAAAAAGTAGCATTGAAATAATTAATTCAAAAGAAAGAATTGTCTTTAAGATACCTAGATGTGATGTGCCAACAATATACCTCAAAATCTTTTTAACAGCAATCAAGTGAGATTGCTTGAGATTAAATTGAAATCTTGCATATATACGTACATTTATTATGAAATCTAATCCATCAAAGAACTTATCATGCTTTAAATAAAGTAACATCAACCTTTTTATCTCCGTCTCGAGATTAAGCTTTGTTGAAGTGCTCACAGGTATAGGCAGAGTTGCTTGACGTCCTTCACATCAAATCTTGAATAGTTCTTTGATGCACTTGCTTTGACTAAAGAAATTTTTATCTTTTAATTGTCTAGTTTGAAATCCAATTAAGGATGAAGTTGCGTAAAAATCTTACCATGCCCTAAATTTTTTTTATCATTCTCTTATATATTTTTTATTTTCACTTTCATGGCAAAGGCATGAAAATCATGAGGACTAATAAATAATTTATATTATAAAATAAAAAAATTACATTTTATGTCTTCATTAATGAAACAATAGGAAGAAAATTTAAAAATAATTGATACATTCTTAATTTTTTAAAATAATAAATAAAATAGTTTTCAAGATAATAAATGAAAATTATGAATTATTATATAAATTGAATTATTCACGTAAGGTGGATACAATTCGAATATGAGTGGCTTAATTGAGAATTTTCAACCGAATCAATAAAATTTTAATTTCAATGACTGGACTTAGAATCAATTTTATTTGCTTAAGTTGACGTAGAGTATTTTGAGATAGTTAGTATCAACTTGAACATATTAAACATATTTTTTTAAAAAAATCAATTTTATTAAAATTATTTAACTTATTCACATTTAAACTTAGTATTTAATAACATAAAAATATATTTATCTTATATTTGAAATCAATCCTATCTCACCCTGAAACTCACTATTTACATGAGGTCACTGATTTAGAGTTTTCGTATTTAAAATGAAGTCTCTAAATATTACATGTATATGTATCGTATGATATTTATATTAATTATCAACATAAAAATATAATATTAAAACAAAAATCAAATTACAACAATCGCAAATTTATAATATATATACTATTTAGGAAAGTGAAGGTTTTTTTCTCCTTTTTTTTAATTTACATATGTCAAGCTACTAGGATTATTTTCTTCCCATACTTGTTCTTTCTTATTTTTCATTACACCTCCTTTTAGTTTATTTTTATTTGAAGCGTAACTATCATACATGTAGTGGAAGATAATTAATGTAATTTAATAAAAAACTAATAATAATATAATTAATTTATTCTGATTAATACAATTAAGAACAATATTAAAATTAAATTTAAAAATTTAACATTAATAATTTAAAGTTTAAATTTCAACAATCAATATTTGCTCAATTATCATTATTAATTTTAGATACAAAAAATAGAATAAATCACAAATTAAAATTGTAATTCACATTATGTTAGGAAGTTAAAAGAGTATTTAAATTTGTGATTTATAATTCAAATTAAGTTATAAGTAAATATGTTATTTAAATAAAGAATTGCTAAACTCTATATTTTTATAAGGTTAGCAACCAATGCTATAGAATTGTTTTGTAACGTCAACTTATTACATCGGTTGAAATAATTAACTCACATTATAAAGTCATAATATCTAATAGGAGATAAAGAATTAATTTTATGAAAACTTAAAATGATTATTATTATTTATAATTGACATTTATTATAACTTACACATTAGTTTAAACTTAGCCAACATCTAAATTTATGTGAATTATCACTTACTTTGAAAAGTGTGATATATATATGCACTTCGATGTCAGCTAATTGATATTGATTAAAAAGAATATTGATATATATAATAACACAATGGTATTCTTAAAAATATAAGTAACTTAATAAGTTAATTCAAATAAAAAATTGACATTATAACATTTTTTATCTTAGTTATTTAAAAATTAATATTGAAAAGAAGGAAAAAAAATTAGTTCAAAAAAATAGGATATAATTAATATGTCAATTTTTTTTATAAAACTAATGTTGTAACAGCTCTCTACATCGATTATTAAAAAATCAATATTTAAAAACATGGGAAGAATTAGTTTAAAAAATTGGAATATACTAAACATGTCAATTTTTTATAAAATTGACATTTGAAGTCAAAAATGAAATCACCTAAGATGTTAGGTTTTTTTATAAATAACCAATGTGTTTTCTTTGTCCATATCTAAAGTTGAAAATAAGATCACTGAACTATTTTCTTATTGCAAGACTATAGACATTATTCTATAAAATAATCAATATTTAAAGTCATAGAAGTGATGATGCTTTTGCATTATAATTATAAAACAAGTCTTATTTTTTTCCCCTCTTTATCACTTATTCTCCCTCTTATTTATTTCCAAACTCATTCTCTATCCCCATATAACTCTTTCTCCAGAACATTACATCTTATTGTATCCTCCACCATAAGTAAGTGAGCTACTGATACTCTTTTAATTAGTGAGTTACTAATAATTTTTCAACTAACATTAATCACAAAACAAGTTTAAAATACAGGAGATATCTTTCTTACTTTTATTTCTCATATCTTCATATCTTCCATTTTTCTCATTTTTGTATAGATTTTTTTAAGAGATCTTTATTAATAAGTTATCGATACTACTTCAATTAATATTGAATATGAAGTAGGTTCAAAATATAAAAAATATCTTTCTTACTTCTATTTCTTATATCTTCATCTCATTTATTTCTCTTATTTTTTGCTTAGGTTTTTTAAGAGATTTTTAAAAGATCTTTGTTTGTGAGCTACCAATACTCGATACTCCTTTAACTAGTATTGAGCTTAAAATAAGCTTAAAATATGAGAAGTGTCTTTCTTACTTTTATTTATTAACTCTTCATCGCTTACATTTCTCTCATTTTTTACATATATTTTTTAAGAAATTTTTATTTATGTTTTATTTATATAATTTTTGATATTATATTTGAGTTTTAGGTGCCTATTATGTATTTAATAAAATATTATAGGAAAGTCCAAAGTCAATGAAGCAATTGATAAAAGATGAAATAAAGTAAGAAAAAAATCTATGAAAATAATAATTTTTCATGATTTTGGAAAGGGCAAACACCTTTAGCATTTTGCATAGAAATAAATCTTGAAAATTTATATGAAATCAATATAAAATTTACCTAAACTAGGCAATCAATTATGAAATTATGACATTTTAAAATTTTTAATTCAAAATATATATTATTGATGGAATGTTGAACTTATTTACATTTTACTGTAGATATTCTAGTGAAGAAGCGAAAAGCTAGCATTAAAGAGTATAATGTAAATATTTTATATCAATTTTTTTAGAAAATTATAGTAAAATGTAAAATAATTAAAATATATTTAAAAGAATATATGTCAATGTTTTTAAAAAAATTAATGTGGTAATCCTTTTTTACATCGGTTATATAAATTGATGCAGAATGATTTAACACACAATGACACTTATATATAATTAGGTAATAATTGATGTTAAGTATATTAAAGAACCAATGTTATCAATCAATTCTGTGATAGTGAACCTCTACCTTTTTTAATTGGACCAAAAAACCTCTGTAGTTTTAAAAAGCAACACAATAACCATGAGTATTTAAGTAATTTTAATTTAAAAACATAAATTTAAAATATTTAAATAAATTTTATTAATCATCTCCATAATAAATTTATCAATTAATTAAAAAATATTGATAGTGGCAAATCAACTCAATACCATTTATTATTCTATCGTAATTAAGTTTAAAAAAATGGTTTTTAATCTAACTAAAAATGTAAAAGTTGCTGATCTATACATGAGGATGTGAATAAGTTAGCAATATCCCCTTTAAATAAACTTTTCTTTTTTCTAATTATATTATGTATCTTATTCATTTTTTTCTTCTTAATCACACGAAAATTTCTTATTTAAATTGTCTTGCTCCTAATCATACAAATTAGGAGAATTCATAATAATTATTATTGACCATTAAGTTTATAATATTTTTTAATTTTTACCATAATATTTTTTGCCTTGATTTATATAACTCTAAAGATATTTTAATAATTTATTTTTTGGCAACATATTTCATTAGTGTTTGACTAAGCATTTTAGTTTTGAAAACCATCAAGTTAAACTAATCATGAATTGAAATCCCGCTCTCCAATTATCTTCTTATTCATTCACATTGTTCTCCAGTGGACTTAAATATTTATCTACCTTAATCATCTATACAATTTTCACAATTATGACATCATTTTCTCTTCCTCCCTAAACTTGTAACACTTTTAGTTTTTCATCTTCATTTCACATTCTAATACAAATCATTAACTTTTTATAGTAATAAGAGTCTGAAAAGATTGCATAACAAAAATTTCCTCTCTCTCTTTCTGTGTGTGTATATATATATATATTTAATTTACATATTTATGATGGTTTTATCAACAAAATTTTTAGATCATTATTTATTTATTTGATAATTTTTTATTTAGAATTAATAGGAATTTTTTCTATAAAAACATGTGTGTATAATTTTTTACATATCCATGCACGTGCTTAAAATTTTGTTATTTTTAAATTGTAACTATATTATGTAATATTTATTTTATATTATTAAAAGATAATATAATGGCAAAAAATTATAAAAAGGAGATTATTTTAAAGATTAAGTATTTATTAAATACTACAAATCAAATTTGTTTTAGAATGATAGTTTTTCCATGAAAACATGTATGTATAATTTTTTACATATCCATGCACGTGCTTAAAATTTTGTTATTTTTAAATTGTAACTATATTATGTAATATTTATTTTATATTATTAAAAGATAATATAATAGTAAAAAAATTATAACAAGGAGATTATTTTAAAGATTAAGTATTTATTTTATACTACAAATCAAATTTCTTTTAGAATGATACTTTTTCCATATTCATCGGTATCAATATCTTGATTGATGTACCAATAAAAAGATGACATCTTCATTTTATAAAAAAAAAATTATTTTATACTAATCGTTCACTTTTAAAATCTTATAAATTAAGCCTTTAATTTATTCTAATTTTACTTCTATCCCAATTTTTTAAACAAATTTTTAGGTTTATAAAAAATAAGTCCGGTTAAGTATTATTTCTAATTCACACACATTCAAAAACTTGAGTCAAATATTTTTGCTTCATATATAGTTAAATTTTTTTAATTCATGTAATAAACCCAAGAAACATATTATAAAAATAAAAAATGAAAAAATTAACATTGTTATTGTAAATTAATTTCTTGGTACAAATAATCAGTAGAATAGTCATTTATTCTAAATTTAAAACTCTTGTCATCTACTATGTCAAAGGTTAAATTTATTCTAATTTTATTTCTATCCCAATTTTTTAAACAAATTTTTAGGTTAATAAAAAATAAGTCCAGTTAATAATTATTTTTGTTTCACATACATTCAAATACTTGAGTAAAATATTTTTATTTCACATATATTTAAATTTTTATAATTTTGTGAGAACTTTTACATCCAATATTCCTTGAAAGCTATATATCTTTTGTTGTATTCAGAGTTTGATGGAAACATTAGAAGAGTTGGTTTGCATATGCAAACAAGGGACAACAGGTGTGCATCTAATAGTTTAACTACTCCTATGATTACTAAAAAAAAATATTTTTTAATCCATGTAATAAACCCAAGAAGTATATTATAAAAATAAAAAATGAAAAAATTAACTTTGTTATTGTAAATTAATTTCTTAGTATAAATAATCAGTAGAATAGTCATTTACCAAAAAAATATTTTTTAATTCATGTAATAAACCCAAGAAGTATATTATAAAAATAAAAAAGGAAAAAATTAACTTTATTATTGTAAATTAATTTCTTAGTGCAAATAATCAGTAGAATAGTCATTTATTCTGAATTTAAAACTCTTGTTGTCTACTATGTCAAAGATTATAGTGTACCAAATTATAATTATAATAAATTTAGATTAAATTATTGTAACCTTCATATAATCCTTTTTATTACTGAAATTGTCACATAAATATATATCGTAATATATCAGATATTAAAAAAAATTAAAAATTAGTTTTACTATTTAAACACTGCATAAATAGACGATTCCATTAGTCATATATCAAAATAATTTATAAAATTAATACAATTTTTGTTTATTAAATTACAAAAATTATCACCTAACAAGTTACATATTTATCATTGTTTAAAATTAATAAAATATTAATTTTTCCTTTTTGAATATTGTATAAATATATAGTTATGCTAATTTATGATATATCAAAATAATTGCTATCAAATTAGTATATTTCATGTGTTAAATTATTAAAATTATCACTTAACTAAATAGAATAACACATTTATCTTTGCTAAAAATTAATCAAAAATTTAATTTTCATTGTTTAAACATTGCATAAATAAATAATTATGCTAATTTACAATATATCAAATTAATTCTCACCAAATTTACACCTTTCATATGTCAAATTACTAACAATATCATTTAATTAAATATAGTAGTATATTAACCATTACTGAAAGTTAATCACAAATTTTTTGCTATTTTCAAACATTACATAAATACACAATTAAGTTAGTTTACAATATAAATAGAACAAAATATGTGGGTTACAATAAAATATGTCGCATCATCATTTTCAGATAAGTAAATTCATTCTCCTATCCATCTTTTCTAACTGTAAATTTAAATAACATTTTATCTAAACAACATTATAATATAACGGTGATTATAAAATATAAGTGTTTTATGTATCAATATTTAGATTTTTTAACTTAAATATGTTAAAATTGTTCTTTTCAGAATTTGCCATGCAAACTAATTCTAAATTTTAAATAATTTTTATTAGTCTAACTTCATTTAATTTATTCAATCTTTTTGGATTTGAAATTTTTTTACCTACCCTTGCATTCACGTTTGAGTTTTTTTTTCCCCCCTCCCCCTTATTCTCAAATTGTGAGTTTATGAAACCTTGATTTTGATAGCAATGGTCTCGTGCCTGTAAATTGTAGGTAAAGATTTCGGTAGAAATCGGTTATATTGTGCTACCGGCAGAACGATTTCTAGACCATTAACCTTGAAAATAAGCAAATCGAATGATTGTGGGTTGAGTACTGAGAACCAGTACAACTGGTAAATATTTTTTATTTTATTAATTCCAATACTTTCGTAAAATTATAAATATTTTCCATCCTTTTTACTACATCTTCCCAGCTCATTCTCCTTGTCCTAATAATCTTCCCACGATCCTCTCCAAACCAACTCTTCTAATATTTCCATCAACTTCAAGTTCAATCCCATATGTACTTTTTTCATTTACATTCAAGCTCATTAATTTTTTGGATTTTGAAAACTTGTTTAAATTTTGCTTGATGTCAGTGTCTAAATTTTACTCGAAATAAGTTTCATGATTTTTTCTTCTTTTTTTTTTTTTTTTGTGCTTTATAGCGGTGATCACTTGCAGCCCCCTGTGCGTAATTTTCAATCTTCTACATTCAAACCTTCCGTAATCCTCCTTTTTAGGCGGGAATTTTTCTCCTTCCTTCAATTCTATTAAAGGATGATGAAGCAGAAACGGGAATATTTCATTCACTCACGTTGTTAATATTTTGAAGCCGTATCATATGAGAAAGAAGAAAAAGATACTGGGAATCTCTTGTAATAAATAAAAATTCGTGAGAGTTTTCTACAAATATTAAAAAATTAAATAAAATTGGTGGCCAAAATCAATCCAGGGCTGTCGTTCGATTCTATCAGTAGCAAGATCTTCGAAGTCCGGAGGCATAGGGCGAGCAAATTCGGTCTAGCTGAACTTTTAGCCTGAGTCCACGTCCCAAAAGAATGTAGGTTTGGATAAAATAATTGGATTCATATTTTATTAAAAAAAATGTAAACTCCATTATATAAATGAGTTCAATGTGTAAGAATTTTATAATTCATAAAATATTTTAATACTCAAATAACCATAAATCCATAAAAATGAGTACAAGAATTGCACAAATTAAATAAAGAGTTTTTTGAATTACCTGACCCTCCTGCTGTATCCATAATGTCAGATTGAAAAATTGGTTGGATCACTACCCACGCGTCCTCAGGTGAGTGTCAAAGAGAATTGTGAATAACAGACTGCAATGTGATGGGAGATTGCAACTCACTTTATAAAGAGGTGGGTAGGGATCCTAACCCTAATTAAAATCCAATTAGGATTAATTGACCCATCACAATTAATCTAGAATTAGGGTATATGCACACACTTTAGAGTTTTAATATAACACAAAGTCTAGATATTATTATTATATTAATGGCATTGAATTTATATTTAATTCAAATATATATTAAAATGTGTTAGTCTACAAAATTTATTTTACAATCTCCCACTTGGACAATCACATTTTAATACATAATTTTGAATTACAATACGTGGCCACAATTAAACGATGTCATTAATATAATTCATACCATTACAACCATTAGTCAAATATGAGATTCCATTAAATGCATACCTGATCATCCGATAGGGTTGAAAAGATATACATATATGAAATAACCATTCCAAAATATCAAACAATATAAAATGTGTGCATAATCAAAATATACAAAATAATCCGTGCATCTGCCCAAGATGCTTTACAATAGTTTGAGACAAGGTCTTAATGTCTCCTTATATTGCCATAATACAATAAGTGCACTTTTCAATATAATAAAATGACAATATTATAAAATATCGAGATCAACACAATTTTAGTTTCAAAATACACAAGTACTCCCACTAACTCAAAACATCAAAAGATTCAATAAGGCCCATATTCAATACATGTCTTTTAAATATTCCTACAGCTAAGCATTTAGTTAATGGATCTGCAAGCATACAATTTGCCGAAACATGTTCAATATGAGTAAGATGCTCACATGTCTTCTCTCTCACAAACTGATATTTCACATCAAAGTGCTTTGTGCGAGTAGAACTTTTATTATTTTGAGAGAAGCTAATAACAGCAGGATTGTCGCAATAAATGGTTAAGAGTTTTGAAATGTTTTCTACTAAGCAAAATCCAGAAATAAAATTCCTGAACCATATAGCCTCTCGAGTGGCTTTATAGCAAGCGACATACTCTGCTTCCATAGTGGAGGTTGCTGTTAGAGTTTGTTTGACCCTTTTCCACGATACAGCTCCTCCTGCTAGCATAAAGATGTATCCAGATGTTGATTTTTTATCATCTGGATAACCAACAAAGTTAGAGTCTGAATAGCCTGTACAAATTAGATCACTAGACCTTCTATAAGTCAATATATAATTCTTTGTACCCTATAGGTACCTCATGACTTTCTTGGCTACTATCCAGTGTCTTTGACCATGATTACTTAAGTACCTCCCAAGCACACTAATTGCAAAAGCAATATCTGGGCGTGTACACACCTGAGCATACATCAGACTACCAACAGCAAATGCATATAGGACCATATTCATTCTAGATTTCTCATCATTATTTTAAGGATACTAGGCTTTGGAAAATACTTCACTCTTTTGAATAGGCATAGCACTATGCGAGCATGAAGTCATACTAAATCTTTTAAGCACTTTATCTATATATGCCTTTTGAGACAAACCAAGCAAACCTCGGGATCTGTCACGATAGATCTCTATGCCAAGTATAAAGGACGCATTGCTAAGATCCTTCATATCAAAATTCTGTGACAATGCCATTTTTGTCTCATTCAAAAGATTTACAACATTACTTGCAAGGAGAATGTCATCAACATACAACACAAAGATCATAAAATTGTCGGCACTCATCATATAATAGATGCATTGATCCACTGCATTCTCCTTAAATCCAAGAGAGGACACAATCTCATGAAATTTGAGATACCATTGCCTGGATGCTTGTTTTAGGCCATATATTGACTTATTCAACTTATACACTAAGTGTTCTTTTCCATTCTTTTGGAAACCATCCGGTTATTTCATATAAACTGTCTCCGACATGTCACCATTAAGGAAAGCAGTCTTCACATCCATTTGATATAGCTCGAGATCAAAATGAGCTACCAAAGCCATTATAACTTGAAATGAGTTTTTGGTTGATACTGTGAGAAAGTCTCCTTATAATTAATTCCTTCCTTCTGCGTGTAATCTTTAGCTACGAATCTAGCCTTGTATCTTTCAATCTCACCTTCACAGTCTGTTTGGTCTTAAAAATCTATTTGCATCCAACTGGTTTACATCCTTCACGTAGTTCTTCCAAATCTCATATATTATTCTTGTACATTGAATTTATTTCATCATCCATGGCATGAATCTATTCTGAAGAATTAAAACTCGAAATAGCTTCTAAGAAGCTAATAGGGTCGGAATCACCATTCATATCAAACTCATGTTCTTGCAAATAAACTACATAGTCATTTGATATTGCTTGACAATAAGTTCTCTGTGATCTTCTTAGGGGAATTTCTTCAATTACATCATTTGGTTCATTCTCCAGTTGGATTGGTTTAATAAAAGGCTGTTCTGGATTATTTTGCATCTCTATATGTGTTGATTCAACAAAAGACACTATTAGAGGAACAGCACTTTGTTTATCAGCCATTTGGGAGATATTGCTTTGTTCTCCTCCTACAGAGATCTGAGGTGACTTTCTCCCACTATTCGATTCATCCTCAAAGTACACAGCACGATCTGACTCAATAACTCTTGATGAATAGGATGGATAATAAAACCTACTTCCCCTTGAACCAATGCAATAGCCTATGAAATACCTACTAATTGCTCTTGCTTCAAGCTTCTTAATTTGTGGGTTATAAGGTCTAATTTCAGCTTTGCAGCCCTAAATATGAAAATGTTTTAAGCTAGGCTTCTTATCGTACATTAGCTCATATGAAGTCTTTGGCACAGATTTGCTCAGAACTTGATTCAACACTTACGCAACAGTTCTTAGAGCATCACCCCATAAAAATTCTAGTAAAGTAGAATGAGTGGGCATGCATCGTACCATCTCTACGAGTGTTCTGTTCCTTCGCTCTACAATTCCATTTTGTTCTAGTGTGCCCAACATAGTGTAACTAGCTTCTATTCCAGACTCTTGCAAATATTTTGCAAAAGGACCAGGATTTCTTCCAGTTTCATCATATTTACTATAAAATTCACCACCTCTGTCTGAATGTACACCTTTGATTTGCTTTCCCAGTTTTAGTTCAGTTGTTATCTTGAACCTTTTGAAGGCTTCCAATGCTCTAGACTTTTTAGAAAGAAGCTCCACCCATCCAAATCTTGAATAGTCGTCAATGAAGGTGGTAAAATACTTGAAGCCTCCTATTGCATTAGGTGAGATAGGCCCATACACATCAATATGGATTAACTTCAAAATACCTTCTTTCCTGGTCCTCTTCCCTTTTCTAGCTCTAGCCGTTAGTTTTCCTTTGATGCAATCTATACAAACGTTGAAATCTGAGAAGTCAAGTTTAGGTAAAACTCCTTTTATTAATCGTTTCATTCTTTCTTTGGAGATGTGGCTTAATCTTCTATACCAAAGCATTGAAGATGTTTCATTTAATCTTAGTCTCTTATTTCCAATAACTGTGTTGATGGAATTTTTAAAAGTATTGTCCAAATCAATTTTCTATAAACCACTATTCAAAGTACCAGTTCCAACCACATAGGAGTCATAATATAATTTAAAATTATTATTTTTAAATAAATATGAATATCCATCTTGGTCTAAATAAGTAATAGAAATCAAATTCCTTCTCATAGAAAGTACAAAAACAACGTTTTTCAATTCTAAAACATGATCGGTGGACAAATATAAAGAAATGACTCCTATGTATTCAACTTGTACTTTGTCTCCATTCCCTAGTTTCAAAGTTGTTTCACCTCTACTTGACCTCCTCAGATTTCTCAACGCCTTTCTTCTTTTTTTCAAGTCATTTCTTAAATTTGAAGCAATCTGCCCTTTTGTGCCCATACTTCTTATAGAATTTATAATTTTCTTTAAACATGACTTTCTTAGACTTATGTTGTTGCTCCCTCATATCATTCTTCTTCCTTTCATGATTAGATTTTCCCTTATTGTCCTTCTAGAATGGCCTATTTACTTGTCTAGAACTCGAATCATGAGAGATAAAATTCACCACTTGCATCTTTATCTTCTTCATATCCTCTTCTACTTGAATCACTATAAAGATCATCTCATTAATGGTCCATTCTTCTTTTTTAGTATTGTAAGATATTTTCAGCATATCAAATTGAGAAGGAAGTGACTCCAAAACTCGCCAAATTAAGTAACTATCTCTCAGATCGACATTCATACTTTTCAATCAGTTGTAATAATGCACCAGTTTCATTATATGCTCTCTAACACCATTTACTCCATCATACACAGTCTTCTCCAATAAAGACACAAAATGTCCCTTTTTAGCTTTATCAAACTTAATATATTTTTCAGCCACTGAATCCACAAACACTTTCGCCTTCTGATTATCAGGAATATTCTGCCTAATAGTCTTATCCATAGTGTACTGTATCACCATTAGACAGACTCTATTGGAATGAGTCCATTTTTCATGTTGTGCTCTTTGGGCAGGAGTTGACTCCTCATTGATTTTTGGCTCCTCCTCAAGCAAAGTCAGATCAAGATTAGAGACTGGCAGATACAATCTCAAGGATTCCACCTAATCCTCATGATTAGTCTCATTTAAAGTTTTCACAAAGGTCAGTTGCATAAGAACAAAAGATGAGAAAAATCATTAAAATTTATGAAATTAATCATAAATTAACAATATAGCATGTTTGAACAATAATCATGCTTAAATTTTTCTCACAATTATGCAACTATTTACAGTATAATGCTATGATATTTAGTAACGATAGGGTATAAGTATTATATATATATGTGTGTGTGTGTGTGTGTGTGTGTGTGTGTGTGTGTGTTAGTGTATATGCCCTAAAACCAATCATATTGGTGATTGTAATTTTGAATCATGTTATTTTAATGGTAATTCTAATTATTATATTTATATATATTTTCTGCGTAATATATTCAATTATAATAATAACCTTAGAATAATTGTATTCTTAAATGTCCCTAGTCATATATCATTGTGGATTAGATTGCTTTGATATGTTAAGACTAGCATGTGTGAAGACTTATATAGGATATTAAGTTTACACATGAGTACAAGTTAGAGAACTTGTATACTGGACCGACCCATATTAAGAACACTACATGGATCGTTATATGAGTATCATAAATGGTTCTTAGTAATCATTATTAATATGGTCCTTTGACCTGAGATCACTAAGGTTCCCTACATGTGAGTTTCATATTTTGATACTATTCTATGTCACTAATGGTTAAGTGAATGCAAGGGTAGATATTGGATATGTCACATATCATGCGAAGGAGTTTGTGTGATCAAGATAGAATTTGTCCCTCCTATATAACAGGAGTAACATCTATGGGCCCCTTGATTAAGTAAAGCTGAGAAAATGCATGGTCATGCTCAGATAAATTGACATGAGATGTCAATTACATTTGTTTCAGTCAGCTTACTTAGGAATCAAGAAACCTTAAGGTTGGGCTATACGGGAATGACACGGTCCATGTCTCGTGCTCAATCTAGATGTATAGGACAAAAGGACATAAGTGATGATCACGTGTAAAGGTTTAGTCAAATCACCGACTTTCTCATTACTTAGGTAACAATGATGTGTTGCTAGACACCAATCATTGTTTATGATCATTAATATGATTAATGGTCATTGCCAACGTAATGAGAGCCTGTAGGGTCGCACACTTAGAGCCTAGTGAATTTGGAATTAATTGACCAAATTGTTTGGGCTTAATATTTGGGAATTCATGTTATAATTATAAGGCCCAATAGTAAGCCTATAATTATACATGGAATAAAGCCCAAATAGGTTAAGTTTTTCTATGCACCTATTTAAATAGGCTTATTGGGTAATAATAGGATTGCTATTCATTATTCACGCACCAAAAAAGGCATAGAAAATCCTAGCACCTCTCCTTGACCAAAAACCCTTGAAGAGGCATAACTAGCACTACGAGGTGTAAGGAGACCAATTCCAACCGGTGTGTGTAGTGGACATTCATCGGTGATTCACGGGTTCGTATGGATACCACAGAGGTGCAACCACATAAACGCTGTACTGGTGATCTGATCTTCGAGTTTCTATTCCGATTCGTGATTTGGAGAGCAGATCGGATTTGCTGTGTAGCGGACAGAAGATTTTGACCGAAAGGTATAAACCTTAATCCCTAATCTATGGCATTCTAAATTCGAATGGATCCTTAGTGAAAATCGTGCAAAAATTTTATTCCGCTGTGCATGTATGATGCGCGATTTCCAGCAATATGTGTGTGTGTGTGTGTGTGTGTGTGTGATATGTATATATATATATTCGATAATAAATATAGAGAATCGTGTAGAAAAGTTAAGTATATATATATGTAACCAAGAAGAAAAGTCAAAAAATTGCAAACCAAAACTATATATATATATATATATACATCGACTCATTTTATGTATAAAACACCGAATTCAAAAAAATAGAAAATTCATATCAAGTTTATCAAGATTAAGAAGTTTATCAAGTTTCTAAAGTTTATCAAGTTTCCATATCTCTGAAACAAATTCAAAATTGTTGTCAAAATTTAATCTCAATTCCAATAAACAACATTCTGATTTAAATTAGATAAGAAACAGTAAATTTAAAATAATATTACCATAATTATTTTTTGATTTATTATGGCTAAAACATATAAAGAATTCATTCAAGGTAGAATAAAATATCAAAATATAATTTGTACAATCTGACTCATCAATATGAATTTTTAGCTCTAATACTAATTGTAAGAATTTTATAATTCATAAAATATTTTAATACTCAAGTAACCATAAATCAATAAAGAGGAGTACAAGAATTGCACAAATAAAATAAAGAATTTTTTGAATTACCTGACCCTCCTGCTGCATCCATAATGTCAGATTGAGAAATTAGTTGAATCACTGCCCACACATCCTCAGGTGAATCTTAGAGAGAATTGTGAATAAAAAATTACAATGCAATGGGAGATTGTAACTCACCTTATAAAGAGGTAGGTAGGGATACTAATCCTAATTAAAATTTAACTAGGATTAATTAGCCCATCACAATTAATCTAGAATTAGGGTATATGCACACACTTTAGAGTTTTTAATATAACACAAAGTCTAGGCATTATTATTATATTAATGACATTGAATTTATATTTAATTCAAATATATATATTAAAATGTGTTAGTCCATAATATTTATTTTACACAATGTAGACTTGAATATTTAAAATTGCATCAACCCGAGTTTGTTTTTATGTTTATTTGTTAAATATTTTATTTCAATTTATATTATTTGACTTATATACATACATTATATCTCAAAAAAAATTAATTATTAAAAATTAATATATATATATATATATATATATATATATATATATATGTATGTATATAGATTCCTTATTTCAAAGTTTTTCATATATGTTAAATGTAATATATACATAAATATATATATAATTTATATATTTATAAATATTAAAATGTTAAAATTAAACTTGAATATGATTAGATTTGAATATTTATTAAAAAGAAGGCTCAAATTTAGACATACAAATTATCATAAAATTTCATATCAGATCAAACTTGTTTAATAGTTAAAGTTTTTAGCACTGAATTTTAAATGAGACATTGTTAAGTATGAAATATATATTATTTGAATAATTCATTATTTAAAATATTAAATTTGGTTATCAATTTGAAATTTTCATCACAAGATATGAAATTTTTGTATAATTTCAAAAGTATTTTTAATTATTATCAAAAAAGTTGCAACAATAAAAATAATAATATAATTAATACATACACTCAAAGTTCTGGGTTCAAATTCAAGTATAATAAAGTAAAACCCCTGTAACAATAGTGAAACCTACACCGCTAAAATACTAGCAAAAGAAAAAACAAAAGAATAACTTATGATTCCAAAATTTTTATATACAAGATTCTGAAAAGAATACAAAAAAAGAATAATGTTGGACATGTTTATTTAATAAAATCTCGCTAAACTAATAACCAAAAAATAATATTTGTTGTTGAATGTGTTTAGTTATATAACCCACCCAAAAGAAAGATGCTTTGGAATTAGACAATGAAGATCAAGCCCAAACTCTGGCACTCTCCGGGACATCATGGATCCTACCGAATTTCTGTATGAATATACTTGCAAAAGAAAGCAAGTAAAACGGAAAAAGAAATCGTTGTGCATCCTTCAAAATTAAAAATCTTATTACTTGCTTGTTTCACATGGCAATTAATATTCTTACTAATTAATTATAAGTCTGATAATTAATTTTAAACAATTTTTAGGAACATTTAATTACACTTTTAAAATTTTTTAATAATCAATTACGCTTTCACCCGGTAACTTGACCTTTTTTTTTTCTCGTCTTCATCTTCATTATTCCAAGGGTAAGGACAAAAACTTCTATTACTTTCTATTTTTTTATTGTTCTTTTTAATAATTTAATACTAAAAATTAATTTTTCTATACACCATTCAATAAAAAATATACTATATATAATCAAGTATCAATATTATGTAACCAAACATAAAATAAATCTTATATAGTCAATATATAATCAAGTATCAATATTATGTAACCAAACATAAAATAAATCTTATATAGTCAATTATTTTAAAATCCATTAGTAAGGATCTGCTCACAGTCCACAGATAATTATCTCCTCACTCTACCAAACAAATCTAAATAGATCATTTTATCATCGCCCATTCAGAGATAGATTAAATTCATATAAATGCCACTTCATGCAAAGGACCAATCCACCACCAGGGTTGCCAGACAAGAACACAACAACTACTTACTAGAATCTCAAGTCACAGTAGAAAAAAAAATAAGAGGGGCGTGGGGAAGGGGATCGTTCTATCTATCTTTCTGCATAAAATTTCTTTCTTTAATACGAAGAAAAAAAAAAAGACCCAAAAATTGTAAAGGATTCCACGTTTGTGAAACCTAATGTTTATTACTCTTAAATTTCTGTCTATCTTTCTTCTACTCACATTTAAAAAAAATGCAAGAGTAAGTTTAAAATTTCCCGGGCAAGGGCATCCAATTCAAGCATTGCACTCAGAGTCTCTGTCTGACAAAGGACAACTTAAAGTTGGCATGTCCTACAAGTATGATAACAGACTAAATTTAGAACCATCCCTTCATTAATCCTGCACCGCATTTACTGAACACGAGGTAACCATACATCTAATTTCTAAAGATCTCACAATAAATTCACTTCGTGGCTCTGCATTGCAACTTCCGGTGTCATTAGAGGCAGCTAAGGCTGCTGACACACTCTTGGATTCTGATAGCAATTATTGTCCCCATGCGCAGGCCGCCCTATATCACAAAAATGCAGATGCATAAGACACGCATGATTACTCACTAATATTATTGGACAATCATCATTATAAATAGAAGTTAAATTAAGCTCAGGAACAGAAAGGATGACGAAACATGGAAGGGCACCAAACATGTATCAAGTCCTAACATTAGGATAAGCTATTCCTTTCCTACATATTGTTTTCGATAGAATATTACTTCATAATATATTAAGTAAAGGTTCTAACTTCCAAATTCAAACAGATTCTAAATGAGTAAAAATAAAAACATGACACCTAACAAATACTTATAAATAAAAGAGGAAACAAAGGAACAAACGGAACATCGAGAAGCCCAGGAGGGGGGAAAAAAATGCTTTGCAGTAAGACTAATGTCCACAAGCTATTTACTAAAGCAACAATGTTAACAAGGTGTTTCACAGCCATTTTCCACATAGCATAAAGGTAATGTCTGCGACCAAACTCACATTTTTTGTTACATGGAGAAGTGGGAAACATCAAGCCAAGAAGTGTGAAGCTTCAGGAATCAGGTGCCTACACTCAAAGATATGTGAGACAAAGAAAGAAGAAAGCCATATTGATATGACAATGATACTTGAAACAGAACTTTATCAAAATAGATTTAGCCTTGGACATGGGATCACACTAGAAGGACAACTTCAAAAACAGTTCAATCATCTGAAAACCCTGGAAATATACCAACGAAAGGATATAACAAGAAATCCAGAACCTGCCTAATAAGGTTTCGAGAATATAAAAAGACATCAATTCTCTGAAGCCAAACCCCTCAAATATATTAATGGAAGTCCAATGATTATCAATCAGTACAATTATAGATGAGGAAAAGAAAATAGAAGGGACTCCATATATTGCCAAAATAGACAAATCAACCACTGAAAATTTCAACATAACCTAATAATCCTAAATAAAAAATTCCAAAATAGCAAAAAACTTAAAAAACACAATGAGATCTCTTTACAATAGTCTAATTACCATAAACTTTTCTCGAGGTTAGGTAGTTCCACAATTTATTATTAATTTAAGAACAGCTTCCACTTTCACAAATTAGCGTTCAGAATTAACATACAGCTTGAATTCAACCAACCACCCTGGCAACAGAGAATTAACTGGACAAGAGGCTTGTCCATCAAATTCTCTAACCTAGTATCCACAATTTTCATTTAACTGACAATGCATTACCTATTACATCTCTCACCATAACTTCCCTTTAAACCGCTTCCTAATGTATTCTAACCAACCACCGGAGCCATTCTTGTTTTAGATTTAACTTGGACAAAGTAATTTAAAAGAAATATCAATTTTCATCCTAATTGGTGCAATACAATTGCCATAGCTTTGTTCAATAGAATTATAATACTGTACTAAAGGAGAGCAATATCTGTGCACTCGTCCACTAAAAAACTCCCATTGTACCAATATAGTACTCTATACCAAACAGAAAACCCAGATGTCTGGTATTCCCAAATTCCAGGTTTTTCGTCCACTTCAAATGGCATGAAAATCTTCTTATCATACTATGTAAACAACATCAAATGCCACGAGAGTCGAAGCCAATATGTGTGCTGCATTATCTTGTCATATTGAATTATACAGGCACAATAGGAACTTATTTGTTCCACACCATATCTGTTCAATCTGTTATCTATTAACCCCAACATTTTTTCAAAAAAGGCTCTTTTAGTAGCAAAAATGAACCCAACTCTTTTACCCAATGTCTGCCATGTTATTAATCAGTGCTTACTCTTCATTAAACAGAAAAAGTGGTAGAAAAACCCTCTCTCCCGCTTCATTTTCCCTAATGAAACCTCACTAAATATGCAGTCAAAAATATTTTGCCAATGTCAACATATATGCGGTGTTATTACTACTTCAACGCAACTTAAAATACACAAGTGCCCTATTTCTTCCAAAACACCATTCTGCATTCCCTACACATAGCTACTGTTACATAAAAGGTTGAGAACTAACAGCATTCAGCAAGTGCAGAATTTTATCACCACTAGTGCCATTATCAACAGTATATACAACGACAAGGGACAAAATGTCATTTTCAGTTTCAATTGAAGTAAGAATTACAAAAATGAGAGACGCGAGAGTACAAAGTATCGTGAGACTAGCTACTGAGTCAAGTTTACCACTAAAACCAGGAGATACCTAATAAGTTATTTATAGTATAGCAACTAGATGTAGCTAATTCTAGATTGCTTGACAGAAACCTTAGGTCAAGTATATGCACTTGGTGGGAAGCCAAGAAAAGAAATAGAATAGGGATTATATTCTTACCCGAGATTAAACATGCTATTGATGGGATCCAAAAGCTGCGGCTGAGAAGGATGCTGATGCTGCTGCTGCTGCTGCTGCTCCAGGCTTGCACCAGTGGCTACAGCCACGGCACTTGAAGGAGTTCCCTTTGCTTCAACAAATCTCCACATATACCAAGACGCAACTGACCGGTAAGGCCTCCACTTTTCGCACAATTGGTCCATCTGTGACGGTCTAGGCAATTCTTCGAGATTGTAAAGTAGTTGAACCCCTTTGCGAACACCGAGATCATTATTCGGCAGAACATCGGGTCTATGGAGAGAGAAAATCATGAACATATGAACAGACCAAGATCCAATCCCATTAACCATGGTGAGCATCGTGAAAAGCGACTTATCGTCCATATTTACAATAGCTGAATCTGATAAAATCCCGTTCTGATATTTCCGGGCTAAATCATGAAGATAACTAGCTTTTCGGCCAGAAACCCCAATTTGGCGAAGCTGTTGAGGAGTTAAGGCGAGTACGGTTTCTGGAAGAACACCTTGTTCGCCTCCACATAGTCCAACGAATCGGGTATAAATCGAGGTACCAGCTTTATAAGCGAGCTGTTGATACAAAATGCTACGTGTTAGAGCAAGGAATGGAGTGTGAAAGGTATCAAACGCAGGAAGTGGATGAAGGTCAATCAATGGAGCGAGGAGTGGATCTGCGTTGCGGAGATAGCGCATAGCGATGTCGACCTCGCCTTCGCACGAAAGTGGCCTAGCAACGACTCTGGGAACCATTAGGGCTCGTTGTTGCACAATTTTATTGTTACGACCAGGAGTTTTGGCGGCGGAGGTAGCTATCGCAAGAGGTTTTGTGGTTTCCCCGGCGACAATTTGAGAGTTATTTGGGTCCGGAGAGAGCTTTCGGATCTTCCTGGGCCGGAGGGGGATTTTCGAAGGTGGAGAATTGGTTTGTGAAGGAGCATTGCTTAGTTCAGTCTCTGTTAGCGTAGATTGCGGAATGGGGGCAGTGGTGACGGAGTTTGTGGATCCGGTTATCGTGTTTGAAGAGATGGCACTGGTGGTGACAGAGGAGGAACCTTGGGGAGGCTGAGGCTGTGGGTGAGGCAGAATTTGGATTCGGGCTTGGGTTTGTCCTTGACCTTGGGTTTGCTCGCCCATATGTAAGAGATTCAAGCAGGAATTGGCTTAAACTAATGTCGCGGTAGCTGTAGAAGGGGCAGCAATTACCGATGGGCTGCGGCGGCCAAGGGAGACGATGACGATGACGGTGACGGTGAAAGCACAGATTAGCAAATTACAGAACTAATCAGATAATGATAGAGATAAAACCTTGCAGAGAGAATTCGGTAAAATTAATGTAATCCGGACAGTATCTTCAAAATCGATCAGACAGTCCCGCTGGAGGCTCTTTGGTTTGACGAAGCGCGTACATGGCTTTCCAATCTCCATCTCACGCGACTCATCAAGACATCAATTAATCGGCGTCCGCTGGGCCAACCTCATAGCGTGTATTGCACGTGAGTCTACATCTTGTTGGATCTAGTTCATCGGGCCGTGACAAATCTGATTGTTAGCCCATTCCAGGCCCAAGAACGTACCCTATTAAATTTCCCTGTGGGTTTTCACACGATACTGTACATGGATTCAATTGGATATTTTTGTCCAACCAAGGTTTATATAAGTGGTCTACATTTATTAAGTGATACATTTTATTTAGTAAATTGGCCTATTGAGATTACATTGGATTTTTTTTAAGTTTTTTTTGCATCAACTAAATATAATTTTTAGAAAAAATTGATGTAATATTTATTTTTTCAAGGACGAATTTAATGTAGAAATTAGATGTGTATGTATTATATGATTTAAGATAATTTTTTAGAACAAATTTGATATAACTTTTATTTTTCAAGAATCAATCTAATGATTTATTCTATATTTTTAATTTTATTTTTATATCATTTTAAAATATTATATTTATGTGGATGAGGTACAAAATTCCTAATATATTTGTATAATCCTATCTATAAATCATTTATCCTCCTTAATGTCATAAAATCATATAATTTTAGTTTGATAAAACCTACAATTTCATTACAAAGTTGAAAACAACTTTTTTTGTCAACACAAACGTTTTTCCATTAGAGTTTTCTAAGATCTAGTGAGAACATACTTTGAGCTAGCATTGGACAAAAAACTTAAAAGCATCTAAGATATTCCATTATAGCCATGCATCATTAGATTGAATGATGTAGATTTATTAATTTGCATAATGTTGTACAAGTTGAATAAAGTTTAATAATTTACACTTTCAAACATATGCATAATTGCATTACATTAACCATTCCCATTGTTAATTATGCCTTTCAAATACCATTAGTAGCATGAGAAATTCGACATTAGGGCAATAACGATCACATCACTTACTTTTTCAAAAGCTAACGCTATCACAATGTTAATAGAAGAAGTCAATCAACTAATCTAAAGTTAAAAAAAAAAAAGCATAAACGAGACCAATAACACTTTAGAGGAGTGACGATAAGGCTGCAACAATTGATGATTTGGCACTTCAACCACATAATGAGAATATCAATATTCACAAAACCCTTTCCTATAAGAACATTTTATTAGGTCATGATTCCACACTGGACACTGCAGATGATGATCAACCATTCAAAGGAAATATTGAGACAAAAGACGGAAGTGATGGTATACGAAACCAGGATAAATTAAGTGATGAGTTAGAAAAAGACGAGAATAATAAAGGGGTTGAAGTAGTGGATGAAATTATAGGAGGAAATTAGATTTTCCTAATCTTAAAACTTACAAAAGAGGAGAAAATCATAATCTAGAAACCTTGGCATAATTTCTTAATCATTAAGCTGCTTGGGAGAAAACTAGGATTTCAATTCTTTGAAAGAAAATCAATAAGTATATGGAGAGGTACGAGAGATTTGAACTAGTTAATTAGGGATATGAATGTTATCTAGTTAAATTCTCTCATAGGAATGATAAGAAGTTTGTACTAACAAGTAGACCATAGGTAATTCTAGACTATTATCTAGCAAGCCAAGAATGGATTCCAAACTTTAATCTTGCGATGCTAACTATTAACCAGATAGCAGTTTAGGTATGTTTCCCAAAATTAGCAATGAAATATTATGATAAAAGAATACCTTAGAGCAATTGGAAATAGAATTGGGAAGACACTAAAAATTGATTATATAAAGAAGGAAAAAGCCAAAGGAAAATACAAAAGGGTATGCATATTAATTTATTTAAACAAACCATTAGTGCCTCAATTTTGTGTAGGAAACAAATATATAAAAATTAAATATGAAGGCATACATCTGATTTGTTTTAATTATGGCTTGTACAACCATTACACTGATGGGTGCAATGCTCAACTTAAACACACCTTTAAGGTTAACAAATAGGAAAGAAACTCTGGCAAACAACTCGAGAGTAATGGAATAACAGAGCCATTACAACCATCACTTGATAGTTATGCCCTAGAAATGAAAGTAGATGATAGTTCAAAAACATAATAAAAAAATAAAAAGCTTAAACTAAGACAAACTAGTAACCAAGATAATTACAAGTTGGTTAGCTCAAGATTTTCGACTCTAGCCAATCCTATATATGATATTGACAAAGAAATGAATCTATCAACGGCCTATAAGGATGATAGCACAATGAATGAAGAGAAATAAAACATTAACCCCCAAGACGAACATTTAAAGAAAAAATTAAAGGCTAAAAGAGAAATCATAATAGCTACTTGAGTGCAAGTTTTGAAGTATAATAGCGGCTGGTGACTGTTATAGAAATGTGAAAAGAAAAAAGCAAAAAGAATATAGGTCAAAATAGAAAACCACAAATAATTGAAACCAAATAAGCATTATCAAGCGTAAGACCACTTAAGAGGAAACATTCAACTAGAAAAGCATAAACAATTTTCTTTGAAAATTAAATGAATATAAATGTCATAGGTAAACCCTCTAATATTATCGGAGGCACAAAGGAACTTCTATCAATCATCTAAAGGCTCAATCAGTTATTCTAGAAATACCACAAGAAAAGAATAGTATAAACATGAATATGGAATTACATGTACAAGACCATATGGTTATCAATTAGGATAACTAAAATTGATACTTTTTATACTGGTTAGTTATTGTTTTCTCTTTATGTCATCTTAATATGAATAAAATTATTACTTGGAATTATCAAGGTGTTGGCAACCCAAATTTTATAATCCAAGCCAATAACATTTTCTCTAAGCATAAACTTGAAATAATTGCTCTACTGGAGACTAAAGTTATAGTGTCCTAAGCTCCTAAAATTATAAAAAAAAATTAATTTTTTCAAATTCCATATTCAAGAAGGTTGTGGCTTATCTGAAGGCATATGAATAGCTTGGAAGGATGATAAAATTAATATCACCATGTTAGCCAGCTCATTCTTAAAGATTTCTCAAGAAAAGGGCAAAAAATAGATTTTGTCCATCATTTATATGAATCCAAATATAGACAGAAGAAGAAAATGTAGAGATTAACTTTAACAATTTTCAAGGTTAATTTAATTACCTTGGGTTTTAGTAGGTGATTTTAATAATATTACTTATCCTTTAGAGAAAAAAAAGGTGCATTTGTCCTGAGGCAAAAAATAGGAAACTTTCTCCAATTGGATTAGACAGTATGGCCTACTAAACCTAGGTTGCCAAGGGTTACAATTTACATGAAAGGGTCCGCTTAGAAATAGTTATGATAGAATCTTTGAAAGATTAGATAGCACTATAGAATGGTTATAATGAAGCCATAGTTAAAGTATAGTCAAAAGTATACTCTAATCATCATCCATTACTAATAAAATTAAAAAGTAAAGTAAATGAAAGAAGGGAGTGTGACTACTATATAAGCAATTTAACCCTTTTCTTCATTCTTATTAGAAAAACGATGCCTCCAATATGGAAAATTTACAAAATCTTCCATATTATCTTTCTATTTGGAGCAAAGAAATGTTTGACAATATAAAAAAAAAAAAATATAAGCTCGTGGCAAGAATCCAAGAGGCTTAGACAGCAATAGAAAGGAAATGGAATCCTTACTTAGATCATCTTGAAAAACAACTTCAAATGGAATTGATAAAGGTGCTTAAACAAGGGGAAGCATTCTGCCATAAAAAATTAAAAGCAAAATGGGTTCAAGATAGGGATAGAAACACCAACTACTACCATACTAAGATGATCATCTGAAAAAGACATAATAGAGTTTCTTCATTATGAAATGAATCAGGCCACTGCGTTAATGACAAAGACCAAGTTATTACAATAATAGTAGATTTCTATAAACACTTATGCATCAATTCTACAAATGAGTACTCTCCACTAAATATTATGATTTCCTACCGAAGGTTCAATATCTAGAAAATTCAAAGCCTAGTTAACCAAGTCTTTTTATCTAAAATTAGATGGGCAATTTAACATGGGAGCTACAAAAGCTCTAGGTGCTGATAAATTTCTTGCACTATTCTTCCAGGAAATTAGGAGAAAGTTAGGATTGACTTATACAATTTTGTTCATAATGTTTTTGAAGGGAAACAAAGCATCCACATAGTTAATCATACTTTAATTACATTAATTCCAAAAATAAATAAGCCTAAATTTATAAATTAATTTAAATTTATATCTTTGTGCAATGTGAGTTACAAATGTATTACAAACATAAATGTTAATTAACTAAAAGGCCTGATGCCTGACTTGATATCCCTTTTCCAATCCAATTTTGTTCTTGGAAGATGCATTCAAGATAATATCATCATTGTAAGTAAGATGATACATTCCATGAAAAGGAAAATAAGGAAAACAAGTACTATGGCTATCAAAATTAATTTAAAAAAGGCCTATGATAAACTCAGATGGCAGTTTATAATAAATATTCTTAAAGAAGCAGCCTTCTTAACCCACTTACTTACTGATCATGAATTGCATATCCACTAGAAACTTGAACATACTATGGAATGGCTATAAAATAATTGAATTTTGCCTTTCATGAAGCATTAAACAAGGAAACTCCATATTTCCGCACATTTTTATCATTAAAACTTTCTCACTTAATTTAGGAAGAATTTAATACTGGAAAATGGAGACATATTAAAGTAGGGAGATTAGACCATTGATTTCCTACTTAATATTTATAGATGATTTGTTGCTCTTCGCTAAAGCTTCTATAGAACAAATGGAATATATTGCTAAATACCTAAATGCTTTTTATAAAGCATTTGGTCAAAAGGTGAATAAATAAAAATCTAAGATCTTATTCTTAAAAAACATGAATTCATCATTGCAAAATTAATGGCTTCACCCAAACTTTTGATATTAGTTAATACCTTGATATAAATCTTAGTTTTACAAATAAAGGAAGGGGAAACTTTGATGATATTATTAAGAAGATTAATAACAAGGTGGTTGGATAAAAATCCAAAACTTTATCCATGGCAAGGAAGACCACCTTTACTAATTCTATCTTATTTCAACATCCCCATCTATAATATTTAAGTAGATAAGATTCCTAAATAATTTGCTTAACCATTGAAAAAGTCTAATGGAATTTCATATGGAGACATGATGCAACAGTTAAATGAATACATACCATAAGATGGGAACAATTATGCCGACCAAAAAATGGAAGAAGCCTAAGCCTAAGCAGAATGGATAAGATAAACTCTACTTGCCTTATGAAATTATGTTATAAGTTATTCATAGAAGATGATAGTCTATGGGTTAAAGTCCCAAAAAAAATATTGTAGCAAGAAAGGTTGGTTATTTGACATTCATGCAAAACCTGGAGACTTAGTAACACTTGAAAGATACAATTAGTGGACTTAATTGGCGTATAAACAATGGAGACAAGGTATAGCTCTAGACTAATGACTGGTTAAACTTGGAAAGCCCTTTTATCCAATATGCAACTGCAGAGATTGATATTGACCAAAAAGATGCTAAAGTGAAAGACTTTATTGTGGGAAAAGATTAGGATTACTTGTTACTACAATCCATCATTTCCCATGACATTGTTACAAGAATTCATTATACACATCCACTGAGAACAAGAGTAAGAAATAATGCAATCCAATAGTCTAGAACTTACACAAGTATGTTACTGTTCACTTTACCTACATGAAATTACTATCTTTTGAATTAGCATTGCTGAATAAAATGCAAATGATGATATGGTAGCTGGAAGTGCCACAATGTATCAGATACTTTATTTGGCAAGCACTACGTGGTAAATTGCTCACCAACGAACTACTCTCTAAATGAGGTCATTCATCTAAATATTACAAGCACTACAGAAACAAAATTGAAACTCTTATCCGCACTCTATGAGATTATCCTAAATCATAAAGTTTATCGAAACAATTAGCAAATCCTTCCTTCATAACAAAATTTAGTACTATTAACCTCCAGGACTGGATTAACTTAAATCGTACATAGCACATCAATAAGGACTATCTCAGCAACTTCGAATAGAAGGTGATATGGGCAATAGGTATCTAGTATATATGGTCATGGCGTAACAAATCCATACATGATAATTCCTTCACTAAACCACATAATAAAGTCAATATTATCACTAGATATGTGAAGGAAGTTTTATCAAATAAAGAAATATCTACCTTTAGTGGAAAAAGAATAATAGGACAAATAAAGGTGAGATGGAACCCCTTCTTGAAAGATAGGTTAGAATAAATACAAATGGAATAGTTAAAAGCTTAAAAAATCATGTGGGATGTTACAGGGTGATTCAAGACATGAATGGTTATTGGATTATTGGTTTTCCAAAACCATTAAGATCATGCACCCCATATGATGTGGAATGTTAAGGAGTAATATGTGGAATGCAATTAGCTTAGGATATGGGATTCAAAAAAATTCGACTTAAATGTGATTCTAAAAGCCTTATTTCATCCTTATCCAATCCTTCAAATAAAGGAAATCAACTAATCATTATATGGCAGGAATTAATTCAAAAATAGTGGGAGGTGGAAATTATCCATATTTATAGAAAGGCAAATGAATGTGCAGACCGGATGATAAACCATAATATCTCTTTGGAATTAGGGACTCATATTTTCCATAATCCTCCATCTTAAAATTCTTTTTTGCATTTTGCTAAGGCTATAAAAGTCTCTAGGACTTAGGATATTGTTTTTAGCTAATTTTTTTTCTTTTGGGCTCATGTCCTATTATTTTACCAAAAAAAATTTTAATAATTAAAATTTTTTATGTGTCCTAAAGCGGTGCATATTAATTTTTTTCTAAAATTTTTTCACCCAATCCAATATTGTCAAACTAATACTTGGACTTAGAACAAGAGGAAAAAAGAACGTGGGTGGGAAATGGCTAATCAAATATAGCAAGTTTCCAATTCTTGGGAGTGATCACTTGAAAATCCTATAGTTTAAATTGATTACTTGTATTTTTTAAGTTGGAAAAAATATAGATAGTGACATAGATGTCAATTTTGAGATTTAAATGTTACATATGAAACTTAAAAATTACAAGTACTCCATTCTAATTTTTAAAGTTACAAGCAGTTAATTTAAATGTTTGAAAATAAAAAATTGTACCTTTTCATTTTTAAAAAGTAATGACTATAATGCACCAATTATATCAATACATCAATGAAACACTGATACATTAAATCTTTCTCTTTCTAAATTTTACTTTTTTATGATAGCATTTTCTTCTATTTCATTTTCCTTCATTTTCTTAAATTCAAATAATCCATAAAGAAGTCTCCTAAGGCATCGAAGGTTTTAATGGGTTTTATTGGAATATCAATCTACACTTCCTCCCCAAATTGCGGCATCGAAGGTTTTAATGGGTTTTATTGGAATATCAACCTACACTTCCTCTCCAAATTGCAAGATAAGACAAAGGTGGAATCATTCATCTAGTAGAAAGATGAAAAGGTCAGCCACCACGAATATTGATAAGGTTTTAAATGAAGGCTTGAGGTAGAAAACTACGCTGCATTAACTGCAATTTAAGTATAAATTATGATATGATATATAATCACCTCACCACTTCACCTTTATCATTAGTCCGGCAATATAAACTGAATTTTCAAGATTAATGGCAGTTTAGAGGAAACTTCAGCATTAATGAATGAACAAGAGAGAAGAGAAAAATGTCCCCAGCAGTAACTATTGAAATTGCAAGCAATTCACATTTCAAGACTTCTGAAGCAAGTCCAACATGAAGTTTACTACAAAGTAAGAGAATGCACTGGTACATTATACAAAGTCAAGAACACAGATTCTGCTGCTGTAGAAATCCCCAAAAAACCAACAATTGCACATAATCAGGAGTTCCCCATTTGATAAAATTCCAGACATTGAGTTTGGCTAAGAGGAAGTACAAGAGACAAGAAAATTATCACAGAAGACCCTGTCAATTACAAAATGAAGATATCAGCAGCCGAGAGAAAAGAAGATTAAGGGGCAAGGCCAATAACAATTGATTATCAACACCCCCAATTTTAACTTTAAATCTATGACCAATATTCACCGACCTAAGTGACTATTTTCACGGGATACTTGTCAATGCAATCTTCCCAGGGTCCATTAGGAGATGGTTTTATATTACGAAGCGCCTCCCAGACTGCGCTATTACATTTGAATCCACTTCCAAATGCAATTTGCCAGACCCGGTTTCCCTTTCGCATTCTCCCTTTGGCTTCTGTATATGCCAACTCATACCAGATGGAGCTAGAAGAAGTGTTTCCAAAACGATGAAGAGTCATCCTAGAAGCTTCCACATGCACCGGATGCAGCTGCAGGTTCTTCTCCAGCTCATCAATCACTGCTCTCCCTCCAGCATGAATGCAGAAATGATCGAATGCCAACTTAAAATCCGGTATATATGGCTTAATATCAGCCTTGAACAATTTCTTCATCACCAAAGTTGAGAAGAACAGAAGCTGCTCGCTGATTGGAAGCACCAGAGGACCAAGAGTAGTGATGTTGGTTTTCAGTGCACCTCCAGCTATTGCCATCAAATCCTTAGATAAGGAAACACCCGTCTTCCCAGCATCATCCTGTTCTTGATACACGCATCGAAAAGCCTTGTCATCGGCCCCACGATGAGTCCTCACAACATGAACAAGCCTATACTTTGCCCTCCTCCTGTCTACAGACTTATTGGAAAGTAAAACTGAAGAACACCCAACTCTGAACAAACAATTGGGTATCAACATAGACTTCTTATTCCCGAAGTACCAATTTTGAGTGATATTCTCTGTACTCACAACAACAGCGTAAGTATTCCTGTGAACTTGCAACAAGTCCTTGGCAAGATCAATTGCTATAACCCCAGCACTACATCCCATTCCCCCCAAATTGAAGCTCCTAATATTACCTCTTAATTTGTACTTGTTAACAATCATAGCTGATAGGGAAGGTGTTGGATTAAACAAGCTACAATTCACAACAAGAATACCAATATCCTTAGGCTTAACATTGGTATTAAGGAAAAGATTATCCAAGGCTCCAAACATAACCTGCTCAGCTTCTTCCCTAGCAGCAGCCATACTTGGCCTAGGAGGGATAAAATGCATCGCTTCAGGAACGTAAGTCTCTTCGCCAAGACCAGAACGCTCCAATATTTTCCTTTGAAACTCCAGCGATGAATCATCGAAGTCACCGGTGAGCCTCGAATGCTCCATGAATTGGCCAAATGGAGCCTTGAGGTGGTCGGCAGGTCGAAAGCACGAGAAATCGACGAGATAAACAGGGCGGGGACGAGTCATTATGTAAACGGTGAGACCAAACACTAGGAAAGCAGAGCAGACGACGAAACTGACGAGATTGTACTGAAGGTGAAGCCACAACTGACGTAAATCGTCGAGTTTCATTTGAGAAACCTCGATTAAGGTAACAACGATTAAAGGAACGATACATAAAGTGAACAAATTGGAGATTAAGTAGTGGTACCCTAATTTGACGTACTTGAGATTGACGCTCTGAAGGAAATCTGGGAGGACCCTGCGAGTATGGTGATGGATCTGAACCCCAACGGCGCCACCGCCCGGGGAGGTGGCACTGGTTGCGTGAGTGGCGCTGGTGCCGCCTTGGTCCATGGCGGTGGCTTGAGTGGTCAAGATTCAAGAAGAGTGTAGGCTGCAGCTGACTTTTTACCTGACCTTTTTAAAAATGAGAATAAGGGAAGGGCAGGGCTAAATTTTAAAAGGGAGGAATGGATTTGGTCGCCAATTGTGGCTTGCAGGCAAGTTGGGACAAATGAACTGCACATGGAGGGAAGGGAGCGCTGCCGTGCGCTGTTAGAAAACGGTTAATTAACGGTTCCGTGCACTGAGCGGCAATTGATACGAGGAACTGAGGAAGGTGGAATTGAGGATTGTGTAATATTGATTGATTGATGATTGACCACGATATATCCAGAATCTCACAAATCATTTTTCATGATTTTATGGATGGGTAACTCGATACGGAGCAAGTTTGAATTAAAGGGTGATTGATTCTCTGCTCACTCTGTTTAAAGAAGAAAAACTACACTTTACCTATATCTACAAGTGTTATCATTCTCTTTGACTTAATTCACTTGTGATGATGTAAGGAATAATATTCAGAAAATTGTATATCATACTCCAATTGAATTAATTGTTGATCGATTGTATGGAGATATTTTTTTCTAATAATTTGAAATTTAATTTAGGCCCTTTTCTGTTTCTTTTTTTGTTAGAATTTAGGCCCTTTTCTTTAGGACATATAGTAGTATTATTCATGTAATAATAGAATGGTTATAATAGGAAAAAAAGATGGAAATATGCTGTATGTACGGATTTTGATTTCGAAATTTTAGTCCGAATCTTAGAGAGGGGAGAAATCAATGTTACTCTTTTATGTAATTTGATTATTTCACAATGACAAGAAAAATAATCAAGGCATGAATTAGGTTCATTTTTTTCAAGTGGTTAGGATTATTTATAAAAAAATTTCCTTTGGAAATGATTTGGATGTTAAACCTGCAAAATTTGTCCAATTTTTTCCCAATTAGATCTTGTTGTAGGTTGCATCAAATAATCAGTGTTACTTGATTTGTGATACAATTTGATACATGGTAGGTACCGAACAGAATTCTGATTTGTGAAGTAATTAAATTGATACGTTAAATTAAGTATGTGATATGTGTAGAAAAAACTATTCAAAAAACTAGTCAATTCACTTTCATATATATATATATATATATACTAGATTTTAAACCCGCGCTTTGTGAAAGTATGCAAAATATTATTTATATAAAAATATGCTTTTATAAATAAAATTTTAATAACAAAACATTTTACTTATTCTTAAAAAATTATATACGTAAAATTTTAATAGGATAGTTAATATTTCATAAAATAAATTATTTGCTTCATTACTCTTAATTGAATATTTTGAATTGACTTGAAAGTTCAAAAATACTTAGTCAAATGCCAATAGAATATTGGCAAAAATAAATTATTTAAAGGATTTTAGAGAGTTATATAAATTATAATATTAAAAATATTATGGGAAAAATTTTAAAATGTTCATAAAATCAATATCTCACAATAATTATGAATACTTTTACTTTATGTGATTAGAAGAAGGTGAATTTAAATAAGATGTTTTAAGTGATTAGTGAGAAAAATTAAATAAAATATTAAATACAATTAGAAAAGAAATTTTATTTGAATAAGATATTTAATTACTACATAATTTGAAGTATAAAATACAATTATAGAAAGGGAAAAACTTAAGTAAAGTTCTTTAGGTGTTTGTCATAAAGTTTTCTATTCAAATTATGATATGTATATTAATTAGTTTATTATATTTTCAATATTACTAATTATTATAATTATCAAATTAAAGATATAAACACTTAGTAGAGAAATTAATACACTTATCGTAATTTGAATTAAAAACTTTATGATAAATACTTAAAAAAATTTACTTAAATTTTGCCCATAGAAAAAAGATAAATGATTAAGTTGAATAAATCTATAAAATCTAAGAGGACATTGTGAATAAATTAGAGTAACTATTGATTAGTGAATTCCAATATAGATTAATTAATTAAATTGATAATTTTATAAATTTTAAATGCTTAATCAAACATTAAAATAAATAATTTACATGATTATAGAAAATTATAAAAATAAGGTGAAAACTTTTGATAAAATGAAAGATAATTACAAAATTAATGGTCAGTGATAATTATAACTAATATTAGAATACTTGTAATTCACGTGATGAGAGAAATATAAATAAAGTATTTTATATGATTACAAAGGAAAAAAATTGGATAAAATATTTAATATGATAAAGAAAAAAGAGGCCATTTATATAAAAGAGAATAATTCAGCAAAAATTTATTAAAAAAATGACATTGAACATACTTTTTAATATAATGGAAGTAAAAAGTAAAAATCATATATAAATAAAGTATTCTATATGATTATAAAGTAAAAATTTGAACATATTATTTAATATGATTAGGAAGAGATATCATTTAGAAAAAGGAGAATGCAATTCAACAAAAATTATTAAATAGGGCATTTAACAAACCTTTTAAAAGGTGGTAAGGTAAGAGATTATTAAGAAGATGATATGTGAAATAAAGTAAAGTTTCTTTTAACAGTGAACTAATTAATATGTAAACAATTGAAGTGAATAAAAAAATATTATGTAATAAAATGGATAAAATGCAAAAAAAAAAATTGAGGTGCAAAGTAATATAAAAGTGAAATAGAGTAAAAAAATTTTGATAGTGAAATAATTCATATGTAAACAATCAAAGTGCATAAAAAAATTATGTAATAAAATAGATAAAATGAAAAAAAAATAATTTGGAAGTGCAAAGTGATATAAAAGTGAAATGAAAATGAAATGTAAAAAAATAAAAAAATTAATAGAGGGAATTAACATCGCATGAAGTGAGATAAGGAGAAATTAAATAATAATAATTATGAAAATAAAAGAGAGGACAAAATGTGAAAATAGTTCAAAAAATAAAATTAATGCTTAAAGAGAGCATAAAATAAGAGGTGGCAAAGAAGGGATATATTGACAAATGTAAAAGACACAGTCCATTGAGAGATAATAATAAATTAATAAAATAATAATATTAAAATTAAATTATAAAAATTAATAGAGTAAAAATGGTGCCCAAACTAAATAATTAAAATATAAGTAGGGAGTAGAAAAAGGAATGGATAAAATAAAAAGAAGTTAAAAACATATATAGTTATGAGTTATATTGTATAAAAAATTAAAATTGAAAATTGGGAATAAAGAAGAATAAAAAACTATAGTGTTCCAAACTCTTATCTTCCCTCAATATTGAAAAACTAATCAATGTAGAGTAATGAAATAAATTAATGCTTTAAGAAGCCTATAATTAACGCCGGCTGTGTGAGTGAACGAGTGGAAGTCACTGCTTTTACAAATAGTCATGTTAGCGCGAGTTTTAGCAATGCGTGCACAAATAAGAAATTGAAGAAAAGGCTGTTGTTAAACAATTCCAGGCCTAATATAATATATACAGATATAGATATAGATATAGATATATCAATATTTTGAAATTTAAATTAACTCGATCAGTACAACTAATTGAACAAATACTTAAATGTAAATATGAATAATATATATTCATAGATTCGAATCAAACAAAAATTCGAATTGACTTGTTCAAACCTAATAAAAAATAATTTGAACTAATGTTTTGTACAACTCATTGACATGTTGCATTTTTTCTTTTCATTTTGAACTTGAACTTGGCTTGGACTATAATTCAAATTAAAAATTAAATAAAAATAAAACCTAAATATTGCAAAAACAAAGCTTGTATGATTATAATGAGAATTAAAAATGAATTTTTTATTATTAACCATTTATGTCAACTAAAATTATGTTGGATATTTTTTGTGTTTTAAAAATACATTTATATTAATTAAGTAGATTTAATATTTTTTAATCTTTATATGTATACATATATTATATGATTTATACATATAAAAAATATGTTAATTGGTCAAATTAATCCAATCTTATCCTAGCCATCTTGCCAAATTTTAAAACATATATATGTATATATTATCTCTATAATTTTACAAAAAAATTAGAGAGAATCATTCATCACTAATAATATTAATTATGAAATGTAAGAAAAATAATAAATCCAAGTAATCTAAAAATAAATTGAATTTAAAATCTTATAGCAAATTCTAAAACTCAAAAACTTCCAAAGAAAAATGACAAAAACAAATTTAATTGAAAGAAAACTTAAACATAACATAATGCAACAAAACTAAAATTCAAAATAAATAATACAAAATCCTCATTTAAATAGAAAATCATATCATTGATAATTATCATTACAATTCTTTCCTAAATTTTAATTTTTTTCTAAGATAAAAGAATCTATTTATCATAGCGTCTTAATTCATAAGTACGTCACATTTTATAGCATATTTATGCATAAATTTGTCACATCCATATATCTAGCATATAAAAATAGCATTTATAAATGACACATGTCAGTTAATTAGAAAAGTTTATTGGGAAAGAAAATATGAAAAATTGCTACATGGCAAACTATATAGTAATCAATTAAATTAAATATTAATGTTAATATTATGAAAAATTCAACAATTTAAAAAATATCTACTAATTTGAAGTCTCAACATTAAATTATGATAATTTAGGATATTGATAAAATTTTGATCACTGATTAATATATTTTATTTGCATCAAATTATGATCAATTAGAAAATCCAACAAAGTATCTTTTTAATTAAATTCTTATTATATAATATTTTTAATTAAATAAACAATATTTCATCACAGTATTCTAAACATTAGTTTATTTTTTTTAAAATATTATAATTATAATTAATGAAATTAAAACCATCTTTTAAATTAAATAAAATATTTATATCACTTTATCAAGATCATTATTTTAATTTCTTTTCAAATATTATAATTAAAAAAATGCTAGACAACATGAAAAAATTGTTCCGAAACAGTTAGCAATGCAACATATAATGCTAATTTCTTTCTTTATTTTATTTAGAATATTGCTTGAAATTTTCTAAAATATTATAATTTGGAAATTTTATTTGGTCAAATAAGTTGTGACAATTACTGATAGAATAATTTCATTCATAATTTATTTTATTACAAAAATTTAAGCCACTATAATTAATTTGAATTAACTTAAATTAATTATTGATTTTGAAAATTTTTAAATTTTATTTTATATTGTCCCTAATTACCATTTTTCATATATATTCTAATTAACATTTCTTTTTTAGCATCGTGCTATTTTTTGTCTTGATTTACTCAATTTTCTATTCAATAATAGAAAAACAATTCAATTAAAAGAACATCAATAAGGATATAATGCAAAGTAGGGTGGGTTAAATAATCCAAAAAATGTGAGCAAAAATGGTTAAGCTTACGGATACTCATAGTAAGCCCATGAATACCTATAAGTAAACTATCTTTTTATTTTTTTAAAATAGTAAAAGTAATTATATCATTAGACACATACATATAAAAATTAGATATCAAATCTAAAATATGATAGACAATATAAAATCTTCAAAAAGACATTAAATTACATTGGATTAAAAAGTGTCAATTGTTTTTAAATTATAACTGGTTAATTAGATTTTTTATAATGAATTAGTTAAATAAAATTAAAAAATTATATTAAATTATTGGATATTGAAGTGATTAGATTAAAAAAAATTTAAATACTTGAAAAAATTAAAAAAAAAATAGGTTCGTGAGTACCCACAAACTTACTTGCAAAAGCCCAAGATTAAATGGGTTTATCCATATAAGCTCACACAAAAAATGAGCTATACACAAAGTATTCCTAATCAGCTCACAACCATGGATAATTTACAAAGCTCACAAGCTCTAGGTTTATTTTACATTGAGATAATCCTTCTTAATAGATAGATTTGTGCATCTTTAAAAAAAGTAATTAATATAAATGTTTTCTATTATACCAATTTTTGTGAACATGTAATATATTGTTTTTATTTTTTAGAGAAGTAACATTCATTCTCTTATTCCCGAAGTTCATGATAATAAATTTAAGAAATATCTTCATAAAGGAATTGTCCATATTATATCGAAGTTTATAATTCAAAAAGTTTAAAAGAATTATCATTGTTCTCGAAATTTGTTCTTTTGGGTTTTAATATTAAAATATAATTAAATAATCGACATGACTTTCACTTCATTTCATATGATAAAATAGTTAATAAGAGTTGGAATTTCATTATTAATTATTAATATTAATTAATATTTTGTTTTTAATTCCACTAAGTTGAGTAAAGTATCGATTTTTTATATGTCATTAAAAATTTAGTTTCATATAGTTATTTATAAGTTATACATGCTAGAGAATAGATTAATAAAATGGTTAACATTCAAATTAAGAATTTGGAGTAAGTTCTTATAATTTAATTTCATTTATTGTAAATTATTTATTTTTTAACTTACCACCTAAAGTAAAATATCTTTTTTTTGGGCAAAATTTTCATTATGCTCAATTTTAATTTAAAAATATTGTATTAATATCATTTTTAAAAAACATATAATAATAATTATTTTATATAAAATCTAAATCTAGAAAAATCCAATTTATTCAATTAATCCTAACTCTAAAAATTTCATAAATGCAAAGCTGAAAGATATACCATTCCTCACTTATAACTTATAGTATTAAAAAATTTTATACTTTTTTATATTTTAACTTAGTGATTTGATATTTTTATGTAATTACTTTTATTAATTAAATTAAACATTATAATTAAAAAATATGTAAAAATTATTTTTGTTAATTTTCATTTAAAATTGTATTAATGTGATAGTTTATGATATTTCTATTAATAGAGATTTCCTTTTAGTTATTGATAATTAACAAATATAAAACATTATTCCTTTACTTCCCTGAATATGCAATTAGTTTTTATAATCAATTATATCATTAATATTAAATACATTGAAAATATAAAGTTCAATTACACATTAATTTACTAGTATAGTAATAACTTTTTCAATTACAAATGTATATAGAAACACATAATTTAAATGCCTATTGGAATAATTAGTTGATTCTAATATCTTTAATTCAAATATGGCTTATTATACATTAATTTCATAAATATTTTTTAATTTCACCTATTAAAATTTTTTCATTAATTTATTAACTCTTTAAATTATTTAAATAATTTATTTTTTAATGATTGGTGCTATGAAATTATAAAAGTATGTATATTATATATATTAATTTAGCAATTTTATTTAATTGATTTTTATTATTCACCCAATTATGCATTAGTTTCAAATTTTAAAAGCTCTATTTAGTTGCTTAAGTAACATGATCATAATTCTGCTACATTTTTATCAATTGCTAAGTCGATAAACATCCGTTAAAGCTTTTCTCTCTTACAATATTCATCATTTTTTTTTAATTACAAAACAATCAAAATCACATAAAAAATAACACTAAAAAAATATTTTCAAATTATTCACTTTCCTTTCAGATATTTAATAACAAAATCAAACGTATTACGATAATAAAAACTAATTAAAACATAATTAACAAACATAATGATCAATTATAACAGTTAATTACCTCCATTCAAAAATTAAAAAAAATTCAAATTTTAATTGACTTATAATTTGCAATAAATTTTATTAGCCAAATTATTGAGTGATTGATTGATTAGCTTTCACCTTTAATTATTGTATTCACTTTTATCTTTAATATTGGCTAGTTTTTATTAAATGAAAGTTAACTGTAATACCCTTTTTATGACAATGTATACTAATTTTACCTTTTTTATTATTTATGATTATGTTATTTTTCAATATTCATTGCAAAAAAATTATGATAATCTTTAGCATCTTCTAGATCAAATTGATTTTACTTTTAAAAAATAATTAAATATAATATTAATATTAATTATGATAGTAATTATAAAAATTAAATATTTTCTATTATTTATTTGCCTTAAAAATATATTTCATAATGAGTCAAAAATTTCATCAAATATTGGTATCACAAGTGACTTTTATAATTAGATTAGTATTCCTAATTATTTCAAAATATATTTAAATTATTTTCCAACTATGTGATCATAAGCAATTTATAGTACAATAAATATATTTCGACCAATAATTATTATTATTTTTTTGGAAGCAGAAGGAGTATAGCTATGGCTTTACATGGAACAATTATAAAATTGAGAAATATAACAAATGGCAATAAAGTGATAATAACCAAAGTCCACTTTGCTCAATACTAATACGTTTCAAAGGATTACAAATTGAATAAACATGCTTTCATTAAACTTGTACTCCTTAAGATATTGTTCTCATTCAGAATTATATGTTTTACGTACTATGTGTGTTTTTTTATTATTAAACAATAGTTGTTATTTTCTCTTCCTACAACATTTTTATAAACAATGTTTGAAATTTAATTTTACTATGTAAATTATTAAATTTGAAATCTACCATTCACGCAATTGTCCAAGAGATTTTGTTTTGAATGTTTAATGATATGTTAGCTAAATGGATACATATATGATATGGAGTTGATATTATTGATATAGATGAAAAGTAAGGCTAAACTAACATTGTTGTTTCTTAAATTTCCACCAAAATAATTTGGTTACTAAATTTCATTATATTAATATTCTCATCCATCAAATCAAATTTATATCCTTTAAGCATATCTTTTTCGCATAAAAAAATTACCATATATTTAAGTAATTAATTATATTGTTTAAATGAGTTCATGTATTATATATGATTATTATGATTATTGACAACATTAATTTTAATCCGTTGAAGAGAAGTCAGATGATTGTAATCTTAAAAAATTGATATCATCATGCAAAAATATTATTGTTTGATATTATTAGTGTGTAAGACTTACTAATTTAAATTTTTTAATGTATAGCTTTTGATTACACTAGCTCCCATCCATTAATTTTATAATAATAATAATAATAATAATAATAATAATAATAATAATAATAATAATAATAATAATAATAATGCGTGTATAAGAAGAATTGGATTCAACAATGTTAAACAATTAAATGAATAAAAGGTCAAAGTTAGAATATATGAACATAAGATAATAACGTATGTTTCAATTTTTTTAGTTTTTTTTATGTCTTCAAATTAAAGTAATTTGATTTGATCGACAACGGTTATTACTTTATGATTTGTAGCTTAATCTTTAAATTATTTTGGGATTTAATTATGAATTTATTTTTATATTTTTAGTGACATTATATTTTTATTTAAGTTACTTTGTTATTTTTTCATTTAAGATTAAGATTAAATTGGCAGTTTATGACATTTTTACCGATAGATGGTAATTAATAATAAATCTCCTTTAAATAAGCTTTTTTTTAAATTATGATGAGAATCAAGATATTAAAATTTTATTAACAATATATATATATATATATGTTACATACATGTAATAATATAATGACATATATATAATTGACACCCAATATATCTTAAAGAATTTTCAAATGACTTGATTTATATGTTTCACAATCTCAGCCATTTTTAAACCTTTGAATAATATTCTTACGTAATTAATGTACTTATGATAAAATTTTATTATCAATTAATTTATAGTGATAAAACTTTATTATTACATTAAAATAAATTCATTTAAGCTTATGATAGAATTAATTCATTGCAATTAATATAATTAAGTATAACTTTAGATTAAAATTCAAATTTTTAAAATTATAATTAATTTAAATTAACTTTGGTTGAGATTTTAAATTGTAAAAGATTCAATAACAGTCTTAATTACTTTTTAATCATGCCAATGATTTCCTCAAATAATTAATATAATTTTGACATGTTTTTATTACTGGTTATTTATTTTGATAAGATTCTAGAATAAAATCAGTCTAGTTATGTTACACTTAATTTTCTAATTAATAGAATTGAGTCAAATATTAAATTAAAATTAAAAAAATTTAATATATATATATTAATTCAAAAGATAAGATCTTCTTTTGATCTTAATATACAATATTTTAATACCATAAATATATAAATTAATAATAAAAAATAACGAGATAGTAAATATAAAATTGATATTAGTCGCTTTAAAGATTTTTTAACTGAATTGATATAGTCATAATTTCAACAACAATATTAATATGTAATAATATTGATCAACTAACAAATACAATGAAAAATATATTGTTTAAGGAGACATTCAAAAATTTGTTATAATATAACTATATAATAATAATAATAATAATAATAATAATAATTTTCACATGATTAAAATTAATAAAATTCTAAAATATAACCATTTAATTTTTGGTATAATTACTTTTCTAATTAATAGAAATAAGTGTAAGATCAAATTAAAATTTATATTAATATTTTGTTATTGATATTTATACATATATTAATTTAGAAGATAATGTCTTTTTTTATCTTAATAAAAAATATATTAATACCATAAACATATATATTAGGAATAAGAAAATAATGTGATATGATATATAATTGATATTAATAGGTTTTAAAGATTTTCTAGGTAAATTGATAAAGTCATAATTTTAATAACAATATTGATATGTGATGATAATGGATAACCAATAAACACAATGAAAATGTAATGTTTTAGGAAGTGTTTGAAAATTTATTATTGTAGTAAGCATATAATAATTTTCAAATTATGTACTTAACAGGAATTATATATTGTATATTATAAGATACTTAATATCATTTTTTTTTCTTATGGAAAAAAAGTATGAGTACATTTATGATAATTTCATTTTTAATGACAATATTATTATAAATTATTTTCATCATGAATTATCAAAACTTTCATTTTTTTAGATCAATTTTATATTTATTTTAATACATTTCCTTCAAATTCTTTATTCAGACGATGCCATTAATAATTATTTTGTTAAAATTTTATATTATATCAAATTATATATTATTAAAATAATTTTAATCAAATATTTATATTATTTTCTCCGTGCCACTAATCGCATTTTAATTTAATTTGTACAGATCAATTCACTCTAGTCGTGGAGTTCCCGGTTTATTGGGTAACACAGCCATACGGCGTGATGCTCTGCAACAATTAAATGAACTTCATGATACAAAGAATCCTTAAATTATTTACGGCTGCTTTAAAGAAAATCAAATTAATTTAATTCAAATTATCGTCACATCTATAGTTATGAATAGTCTTAAATAGTGCTTATTATAATATAATGGTATCTTAAATATATTTATATACAGAGAGAGAGAGAGACCCAACAAGTCAAAGAAAATATTATTATGGAAACAGATAAAGAAGAAAATCAAACCAAACACAGAGTAACGGGAGGTAACAGCCACTGGAATTCAAAATTGGAAGATGTAACTGTGGAACAAAAAAATCATGGGAAATTTGACAAAAGGCAACGCGATTCCTTTCCAAGTTTCCAACCACTATTTCAAAGAGCCGTGATCTTTTACAATAACTTGTTTTGAATAAAAAATTCGATGAAATCATCCTACAGCTAATAAATATATAAGAAAATGTAAAGAAGCAATTCTTTTTATGTTGTATGCCCGTAAGAAGCAACCTAGCCGCTCTAATCGTCATCAGCACGTTTAACCAAATGGAGTATATTTAGTAAATCCCCACTTTATATTATATTACAAGTACATAAACCAAATCCTCCATAGAAGTTTCAGCAAAGTACTTCCTGCGTATTTTTTTTTTCTTAAGTCTCATTAGAAGTCTTCTTGTTTATTTATCATTTTAACAAATTAAATTATCTTCTTTTATATATTATCCATAATATTTAAATAAATATTTAATAACTTCATTTATCAATTTATTTTTATTAAAAGATATTTTAGTAAATAATAACTCATTTTTTCTAAAATTAAAATTATATTTTTTACTCATATTAATTTTAAAAATATTTAAAAAGAAATAAAAAGAGTAATATTTATGATTTTAATGGGCTCATGGTTATTGGTTAGCTAACATTATGATTAGGGGGAAAGGGTACCCGAGGAATAAAAAAAGGAATTATTCCATTCTCTTATGATTGGACTTTTCAACGCAATAGTTGCATCCCACGATCATGACAAGACTTGCTACCCAATGCTTAATCAAAAGCGTCCAGACAGAAATTAACGAAAAGAAATCATAGACACCGTCCACGAGAATAACAAAAACAAACCATGCACCATGCGTCCGAGCAATGATAATTATATTTTTTATTTACCTAGTCTCACATATGTTATAGAACTTAAATATGTTAAGTCATATAAATAAGAGTTAATTAAAATTATATTCAATAATTTATATAATAAACTAAGTTAATTAAAACTAATATTATTTCTCATATACACTGGGCATAATATTTTCAACCATTACTTTTTTTTTTTTGGGTGTGCCACATAGTATATTATCAAAATTGATCAATACGCATGGCTCAAACATACATTCAGCATAATATTTCCAACCAATCCTATTTGTGTTGTATTATGTGCACCCATGCGTGCGTGTATGAATTCATATATGAAAATCATTTCCCTGTGAAAATCATTTCCCAATCACCAAGAAAACAATTTAATCATTTCTCATGGTTGAGCACATAAAAGTCATCTCTCAATGTTACACGAGAATTTGGATTCCCTTAATTTCTTTTAGACATTTGAATGTGAAAATTAGAAGGGAAATAGAATAGATACAAAAATAGTTTTTGTAATAAAATACTGGACGTCGAGACCCAAAAAATTTTTTTTTTGAGGCCTATAATAGAAAATTGTCATTATTTCTTTGAAATTAAAAGAAACTGACAAATAAAAAAATTAAAAGATCCAGATCCCACCGAAAAGATTGGCAATAATAATAGTCATTCTATTTTTCATTTTTTTTATGTGGAATTCCCATAACGTTTTACCAATAAAATCTGCAAGAAGGCATAAACATCACCAGCCTACCCCAAAAAAAAAAACTAGGAAATTTTTGTCATGCCATATTCCAGCAGAACATAACTGTCGGAGTGTTTTCATGAGTTTCATCAATAACGGTAGAAATCAAGGTCATGGATAAGGGAAGGGTCATATACCAAGCAGCCCAACAATGGCGTCAAAGCTCGATCTAGAGGGCCTCCTTCAAGAGCTTTTCAGTCAGAGCTTTTGGAAGTCCCATCACACTATCAGTTGTCCCTACCTGCAGATTTACCAAACACTTTAGAATTTGTCCACCCACACATAAATATTAAAGAATAAAATATAACCAATCCCAGCAGCATTCTTAAACACACATGCGTATTCATCAAACTATCAGCAATATCTACTTAAAAGAAAAAATGAATTTCTCATGCAAGAAACAAAGAAATCCGATGGCAAACTAGCTATATATACCAATTTTCCAGGCTTTTACTACATGCCATCAATCTTTATATTACCTCTGCTTTAGTCATCTCAGGGATTTTCCCCTTTTTTAATAAAAAAATATGAAAATAAGTTTTTCGGTGGTAAACAATGAAACAATTGTCTCGCCATATCGTCATATAAAGAAATGTTAATTGCTCGGTTATAGCCCTAACAGAATCAGACATCCACATAAGGACCACATATTCGATTTGGACAGCAACACATGGGATGAAGACAAGAAACCCCAGTTCAGCCATGAGGCTGGCTTGCCCCCAATACACTGTTCTGGGCAGGATGTCTCCTAAAGCTAATACGTGTAAGCTGCATTGTAATTAGACGATCCAACCAACCACTTCTTTGACAAATGGCAATATCATAGGATGCTCTATTATCAAGCCTCCCGCCACATTTAGTGTGATCCCTTCCTCAACCTAACAAGGAAAATGACACACAGTATATCAATTACTAAGATTTAAAAAAAAAAAAAATAGGATAGTGGGATAATTAGAATTAAAAGAAACAACCATTACCAGCTTCTCTATGATTTCTTCAGGTATCTCATTGAAATAGATCTGTAAATCATCACAACAAAATCAATTTTAAGTATTTTACAGAGGACAAAAAATGAAAGGGCGAAGAATGTAGAAATGTTTGGCCCATTTTAACTCACACAGTGTGGTAGGACAAGTAAGAACCTGAAGTCTCACAAATCCAAAGTCTCAATTTAGGTGGCTACTAAATTAGTATGATGCCAATATCTTATTATCCAAACAATAGAGAGTAATATTCAGGTGGTTTAATTTTGTTATGGATATGAAAGACCTCTATGATAGATAATTTACATAGCAGGTTATCATCCTGAAGTAGTTTTTTTTTTTTTTTTAATTCCTTTGTTTTTTGGACAGTCCTCACTTCTCAGCACTTTATAAGATGGTGGAACTGTCCAGTAAGATACAATTGAAGAAAGAACAAATCATAGTTAGCTATAAAAAGGGGAAAGAATGTAGGAGCAAATTGTACCTCAACGCGATCCCAATCTCCTTTCCTGAATCCTGACTTAAGGTTTGTAACTAATACAGATCCGACAGTTGCTGCACGTCCTTCAGAATAATCTAAAATCATGCGAACATGCATTAGATTTGTATGTATAGGTGACTATCAGTTTGGAAGATAGCCACAAAGGGCAAGGGGAGGAAGAGAGAAAGAGTTGAAATAAACAGTTTGAAAGAAGAATTGCAACAAGTCAACCTTTCAAGAATTGTCGAGCTTCTTCTTTGCTTGATGGCTTTTCCCTTATTGCACCTTCATAGATCACCACCTCCAAATCATTTAACAATAGAAGTGAGGCAAGAGCAAAATTTGACATACAAAAAAGAATATAAACTTGATAAATTCTTTGTTGAATACATGGATTGTCCACAGAAAGCCATTTATTAATGAGGATACAGAGCATAAATGTGTACATTTGGGCATTTAGATGACAGAGGCCATATAGAGTCCCAGCCACAACAAGAGAAGATTCATAATCTTTGGACTGAATCCCTATTTTTTGGTTATCTTAGAACATTTGTTGCTTGCAGCACAACACAAAAAAGTCCATCATCATCCACAAGAAGAGATAGAGACATATAGAATCTCAAAGTTCAATCAAGAGAGCCACAATGCATCTGGTTGTTATGGTGTTACAACATTATTTCACTTTTTTTCCTTCCCCTGATTCCATGTCCAAGGTTGTAATTGTTTAAGCACACTGATATTCAGGAAACATCAGAAAAGAAATATTCAGGAGAAAATGGTGTATACTTGGTCAGAAGTAATTAGTAATGTTGGGTCAGCTTCCTTTAAATAGTCATCAACAGGGAGCCTCTGTAAGATGGCTTCTGCCTAAGGAAAAATTGAAAGCAGCCAATGTAAGTAGCAGAGTATTTTTGCAGTGAAACCGGCAAACAGTAGCAATTTACAATGAGGAACAAGGAAACTACTTGAAGCAGAGGAAGACACCTGAAACCATACAGCAAAACATGACTTTGAACCAACAGTCAAAAACTGTGGGCAAGTTAATATTTAAGAAGACCTGGACAGCTGCCAATGATTCTTAACTGATTCTAGAACAAGCAGGATTATCTTTAATATATAAAATTATTAAGCAAACTTGTCTCAAGAGAGAAAAATGTATATGACAAGTATAGAATAAACAGTATACAGTTATACTTTCAGTACAACTACCATCATACCATTGCAATATGCATTAACATGTTATGAAAATACATAGCAATACCATTGAATTTCAGACTACATTTGAATCATTCCCACCGTAAATCTGACAAGGGAATAAAAGGAAAGTGAAGGGAACAAAACTGGGATAATAAGGTAACGAAGATGGCACTCAGTCTGTAATTTTTTTTGATAAAACAAGAATATTTATCCCCGTACTAATGCATCAGTAAGGTAGTGCTTTAATTCAAAAATGCCCAAAGGTGCACATTCTATACTGCAGAACTGGATCGTAATACATCTGCAGAAGAAGCTATATATCCTTCATTAATAAATGGCATGGGTGACAACCAACCTAACAACCGACAAACCTAAATTAAGGATCACTATGAACGATAACAAGGCATACTGTGTCTGCAGCAATTAAAATTGTTGACTCATCAACTCTCTCTTGGTCACTGGTAGTTTGAAGTTTCAATAAGATGGCATCAGCCTGAGAGGTAATTCGATATCATGCCAAAAATAAGAGATTAATTGATATCAACATGTTCTTCCATTAAGTTCTAAAAGGAGCACAAAAGGGGGGGGGGGGGGGAACACAGTGAAGAACCAAAACAGTCGACTACACAAGGAAAACACATCTCCTTAATGTCTCCAACATTACAAGATTATCAAACAGTATCACCTAATTGCTTCACAGATTGCTCCTAAATAACAATACTGCTTTCATTGTTTGACTAGTCAGCACTCAGCAACAAAAAAGATAATATTATCTATGACAGACGCAGCTTCACATTTCAAACAGATATGTAAATCAGGGAATATAGTAAATTCTTCTACCAAAAGAGAAAAGAGATAATTAATAGAGCACAGACCTTTGCTTCAGCTAGTGCCATAACCAACTCCTCTGGACTTTCCTTTCGGATACTTTTCTCATCAATATCTGCAGTCTAAGTAAAAAGAAGATTAGAGAATCACCAAAAAACCAATAGGAATTTTATTCTTTTATTACCTAAAAAAATTAATATACCATTATGGTGAACTCATATCCCATTTCAGCTAATATCTTCTGACGTGCTACTGAAGCCGAGCCCAATATTATCTGCAAATAACACAATAACATGACAAACTAAAACTAAAACTAGTTTGAACTTTTTATGCTTGCCTTTTTAGAGCTTACTTTTGTTGTAAAGTTCAGAAAGAATGAAGTTTGAATTTATTTAAGTAAGATTTGTTACAGAATAATCCATGACAAGCTAGTTTCACATGCTTTATAACGCATTGTGAGCATCGTGATTGATAATTGCGGAGTCTCATACAACCTTCAATTCGTTTCAGGAAATGCCAACTAAAAATTGGCTAAGCAACAAAAAAAAAAGTCATATGTTTACATCATCTACGGAAAACTCAGAATTTGTGAGGCAAACTTTTGGTGGTCCCTCTGGCTCATGAATAATGCTGGAAGACATTGATTGCTTTCCCAATTAGACTGATGCAAAAAGAAAGACATGGAACCCTAGATTATTGTTTCAGTATAGCAATGAAGTACCTTGTAAGAAGAGTTGTTAGCTTCCATCGCACGAAGCAGGAACGGAAGTACGGAGATGAGCCAAGCTTGATGTTGAAGCCGAGTCGCGACTCAAACAGAATTTAGAACGCCTGTGAGTAGTTCGGCTGCGTTCATTTTTCCCCATCTACGGGACGATATGTCTCCCAATCAAAAGGGGTCCCTCTCCCCCGAGTCACTCACACGTCGTGCTCCATGTTTTTTACATTTTTGAATTATTTTGCTCATATTATTGTTTATTTTATAAAACCTCTTTAAATTTTTTTTCCACAAAACCTCTGGGTTAATCTTGTCTATTTTTCTAGCCTAAGTGAACTTAATGTTATGAGGTATGCTTTAAGAATCGGAGAAACACTGTGGTAAATATAATAAAAATAAAAGATAAATGATGAATACTCAAATAATGGAGGCATACAAAAATTGAGCTCATACTCAGGTACATATCCAAGTATTACCTTGTTTTACTTATCTATTTGGTGTTATATGGTGATATTAATGATATAATCTGCTTATGAATGATGATATTTATAAGTGTGATAATAATAACCCACATGAGATTATATTTTTGCTAGAATTATGTTATAAATGAATATTGTGAAAGAGTGACTTTATATATAATATGTGATTTTACACCAAATTCAATGTTCATTTGTTAAAGGTTTAAGACAAGCTTTGAAAGGACAATGATATTGTTTACGAGGGATATAAACATGACTTGGAAGGTACAAGATGATCTAATTACTTTTCATTATTTATTATATGTTGATTAAATATGGCCTTATGTTATCCTATGCTATGTTGTGATGGTAAACATGAGTTTGAGATGTGGAATAGCATACTTATAAATTATATGATTTTCTATTTGGTAACTAAGTATATTATTTGCGTACTAACTCTCCAACTCACATTTTACTTGTTTCTTCCTTTTCAAACACCCTTATAAAAGCTCCTTTTCCTCCACCATACTAATAGGAGTAAATTTTCTACAACTTATTTATCAAAGCAATCATAGTTATAAATAGTATGATTAGCTATTTTTAGCCCTTATATATAAGTAGTTCAAACTTTCAATATAAACCATACTTTGTAAACACTTTTGATATGTTATAAAATAACTAATTTCTTAAATCTTGTGTAATAATATCAATTGGAGGACCTAGACCAAGATTGTGGAAACTAGCAACAAGTTCCACGTTGGTTACAACCTAGTGAATCGTAACAAAATTGGTATTAAAGTATAATCTAAAATTATAATGGGAAAAAAAGGCACTAGCATAAAACTATTAGGTTATGAAAACTACTTTTTTAGCTACTCCATATGCCTAACTTTACTTAAACAAAAGAGTTCCTCTTTATGGAATTCCACTCACAATCATTTTTTACCAAGGTGCACAATTTATAACTCATTTTTTGCAATTCCAACAAGTTTTGGGAACTCAAGTGCATTTTAGTACAACATTTCATTCCTAAATTGACAGTTAATCCAAGCGTACTATCCATATCCTAGAAGACATGTTACAAGCTTACACTTTTAAGTTTAAAGATGGTTCCTTTGATTGAATTATGTGTAATAACAACTACTAATCTTCCATCAAGATGGCACCTTATAAGGCATTATATGTTAGAAGTGTTAGGATTCGAATCAACATAAACAGCGGAATTTTAAAATTTTTTATCCAAAGCCTTCCTAGGATTCATGCAAAAGTCATAAACTAGTATTAGGATTTTACCTTATTTGTGCTTATATTCTTCTGAACAAATCCTTGAAAGAGCAAGATGAATCAAACGCTGACCGGAAGGTACTGCATCTCTACGGTATACACACGGAGTGAACAACTACTTCTCCCCTCCACAAAGTTGCTAGCATTCATTTCTCTCTCTAGAATTGGGTTTAGACGTTTTCTAAAGTGATTTAAGGTTTGATTGAAGCCAATATGTGTTGTGTAATGTGCTGCCTTCAAGTCCTTTTATAGAATTAAGGCATATTACAATCCTAGTTCCACTAGGATAATGCTTCAAAAATCCTAATCACACTAAATAATTATCACCTTATCCTTATCCTAGAGAGAGTGAGGAGAGGTAGGATTTATCCGTTAATTATCTAATATTAGATAATAATAATATTATCTCATAATATAATTATCTAATATCTAATAACATAATTATCTGATATTACTTTAATATCAAATAATATCACATAATATATAATATATATTATCTTAATAATATATATATGCATAAAATAAGTTCAATTAATTAAATTTTAGTCCAACTAAAACTTAATTAATTATTGTCTCATTCCTACTCCTTTTGTGTGACCTTGTAAGTTCTTACTACGTTGATAATAACTCATTTTGGGCTATAAACAGTGAGCGGTATCTAACAATACATCACTGCCACTCAAATAGTAAAAATATTTATGATTCGACATCTACCTAATATATGATCAATATTTTGTATCATAATCCCTTTTGTAATAATATTCAAATCGAACTGGAGGCATGGAGTGTGTCATCCTCGTCAATATCCAATTTATATTTCTTGATATTGAGTACACTTAAAATAAATTATCAATATTATATATTGATCCAATTGAGCATGGTTATACATTTCTAAGTCTCACTCAATCAAGGGGGCCAAAGATATTTCTCTTTTATACAAGAGTAACAAAATTCCATATACATCACTCATTTCCCTCTATATGATTTGTGACACACCCAATCAACGCCCTACTCATCATCCCAATTAAAGGTGACATAGGAAGACATCAAAGTGAGTAACTCCTCATGTAAGGAACCGTAGTGACTTCAGGTCAAAGGACTATATGCATTTGTAATCATATAAGAATAACTAATGACACGTTTATCCATGCAGTATTCTCATAATGGGTTAGTCCAGTACATTGTTCACTAACAATGTACTCATGTATTGACTTAATATCAAATATCCATAATTCATAATCATTAGTCACTATACATGCTAGTTTCGATGTATTATTACTACCCATGATTCATAATCATTAGGAATAATAAAGTTATTCTAAGGATAATTATTATATTTAAGTTATAATTTACGAAAAATAAAATAAAATATAATATAGTAATTATATTTTCAAAACGAAATGTAATACATTGTGTAATATTGTAATCATCTCTATGATTAGTTTTTAGGATATACACCAACAAGAAGATACAGATCTAAACTCCTAGGTCTTGATCTTGTCACCAATGCACTGAAAAAAGCAAAAATTATTCATAAGAGGTTGAAGATAACTCAAAATTGATGTGAATCTTAAATAAACCAAAGGAGGAAACCATTAAAATTTCAAGAAGAGGACATTGTCTTCATAAAAATGTCACTAATGAAGGGTATCATGCACTTTGGCCAGAATGGTAAGTTCGTACTGCATTTTGTTGGCCTATTTTCCATTCTAGAGCAAGTTAAAGTAGTTGCTTCCCAATTAGATTTACCAAATAGCTTGTATGCTATACATTTGATATTTCATGTCTCTATACTCCAAAAATATATTCTTGATACATCTTATGTCATTTAATATGAATCCTTCCAACTAAGTGCCAAGCTATCTCTTGTAAAGTGATTAGTAGAAATTTTGGATTAAGATTGAAGGAGTTGCCTTTAGTAAAAGTTCATTACAAAAAGCATGGAATTGTAGAAGTTACTTAGGAATCTAAAGCAAAAATGCACTAAGAGTACCTTTCCATCTTTTCAGTAAGCCCTTAGGATAAATGGATTAAAACCTAACACAATTATCTTCTTAAGAATTCAAGGAAAAATTGAATTCTTTGAAGAGGAAAAAAATTGTCACACCCCACAAGAATTAGGATTTATTTTTATTTAATTATTTAACATTTATGGGCAAGTGTAATTTTAAAAATTATTATAGATGTGATTAGGATAATATTTTAATTAAAGTAATTAGAGTTTTATAATAAACCTAGAAAGAAATAAGTTAAATGAATGATTGTGTGAAATTAGATTTGAATAAAAGTGGATGAAGGAAATTTAGGAGTTTACATTCCTAAAATGCCTTTAGCTGCCTCTTATAATTACCAAATTTCCTTCCTCATCCTTTTAACTCTGAAATACCTAAACTTTGAACATTTTTCTTTCTCTTAATGTTGATCGAAGCCTTCCCCTATTTCCCAATTTCATTCATAAAAGATTCAACAACAAAAGTCTATAAATATCCAAGAAAAATAGCTAGATATCTTCATTAACTTAAGGTAATTATTTTATTTCTAAGTTTCCAGATGTTAAATTCATAAGAATGGAATGTAAGATAGAAAGTTAGGGATTTAAAGCTAAAATTTCTGATCCTATGTTGTTTAAAGACAAATCAACTATCCTTTATCTCTTCCATCACCTTCTTAAGAATTATAACTAAATAATTTTACTTAAATTTGATATATTTGTGTTGCTTTTGCTTATTTTGATGGTTTATGTGATTACGATTAAAAAGTTAATCAATTAATGAAAAAAATGTGTTTAAAGATGATTTGTTATAGTTAATAATTGTAAAATAGGCAAAGATAATGAGTTTGTATTGGCTTGTAAATTTATTATTGGGAATATGTTAATTAAAGAAAAACTTGACCATATCTATAGTAAATTGCAAAAAATTCTAGGATTCTACAATTGATACTTAAGTATAGCTCCAAAATTCACTCTCAGAGACTTATACTCAAGTATATAACCAAGTGTTATAAAATAGTTACTTTTTAAACAAGTATACTCGACATGGCATCTAAAGTTAATCTCTGAATAACCATACACAAATACATACTTAAGTATGAAATTTTGAGTTCGTCTCAAATTGCCAATACTAGAGTATGATGCTTAAAATTCAATTTTGGAAAATCATACTCAAGTACATACACTTGAGTATTGTCTTGCTTTGCTTATCTATTTAATTCCTATAGTGTTATAAGGTAATGTAAGCTTGTATGATGATATTAATGACATAGTTTACTTATGAATGATGATACATATAAGTGTGATGATGATATCCTACAAGGGATTATATTTTTGCTAGAATTATGTTATGAATGAATATTGTAAAGAGGGCAAATTTATATTTGAGATGTGATATTGTACTGGATCCAAGAGCCCATTTATAAGGGGTATAAGGTAAATCTTGGAAGGATAAGAATGACATTTACAAGAGCCATAAAGATGACTTGAGAGGCATAATGTGGTTTAATTACTTTTTATTGCTTATTATATATTGATTAAATATGGCCTTATGTAATCTCATTTTATATTGTGATGGTAAACATGAATTTGATACATGGAATAGCAAACCTATAAATTATATGATTGTCTATTTAATAAATAAGTAAATTATTTATTTATTAAGTCTCCAACTCATTTTTTAGTTATTTCTTCCTTTTCAAACATCCTCATAGAAGCTCTCCTCCCTCCACCAAACTAGCAAGAGTAAATTTTCTATAGCTTATTTATCAAAATAACCATAGTTGTAAATAGTATGATTAGTTATTTTTAGGCTTTGTATATAAGTAAATTAAACTTTCATATAAATCACACTTTGTAAACACTTTTTATAAGTTATAAAATAACTAATTTCTCAAATCTTGTGTAATGGTACTAATTGTAGGACTTAGATTAAGTTTATGGAAACTGGCAATGGATTCCATGCCAGTCACAACCTAGTGGATCATGACATGCATAATTTGTTATATACTTGCAAACCCTCCAGTAAAATAATCACTTACTTACTTATAACTCATCACATATTAACTTAATTAACTAAATTGATTTTGATGATAATATACTAATTATGTATAAATTACAAATCTTTATAAACAAGCCTAAACTACATACTCAATAATAGCTTGATAAAGTTTAAAAGACTTGGCAAAATATTTCATCAAGATCAAAGCTCAATTAGAATGAATGGTTTTAAATGTTCCTAAATATGACCGATGCTTGTAATTAACTTATTGTAAATAAGTTATTGAGAATTATTTCTATTGTAAATGATTTATTATAACTTGTATTTTAATCTATAAATAAGAGTTTAAAAACTTTATAGTTATACTATTGTCAATTTCTATCTCATTCTATAGTTTTTATAAATTGTAATTTGTTTTTACAAGTATTAATTGATTGTTTTTCACAAATGCTTTTCAGAAAAAAATTAGTGTGTAAAAAGGTTGATTTGCTACTTAAAATCAATGTCTTTTAATTTACAACATTGTTTATTTATATACCAATTGACGTCATTTTATTTATTAGTAAGATGATGTCATTGTACTTTGAACATCAGTTTGGCCTATTACAAATAACCAATGAAACCCAAAAATTAAACCTTATCCCTTAGCATGAATTGAAAATAAATAGAGTAAAATAATGATGCCATTTACAAATTTTATTCTAAAGTTTTTCCAACTCTAAAATGATTACTACTTTAATGAAGTGTGATTTTCTTTCAACCTGAAGATAATTCTCTTCAATTTTATGTTTTTCCTCACTAATTTTTTTGTAGGAATGAATCTATGTTAGTTTGTCACTAAATCTATAAGATTGTGTACTCACTAAAAAAATGTAAATTTAAAAATAAGGATTTATTTAGTTTTTATTTTTATTCTTGCAATTTAGTTTTTTATTTTATAATCTATCATATTTTGTTACCTTTCATTTTAATATAACTTTTATAAGTTTGTACAGATGAGAAATTTTATTTCATTCATCTTCTTTGATATTTGATCATATTATCTACTATCTATTTATATAAATTGTATACTATTATTTTCTTAAAATTTAATAAATGGTTGTCATGTTTGTAAGGATTGGATTCAACCATGTTGTTATAGGGAGTGCAACCTCACATATTGAGTAATGAATATCAAGATAGTATTTAGCGCATAACCCATCTATAATTGCGATATTGGGTATAACCTCCCATAGTTTTTAAATTTTTATTACAAAATTTATTGTTTAAAATTGTTATTATTAGGATTTTGTAGTATCATATGAAATATTATTTTCTATTTTTAGATACAGTATTTTAAAAAGGCAAAATATAGAGGAATAAGGAGAATTTAAGAAAGAGGAATTGGCATATGAGGTTAGGGTTGGGAGGGAGAAATTGGAGCAAAGGGAATAGGATAGGGTTGGTAGTGAGCAAAATATACTACACTGATTATATATAAACTAAAGCAGTAGTACATCTACATTAGGTTGTTTATTAAAAAAAAATTGATATTGAATATCATAATGTCATTTTCCACAACACTAGCCAATGATATAATGTTAGTTATATATACATATATATATATATATATATATATATATATATATATATATATATATATATATATATATATATATATATATTAATTGATATTATTATAATTTTTTAGGATTGTTATACAAAAAACATTAAATTTGATTTATAATATCACTTAATTAAATATTGGTTATAAACCAATGTTTTGTCCTTTAAACACCCAATGTCAACCAACTATACTAATAGTGTCCATTCCATAGCTGTACACTCAATTTTCCATACACATATAGATACTAGATTCATCTTTTCATCAAAGACATAAGCAAAGAATTAATACATGAATGTGGACAAGTTCATACATAATATATGGACCAATTATAGGTATTAAATTTCCATTGAATACTCATTCAATGCCATAATAATGAATAATAAAACTATGAAATAAATACCAATAAAAGGTAATAAAGGTCTAAAATAAATGTCCATCAAATACTACTAATAATAAGCAATAAATATATAAAATGAATTCAATACCGGTATCAATGAGAATCAAATTATACTTCCTCTTCCTCGAACGATTTGATGACAACTCAACTAAAAGCACCACAGCATGGGTGGTATAGTAATAATATATATATATATATATATATATATATATATATATATATATATATATATATGTTTGTTTTAAAACCTTTCAGAAATTAACGATGAACTTTTGAGTTAGGGTCAATGGCCTTAATCAGACAGTGTTTGGACCATCATTTTCATACTTTGGTTATTATATAACAGGCTCCAAAACAACTTTCGAGTTTATTTAATTGAACTCGCTTGTTATACGCACTCGCTACCTTTGTCACAGTCATTTCTATATATCCATCCAAGACAAGAAAAAGAGTCAACAGAAAGTGATTTCATCAATGGAAAAACTTTACTATCAACCAGCTGGCAATGGCATGTCTTTAGATAATTGCATTTTTACACTTTTGGGAATTACAAAGCACTGATACTTTAAACTGTATACAGAAAAGGTAATTATAAAGCTAAATGACACTTATTTATCTATGTTATAATAGCAAGGTGCAGTATGCATTTTGCTTTTCAACTTGATTCATAAGATTCCCCTTTTCTACACCACTGGTTCTTCTGCTGTTGTGCTTCACTGAAGGTTCAGAGCCTTCATCCTGCAATATATATATATAAAACTCGAAGAAATTAATCCCCTTCATACTTGAGAAAATATTGACTAGCATCAATATGACAATGATAATGTTGATATAACAATAATAACTTGCATAACATTATTAATCCCACAATCTGTATTCCACCTTCACCTTCACATTCTGTCTTAAAAAAAAATTTAAATAGCATTAAGAATTTCACACTCCATTTCTCCTTAAATAATAATAAAAATAATAATTCATTTAAGATACACATTAAATTTTAATTTTAAACTTCAAATATGATAGATAATAAAATATTTAAGACAACATCAAATATCATCTCCAGTAAAGTGTGGGGAACCTCGCACTCTTTATCAAAGAATGTAATATTTTGGCTTTAAAAGGTAAACTTGCTGTGACATATATAAATATTGTGCACACATGCATGAACTAGTTAATTCTTAACAACTAATTATAGATTGTTTCTTGACAAAACTGCTCTTAGTACAAAATTCCAACTAAAACGTTATGTTTATCAATTAATTTTAATGACAATATATTGGGAGATTGTTGATTAGTATACCTTCGGTGTTCTTCCATGTAATAACTGTAGCCTCTGTTGGAGCTGCTTGTTCCTGCTGCAGTAATGTTTCTGTAATTGGGCAATGGTACAAGGCCATCTTCAATCATCTTGAGATCCTCCACAAGCTTCTGGTAGTGCTTCTTCACATCGTCCGCCGTCTTATTCCCTCCGACAGCCTTTGCCAGATTCTGCCAGCGATCCGGCGTGTCCTTGTCGTAAATGGCCAATGCATTCTCGAACATCTTGTTTTGCCTTGCCGTCCAAGTCGAATCTGATGCCATCGTAGCTCGCGAAGAAGGGATGCTAGCTGCGGTTTGAACGGCGATATTTCGTTGTTTTGATGATATATGGACTGCCATTGTTGCCCTTTAAATACTAGTGGAGTAGCAGGTGTTGTTCATATATGCTAGCTGTTGCTTTCCAAGCAAAACAGTGGGACAAATTGTGAAAAATACTACTAGATAAGGAAGTGGTTTTTCAATTTTTTTTTTAAATTTTTTCTTTCACTTTTTTTAGGAGGTGATTAACATGTGTTAAAGCTTAAACTCTAAGAGTACAGCTTAAATTAGGCCAACTTTCTCTCTAAACACGAAAAAAATGATGATACTTTACTTTAAATCTCACTCTTTTTGTCCTAGTCTCTTGATCTACCGTGCGTGCCTTCGGTTATTGAATTTCTAGAGGCAGTTTGGACTGACTCTGGAATTGGAATTAAATGCAGAACATCAGAAACTGCTTGTAATGTTTATCCAATTTCATTAGGTCTTAATTAGGCGAGAATATTCATAAATTTCTTCCTATAATTACCAAAACCGCATTTAAGTGTAGTGCAGAAGATGCGCACTTTACTGATTTGCTTTTGGTACAAGAAGAATGACATAAATATCCCAAAAAATAAGTAAAAGGTGATAATTACAGTATATCTATTATATTGGTATATCACTAATTTAAATCGTTAGATTTTATTTATTTATGTAGGATAAATGAAATCTAATGACTTAAAGCAATAATGTATTGATGCAATTGATGTACTCAAATCTCTCTCAAAAATAAAATTCAAAATGTAATGATATTATCCATCTTAACCATTTTTTATAATATTCCAGTAAGAAGTTGAATGAAAACATCAGTTATGAACCATTGTACAACTAGCGAAATCAACATTAATTTGTATGAGGCTATAAACTTATAAAATTATATTAATTCTTAAATTATCTGCACATGTTAATATCTTCAATGGTGTAGGTAAAATTTGATGTTGTCTCTGAATTTTATCCAGAACATAAAAACAACTGATCACGCCATCTATTAAGAAAAAAAATCATAGTCTGATTTGTTTGCAAGGGAAAGAACTTGCTCGAGGAAAAACAAAATGAAAATAGAGGGATACATATAAACGGATCACAGTGAAGTTTGTTACATTTGTGCTCCTCTCGATGTGCATATTCCTTTGCTTTTTTGCAGCATAGTGATGTAAGGTGCTGCTTTAAAGGGCTGAGATAGTACTGGCGCAGAGGGCAGTGTGGGCCCACCTGATTGGTCCAGCAGCTGAGCCTGCACACTCGAACGTTCACGGGTGCAGGTACCGTGCGTCTAGGTCGAAAATCTCACGCAGAGAGTGCCAGCGAGCAGACAAGAAAAGCACAAAAGTGCCTTTTCTTCATCTATTCGAGCGTTTTTTGGGGCTGTGGTCGAGCTCAATGCACAAAACTGGGCTGCAATCCATTCGAAGTCCTCGTTACCCTCCTTTCTCAGCAATCTCCCAACTCCAAGAAAGCTTGCCTCGCCTCCCCATCCTTCCTCCCACATATCATTTTAATGGGTCCTTCTCGTCATCATGATTTTTGTACAATTCTGGCTCATATCTGTTGGTGTGACCAGTATGATTTGTCACTTTTTGTTGCTTATCATTCCTGTCATCCACAATACATCACTCGTTCACTGCTAGAGGGAAAAAAAAAAAAAAATTTGTATGTTTCAAGTATACCATGTATTTTGAGTGATATCCTGAAAAGAAAATTATTTATTTTATTGTCTTTTGTGAAATTCATATATATTATAAATCTGATTTTTTAATTTTTAAAATATTAAAACTTATAAAAATTGATAATTATATTTTATTTATTAAATATAATTGAAACATACACAATTTCTCTTACTAGCTGCTGCCATGATACTACAATTGCTTTTTTTTTTATCTATAATATCTCACTGTATCATTTAAATTAAATTGTTGCATTTATTTACTGGTCTTAACTATTCAGATTTTAGTTTTTACAATAATAAATACATTTAAGTGCATAAGCTCAAGTGCATGTATCATTTTCAATTTCTTTGCAAAGAAAGAGATGTCTTATTTCTAAACTTACATGAAAATATGCTGCAACAAAACGAGAGGGCAGCAAGGATGCTTTCTTAAGCAATTGAGCACACTCATAGCTAGCTGTATGTACGTTGCTCGGTCATCATGATTGATCTTTTGCTAACAAGAAAGTAAAGAAAGAATCGCTATGTGCTCCAAAGTAGGCTTGGAGCCTAAGCTATAGGGCTCTTTCCATCTGTTTCACATTTACACTAGCGGAAGGTTGTATCTTACTTTGTGGGCAACCGAAAGTTAACTCTCGTTAGAAATGGCTTGTTTCATCCACATCTACATTGAATGAAAGCGACGGCTCAAGATCAAAGTTAATTTGGCCATGGATAGAATCTTTTGTGTCTTTAGAGTTAGACTACTTTATATGAAGATTGGTAATTTGATATGTAAGCAGCCAAACAACACCTAGTGTGCAATTCTCGATTGGTCCATGATAATCCTATGTGCTATTATTATATAGATAGAATTAATAATTTCATTGTTTAAATTATAAAGTGATAGTAATTTCTTTTTCTAAATCATATGAAGTTATAGTTTTATTTTTAAATAATAATTCATATAAAAAAATTTATCTTTCCTATATATAATTTTGTCTTTGAAATACTGTGCAGAGATATGAAATTATTTATTTGTACAAATTATTATTTAGAAATGAAATTGTAACTTCATATATTTAAAGAATCATTTTATTAATTTTTTATAATTTAAGGTACAAAATTATTAATTTTGTTCATAAGTTATGACTCGATCATTTTGTACCCAGAAATTTCACAACTAACCCAAAATCAAATTCATGTTTGAGGTGGTTCGCATTTGTGACTAGCTGTGAATATACAAATTGCATAGAAAGAAAATTTACAATTGTATCACAACTCATGGTATATTTAATTAAGAATTTATTAATTGTACAACTGACTTTTTAATTATTGATATAGTTTGCAAACATGTTATCGCAGTAGGTTAGGAGATTACCTATTAGAGCTATACTATTTGCTTTTTGAATCAGATTGTCACACTTGTAACTAGTTGTAGAGAGAGATTAATGTATTTATCAAATAAATCATTTTTATTTGAAAAGTATTTTGAAAGGTTATTCAATAAGTTAGATAATATTTTTTTTATTTTCCTTTTATATATATATATATATATATATATATATATATATATATATATATATATATATATATATATATATATAATTTTATGTTATTTTTAAATTTCATTTTTTTAATATTTAAATGTGTATGTATCATTTTAATTGCGGAAATGACTATTATTAAATATAATATTACAATAATATAATAACTTTATTAATTAATAATGAGTTAAAATATAGTACATCCTCTTACTTATTTTGAATATAATTATATCAATTTTATAATTATTTAATTGATATAAATATAACAATATATTTTATTCCAATTATTTGAATATCTTATAATTTAAAGTTTAAAATCATAATTTATATTATAAATTATTATTAATTAAAATTAATAAAATTCATATATCACACGAATTACAAGCTAATTATACTATATACTTTTTGAATCAGATTCATGTTTGAGGCAAGTCACACTTGTAACTAGTAGATATGCCAATTGTGTGAAAAGAAAATTCACAATTGTCACACAACTCAACATATGTCTAATTAAGAATTTATTGATTGTGCAACTGACTTTTCAATGGTATAGTTTGCAAGACATGTTATAACGGCAGGCTACGAGATTATCTAACAAAGCTATACTATATTCTTTGAAAAATATTTCAAACTCACTTTTTCTTAGATATCGTATATATGGGGTCCACAATTAGAATTGTTGATCTGATTGTTTATTAGCAGGGAATTTATGATATATCTTCAAAATAATGAGAGCGGACCAAATATTTCTTAAAAAACATGAGTCATACTTTATAAGAAAATTCTTCTCGGAGCAAGGAGTGATGCTGATATATGTAGAATCCTTATCATCCACGTACATCCCAATAATCGAATTTAGCAGCTTCCCATCCTACGTCGGAAGCTTTATGACCACTCCACTGCCAACACAAGTTGGAAATAGGGGCACCTTTTTAACCCATGAGCATTGCAAGATCCATGCTTGGATTCTAAATTCCAGATGCTTGCTGAGATAGTCAAAGAGAATCAGCTGCTGAAATCTTTTAGCGCTGCCCCAAACTAATCGGTGGCCCCCGTGAAGGCAAAATCGTTTATTCATTTAATCAAATACTATACCGAAGAAAGTCGACTCGACACTCTTATTCCATTGAGAATATAGAGTCATCAAATAATAGAATCACTTTCTTATAAAAAAAAATGATAGAATAATTATTTTATTATTTTTAAAATAAATTTTTTACACTCATATCTCTTAAACATTACACTTGTTTAATAAATAATAAAATATCTATTTTCATTATTCTAATATTAAAATTTTTATTAATTATAATTTTAATAATAAAGTTTAAAATTAATTTTTTCATAGTTTTATTGTAAAAATTTATTTATTATTTATGATATTGATAAGTATGATTTTTTATGTTCAATTATAAAAAATTATAAATAAAAAAAGAATATAACATTTTTTCATATAAATATAATTGCAATTTTATACATTCTTTTTTATTTTTAAAGATATTATTTTCATTAATACATTTTTTTAAATTTCAATCATATAATATTTATTATACTAATATTATACAATAAAGTGTTCATTTTATTCTTAAATATATTAAATATAATTATGAAATAGTCATTCTATTTCATTTATTTACATTCACTTTATGGGCATCAAATACAACAATATTGGAAGAAGAACGCCCAATATTAATTTTAGGACATTTTTTGCTTTATATATTCTGTTAAAATTTAAGATCTTATTTAAGTATCAAGCAATCCTACTATCGAAAACAAGAAAGAAAAAAAGAAGTACACAAAATAATCTTCTACAAGCAATCATACAAGCAAGAGATTATAGTGGTTTCGACACTGTTGCCCTCTTACCTGCATCGTGTATGTTTGCCACTTGTCAATCTGCATTTTCCAAACTCCGCAGAAGGGGGAAATTGAAAATTGTTAATTGTCCATGCACATCAGTTTTAAGCCTTTAATCAAATTGTTATCACATATTTTAATTTGTTTTGCATTGAAATTAAAAATGAGTCAAATGAAGAAATATCAACGTTGATGCAAAAAAATGAGAATTTGATGTCTTTAATGATAAAAATATTCAGCTTCTCCGGTGGGCTCCACATGGTATAGCTCTCCAGCGAATAACCTCGCACGAAAGAGACCAGTGAAGTTTGGCATGAATGAATGCCGATAAGATATGTATACCTAGAGATAAAATGCAAGAACTTGGAAAATTTTATAATACATTTTTGAGATAATATTGCACTGACATATTATCGGATTTTATTATATAAATTATTAATTTTTTACGGGACACTAAACAACAATATACCAACCCTTCATTTGGTGATATACTAATATAATATTAGGTCAGTAGTACTTTTGAAAAACTTATTGTCAACGTAAACCACTCTCATTCTTCAAAACTGGTAAGTACTTATTCTCTTGGTCCTGGTGTAAGATAGATGCTATGCCATCTTTACTAGTCTGCAAACAAGTCACACTCAATTTTTTTCAAATTAATTAGTTGCAAATTTTTGGGCGAATATACATTTATGATAAAAGATGTGGCAACATAAAGTTATATTTATATACCCAAAGAATAACATATCTGATGTTGATATTAATTAATTCACATAAATCAATTTTAGTTATTTTAAAAGATAAATTATGTGATTTTAATTTTTTTAATATAAAATAATCTATTTTAATATTTAAATAGTTAATTAATGTAATTTTGATCACCATATTTAATTTTTATTAATTTTTTAGCTTATAAAATTATATCCATCAAATATTTCTTTTATATTAATCTAAAATGATTTTTGTGTAAACATGAAAGGAAATTTTTATTTTTGGCATTGAAATTTTTGAACAAAATTAATAATATACATATGAAATTTTGAATTTTTCTAGAGTTCATTATTTTTCTAAATCTTAAAAAAGCACAATTTGTGTGGAAAACAATGAGATGAGTGCTTAAAAATTAAACATGAATTGATACAAGTTGACAAAAATCAAATAGGAGGATAAATTTGCCCTAATTACTATTACAAAATTATCATATAACATCCGTTGTTTAACTGATTCCATGTCTGTGATTCACATCGGTTATTCAACATCAGTAATAATATACATATGAAATTTTGAATTTTCTAGAGTTCATTATTTTCTAAATCCTAAAAAAGCATAATTTGTGTGAAAAACAATGAGATAGGTGCTTAAAAATTAAACGTGAATTGATACGAGTTGACAAAAATCAAATAGAAGGATAAATTTACCCTAATTACTACTACAAAATTATCACATAATATCAGTTGTTTAACTTATTTCATGTCTGTTATTCACATCGGTTACTCAACTTCAATTCTTATATCAATGTTGAATACATGTAATGACATCAATTGTTGTTACATGAAAAACTATGTGTTTAGTTTTTAGATATTGTTGAATAATTAAAATACAATATCAATTTTTTAGTTTAATAATCATCATTATTGTTGATATCATATGTTGCTTTATAAACCATCATTGAAAACTAACTTTTCTCATATCTTAAATTTTACATAACATATCAATTTCTATCAAATAATTAACATGTAATGTTGGATAGTGTTAGGATTTGACCTAAATTCTAATGATTATTAATTTATGATAATTTTTTATTTTGAATCATTCTCCAATTCAAATTAGGATTATTATTAATTTATGATTCTTTTTCTATTATGTGTTTTCTTCCTCCTTAAGTTAGGTTTTTATATTAGAGTTAGATTGAGATTCCTTACTAAAAAAATATTTTTGGATTATAAATATATATGTTAGTTAAGAGATTGCTGTATGAGAAAAACTTAGTGTGAGGATTGTTTGAGAGGGAATTAAGTGTAATTTGGATTTGAATTTGTGAAAAAGTTAAAGTTTGTAATTTTTTGGCAATTTAATAGTGAATTTTTTTAATTCTCTTATAGTTTTTTTTTTTTAGTTTAAAAGGTTTTTCATGAAAATCATGTGTTAATTTTATTGCTATTTTTATTCATCAATATTTTTCCTAACAAGTATTATCAAGAGTGTGGTTTAAATTAACGTAGAGTTGTGATTTGAGATGATAAAACTTTAAGGTGGAGTAAACAACAAGTTTAAGGTAAAGCTATTTGATGGAAAAAAAAACAATTTTAGTTGGTGGTAAAGTACTATGAAAGATACTTTGGTGTAGTAAAGGCTGATTAAAACAATAAATCGGAAGGAAAAGAAACTTGTGAATATGATAAATGAAGCTTAGAAAGAGATGAAGATGAAAACAATCGATAGCATTCAACTATGCTTAGCACATAAGGTAAAATACAGTATTTTAGATGAAACTTGTGCTATTAATCTATAGAAAGAACTATAAAAACTCTATATATAAAAAATTGTCACAAATCAATTGTATTTTAAAAAAATTATATCAATTTAGGATGCATGTAGGCATTGATATGAGAAATTATTTTAATTATTTTAACAAAATAATGAATTGAGAGTTATGAAAGAGGATAGGGATAAAGTTTTATTATTGTCAACATCTTTTCCAAATTCTTATCATAGTTTACTTATTGCATCATCGGTTAGAAAATATGCACTTACAATAAAAGGTGTAATTTTTATTGTATTGGAAAATGGAAAGTTAAGAAAGCTTACTATTATGTCTGAGGAAACTGCTTATGTAGTTAATGATAGTCAAAGTTAAAGCACATATTATGGTGGTAACCTAAAAAAAATGACTTATAAATCTAATTCAAAGGGCTTGGTAAAAAATTATAATGACAAGAAATATTTTTACAGTCATAAGAAAGGACATCTCAAATGAATGTGTGAAAAATTAGATGATGATCTAAAAGAGTTTAAAAGAATGAAAAAGAAAAAGAAAATTAGATCTAATATTATTAGTACTATAGTTATACAAAATGATAAATATTATGTGATTTTAATAAATAAAGGATGTTTAAATGATCCTAATGATTATTGGCTATTTGATTTTGCTTGTTCCAGTCACATCTTTACCAATAAAAAGATGTTTAATACATAAAATGATTATTAACTTGGAATTATGAATATAGATAATGGTAATACTGTGAATATAAAAGATATTGATAATATAAAACTTAAGTTGCATAATGGTAGTATAACAACTTTGAAGGACATAAGATATGCTAGCATTAAAAAAGAATTTAATTTCTTTAGGAAATTTGGATGCCTTAGTACATGGGTATTCTGTTAGAAATGGAATCTTAAAAATTACTAAATGTATGCTGATAATAATGAAAGGTAAAAAGACTTGACTAATTGAAATTTGTATAAGTTAATAGGAAACACAATTATGAGAAATTTAAATAGTGAAACATACAATGAAGTGAAGAAAATGGAGCATGCAAGAGTTCTTATGAAGAAAGTAATCTTTGCTAAGGTGTTGAAAAAACTAATTCCTATTAGATTTTTCAAATAAAGAGATGTAATTTGTGTTAACATAGAGATTGTTAATTGCTATTTTATGATTATTTCTTATTTTTGAATTATTGTTCGATTTAAATTAGGATTGTTATTTATTTGTGATTATTTTCCTATTATAAGTTTTACTCTAACTTAAGTTAGGTTTTTATGATAGAGTTAAATTAAAATTCTTTACCAAATAAGTAGTATTAGGTTATAAATATTTATATTGGCTAAAGGTTTAATGTATGAAAGAAATTTTGTGTGACAAATGTTTAAGAGAGAATTAAGTATAAGTGGGACTTGAGTTTGTGAGAAAGTTAAAGTTTGTAATTTTTTTATAGTTTAATAGTGAAAAATTTGTTGATTCTTTTATGATTTTTCCCTTTAAGTTTAATAGGTTTTCCATACAATTCATACGTTAATTTTATTGCTATTTTTATTTATCAATATTTTTCCCAATAGATTAGAGGAAAGTTTTATAAAATAATTAGCATAATTTACTAGTATTTTATCCATTAGAATTTTTTTAAGCCCTACTACCTTTAAAATAGTATCTAAACCTAACTATAAATTTTTACAACTTATATTATTATACAAGCAATAAAATAACAATATTTAAGCTTTTTGTCAATGTTTCTATGATGAAAAAATAATATCACAAGTACAATAAACATCTAATAATAATTTTATATATTTAATTAGGTCTGAATAGTATAAGATATATAATATGTAAATGTTACAAAAACAAGATATAATAATTCTAAATGCATAAAAGGAAGTTATATTATCTTCCAATGATATGGCTATTGATGAAAATCCTTATGAATCTCATTATGGAAAAAAAAAGGCACAAACACATTAGAATTGATGTTGTAGGTACAATATTACTACAAAATGTCTTGTTAAAGAGAAATATATTACCTAACTTATGTTATTAAACTCTGATGGTATTATATATTATTTGCATAATACTCCTATCATTCGGACCCATTGTATAGAAATACTTATTAATTTATGGTACAACCTTTAGAAAATTAAAAATAATTAAAATATTTTTGTATTGAAAAATAATCATTTGATTAACTATTTTTAGAATAAGAATTTTTTAGAGAATAAATGGATTTTGTAGTAGAATATGAGGTAAAATAGTAAGAATAGGAGGAATGAAAATATATAAAGACTAAAATGTAATTAGGATTAAGTAAACAAGTATGGAAGAAATTTAAAACCTTGTTTTTCCTATTTTCCCTTAACTTAATAATTTTATTTTCAAATTGCCCTTGGCCCTATCTAACATTTTTCTACAACACGCACACCCCATTCTCTTTTTCATTATTAACTTCTTCTTGCACGTATCTTCCACTTCCTCAAGTTCTAACAAGATTTAGCTAAGGACTTGAAGTTATCATCTATAATTCTTAGCTAAAGTAATATAATTTTCCTTAATTCAAAGCTTTTGGATAATTGTTTCTTAAATTTTGCTTAGAAGAGGAAACTAGGGATTTTAAGTGTTCAACTCTAATTCTTTGAATTCTAGAATAAATAGGGCAAGTTGTAACAATTCTAAACATCCATCATCTCTTTCATAGTTAGGTGAATAAGCAATTTAGTTAAATTAAATTAGTTTTATATAAATCGGTGTTTGTTGAGCTTATAAGAATGAATGTTAATGAATTTATGATTAATGTATGAAAATTTTTGTTTTAGCATAATTTCCTTGTTGTATTTGGTTGGAACATAAGCATAGGTGTTTGTTTTAATGAAATTTTTGGGTTTGTAGTTGTATACATGGATAAATTGAAGTTATAAGACCAAATGAACAATAAAAATATAGAAAAATTTGTAGATTAAGACTAGTTCTCTTGAAAGGCTCATAATTAACTACATAATCAATTATCCAAGAAAATTTGTTATCTAGATAGATATAGTTAACTATGGGCACCAAATTTTACTTTTAAACCCTTATTATCAATTATATAGTTGATTACTACTATGCTATTTCTAGTTTTGCATGTTTTACGAAATTTTGTGATATTGTGGTAATATATGGATTATATATTTATATATTTAGCATATGAATGTACTTATATTTGATGTTTTATGCTAAAGTCCCAATATAAGATATTATTGTACTGAGATTTGTGAGTGAGGGAGATGAAATAATTAAATTGTGAAATAAATCTAGATCTGATAAAATGTTTATGAAGGCATAAGGCAAATTTTGGAAGGATAAGGTTGAATTTGTGAAAGAATAAGACAAATTGTAAGTCATAAAAAGATTTAATTACATTTTTATTTTATTATATCCCTAAATTTATAAAATCTTAATATAATTCTTAAAATGGTAATCTAGTAAATATACAAATAATGAGGAAAATTATAACAAGGTTTAGGACACGTAATCAATTATAGAATATGAAGTTTGAATATAAAAATAAGTGTAACTTTATTAGTTATAATGACGTGTGAAGTTAGAATTTAAATAGAAAGCAAGAAGGAATGATAGAGCCAAATTTCTCAAAATGCCCTTGATAAAGCCCATAATACTTAAAATGCCCTTGCACTCAATTAAAAATGGAGGGATACCCTATCTTTAATCACTTTTCTTTCTAAACCCACTGACCCTCTTCTTTCATTCCGACTTCCATGTATTTTCTCAAGTTGAAGCTAAATCAAAGGAGGAATTAGTTAATTTTTTTTCAAATAGTCACCAAATATTTTTACAATTAAGGTATGGCTCAAAAAATAAAAGTTGTTTATTAAAATATATGCTATAGATATTAATGAACATAATTGAAAATTATTAGTTAATTATTAAGATTATAGTTTATGTGTGATTCATTAGATGTGTACTATTCTTTATATTATTAATGAATAAGAAGATAACACATTAGTAAAAAAGTTTTAACACTAATAATGAATTAAATTAAAATATGGGTTATCAATAAACACATTAATATTAATTTATAAAATTTGTATTTGTTATGAATTTTTGAATTTATAAGAAAGAAGAAAGATATATTTATTAAGTTTTTAATTTTTTGCTTCATTTGTGTTTTTATTTTTTCTTTTAAAGGTTGCATGATAATTGCTAAATTCATTAAATTTATATTTATATATAATATATGATCGTATAAGTTTTTTATAATATTCATTAATATGTCAAACCAATAAATATATTTAACACATAGATTTTTTTTTGTCATACAATAAGCTAATAGATGATATAAATTCCTTTAATATACATTAATGGATCAAATCAATAAACAAACATAAAAGTAACTCTTGATTTAAATTTAATCTTTATATGCATTATATAATATTATGAGAGTTAAAGTAAAATTTTAATTTTGTTTTCATAATCATTATATAATAATCATAATATATAAGGTAATGCTACGGGAGTTGAAAAATTCAACCTTTAAGAGATTGAGTATTTTTATGACTAGATTATATTTAATACATTGAAATTTGTATAGTAAAATTTAATTTATTTATTTTGAAATTTAAAAAATAATTAAATAATAAAAATTCTTAACTTCTTAAGAGATAGGGTTCCTCGTAATATTATCCTAATATATAAATCCTATTTAATTTTAATTTTATAATAAATTAAATTTAAGCATGTGCATAGTATTTTCGACTTAGATTGCACAGCACGGACACGCTTATTACTTTGGCAACCTAATCAGCCCCATGCACGGTGGACCTCATGAGCTAAATTCATAAACCTATTTAGGATTTTTGAGCTCATGTCAACTTGAGCTATTTTGTGGTCTATCTCTTATGGGCTTATTATATTGAGGCCCATGAAAATGATTCAAAAATTCTACAAATTCCCAAATTTTGCGTCCCTGCTATTTTTCCTGTGAAAAAGGATACTGTAAAAAAAGAGATAAAGTACAAGCAAAGAATAACTAACTCCTGGTTTGAAATGATTAAAAAAATAATTTCATCTTTGAAATGAATTTTATTTTTAAATGATGTGTGGCTTTAAATAAAAAATATTTTATTTAATCTATAATTTTTATTTTAATTAAATTTATACTATTATAAAATTTATTAAATTTATTAAAAATTTTATTAATATTCATTTTATTTGATCTAAAAATACATACTACATCATACAATTTACCCTCTTTTTAATATTGTATTCATTATGATACCATTAAAATCTATTTTTAATTGAATTGTATGAATTTTTGAATATATCCCAAGCAAAAAAATATTTATAAATGAATTAAAATTATTATTTTAACATAATTTTCAAAATCATAAAATTTATTTTTAAATAAGTTAATATTGTTTTTATTAAAATAAAATGAATCAATCGTAAAAATATTTGATTCCAAACCAACTCTAAAAGAGAATGCAGTCCAGAAAAAAAAAAATTTTAATGAAAGGGGAAGAGCAAAAACAACAGTGTTCTTTTGAGTCATCCAAAGACTGATTCATCTTCGACTGATCCCTTAAATACATTCGATAAATATAATTTAAGCACAAATTGAGCAAAGCCAACACATTCTACCGCTGCAAAAGCCTAAAAGGAAACGGTATCTAAAGTAAAGGGAAAACAACAACGTAAATACAGCGCGGCTCATTTGTTTTGTCTCGAAAATATATTTGGCAAGAAAATTTTATTTATTTATATGTAAATGAAGGAATATGATAAAAATATAAATAAAAAATGATATGTTATATCTACACTTTATGACTAAGATGATGATATTTAGAATTATATTAATAGAAGAATAATTTTTTTATTTTATCTAAAGATTTTTTTCCCTTCTAAGTACTTGTAAGACAAGTAAAAGATGATCGGAGCAAGGCTTGGAAGTGATTCTGATAATCAACTCATTATGTTTATAGTAAAGAGAATCATCTTTTTCTTTTTTGGTGAAATATATATATATATACTTAAAAAGTAGTGTACTGATGCAACACTTAACCAACAGCTAGATTTGGATCTTGCGCTCGCCCTCATGACCGGATGAAAATGCGCTTTCTCATTCTTGTAATTCGCAGTTTAGCCCGACTTAAATTGTCAAAATTGCATACACGTCTTTATGCTGGAATGTATCTGGGCCGCACTCCGTAATGCATAAATCATAGAGATGTTGTTCTATCATGACCTTGTGCCATAGACAGACTTCGACGATTGCATCAGAAGCAACGAAGATCTCCAGTTGTCGCCAACGGTTGGTAGGCTTGTCTATGAGCGTCGATTTGCAAGGATGAAAATCCATTGAAAAGACCGATACTTCCTAAATAATACAATGCCAACTTCAAAAGAAACCCAACCTCTATTTCCCCCATCTATGACTCTGGAAACCTCAAATGACATCACACATGCTTCGACAGCCACCCACTTCATCCCTTCCTATTTATTCGCCGTCGTCTTCTTCCACGCACCGTTGCTGACCTAAGCCTTGTTGCCTCCGTTGCTCTCCCCTCCCTTTTGCTACCTTTTTTTTGGACTTCAAGGATTCAATCAGATCCCAATGGATTCGGCTTCAAGAGTTTAACAACAATAAGTCTAAAGATCCAACCACAATTTCTTATTTTGATAGGATCATTTGTTAATTATTTCTTTCTTTCCCTTATTCCGTTAGCTAGTGTCCCACTCCATTTAATCATGCAATCTTATCCATACTCATACATTTAGTGGAGCATGGATGCACCACTTTGTCAGTGTTGCATCTTAGTCTCCACCAATATATAAACAAAAAATAGAACTACAGTAGTCTTGAATTGTAAACACCCCTAATATTAGAGTTCAACAAAACATAGATAGCTCTAGGAGGGACTTCAAAAACATTTAAACCAGTACTACTTATAGCAAATTTAGCCAACAAGTTAGTTACTTATTTTACTTCTCCATACATATGTTATATTTTCAGTTGGTCTAGCTAGGAGAGCAAATCCCTATATTCTTCAAAGAGAATCATCCTTCACACTATGCAAAAAATATTTCTCATATAGGAATACTCCAAATAATTATTTTTAGCAGTTAGATAGTTAATCGAATGATTGTTATTATAATTCTCAAAACATTAATATTTATTATTTATCACCAAACTCGTAATATTAAATATTAAATATAGATGCTATTTTTCATTGTCTTATTTTGCAATCATATTTGAATGAAAAATATTTTTTTATTATGATTGTCTAATCCTTAGCTAATAATTTGAAGAATAGAAAAGTGTATTTTAAATTAGTGTTTGATTCAATATGTAGAAATGAAAATATAATGAAATCAAATAAAGGTAAGTAAGAGAAATGAAATTGCTATTTTTAGAAATTATTTAGTTCATTTAAAGAATGAAATCATATTATTTATAATTTTTTCTATTATTTGATTCATTAATTAGAAAATGGATGATAATGATAATGGTAATAGTGGCAGTTATCGAAATAGTAATATTAATAATGATAATGACAATGGTACGGACAATAACAATAGTGATAATAGTTATAAAGTGATATTAACATTGGTGATTATATAATAGCAATGATGAGTAATAGTAGTGGTAATGACAGTAACATTAATATAGATGGAATGATAATATCTGTCGTGATAACAATAACGATAACAATAATAAAAATGGTATGATAATGATAGTAATAACAACAACAACAACAACAATAATAATAATAATAATAATAATAATAATAGTAAATGATGGTGGTGCTGATAATAGTAATGGTGGTTGTGAATAGTAATAATGATTATATAAAGAATTATTTCCTTAGATAGCATAATTTGAAAATTTAAAAAAATTAGGAAAATTAAATGAAATAATTTATTAAAAATAAACAAAGATAATAAATTCTACTATATATAAATCAAATACCTAATAAAAAATAAAAAATTGATTTTATTTTCGAACCCTAAAATCGTTGAATCAAACGCTCCTAACTTCTAAGCAGTCAACAACAATAGGCCAGTGTGATAATTACAGATGGATATTGCCGCAGCGGTGTTTTGATTGACCTAAATTTTACCCATTTTTTTCTTTTCTTTTCTTTTCTTTTCTGAAGTGTTAGATATCTGCGATTAACGTTTGTTTATTTTATTAGAAAATATTTTTTATAAAATAATATTATTTATATGTATATGTATTAATAAATAAATCATATGTTATTTATATTAATAATTTAAAAAATAATATTTAAAAGTATAATAATATAATGCAATAATTTTTAAATAAAAATTATTTTTATATTTTTATTTAATATTAAATAAAAAAATATTTTTCTTAATTTAATATTATATAATTATATTATATAAAAGTATTCATCGAAATAAACCAAACCAAGGTATCAAAATAATATCGTTGATAGTCGAATGACTTAAGGATAAAAACAAAAAATTCTAGAATTATAAATTCATCTGTGCTAATTGCTTTAACTCCGAGGTGTGATTCTTAACCAATTTTTAATTATGTGTCTCTCTTTCTCTATTTGATTATGTGAAGTAGCCTTCAAAACCAAAACGGGCAAACAAATTTTAAGATATATTATATTAAATAGTACTATTATATGTATAGAAAATAAAATTTAAAATTTAAATTTAAATAAAAATTGACATCTATTATTAATATAAAAATAATTTAATAAAATTATAAATTTTAATTTAATAATTATAAAGAATTCAAAATTTAATTTTAAATTCATTTTTCGTATTTAGAGTATTTTTCTATATCAAAATTTCAAGATAGCGAGACCGCAATGGAATGTTCCACTTTGCACGGCCTATTCAATGATAAAAAGTCTCCATTTTCTGCTTTCAGCCCCGACAACGGATTCTTCCTTAAAATAAATATTTTGCGAGAATTTACATAATAATTTCCAATAATAATGTTTTTTTTGGGTATTTCTGTTTGCTACAGAATTCATTTGGGTTTCGTTTGGATAACGTGTGAGATAATAACCAATAACGAAAAAATGATGAGAAAGCATAATATGGTATGAATAATATAAATAATTTTTTATATTGTGATTTGTTATTGTATAATATATATATATATATATATATATATATATATATATATATATATATATATATAATTGTATGTTATATTTTCTTATTGTTTCATAATAGAAATCAATATATTATTATATACTCAATTTAAATGCAATTATTTTTATATGATGATAATAATAGTAATAAAAATATGTTAATTTAAAATGATAATAGCGTTCAATAATAATAATGAAGATGAAGTAGGTATTCGTAAAATAGCGATAGTGACGATAATATTTGACAAATTGGGTGGTGAAAACAATTGTTAATAATAATGAAAGTAAAAATAACGGCTAATGATAAGATTTACAAGAATCAATTATGACTATTGCTATTGTTGCCACGTTTGGGATAGGGGCAGTGCTGGTCATTTTCGCTTGACATTGTCCCAGCAGCAATGGAAGGCAAGGAGTAGTGAAGAAATTAATAGAGAAAATTATTTTTTTATATTTTAATGTAAATTTATCTAACTGAATTTTATCATCCACTTCATGGCGTATAACATATTATACGGGAATAATATAAAAATGTAGTATATGCACAAAATATATAATAAAGATTTTGTCGTATAACTTACTGACAGAATCTATACAATTCACCAAACAAGTCCTTGGTCTCACGTAATGAAATACATGAATATGTCGGCAAACTTAGATTGTGTCCGGTGGGATAGCGAATTTTTCAATATTTAAATATATAAGAGATATTTTATTATTGAATAAAATAATTTCAATACACACAATTTTTTAACTCAAACACACTAAGGGGTCGTTTGGTTTGCAGCAAAAATATAGGAAATTGTATTTCTCAGGATATAAATTACCATAAAGTTGTTTGGTTGCATAAAATGAGAGAAAATAAATCTTCCTGGGAACTTGTGTTTCCCATAAAACACGAGAAAACACGGGAAATTACTTACCCACTCCCCCTAGGTAAGTTCTATTTCCTCCATTTTTAACTAATTCATAGACAAAAATATCCTTACTAAAATTAATTAATACCAATTTTATCATTTTAATTAATTATCAGATTTTACTTCGTGAATGTCCATTTTAGTTGATGTTACTGTTATTTTACAGTTTGCTTATTAATTAAGATATATATATATTACATAAATTTAAATATTTAATTTAAATGAATTAATTAACAGCATACTTTTATTTAATTCCTACATTATTTTATAACCCACTTATTATTATTTTTTATTTATTTTATTGCATAATTTTTTTTACTTCTTTTTTATTTTATCTATTTTTATTATTTGAAAGTTAGATTATAATTATTAAATAATATAAATATAATATGATATATTTAATTTGATTATATAAATATTTTAAATAAATTAAAATTTTAATATATATTATATTAATTGCATTATATAATTATATATTCTATTTGTTGATTGAAATTATTTGAATATTAAAATTAAATTTTCTTTAAATTTTATAAATATTTTTTAATATCAAACTTCAAGCACTATAACTCAAATTAAATATATATACACACACACACACACACACACACACACACACACACACACATCAATTAGAATTAAAATTTTCTTAATTAGTTACTGTCTAGAGAATAAATAATAATATGTTATTATTTAATAATTTAATTTTTAATTAATCTATTTATTTAAAGTTTTCAATTGATGTTACTGTCTAAAAAAAAATAGTAATATACTATTATCTATTTATCTGAAATTTTTAATTGATATTACTATTTTAGAACAAAACAGTAATATGTTACTGTTTCTTCTCTAGACAGTACTAGACAGTAACATGTTACTGTGTAGAGAAAAAATAGTAACATACTATTATTTAACAATTTGATTGTTAATTAAACTTGATTTATCCATTTATTTAGGATTTTTAATTGGTGTTACTGTTTTGGAATGAAACAGTAACATGTTACTATCTAGAAAATAAACAGTAACATGCTATTATCTATTTATTTAAAAATTTTAATTAATGTTTCTGTTTTGGAATGAAACAGTAACATGTTATTATCTAGAAAATAAATAGTAACATGTTACTGTTCAGAGAAAAAAATGGTAACATACTATTATTTAGCAATTTAGTTGTTAATTAGACTTAATTTATCTATTTATTTGAGATTTTTAATTGATGTTACTATTTTGGAACGAAACAGTAACATGTTACTGTCTAGAGAAAAAATAGTAACATGTTATTATTTAGCAATTTGGTTGTTAATTAGACATGATTTATTCATTTATTTGAGATTTTTAGTTAGTGTTACTGTCTTGGAACGAAATAGTAATATGCTATTATTTGGCAGTTTGGTTGTTAATTAGACATGATTTATTCATTTATTTGAGATTTTTTATTGGTGTTACTGTCTTGGAACGAAACAGTAACATGTTACTGTCTTGGAACGAAACAGTAACATGTTACTGTCACTGTCTTGGAACGAAACAGTAACATACTATTATTTGGCAGTTTGGTTGTTAATTAGACATGATTTATTCATTTATTTGAGATTTTTAGTTAGTGTTACTATCTTGGAACGAAACAGTAACGTGCTATTATTTGGCAATTTAGTTGTTAATTAGACATGATTTATTCATTTATTTGAAGTTTTTAGTTAGTGTTACTGTCTTGGAACGAAACAGTAACATGCTATTATTTGGCATTTTGATTTGTTAATTAGACATGATTTATTCATTTATTTGAGGTTTTTAGTTGGTGTTACTGTTTTGGAACGAAACAGTAACATATTACTATTTAATTTATAAATAATAATAAATTATTTTTTAGTAATTTTATTTATTAAAAAAATTATTATAACACTACTAGATAGCAAAAGAGTTAGAAAAAAAATTTTAATATAGGATTCGAATGAATTTAAATTAATAAAAATAAGATTAAAGTTAAAAAAATAACAAAAAATTAAAGAAAAATTAAAAAAATTATTGAAAAAGGTCTTTTTTGCCAAATCAGAGTGGGCAAAACACTTTTGGAATTTTGCAAGCAAGTAGATCTCGAAAAGTTACATGAAATAAAAAAAAATTCACTTAAAACGGACAATTAGGCACAAAGTTATGATTATTCAAAGTTTTGAGCTCAATTTATACGTTTTTAACCAAGTAGACTTCGTCAAACCCACATTTTCTTATTTTCTGTTGAAAGAGCAAATGAAAAAGATTAAAAATGAGTGGTCATGCAAACATTGGTTAACTAATAAAGAATTTATGACTTTTTAAAAATTTTAATTTACTACCGCATTCACACAGTTAAAAAAAGAGTAATTTCAGTATATAACATTCATAAATCATAAAATTGGAACCTATTTAAAAAAAATTTGGCGCTATCACCTCTTTAAAATCAATTAATATCTATTAATATATATTACATTATTATTAAGGATATTATAGTCATTTCATTATTATTTCCTAGGAAATTCAAAGTTGAACCAAACAAAACATAAGAATTTATTTCGTGGGATATGTGACTTCCTTTATGTCAACCAAACAACATTTAAGGATTTCCTAGGAAGTGCACACAGTAAGTAACTTCCCAGGAAATTTAACTTCCCATGGGAAGTTATTTCCTGCATGAACCAAACAACCCCTAACTCAATGCTCTTTTTCTCACAAAACTCAATCAAAGACACATCAAATCTTAAATTTGATCAAAATTCTAATTATTATCAAATTATTATTCTTATTTTTCAAGTTAAGTTTTTATATTGAAATAAAATTGAGATTCTTAGTCAAATAGATATTTCTAAATTATAAGATTTGAAATATGAGAGAGATATAATCTAAGCTTTTGGAAATTACTTTGGAATCTTTGCAAAGGTTCGAAAAAAATGTAAGTATAGTGATTAAAAAATTATAGGATTATGATAAAAAATTTACATACACATTATCTTGTAATTATTTTACTATAATAAATTTCTTTTTATCTATAATTTTTCCTTAAATTTTTATATTAAATTTGTTTATATGATAATATGCTATACCGTATAATTTAATTATTTAATGTTTGCATATTTGGAGGGGATATTTTTTCAATACAAAAGTCATTGGAGTTTCATTTGTCTCACACACTCACTGCACTAACTCTTAATCAAAAATAAAAATTCAAGCTTTTTTCATCTCATCCATGTCCTGTTCTTTCTCGTTCCCATTCTGATATGAAAAACACAAAGGGTAACTTTTACTTACAACCTCCATTGGGCAGTTGTAAACCAACATTTGAAGTGTGCGGACATCTTGAGCTCAATATCCTCCATGCTTAAGATAGTCTGGAAGACTAAGAAAGCTACGGTGAGGTACAGCTAAAGGCCATAATAGCTAAGTAATAATCGGTGGCACCCAATTTGGTGGTTTGTTAATTTTTCAACAGAGTTGGGTCAATTAGGCTAAGTTCAGTTGATATAACTTACTTGGCTAGTTTTTATGATAGAGAATTAAAACTTTTTGAACGTTAGCCTCAATATTAGAAAGTTATATAACGAAACTCTGCACTGAAATTTTTTTTTACCATGATACTTAATTTTTTTTTTAAATCCTTTGGTTACAGGCTGCAACATGCCGTGACCAGTCAAACTGATCACATTGGGTTGCAACCTATGATCAAGTCGTAATTGAGTTGATATACAGACATCTGCTCTCGCTGAATCCGATACGGTATAAGGCGTGTAAGTTGAAAGACGACGATTACATTTAACAAATGTGAAAAGCAAATGCGAGATTTCCTACTTAATTATCCTACACATAAGTGTATGCGCATATATCAACTGTGGAACTGAATTTGAACATAACAAGTTAACCAGTTGATGCCTATGATTTGTACGCATTACCGTCCATCAACCAACCTCATGACACCAATAATGAGCCATCATATTACAACCTATACCTTATTAGTATTAAACCAATAAATAGGCAAATTGAGTATGACCAGCAATTTCACACCCCTATTATCAATTATGCTCCAGAGTTATGTTTTTCTCAGCCCAACTATGGCTCATTTCAATCCCCCTCTTCCTTGGAGAAAATAGAGGACATTATGTATGAATTTAAAGAGGAAGATGCATATGATGATGTTCTTGAAGGGTTTAATAGTGATAATGATAGTTACGATGATGATGATGGTGGAGAAGATGTCAAAAATACACTCCCAAAAACATCTGTAAGCCGATACATGGAATCGGATGCTACCTTTTTTTCACAACTAAATGTAGAAGTTGTCGTGAGTCATAATTATCCTGAAGTGGGAGACGGCATAAATATAAATGACAACTAAGAGCCATATGTGGGTTTGCAATATATGGACCAGAAGTTGTTTCATTGTGCAATGAAGATATACCTATTTTAAACTCACCACACATTTTGTGTGCACTATTCTTCAGCCAAATATGAAGAATATCGGTGCCCTCACTATGGTATGCCATGCAATTAGAGGGTTAGAGCATATCATAAGCCGAGAGAGAATTACTAGTAAATATCTAAATATAATAGATCTCACACATGTGTATCTACCTTTTTCCTGAGATCATCCAAAATTGGACACAGATATCATTTCATCTTACATTGTGGTCATGGTGATTAAAAACTCAAGTGTGTCCATCCAAGAAGTCATTAAGCGAATCCACGGTATTTTTAGGTACTCAGTATCCTATAAGAAGGCGTGAAAGAGTAAACATCAAGCCATCGCTCTTATATTTGGAAATTAGGAGAAATCGTATTTTGTACTACCGAGGTGGTTGTCAGCAGTGTGACACTTTAATCTTAGGTCTTACTTTGAGATTGTTAGTAGATAATGCTCGCTAAGCAGTTCTAAAGATAGGCTGGTTGCATTGTTCCATTGAGTATTTTAGACTTTTAAGCCATGCATCGAGGCGATTACCGATTTGAAATCGATAGTCTAAGTAAATGATATCTTTTTATATGAAAAGTATAAAGGGGTCTTGCTTATGGTGATGTCACAGGATGACAATAAAAAAGTTGTGCCTCTTGCATTTGCCGTGGTAAAGGGGGAAACATATAAGACATGTGCTTAGTTCTTATCAAACGTTCGACTGATATGTCATTAAGTACAGACAGGATATTTGCTTAATATAAGTATAAAAGGGTCTTGCTTATGGTGACGTCACAGGATGACAATAAAAAAGTTATGCCTCTTGCATTTGCTGTGGTAAAGGGGGAAACATATAAGACATGTGTTTGGTTCCTATCAAATGTTCGACGGTGTGTCATTAAGGACAGACAGGATATTTGCTTAATATAAGATAGACATCCCAGAATATAAGCTGCTGTTGTAAATCCACGTGTAGGGTGGCAAACCCCTTATGATTATCATGTATTTTGCCTTCGACACATCACCAATAATCTAAACTCAATTTTTAGGATGGTGTAGCTGAAGAAGATATTTACTAGGATTGGTATGTATTACTTACACCAATATTATTAATTTTCATTGCCTATCATGATTATTGTTTGTTCAATGACATCGATATGTGGTACAGGTTACCAATATGAGTGATATGTTGTGGATTGCAAGTTGGATAAACTGCACTAATTGCACCTAAGATATGCTGATTGGATTGATAATATCCTAAAAAGTTAATAGAGCCGTGCTTATAATAAAAAAGGCCTACGATTGGGGCATATGACAATTAACTTGGCTAAATGTATTAATAGCGTATTCAAAGAGGTTAGATTTTTATCGATCACTGGATTGGTGAAAGCTATACTGTATCCAATAAATGCATACTTTGTTAATCAAGCGGAGACTATTGCAACATAGATACAGGCAGGAGAGGCATTCAACGAAGACATCCGAAAAAAAATTCAAAAGTACATTCAGAAAGCATCTACCTATCACGTCTGTTGCTTTAACCACCTAGGGTTAGCTTTTGAGGTGGATAAGCTGTATAACTCGACTTGAAAATAGTTTGGTCAAACTTGCAAGGTTAGCCTGTACAATCAAATACGTGATTATGACAAATTCCAGAGCATTGGCCCTGTAAAATGTGTTTACAGCATGTGTGAAGGTCTCGTTAGATCCAGTACAGTTTATCGATCTTGTATTTTGATTAAAGATAATGCTAAAAGCTTATAGCTATGAGTTTTGGTTGATCGGTAGTATAGAGCATTGGCCACCATTGAATGGACTAATACTTGTACCAGATCCTATGCAGATGCATCCTAGTGGTCAACCCCATTTCACACGAATAAGAAATGAAATGGATTGAAGAGAGAGTCCATTAAAATCTCAAAGGTGTGGGTTATGCCAATAAATTGGGCACAATTGCACAACTTGTTAGTCCATTTAACAGAACGTGTCACGACACCCCTAACCCCAAAAAAGTCAATGGATAATTTTTCTTTAAGATTACTACTATACATAGCTCCAGACTATAAGTTAGATAACTTATTGTATTTAAACAATATACTGTGCTTATCTTATTATATTAAATTATTTATTTTCTTGTTGCATTTTGGAAGAATTACATGAATTTATGATTGTACAATTGACTGAATTCATCCTGTTTAACATAGTCTATATCACCCAACTCCAATTACCAGTCAACTTCATGTTGTGACCTTGGACCTGATGATGAGTCACTATTATACTTGTAGTCCAGAAACATTTCATAGGCTGTATGACTAGGCCCAGTAAGTTTATTTCCTTAATAAAAATTACTTGATTTTATACGTGCTAACTATATTTTCAGTTAATGTGAAAAGGAGGATCGAATGTTAAAGCTACAACACATCACCCACGTAAATCGTCTTTTTGATCCACCACTTATAACATGCCTTATCTTCAGCAAGCAGGCTTCTATAGTGCTAACCGATTTGGTCACTTTGATTTCAATGCTGCTCTCATGTTTGTACTTATTGAATGATGGTGTCCTGAGACATATACTTTCTATACCACCTTAGGAGAGTGCACCATTACCCTACAAGATATCTCCATCCAGTTAGGTTTGCCGTGTGAGGGCGTCCCCATCTCTGGATACACTAGATATGATTGGCTAAGGATCTATGAAGATTTACTAGGGGTTTGTTGTATGAGGGCGTCCCCATCTCTGGATATACTAGATATGATTAGCCAGGGATCTGCGAAGATTTACTAGGGGTTAGACTGCCAGAAAAATGTTTACAAAGGCAGCGCCTGAACATCACTTGGTTAGCAGCAAACTTTGGACACTTACCGGATGATGCAGATGATAAATAAACATGGTGCTTTACGCGTTCCTACATCTTGAGGCTCATAGGCAATTACCTTATAATCGATACTTTGAGCTACATAATGTTACTAATGTATTTACTATTGCTCAAAAATTTTACAGATGTTAGTCAGTTTAGTTAAGGGTCGGCAATTTCAGCTTACTTGTATAGATAATTGTGTATAACCACTAAATGTAATCAGATTAACATTAGTAGATGTTTGCACCTATTGCATTTATGGGCATAGGATTAATTTCCCACTTTAGCATTGGCGAGACCCCCATATCCTAATCCTCGCTTGGACATCTACCCTATGCTTCCACCATTGGGCTTCAAGTTTGCTAAATACATGATTTTCATATTGCGTTTCTCATGACACCGTAAAATATCCGAACAAATGATGCACGTTTTATATTCCTTACAAGTAAAAGAACATTGGGCTGCCTCCCAGGTCACCAGCAATAGTCATACACTAATATAGAGTACTACTTGATCATATGAGAGCCGATGAGGTTAAAAGCTTTACTTTGTTATATCTAACAAAGTCAGTCTTACATGTAGTGATATGCTTATTTATATTACAATTGTGTAATGCAAATTATTTACACCCTTATGACATTCTCAATGTATAGCAATTTATACCCCCGTATTGCTTGACCTCACATGACATATGGTTGGCATCAATCCCTATCATATGCTTTCACATCATGAAATGACACCATGCAGATTGTGTACTTCGCCAATTTGGCAGGTGGCAGCTAATCCCATAAAAGCCATTCAATCTTGGTTCTTGTCATACCTTGCAGCTTCAGGGTAAAACATCAAAAGACCAGTGATAAAAGCATGTGATATTCATTAGTGCTTCGAATGCATGGCGTAATACACTTTCTCTGACCAAGATAGAGACAGATGCTTTTCACCATAACTCAGGCTACATGACATGGTACTGGAGACACACTAAACGATTGATTCATTAAGCTAGTAGTGGTCCAAGATTTATGGTAACTAATGATGTTCATACATTTTTTTATGATTTCTTCGAGATATAATATATATTAAATTATCAAATGTATTTCTTTGTAAGCTAATATAATTGAGAGCCTACATAAACTAAATATCGAGGATTTCCCCTCTCAGCTGTACAGTCAATTTAGGGAAGCAGTGGATTGGAAATGTCACTTTATGCTACATGCACTAGGAAAGCATCGAGACATGACTACTGCCCAACTTGCTTATCCTACTGATAAATTATCGAGACCACCTATTCTTGAGCCTAGGCGTGGTAGAAAAGGCCACAGCTTTGTATCTTTTAAGGATCCCATTTTGCTTGAGGAAGGGGATGATGATGAAAGTATCTCTTATGGTCATCCATCAACGATACAAGCAAGTGTCTTGTCCTCCTACACCCCTCCATCAATGCAGGCTGATATAGGAGGTGTGAGTCCATCAACTTATATCCTATCTTTGCAATTCTTCGCAGTTAGAGATGTCAACCCATCATACAGCATAACATTACCCCCACAGTACTCCTATGATGCTTCACCGTCATTGTTCTTCACCTTATCACTATCATAATTAACTCAGCAAGTCCCCAGTTCTTTAATGACATTATTTGCTAACTTATTTGTATTTACTATTGAATACGCTAGTGGATCTACAAAGCAATAACAACAAGGGTTTTTCACCTCAAAAAATCTTATTTCACCATTTTAATCCTCACTCTGGGACTTGAACTCTCCACCCTCTAGAAATCAGACCCACCCAATGTTTTAAAACCGGCCCGATCATCAACCCGATTAGGCGAGCGGGTGAAGGTTGGACTGGTTTAACCGGGTGGTCGAATCGGTTACTATATTTTTATATATAATAAATAATATATCATATATACATATATACTTTACTACTATATTCCTAAAATAATAAATAAATATTAATTTTATTGCAATTACATTAATCATCTAACATAATTTTAGTTCAAATAAAATGCAAATGACAAAAAAAATTTCTCTGATTTAAATTACTTTCATATAATTCTTAATTTTTTCATTTAATAGTAATTACAAATGAGAAAAATATTAATTTATAAAAAAAACTATTCATCTTGATCTTTATAGTTTATCAAGAATCAAGAAAGAATTTTTTTTCTTTTAAAGTTCTTAAATTTAAATTCAAAAATTTTAAAACTTTGTTAATCCATTATCATAAAAAAAATTTAATATTTTTCTATTTTTGAACAATTGAAAAAAATTCAAAATTTTCAAAAAGAATATTATGATTACTGATATTTTTAAATTTAATATATTAAAGTATGTGTTTTATTTATTTTAGTATATATATGAAATAAATTAGTTTCTAATATTTCTTTATATTATACTTTCTTACTTAGGGCTTTTATAATTTTTTTAATTTTTTTATTGGACTTTTAAGTTAAATTGAAATTAAACTTTATCAATTTACTAAAAAAAAATGAATCGAACCAGGTGGATAGGTTGACCGGGTCACTGGTTCAACGCCGAGTCGATTGGATTTTACTAGGTCAATCCGAATTTTTGGCTAATCCGGGTTTCGGGGTTGAACCGACCCATTTTTTAGCTCGGATACCGATCTGACTGGTTGAACTAGCCGGGCCAGTCTGGGTTTCAAAACACTAAACCCACCTAAAGATGAGGATAACAATAAAGATGAACATTATCAACCTTTAACTCAACAATCGCAACAAGTAAGGCAACACCCTCAGTGTGGGACTGGGAGCTATTATTTTGGTGATTGAGTATTTCATTATTGTATTATAGTGTTTTATCCAATTTTTTATTTAATTGATTCATAACCTTTTTACTTCAGATTTAGTACTATGTCACATTTCATTTATCATATTATCCAATTTTTTAGATAAATTATACAAATTAACAATCATATATTTCACTCTTATTCATTAATTTAAATCATGTTATTGAATTAATTTCATTCATTATATTATTATTTAAAATTTATCAGAGCATTCTAAAATATCGTTCGTTATAGTGTTATTTTAAAGTTATGCTTATACGTAATTATGAAAAATAGTGCCAATTATTCATCTAGAGGTAACTATAGGAAATCATATTATTAAAGTTTACACCATTTAATTTTAGAAATTTCAACTTTACAGATTGAATTTTACTAAACTTATACTTAATATTTCGCTACCCTAATTAATTAAGAATTTTATCAAATGATGTATTTTTTTATTTTTACATAACAATTACAACATTATAATTTATAAAGATTGACTTTTTTACCGTAGCACTTACCTTGGAAAAACAAATTCCTTTATAATGCGTAATAAAAAATTTTTTTCAAATTGTCTAAAAATTACTCTATAATATTTAATGAGATTTACTTTATTATGAAAATCCCATTAATTAATTAAAATAATATTAAATTATATAGTAAAATATTAGTAGAATGATATGAATCAATATTTAAAAAAATTAACAAAAATATTTTAATAAAAAATTATTCTTTGAATTCACTGGAATGATTAGAATTACTTAGAAATTTGCGTATATCCACTTAACATAAAAAACAATGATGTTTAATGACTAAATAATCACTTGATTTGTATAAATATATATGAATGGTTAAGCTTAACATTAAATTAAATCTAAATAAATAACAATTTTAAAAATATTGTCTAAATGTTTAAATGTTTATTTATGTCAAGAAAAAATTTTGCATGACCTCCAGGAAATTTGAATTTAATACAAATTATTTTACAACGGAGCTATACCTTCTTTTCCTTTATTTATGTATATAATCACATGTTTTATAGCATAATTTAATTACTTTAAGTGTAAAATACAATTTAGGAGTTAAAGTGAATTATTATGGAATAAAAAATTATAAGTTTTCAACTTAATAAATAACAAGTCATTAAAAATGTAATTAATTTTTAAAGTAATATTATTAATTCATTTAATTTTTTCATTAATTTACTTTTAGAAATATATTTTACACTTTAAAGTTGAATATATAATTGATTGAAAAAAGGAAGCAAGGATTTATTAACCATATTTAATTTTATTATTAAATTACATTAATTACCCCAAAAGTTATTGAACAATTTTTTATTTTATATATTTATCTTTCAATTCCTTTTTCTTCCAAGACTTTGTTTGTTTTGACATAAAATATTTTTTATAGAACAAAATTATAAAATAAAAGTATAAGAGAAAATATTTTATTCATTTAATATTAAATAAATAATCCAACAAAATAACTTCTTATTTTTTTTCATGAAGGAACTTGCTTTCTTTTAATACTATAACCTTATGTACCATTTTTAATAATCATGGATAAAAGTACCATGTTGCTTCTTTATCAATATACATTTATAATTTTTTTTATAGAAAATGTTATCTAATAAAATAAGTGGAGTCTCAGTTATTAACTCAAAATTATTTTAATTATTATTTTTTAGATGTTAAAGTCAAATAACACCTTCAACTTATCATAAAATAATTAAATTCTATTATGTTAAATTTTAGAAAATTGAAACTAATAAATTGAATTTTAATAAATTTATACTTAATATTTCGCTATCCTAATTAATTAAATATTTTATCTGATGATGTGATTTTTTATTTTTAAATAAAAATTATAATATTATAATATATTAATTTTTAATAATTTTTGGCACATAATTCAATACCTTATTTTCAAGTATTAAATTTAAATTTTTAGTGCATAATTTATTTTTATTATTTATATAACACGAATATTACATGTAATAGAATGAGAATTAAATGATGTATTATAATATTATGATTTTTCTTTAAAATTTTTTTAAAAATATATTATCTGTATGTAATTAATTTTTAAAATTAAATTATATTATATTATAGATTAACATAGTTTACTAATAAAATATTTATTTTTTTGATACAAATTATTTTTTTATTTCATGTTTAGTTAAGGATTTTTATAGATATATACATCATAGTATGATAAAATTATTATTTAAAAATATATTTTTATGACTTAAATCTTTTAACTAATAAGTTTATAAGAGAATATATAAAAAAATTTATTTATGAAATTAATAATTATTTCAATGATCTTACAAGAGCTACTAATTTTATTATATTATATATATTGTACAATTTTATGAGAATTAATAATATTATTAATTATTGTTTAGAACATTAATTAATTAGTATCAAACAAATATCTAAAATATAAAAAATTAAATTAAATATAATTTAAGTAAAAATTAAAAATAAAATAAAGAAAGGGTTACAAATTAAAAATCATTGAAAGTTTAAAAAAAAATTAGGTCCAAAATCAGATAAAAAAATAGAAAAAGAAGAAACAAACTGATGAATAAAAAAAAAATTAATCAGTGGGGCTATCTATGACCAATCAGACTGATCACGGGTTCTCTCTTCTAATGATCATATTTTAAAAAAAAAAAAGTTTTAAGCATTCCAGATAATAATTTTTCATGCACAGTATTTAAGGAAATTCTTTTTTTAAATATAGCATTTCGATCAAAAAGCCAGAGAATTAATATAGTATTTTAATTATTTTTAATTAATATTTTTAGTAAAAAATCTCCTAATTTAAATCAATTTTTTAAAATTATAATTGAAATTTTCAAATTTTAATTTAATATTTTTTATTAAAATAAAGTTAATAAAAGTGAAAGAACCCATCTAGCAGACAAAAGAGAAATTGATTTACATTCCAAAGTAATAATCAATAATATTAATAATAAAAATCAAGTGGATGAAAAACTCTTATTTAATATATTATAATCAATATTGTTATTGTTAAAATAAACTTATTTTACCTTTTAATGTAATATTTTGTTTACTCAAACATACTTTTGTATATTAATGATTATAGTCAACATTTTTAATCACTTTTTTCTAAAATAAATTTAAAGTATTTTGATGAATTGAGAATTTTTATTTAATACATTAAATAAGGGGAGGGTAGATTATATACAATGTAGAATTGCTTTAAAATGAATTAATCTAGCTCATTAAAATTTGATAAAATTAATAGCTTAAATTTAATGTAATTCATTTAGATTTACACCATTATTAATGCATTCTTGACTAATTTTAAAATGTAACATAATAATTATGAGTATTTCAATGATTTTGATGAAAAATATCTAATTTGAAAGATTCAAATAAATTCTACTCGATTTTTTTTCACAATATATATATGGATTAATTTATAAAATTATTAGCAATAATAAATTAATTTTAATATCCTTTATTACTATACTATTATTAATTTAGTGGAATAATTTTTTTTGCCTAACTTAAGGAGCATAATCTATTATAATCTTTATTCAAAAAAATGTTAAAAATAATCTAAAAAGTATACATTCAAAAACTTTTTCAAATATAAAATAAAATTCATGATTTTATACTAAATATTTGCACATTAATTATTAAATGCATATCCATCTTCAAGCCTGAAACATAATATTATGAATATCAAAAGATACTTCCATATTAAAATTGGAAATACTTGCATCCTAAAAAAAAAGTAAGTTTTGTTTCTACTGAAATTATGTCTATTCTATTATAATTTTTAATTTACAATTTTTATAAAATGACTTTTATAACTCATAGGAAGGATAAAAGGAGTACAATCATTATTTAAATTAATAAATAGATAATTAAAATGTGTATGAAATTATATATGGAGCAATATAGGCAATACAGTGAAAATATTTAATGTGGTATAAAACAATTAATATTTACATATAAAATATTTATATATAAAAACAAATGAGATTTGATGATTGCTCAAAAATAAGAATTATATATATATATATATATATATATATATATATATATAGAAATTTGATAAAATACATAAAAGTGAGTTTGAAAATACATTAAAAATTTACCCAAAAATATAATAAAAATAATAAAGTAAAAGATAATAATATATGATTGTTCTAACAAGTTTACAAATAAAATTACAAAATTTAGAAAATAAATGATTATTGAAATTATGGATATTGATTCTAAATTTATGTATAAATTAGAGCTTTTTGCTTTTATTGAATTTTTTATGCTAGAATTTAGTGAATAATTAGAAAGTAATTGTAAAGTAGCTAACAAGTCAAAAAGTAAAAACGGATTATTAGTTTAGTAACTTATTTGATTAAGTAATCCATTGTTAGAATAAATAAGTGATAGAAAGTGATATTAATTTTATTGGAAGAATTGTAATGATGATTAATTTGTATTTTATAATAATTATTAATTTTTATTAGTATATAATCTATATTACTTATTGATAGTTGAAAGTATTGCCTTCTTTTGCATTTTAAGTTGATTCTAATACTTTATTTATATGCATTTAATGATTTAATTATATTTTTAATAATGATAATGATAATGATATGACAATGACAAGTTACCAAATATAATATCTAAGGTCAAATTATTAAGAGGGGAGAAAATACTAAAGATAAATGAATTATGTGTATTATACTCTTAAAAATGTAAACATGTTAAATTAAATTAATAAATACTAATGCAATTAAAAATTAATATTAATAATATTACCTTATGTTAATAGTTACTGTATCATTTTTGTACAATTTAATTTATAATAAATTTAAAATAATGAAAGAAAGAAGCCAATAATTTTCAAATGAAATAAAGAATTGAAAAATTGTATAGGTTTAGAGTCAAAATAATAAATTGATGAGAGTCAATTTAAGAGTGTAGGCCAATTGAAATGTACATCTATCACAAGATCTATGAATTAAAAAATATTATGGGAAAATTTATCCTATAAATAGTGCTATAACATAAAAGCCTCCATCTAAGTTATTAATAATTAAATTTAATAATGTACCAAAACATTAGTATATCGGTGCTACATCATCAATTTTTCCTTATATCAAATATGTATTACATGAATAAATTCAAATGAAATTAACATATTCCTTCATATGCACTTGGTGGATTGTGAAAAGAGAAAAAGAAAAAAAATCCCCATGTATTAAAAAAAAAAAAGGGTAATGACTATGAAGAAAATTACGTTCCTAGAGTCGTCGGGATTACATTAACTAATCAAATGATTGATACGAGATTAACGTGTATCAGATGTGAAGCCAAGAGGGTCGCTTTTTCAGCCTAAAATTATTGTACTACCAACTCCACAATCACTCACTGATATGAAAATCATGATACATTGCTCCATTTGGACTCAGTCAATGGATTTGCTCTTCAATCTTTTCCATGTCGCTACCAGACCCTACTTCCAGCAGCCTCCACCCGCATAAAATTCCAGGGATACTCCCCTCACCTTTTGTGGGATTCAATTTATTTAGTCAATTTTTATTCTTAAAAATATACATTAATTTTTTTTTACTCCTGTGAAATAAAATATATATACTTTATCCGTATATATATTATAAATCTATTTCCAACCTACTCATTTATGTTTTAAAATGTCAAATAGAGATAACTTATTATTTATACCTTTAACATTTTGCACATCTGTATCACGATTTTATTTAAATTTAATAAAAATCATATTATACAAATCACATATCCCCTCATATTTCAACCGGAAGTTTTAGACCCAACTACTATAAGAAATTTATAATATAAATTAAATTTTTAAAATTTTATTTTACTTAAATAAATGCAGATGAAGAATACGTGAGAGATATATGTCAAATTTAGTTATATTTAAAGAAAAAATAAGCATAAATACATAAGGTGTTAATAGTACAAATTTCAAATTAATTCTTTTTAACACTTTAAGTCATAAATTAATCGGTTGTAAATTTAATTACATCGTAAGTAGACAAAAAATGCAAATTTAATTATACTACAAATGGCTAAAATAATTTTTTTCTTAAAAATAATAAATATTTAAAAAAATAAAAAAATATAAATATAATTTATTCAAAATTCGGATTATCTAATTTTTTTGAATTTTTCGTATCGGTTAGGGAGGATGTTGGGAGTGAATTGAATGGACGCGGGGGTGTGTCGGATCCACGTAGGATTACGCGTTAAGACACGCCACGTCATACAAAATCCGTTCAAAAGCATCAATGTGGGTGTCCATTCAGTCCTAATGCAACCAAAATCTGGCGTCACCGTCACTACGTTGGAAGGGAACTCCGTGATGTGACGTCTGACCATAAGACATAAAAGTGACTCCAAAATTCACATGAATTACTTACTTTCATTTCATGACTTTTCTAAAATACTAGACACGGTATAAATTGGGAGTGGACTCTGCCCAGAATTTCTTATAAAATAATTTAGATTTTAGAAAAATAAATATAAATTTTTGCTGAGTTATTAATTTTAGTTAAAAATAGAAAATTCTAAAATAAAATTACATTTTTATTTTTTGAAATCAATAAGAAACTATAAAAAAATTGAGAGGATTATATCCTTACGGAGAAATTTGTGTCATTCCACACGTTCTCGTCTCTATTTGTGCATTCCTATTCTTTTTGGACCACTATTACTAATCTCCGAGTGGGGATGTGGAAATGTTTGCAGCCTGCGAGGGTGGAATTGTTATAGGGCGGAATAATTCTAAACATTAGGTTGGTAAAAAATGTGAATTTAAATAAATTGATTTGTGTGAATATATTTGTGCGGGTGCAAACAAACAACTTGTCTTTTTATATATATAATGTATATTTTTTAATATTAAGTAAAATGATATAATATATTAAAAATTAATAATTTTATTTAATGTAATTTGTGAATTACAAATTATATAATTTAATTTACGAATCATTATTTTTATATATAATATATATATTTAATTATAATAAAAATAATTTAATATTTTAAATATTTAATAATTTAACTTAATATAATTTATTAACTATAAATAATATAAATAGGTCGCGGCAAAGTGTAGGACAGCCATATCATTTTTAATCTCCAAAAAATGTAAGCTTATATAAACTAGGCCTAATCCATTTAGACCCTCCCTATTAATTATATATCCGCGTCTCTAATTACAAGTGCTTCTTGAGATCAAAATTTCTAACTTATTTAGTACTTAATTTAGATAATATTGATGTAAAATGTACCGGTTGTAAACCCTTGGTGCAAGAAAAAAATAAAAAAATGGAAAAAGTTTGAAATTTAATTAGAATAGAAAATATAAAATTTTAAAATATTAATGTGTGGATAAATAATAATCACAAAATCAACCTTTTTATTTTTTTGCCCTTTTCCCCCAAATCAAATACAAAAAAAAAAAAATTAAATTCCAAATTTTCTCCTCTGTCTTCTTATTTTTTATCCCACCATGTATAGGGTAAGTGATTTTCTATCATTTTAACAAAAATTTTGAAATTTGAATCTTTTTTTATCCGTCTTCATTGTTTTATATTAAAACAAAGTGATACGATTTTCATGTGCAGTGAATTTCATAATACTTTTTATGTCCATAGGAATTTATCAAATTTTGTATATTTGTTTTTCTTTGATATAACAAAGAAATAATTTTAAAAAAAGAGAGAATCGAATTATATTTTACTCAATTTTCATTTCAATCGGGCACTCTTTAGCCATTGCTTGGATCTATAGAAACGGTACGAAGGAAACGTGAAAATTGAAAATGGGGTAGAAAACTTGTGTGTGGATGTAACGACAAATACAAGGGAGGAAGAGAAAAAGGAAAAATTGAAGACCTAGAGTTGAGAAAAATGGCGAAAAAGAAGTGAATCTTTAATTTCAAAATTGTCCTTCATTTTATTTATTATTTAGAATAAAATTGTCAATGTACGGTACGTATAACATTTTTTTCCTACCACTTTCCTACCCAACCAAATAAAAGAAATAGTATTTTGTTTTCTTTTATTATTCACATGTTCGAAGAAGTAAGTGAAAAAAATATATTTTTATATATTTTCTTCTCTTTTAATTCTTATTTTTTGCATTTCCAACCTTCATCTTCTTTCAATTATTAATAGTTGATAACTGATAACTTATAACTAATAACTGATAAATTAATTGAAATATTTCATAAAATTAAATGTTGAACTAGCTGAAATTGAAACATAACATAAAAAGACATATTAATAAAAATAAATATATAATTAAAATAATTTATATTTATCTAAAAATTAAATTATATTAATATAATTAAAAATTTTAAAATAAAAGTATAATATTTAATTAATTATATTTTATAAACTTATATATTTATTTACTTATATTAATTTTATTTTATTATTTATTGTAAAATTATAATTACTTAAAATATAATTAATTATATTTATAAAAATTATTTAGATTTATATTACAAAAGGTATGGATTATAAATGAATAAAAAATAATGAGAGATTTGAAATAAATTTAAAGAGGTAGTATCTTATAAGTTATAAATTACTTTTAATAACTTATTAATTCAAAACTTATTAGGTAGGATAACTTATAAGTTAGTGCGAAAGATACCTTTAGAGGTTAGTTTATAACTTATTAATTAGAATGGAGCCTAAGTTGAGTCCACTTATCTAATTTATTTAATAATTTTAATTAATAAATTTTATATTATAAATCCATTCAATAACTTTAATTACTTAATATTAGTCATTAAAAATATTTCTAATTACCAATTAAATATTTTATTAAAATTTTATTATTATTTTATTATAAGATAAAGTTTATTTTTATTATATATAATTATTTAAAATTTAGTTATCATTTATATCTCAAATAATATTTTAAAACTTTAATATAAATCCTTAAGTGGATTAATGTGCCAACCTATTAAATTTTGTTTCAACTCTATTATGATTCATTTATTATTCATATTAAACTAATTAGCCCACTTACAATTAAATCTATTTAAAGTATTTTGTATTCATATTAAGTTATTGAGTTATGCCAAAAATTACTAATCTTAATTTCCATGTCGACTATTCTTGCTTTTATAACTTCTCTTTCTTAGTATGTTGAGTTCAAACTCAACATACTACATATGTCATTAATATTTCAGTACTCAATTAATTATGAGAATTTGAATAAAATTACTAACTCCCTTTATTCATTGATTTGAATTCCTTTTAATACCAGTTGTTTTATTCAATGGCCAACCCACTCAAAAAGATTCTCCAATGTTCAAAACTAGTTAAGAAGCTACCTATCAATCTAGTTAAGTTTGACAATAACTTTTGTGTATATTTTTGCTTGCAATCCTAATGTCATTGATGCCTTGCTTAGTAAAATTCAGAAACCTTCTCTTCCTACTATTTTTAATTAAAAAAATATTGCATATGTTAAATACTTGTCAACCTTTTTGTATAAATATAATGCTTAGTTATTAACTATTGTAATATTTGTTAGGTTTAAATTATGGTTTTGATTGGTATAGCATTAGGATTATTAATTATAAATATAATTTTTTTTATTTGAACCATTCGATATAGGCAGGCCTGTCAATTAATCTAGATTCGAACTAAGTTGAGTCTAATGTGAAGGCATGCTATCCTAAGTCTATTTACTGCATTCATAAAATTTAAATTCAAGACTTTACATAATGAGTATCAAGTTTTTGCCGCTAAAATCAACAGACGTTAGTTAATTATAAATATAATTGATTATTAATAATAAATTTTTAAATAATTAATTATATAAAATTTTTATGTTTAATAACACCTTTTGATAATTAATTATGCATGATTAAAAATAATAATTTTTTAGAAATAAATTATTGAAAAAGACAAGAAGAAAGAGAAACAAAATAATTTTTTTATCGTTATATTACTAGAATAAGGGAAATATAACAAAAAATAAGAAAAATAAAATTAATATGAGTATAAATTTTAATGTTTGTCCTTAAGTAATTTCAATTAAACAAAAATTACTTGTAATATCTTTTAATTTAAATTAAATTATTATCAATAATTAATTATTAAAAATTTAAAATGTACAACTAAACAATTTTAAATAAAATTTTAATCAATTATCGAGCATATAATTAAAATTAATTTTGAGAATTTTAATCGTCATGCACTGTGCAAATGGTAAAAAGGTGCAATGATTCCATGCTTTGGACCAGCCGTCGAGATATTAGCAGTATATTCTAACAATTTGGTCTCAGTCTGGATCACTTTTCTGAAATTTGTCTTCTATTAAAAAGCAAGACGGTTTAATTTCGATTTCTACATTGAAAATTCTACGTAGGCAACAAGTGGATACAATGTTAAGAGACCTTTCCATAATCCTTTTCTATCAGGGAGTCCTCAAGCATAAACAGGAAAAGAAAAATCAAACATAGCCCCATTGTCTAGTTCTACGAAGTTTCTGATTTGCTTGATTGAGCTCACAGGGAGTACAAAACAAAGAAGAATTGAAGCCAGCCAGATTAACGACCCTCGAATCAGAAGTTCAAATCAAGTTCAACCTGCCATTATTGCCCCACTACAACTTTCAAAGAACTTGAAAAGCTAGAACCAAACAGTGTTGTTTGTTCAGTACCGCCCAGGCACATTAATAGCACCCGGTGAGTTTGAGAGTGACGCAACCCAGTGTTTGCAGAGCCCTTATGGCGTGGTTGGCCAAACTCGGTTGCTTTTCTCATTAATGTTCTTTCTCTATCGTCTTTACTTTCCTGCCTTCCCGTTAATGCTGGGGGAAGCTGCAGATACTGTTTAATGTTTGGACGTAAAAATTATAGCTTTGTTTGAAAATTTACTGTTTTCTTCTTCAATTTCAGACGTTTAAGAAGAAAACGTATAAATTAGTGTTAATCATAGATTCTTTCCGCCAGAGTTGAACAGAGGAATCGGCATCAAATGCAGAATCATAGCTCATGATTGGAGGTAAGAATTTGTGGAACACAAAAAATTTAAATAATTGTGTACACTTTCTATTTTTCTTCTGGGTATTGTGCTAGATTTACATTATTCATTTAATACAGTTAGGAACTGGTGCTTTCCCGCATCAACATCACCAGCAAACTGCTCAAGTTGCTTATGAAGAAGATGAAGCTGCTTATTCACTGCTGCACGGCAAAACAACATGAACAGAGTTAACTTCAGTTCTCAGAAATAGCCATGGAGCTTCGGCGAGTTCTGTTAAAGGCAGCTTTCATCTTGTTCTTCATTCAGTTTGCTTTGACTACGGGAGTTTCTCTGAGCTCCAGAATTGAATGGCTAGCGCTGCTGGAACTTCGTTCATCGCTTGGGATTAGGGGCCGGCACTGGCCGATAAAAGCCGAGCCTTGCACGAACTGGACCGGGATTGGGTGTGAAAAGGGTCGAGTTGTTAAAATCAACGTATCCGGGCTAAGAAGAACTAAAATCGGGCGGTTGAATCCTCGTTTTGCTGTGGATTCTCTTGCCAATTTCACTCTTTTAGCGTCCTTCAATGCTTCTGGGTTTTTGCTGAATGGTTCTATTCCTGACTGGTTCGGCCAGCGCCTTAGTGCTCTCCGCATCCTCGATCTAAGATCTTGCTTGCTTTTTGAGTCCATTCCTTCGTCGCTTGGAGATTTGAGAAAGTTAAATTCTTTGTTTCTATCAGATAATGATCTCACCGGTGAAATACCGTCCACATTGGGACAATTATCAAGATTATCAATTCTTAATTTGTCAAGGAATTCATTGGTAGGCTCAGTTCCTGACTCTTTCTCGTCTCTGGGCAACCTTACAGAACTCGACCTTTCTTCCAATTTTTTATCTGGGTCAATTCCAGTTGGTCTTGGTAACCTTCCCAGTCTCCAAAGTTTGAAGCTTTCTGACAGTAGCTTCATTGGTTCCGTCCCTATTGAACTGGGTAAACTTTCTTTGTTGGTTGAACTTGATCTTAGCCAGAATTATCTGTCTGGACCATTGCCAGATAGTTTATTTTCCAGTCTTCTTCACCTTCAAGTTCTCAATCTTAGTAGGAACCATTTTGATGGGAGCCTTCCTGCTACATTGCTGTCCATGCCCAACTTGCTTTTTCTTGATGCATCCAGCAACAGTTTTACTGGTCCCCTGCCTGAATTTGGTTCAAATAACAGTATTACTGGCACAATATTTAATGTCTCAGACAATTTGTTCTATGGATTTCTGAATATTTCCCTGAAGAAATTTAAGATAATTGATTTGTCAGGTAATTATATCCAAGGTGAAGCATCAGGTGACATTAGAAGTAATGTTACTCTAGCTAGAAATTGCTTACGGAGAGTTCCAAATCAAAGGAGTCTCGAAGATTGTAGACAGTTCTATGTTCAGAAAGGTGTCTATCTTGTTGGGCAAGAACCAGCAGAATCACCATTGCTGGACCCTGAGTCAAGGAAGGACAAACGAGTGATATTCATTCTGGCAGGTACATTTGGTGGCATTGGCTTTATTTTGCTTCTGGTATTGGTCGTCCTCCTGCTTATAAAAAAATGTGATAAAAGAACTGCAAGTCAAAGAGGGACAGCAAATGGGGGGCCGGTTCCCGATATGGAAAATCCGAGACCCGCCAAGGATCCTGTCTCTGAAGCTGGCTTGGAAGATTCATTTACTTATGAGCAAATGCTCCATTCAACTGGTAATTTTGCTGAAGCAAATTTAATCAAACATGGTCATTCTGGATACCTCTTCAAGGGAATCCTGGAAAATGGAGGGACTGTAGTCATCAAAAGGGTGGATTTGAATTCATTTGACAGCGAATCATACATGGTGGAAGTGGGACTGTTAAGAAAGCTTTCGCATGCAAGGTTGGTCCCACTCTTGGGGTATTGCTTGGAAAATGATAATGAGAAATTCTTAGTATACAAGTTTATGCCGAATGGAGACTTGGCTGCTTCCCTGCACAGAGTCTCCGGTCCAGATGATAAATTAAATTCCCTGGATTGGATCACAAGACTGAAAATTGCAATAGGAGCTGCTGAAGGCCTTTCTTACCTGCATGAGTGCAGTCCTCCCCTTGTTCACAGGTATTCAAAATTTTTGGTCTGTAATATTATGGTTCTCTCACTATTATTGGCAATTTATTAGTGATATGGAATTGAATTTGCTGGACAGTAGGCCTCGCATGATTGATTTCAACTTCTCATCATAGCGCCCTTTAGATTTTAAAATGTGATCATAAAGTTGAATTTTTTAGTTGAGGTGATATGTACGCATTAACAGAAAACAAACGAATATTAGTTTCGTATTAATAATCAATTTTCATAATGATGCTTTTCAGATGCTTCCTGAGGCCAGCTAGTTACAATTTTGTCTTCTTAGATTATTTAGTTCCTCATCAATAATGTTATATGCAAGTAGATCCCTATGAGCTTTTGCAGTGCTCCAAATTAATGAAATTTTACTTTTGCATTTTGAAGAGATATCAAAGCAAGCAGCATCCTACTTGATGATAAATTTGAAGTCAGACTTGGAAGTTTGAGTCAGGTTACTGTCCAAGGAGATCACCAGAATGTCATTACCAAGTTCTTCCGAAAGCCCCAGTAAGTGTTGAATTCATTAATAATGTGACATAGCTTGTTCATAAAGCATGGCTTTCTTAAAAAATCCATGAGTATTTCAGGGAAAGGGAAAACTATAATGGTTTTTGGTCAAATAGGAGCTTTATATTAATTAAAATTGTAACCAAATTTCTTTGCCTTCTTTTTCTTGGTGACATCCAGGTCTTCTGATCAAGGAACTTCCGGTGCGTTTATTGTCTTACCCTGTCTTCTTGTTCTTTATATTTCATCTATTTGCCAGCATTCAAAATTGATCCCTTCCAGCTCAAATGATGTAAACATAACCTGCATCTTCATATCCTTGCTTACCTAATTATCATTCCTATGCTCTATCCATTCGATTAACAGCCATAAAATTTCTAATCGTGAAGAAAAATCAATTGCCCTATCCAGAGATCTCCACCCTTACTCAGGTTGATTTTATTTTCCCTATAATATTGAATTTCACCAGCACAACTCATTGAGGTTTTTGTTACTGAACAGGTTCACCATCCGTGAGTTGTGCCCATGATATATACTGTTTTGGGAAAGTCTTACTTGAGCTGGTTACTGGCAAGCTTGGTCTTAGCAACTCAGATGATGCCACCTCAAGAGAGTGGCTGGAGCAAACAGTGACTTACATTAGCGTATACGATAAAGAACTGGTAACAAAGATTGTTGATCCATCTCTGATTGTAGATGAAGACCTCTTGGAAGAAGTCTGGGCAATGGCAATTGTGGCCAAATCTTGCTTGAGCCCCAAGCCTTCGAAACGACCACCAATGAGATATGTCCTGAAAGCGCTGGAAAATCCATTGAAGGTGGTAAGAGAAGAAAGTTACAGTTCAGCAAGGCTGAGAACAGCTTCTTCAAGAAGATCTTGGAGTGCTGCATTTTTTGGTAGCTGGAGACAGAGTTCATCAGAGAGTGGTACTGCCACAGGGCATGTCAACAAGGAGGGTATGAGTGGCTCGAAACAATCAGGAAGTGGTGGAAATGAACATTCTTCTAATTCACATAAAAAGTTGTCCAATGAGATTTTCCCTGAGCCATTGGAAATGCAGGACGTGGGAACTGGAGAAACTAGGTGAGAGTTAAGGGGTTTGGTTCGGTGAATCATGATTGATTGTGTGCTCCTGGAGTAGCAATTCCAAATTTACAGGTGTAAATTAGAATGTAAAACTTGTCTTTGAGCATTTGTTGTGGTCTAAAACCAGCACCACCATGTTTATTTAGTGCAGCATCTGTAATTTAAAATTCTTAATGATAGTGTCCCTTTTTTTTAATTTAAATGGTTTATCCACAAATAAAAAAAAATAATGACCAAATTATTTTTAGAATGAATGTAACATAAAATCTTGGCCAAAAAGGAGGGTTGATTTATGTCTAAAATTGGTAAACAAATGAATATTAAAAAACTTTGGCTTCAATCTGATAGTTTGTATGCAATTAATATTCTGGTTGCGGCCCTTTGCAGGAGTTGTTGCTTGCGGGTGTATTATCACCCACTTCGAGCAGATCAGGCTGATGCATTGACGCTTGATGCTTTTAGTGTCTTGTAATCTATATTTCGATACCATGTAACAACAAAGTTGACAGTTACGACTAAGTCGACAGATAAATATACTCGTTTTTTAACAAAATTTGGCATAAAAATCACTTATGGTGAATAGATTTTGGGGTGCGATTTTGAAAGCAAATATATTCCCGAATTATTTTTCCGTAATTTTCTGGTTTCGAGGCATTTTGATGATTTTCACTGTGTTCACTTGTATAATGCACCTGAAAAGGCATGTGGATTTTTCCCCCCCCTAAAATCTTCATATCTATATCATATGATGTTCATATTTCATCCGGAGTAAAATACTTATATTGGCTGTAAAAACAGATGTTTGTTTGTCGTAAAGTGTCTCTTGCTCATAATGCTCCTTTGGAATAGAACGATGACAGCTTATCCAGATGTATTAGTGTTGGTAATAGGCTAGGAATAATGGATAGGAATGTGTTGGTTTGAAATTTCCTAGTACACATTCTAAACTATGTAATAGATACGTATTAATGATAATAAAATAAAATTATCCCTCCCCCTACTCGATTCCTTACTCGTTGGGCCTTTATATGAAACGTTTTTATGCTTCAGCATGCGAAGGGTGCTTTAATTTTCACACTTACGTTACCGCGAAAATGCGTGTAGGATTTCTTTGCATGAGGGACAAAATTCCCACTGCCCGTTTTCTGTCCCAAACGTGTCATGAAAAAATCAAGGTAGACATGTTGACCAAGAGTTTACATCATGCACCGCATGGTCTGACTAGTTGAATTATCGGCCGGGGCCACGTACGGAATTTTAATCCTGAGGATTTGACCCGTCTTGACATTGTCTTTGTGTGACTCGGTGTTGATTTAGTATATTTCCTCTTTCGACGAAAAAGAAAGAGGGAATCGGAACTATAAAACTTGGGGCAGTGCATCAAGGGGCAGCGTCGCTTTTGCCTTGCACAAAAAAAAATATATATATATACTACGCAATAGCTTTTACAAGTGGTGCATGATATTTATTTAAAAAATTATTTTTTTAATATATGTACATTTAATGGTTAAATTACTTTTATTATTAACCAAAACTTGAAAGATTCTATTTACATCCTATCCATCTATGATTATAAAATATTAAAAAAATATTTATAATTTACATGTTAATACTTTGCCCACTTATATTTATTTTCTATTCATATGTAAAGAAAATTGATACTTGTCTTTTATGCGCTCTTCTTCTCCCTCTATTAAACTGAAATTGAGATTGAAAAATCTTATTTATATTATCTCTTCTTTTATTTCTTTTTAAATCTCAAATTTCAGCACCTCAATCACAGAAACATACATTAGGAAAAATGGGTGGAATTAAGGACAAACATAGTGAAATCAACTCAAATTAGTATTAATAAAAAGTGTGTGTCATTTGCACATTAAAATTTCCTTTAGAATTGAAAGGAAATATATTTCACATGGCAAAGTGTTAATGACACCTGTGAGCAAATCGTAAATTAAATCATATCGCATATAGGATAAAATATATTTTTTCTCAAAAAAAAGTTGTATTATGCTTACATATAAAATCTAATAATTTTTTCACAAATATAAAATTATAATTTATTTATAAAAAGTTTTCCAAATTTTATGTGCATAAATTAATATACAATAACCTACAACTCCATTAAATTTGAAATTTCAATTTAATTCAGTGTGAATTAATTTTACACTATCAACTACTAATATGCTACCATGTCAATAAAAAATAATTTAAAACTTTTTCATTTTAACAAAAAATTCATAATTATTATTTTTTTAATAACATATCTTCTTTTAATTCAATGATAGCATAAAATATTTTATAATAATAATGAATCAAATTTAAACTCATAAATTATTATAACAATTTTTAAAAAAACTCTCTTGCGTATATATAGAAGTTAAAACTTATTAATGCAAAAATTGTGAATTATTATATTTTTCACAAAACATACAAATACAAATTATTTTAATGCAAAGCATAATCCATATAACATTTTTTCTTCATTTTAAAATTGTAATAAACTTTTTTTGTAATTGATTTCTATGCATAGATTTCAATACTATGACACATAAGATTTGATATCCTAATTGAATAAACGGTAAAATTTAAGAAGTAATTTTCAGGAATACTATAAATTCCAGTAGTATAGAAATAAAAATATTCTCCAACTTCCCATATCTTATAGCCACTCCAGTAGGCTTGGTGCCAGTTGCGCCGAGTTTCATTGGCTATTCATGCACCAATGCGAAGGTAACGCGCAAATAAAAAAAAAAGAAAAAAAATTACCAACATCCCAGCCACAAGATTAATCAAACTACTGTTTCTCTTTTAAAAGGTCGGTCAGGGACGTTCCCTATAACATCTTGTTAAATTCTAATCTTACCATCATGCTGTTAGTGTTTGATGGCCCCACTAGCACGCAAACTCGGGGTCACAAGGCTCACAAGCTGCAAGTAATAGATCAAGCAACAAAATGACTGCAAAAGCTACTATTGGCCCTTACCAGCTTGAAAAATTACAGATGGAAACCATGCAAAGCTAAATACTGATTTTCTTTCCCTTTTTTCCTTTTAAATCATTTGCCAATGACACTTTCAAACCGCTGAATCAAGCGGTGTTGAAGACCAAATTAAAAATTTTAAGAAGGCGTAGATTGGTATTTATACTATATAAGCAGTAACTTCTGGCTCCAAATCCAAGGGAATGCTGCCTCAAACTTGCTAGACTTCCATTTCACGAGGTTCATAAGCAAGAATATCATAATCATGCGGCATGAAGTCCACACTGGGTCTGTAGTACTTGTCTGGAGAGTACAAGCTCAAGTTGGATACCTGGCTAGTGTAGAGACATGCAAATCTCTCAACCTACACCATAGCCACCACACATAGTAAGCCCAGTTTTCTAAAAGAAATAGCACGCAGTAATGCATTTTTCAATAATATGGATTGAACCCCCAAAAAAAATTATTAATAATAATAGATAGCAACCCCGTTCATTTTCACTTCTTTTTCCCTTGAATGGCTAATACAGATATTATGTATTTGCCCTGATGCATTTAAAGTTAGTATTGCCAAGAGTTGCATGCCATTAGCAGATAGCTAATATAGGCTTTTAAGTAATTTTTCTAATGTAATTAAGCATAATTTTGCCGAGAGTTGTCAGCTATTTGCACTTCATTAGTGCATGGCTATAGCAGCATTGTTAATTAAGGAACCACACCGAATATACTTTCTCACTGTAGTCAGGCGCCCAAGCGGTGTATATGTGCAAACAGCAATGAATGTAGACAGCCAAAGAAAACCAGCTTTACCTGATGAGCAAAGCGAGAATTTTGATAACCAGTCTTCATTAGTTGCCCCCAAGTTTCGTGGAACTGCAATTGATAAATTACAAAAGGTCAACATGTTTTTGTACAAGTTAATTAATACACATTATCAGACCGGTAGGAAGAGTTAACGGGAAAAAACATAAAATGCTATTGTTAGCTATCCTACCAATTGGTGGAACTTGCGTTGAGTTTCTTGATGTTCCTTTCTCACACCTTGCCTCATAAGCTAACAAAATAAACCAGTTCATGTCATATGTGGGGGTAAATGAATTATGTACTTGACACCGGAATATCCTACAGGCCTAACCTCCATTTTCTCGAGTTCTGATAATAACTTCCCCATTGCTTCATCATCCAGATTCTTCGATCTGAAAATATAAAATCATCACTCTAAGATTGTGTATATATATATATATATATATATAAAATAAAGCACAGATGTGGGGTCCAGAGTTATGCTAACTTGAGGGACCACTTCAAAAATGTATTTTATCCTCAACGTGGTCACGCTTACTCCTCAGTCTTTGAAGTTCCTGTGCAAGGAAACTAATAAGAATCTTAACCCAGAAGTATATGCTTTAGATAAGAAGGCTAAACCACACTTTGTAAAAGGCAGCAGAAGCCAAATGAAACCTGTTGCGTGCGAACCAGACCTATCTTTTTCACTTTAATGTTTCCACATCAAACTATAAAGTTAACCAAAGTTTATAATAAAAAATATTATAAAACTAAAAGTAGTTATATTGCATTTCATGCCCTTAAAGTTTTACAACTTCTCTTTTTGCGTGCCTATATTTTTAAAAGTTTCAAATTGGTTTGCTTACGATTTCTAACAGTTACTAATTAGGAGCTTACCATCAACCTTCCATCTGAATGTGCCACCCTGAGAGATGGCTTCGTGAGTTAATACTTTTCCAATATGGCATATTTGAAAAGCATTCTAACAAATAATTATGATTAGTTAAAACATCAAGCAATTTCTAGAGTTTAATTGATTGAATTCTTGGGCACAAAAAGAATGAGAAATTAGGACAAATGTGGAGATTCTTTTGTGCTGCGCGTGGCTCATATGCTGACCCTTTTTCTTGGAAAACAACCTCACGTTGAAAAAATAAGCAACAAGTCATGAAATCATCAGTCACATTGCCACGAGCCCAATACTAGATGGAAGGAGATAGTAAGCACTAACTCAACAATTTGAAAAGTATCAAATTCTACCTTTATAAATATGGGTACCTATTTAGAAGTTGTGATAATATAGAGATTAGGAGTATAATTTAAGCCTAAAAGTATTAGAAATTTAGAATTGACATGCACCTTGCGGGTATCCTTATTTTTCCAGAGGTATTCAACTTCCTTCTCTAGCTCTGGGACTACGAGCATTGTTCTCCACCCTGTTTGTTGAGCACATTATTAAATGAAAAATCAGAATCTTTTCGTTTTGACCATTACTAGAAAGAAGAATCTAGAAATACAGATAAAATTATACTCAGCATATGTGTTCGCACACATCAACCAAGAAGTACTTGGGCTCATTTATTGAAATCTTACATCAATGCCATTATTTTGATTATTTTTCTACCTAAAACCAAGCCTAAGACCATAATCATGTATATTTCCAAGTTCACTGGTAAACAGAATTAAAATGCAAAACCCATTTGTTAAAAGAGAAGAGAATGAAAAAAATCATATTACTCACCGAGAACCTTCTTGCTGCGTAATATATCTCCATAAATGTGATCACCAACATACAGAACCTACACAAAGCATAACAACTCACTACAAGTTTCACTATAGCAACAGAGATAAGCCTACATCAAAAACCAGCAACTGTCACGTCCAGAATACACATAATCAGCATTTTATGGTAGAAACAAAATTCATTATGTAAATTACTATCATGTTACCTACATCTATTTACATATAAGGAAAGAGTAACCTGTGAACTTGATTCAATTGATAGTAGTTTGTGCAGATGAGCAACGTTGCCTCCCTAAAATAGAAGTTCATAATCACATTAAATAGAACATCTCGAGTATGTATATCTAAATCAAATGATGCAATTCATTAAAAATAAGAAGCTGATTAACATACTTGGAAAACTTGACAAGCATGATCCTTGTCTTTCCGCGGTACCCTTACTGAGATATTACCCACCTTTTTCATAGGTAAAGGAGACAAATTTTTAAATAAGAACATACAAGGAAAGAATACAAACATTTTGATGAGATTTATGCTAACCGTAGGCACAGGAGAGCCATTATCTGTATTAAGTAGCATTCCAGTCTCTGGCTCGACCTCAAATAAGTTGGCACGATTTTCCTCATGAAAAAAGCTTGGCTTTGCACTGTTTGGAAGATGGCCTACGTCAGTTTAGCAAGGAAATCTTGGACTACATTTTGCATGCTGTAGGGGACCCTATAGATTCATATTCCAGCTAACTTAAAACAGTGAAACCACAGCATATATGCCATAGTTGAACATATCCAATAATTTAGCAGATATACAAGGTATCACCCTGCAAGGGCCACAATCAGGAAAACAAAAAGACAACAACATGATAATATACAGGAGAACTCACTTGAGGTAGACTGATTATACCAAATAAACATAAGAAGTGACCTGTTAAAGTTTCTAAAGAGAAGAAAATGACCTGCCAGTGATGACAACATCAAAATATTGAAGCCAGCCAAAATTGGTTTTACCATCTTCAGTGTTGGATCCACAAAGGAAATTCATGACAATGTTTGTGTAGTCCCATAAACTGCAAACAACACGTGTGATTATGCTGAATATTAGTACTTTTTTCTCAATAGAAAGAATATTTGTTTTCTGATAAAGTAAACCGCTGCCATGTCTTCTCTAAAATCAAATGAAAATATTTTTAGTTACCCTTTAATCAATTTATTATTCTGCAATATTAGAGAATTCACTTCACTCCACCATTTTATCATTTAAGGGGGACAGAAAAGAACCCCTTAATATACAGAACGGTAAAAACTCCAATTTATAGATCACTGACATTAAGTAATCATTCAGAAAAATTATTGCCAATGTTGTTAAACAATCTTAAGAGTTTTGTTCCATCATTCAGTAACCATAAGATTGCTGGGATATTTGGTGATAACTACCAGTCCTACAATTACATAGAAGAATCTAAATACCTATTTGTCACTAGAAATGTAGCACGTCCAGATTCTCTGAACATTTTAAGCATGGGCACAATGGAGGGGTCTTCATTGATATACCTAATACAGTAAATGTAAACAGGAAGAAATAAGTCAACAGAACTTCATTAGGCATAACTACCAAGTCTTAGTCCTATTTTTACCTTGATATAGCTACATGTTTTCTTAAAATACCTTTTGGGATTCTTTGCAACCATTTGTTTCAAAGTTCCATCACGGTGGCACAAATCAACAGCTGCTCTAACATCTTTGTATACGCGAGCATAACTGGTAGAATAATTCAGATAAACACAATATCATAAAGCACTAATGGTGATGAATGTTAAATATATGTATAGGATGTTCATTCATCTCTACTTCATACTATAATATCAATAACCAATATTTAAATCTCACCTTCCTAGCTCTTGATGCAGAAAATAACGAATGTAAGTAAGCAAGCTATTTACTGTTATTTATTTATTTGTTTGTTTACTTTGAATCAACAGGTTTTACCAGTATGCAACGATTTTAATGCCATAGGAGGATGCTAAAGTCACGATCCAAAGATAGTGTTAGAATTATGTATACATCCATCCAATTGCCTGGAAGGCAACACAGATTATTGATAACAAACAAGGTTTATACACACACAGGCCACTAAAGATTTTGTCCCATTGCAAATGAATAGAAGTACTCAAGCTCAAATAAGCAATTAATATTTAAAAATGTTGGTGTGTGAAGTTGTTGAAAATAAGATTCATATGCAGCAACAGTAAGACTCACTCAATGCTATCTGAAAGCTCCCCGGGATGCCCATCCTTAAAATTAACCAGTTGAGCAAACAAGTAGGCTTCAGCAAGTGAAAATAGCGTATCAATTAGAGCATAGTCTGGTTCATCAAAAGAATCTCGTACGAGTGTATTTCCATAGGTCCCAACTTTATCTTCTTTTGACAATTCTTTGAATCCATGATAGGCTACTTTCACATACTTGTGGCGATCCATCTAAAGACACACAGCCAACAATTCGAAAATCAGACAATGAACATTTTTAGGTGGGAGAGGTTGAGAAGAGAAATTCAGTCCTAACCTTCAAGATGTTGCCCCTTTTTTTGTCAAGAACCAAGCCCCTGACCATGTATTCCGGATCAAATGACCAACTCAGTAACTGCAGAAAATAAGTTTTTTTTTTTACCCAAGATAATACAGGATAAAAATTGTTTCTATATACAAATAAAATATGTATAGAAAAAATGTTGAGGTTACACGGTATATGATCAGAGTAAGAAATTGATGGACTGTTGCCAAAGGCAGATGATGAACCTATACAGAGATAAATATCATGGCATTTCTGTTGTCATTATGCAAGAAATGAGTAGAATAATAAATGACTATAGATATTTAGAAGTACAACCTGACGAGGATATCCCAAATCAAAGACCAGCTTTTTAACTGTGCCTTGATAAGCAAGAGCCTCAAAAGTTTCAGGTTTGTATTGTGCTAGGGTATAATCCATATCAAATCCCACAGCAACTATGCTCTTCATATTCAGTGATCGGTTGCAAAAGATCTGCTTGCCTATGTCAGTTTTACGTCCACCTTTAGGACTGGGATAACCATACCAATGGTTTTTCACAACTATCATAGAAAGGCAGATTCATTGATCCTTGCTCCTGCACGCCAATCGTTTGGTTCTTGTCCATTGAATATGGAGCACACAATTGGTTTGTTCCTGGTAAATATTCATTAAGAGAAAAAAAAATGTACAATACAAATTTTACACACATGCATTTACTTCCCAGCTTGTCAACACTGAACAGGTGCATGTACACAAAAATCAATAACTGAAGTCTATCAAAGTATTGAAACCAAGAAGCCATTGAACTACAACAGAGAGATTTGATACTGAGGAAACCCCTATATGTTAACCAAGCAAATATATTCTTTTATGCAGAATACTTGGTATACAATATACGAGATTTCTGCAGCACAGGATGCAGGTGCACAATCACAATGCAACAACACCATATGCTGTCTTAATTAGTGAAGCACCATGCCATGACGGTTGCACTTTACTAGTTCAATCTTGTCAAACAGTACTAAATGAGTCAACACAAAGGTGCAAGTTTAACTGAACCTATACAATCTCATGCTACTAGTTCAATCATGTCAACCAGTACTAAACGAGTCGACACAAAGGTGCAAGTTTAACTGAACATATACAATCTCATTCTCTCCCTCCAATCTATGCCATGCAATCAAAGTCCCGAGTACCACAAGAAAAATGAACTATAAAAAAATTGTGAAAAAAAAAAAAGTAACAATAACCACTTTCTTGAAAAAATTCTGCACATCTCACCTTTGATGCCAGTCAATTATAGCTTTAAGATGCCCCAAGCTATGTTCCAACTCTAAGAATTCCCCAAGCTATGCTCCAGAAAACACCTAGAAATTCAATTTCTCAATAAAAAACCATTAATACTCCAAGTCCCTGCTACCTAACGATCCTACCATCTCACTCCCTCGTTCAACATCAAGGCTCCACTAGTTAATTTCTTAATGGTCATTGATCAACAGAAACAACTCGGAGAGAAACAAAGAATCAAATGCACAAGAGACTTAAAAAAGCTTGAAGAACAAGAAAACCAGTGGCGTTCATCTAAACCAAAAATTTTAAAAATGGAAACACGTGAGAAAGCAGAAAGAAAACAAGCAAAAGTTCAGAACTAGAAGAAGAACGAGAACTAATATGAAAAAAAAAAAAAAAAGAAAAGAACGAACCTCTGGAGCGAAATCCACTGGTTCTGCGGATAGAGAAAAGAGCTCTGCAATGGAATCCGGAAGAAAAGTGCAGACGACAGGAGAGAAGGGGAAGAGTATCAGGAGAATAAACAGAGAGGAGAAATGAGACGGACTTCTTGGGAATCCGCATCCTGGGAGAGTTAAATAAGCATCGTAAAGTTGGACAATAATAAAGGGAAAGAGAGAAAGTGCGGGAATGATGTTGATGTAGAAGATGAATCGGATACTGCGAAATATGCCTTGGAGGTGCAATTACAACTCGGCAATGCAACTCCATCCGCATTTCACATAAAATGCTGATACTTCTTTACTTGCTAGCCAGTCACAAATAGTATTACTAGTACAAGCATGAGTTTAACGGACAAGGATTATTCCTAGCCCAGAATTAGATAATCCATACTGGGCGGGGAATTAATTCTCTTTTAATGCCCTTTTTTTATTAAAAAAATATATATATATATATATATATATATATATTTGCTATTTGATTTGATTCGGTACTCTGGGTGCCAATGCCAACCCAGGGAAAGAGAGAAGGGGACGTTTCCAGAGATGAAGATGAAGATGAAGATGCCGTGCCACGTGGCGAGAGGAGAGGAAAAAGAGGTGAAAGAGTGTCGCTGGTGCAGCTGGATTTATGGCTCGGATAAAGTTGGGACTTGAGAGACTGCACGGCCGAGCCGGTGGATAATGGAGAGACGAGGCCCTGCCTACGTTTCGGATTATAAATAAATTAATTTATAATTGGTTGATTTAATTAATAAATTAAAAATTAATTCTTTAAAAATATTTTACATATTAATTTATTAAAATTAAATTTTAATTTAATAAATTATTTTATAAATTATTAATTTTTAAAATTTTTAAATTTAAAATTATTTTTCATTAATATAAATTATTTTAATTTATATATTTATTTTGATCAATATATTTTTATATAATTTATAATTTTAATTAATTTTATAAAATATTTTTATATAATTAATTAATTTATAAATTATTAATTAATCTATCAATTATTCATGCAAATCATCTCTGCGTGCGAAACAGAATTCATGGCTCGATTTTTCTCACGTGCTTCCGTATATTTTGTCCGGTTCTGAAGCTGATCGTTATCCATTGGGCTACCTTAAATTTTTTTTTTTTTTTTTAAATCAGAGAACTGAGAAGCTATAAACACGTGCTGTATAATGTGATTAATTATCCTCTGTTGTGCATACCACTTACGATTTTTTTTTTTTTTTATAAAAAGAAATGCTCGATGCGTTGTAATTTTATAAATGTATTATATAATTTTTAGTAGGCAGTGAAATTCACAGCTGTAAATCTAACGATCTATTTGTACATTTTTTATATACTATAATCTGTGAAGAAAGGGTAAGTAAAAAGTGAATTCAACAGTGGGGACTCTGTATTTAAGTAAAAGAGTGTAGCAAAGACAAAGTTCTTTCGTAAACGTTGCATCTCGTGATTATGATTATTGTGGATTGTGATCCCGCTGACTAATTAAATAATAATACATGTGTATTATAAATAAGTTTAAAATTAAATTTTGAATAAAAATTAAAAATAATTTTATAGAATAAATTTATAAAATTTAATTCAATTAAGTGAATATAAAAAAATTTTAAATCTCATTATTCATATATAAAATATTTTTGTTAATTATATACATTTCTTTTTCAGTTCGGAATTTAAAACGTCGAAGTGGTGCAATTTTACGTAACATAACATATCATCAAGGAACAAGGATTATACTTCAAGAATTTAAAGTATTTTAAAATTTAATATTATATACATTAAAAGTGAATTTTAAAATTAAATTATGAAGGTAAATAAAGAAATAATAGAATAAATTTATAAAATTAATTTAATAAATATAAAAAATTTAAAATATAATTTTAAATTTTATTTTTATGAATATAATATTTTTATATTTTAAAATGTGATGTTACTTGTATTAATTAGGATTTAGATAACGTCACGGTGGACTACACGCTGCACAGCCCATGAAACATCAGTTATTAAAATTAATTTTAATTTTAAATGGTGCTGAGAGATTTCATTTTATTTTGATATTAATCTCAATTTTAAATGTTATTTGGTTTTAAGCAAAACGAAAAATTTTTCATTTGATTTCATTCATAATTTTTATTTAAATTTAAATTTGATTCATTATTGGTATATAATTTTTTAAACTATTCATAAATAAAAAGATGACACATCATTCAAAATTTAATAAACCTTACAAATGATAAAAACATTTTAATTATTTCTATTGACGTGGTAATGCAAGAATGCATGATAATATAAAAATAATTTACATTGATAATGAATTAAATTTAAAATCTTGTTATTTTAATTATAAATTCACCATCATAAAACCTATTGGATTTATCAAGAAATTTATTATATATGTTATATAAAAAAATTTATCCTATTTTTAATATTATATTTACCATATATTTCTATCAAAAACTTCTTTTCAATTGAATTTTTTATATTTTTAATATAATTTTAAATAATGGGATTCATCTTTAAATGAATTAAAATAATTTTTTAAACAAATTAAATTAATTTCTACTGAATTGAAATGAATACTATAAAAATTGCGTGCCAAACATCACTCTATAAGCATGCAGAAGGTGGGAAATATTTTTGATACTATATTAGCACCGTATCCAGTAATCATTCTACATAAGTGTACTAATTTTTTTTAATTTAACAATCTATTTTTTTATCAAAAACAATTAATTTTATGTCAAATTAGATTTTACAGTTCAAATGATAATATTCTTAAAAAACCTATATAAAATAATATTAAATTTTCAATATTATTGTAACATCGGAAGTTTTACTGGAAGGTGGTGATCAATAATTGACATACGCAGAGGGGATTTTACACATGTAAAGTATTATAAAAAATATCATTAAATAAATAGAAATAATTAATTATAATATTTTTTTATTTTTTAAAATTTTTTATGTATTAAAAAATTAAATATTTTGAATTATAAAATTAGTTTAAATGATTGTATGAACAAAAATTAAAATAGAATTCATAGATTAAAATAAATAATAATTTTTTGTACCATAAAAATAAGTACTATTTAAATTTCTTACTAAAAAATAAAATGTAAAAAAGATAAATTATAATGACTATATTAGTGAAAATTTAAGAACTTTATATAAAATTATAAAATTTAAATATATATAATTCTAGGAAATAAGAATAAATATGGTTCATGATACATATATAACGTATAAAAGAAATGATATATTATATATGTTTAATTTAATATGCACAAAAATTTTAATTATAATTTTCATGTTATTAGTGATATATTATAATTAAACATTATTTTAAAATTATTTTTATAAGTTAATTGATGTTTAAACAAATTTACTAGTAAATCAGTGTGATAATTTTTTAAAAGAAAAATGAACATAAAAATAAAATATAATATAAATAATTAAAAATCAATATTCTATCAATTTTAGATGAAAAGTTTGTTTTTAAATTTTATTTGAGAAACTAACATTAAAATTTAAAGAATATATATATTTCTTGGGATCGAGGCTTCCATTACGCCCTTAAGATATAGAAATTGTTTGATTCATTTCAATAGTACGAGAAATTCTATTTCTTAGAATATGAGAAAGAGGTGGATTGTTTGATTAGTTATTATCTAATAAATTCAAAGAAATAAAATTTCATGAGAAGTCTTACTTCTTACAAAACATGAGAAGTTAGTTATCTATTTCCTCCATGGTAAGTTTTATTTTTTGTATTATTTATTAATATAATAATAAAATTATTCTCATTAAATTTAATTAATGATAACTAAAATTTATTAATTTATATTATAATAATATTAAAGATACAGTAATTATTTTATTAATATTTCTTAAGATATAATAATTATTTTATTAATACTTCTTACAAAATATGAGAAGTTAGTTACCTATTTCCTTTATGGTAAGTTTTATTTTCTGTATTATTTATTAATATAATAATAAAATTATTCTCATTAAATTTAATTAATAATAACTAAAATTTATTAATTTATGTTATAATAATATTAAAGATACAGTAATTATTTTATTAATATTTTTTAAGATATAATAGTTATTTTATTAATTTATGTTATAAATATAATATGATATATTTAGTAATTTATGTTATAATAATATTAAAGATACAGTAGTCATTTTATTAATATTTTTTAAAATATTCAAAATTGAACTAAACGAAATATTAAAAATTACTTCATATGAAGTATTATTTTCTATGAAGTAACTTTGAATATTTTTTAAAAAATTTATATAATAAGTTATTTCTTTAAAAATTTAATTTCTTTTATATATATATATTTTTTACAAACTAAACGATCCCTTACGTAACCAACCCACCCATCCATCTTAATAGTAATTTGGAGGGAGGCGAGGTAACATGCCTTTATCAACCGGGTCAAATGTACATAATTTGGGAGCAATAATATATACTAGTATTTCGGCCCGGGTAATATACGGGAGTCTATCATTTTTTATATAATATAAAATAAAAATAACAAATATATAATATAAAAATTATAAAAATTTAATTTATTATATTTACCTATAATTATATATTTAAATTTATAAATAATAAATTTTTGAAACATAATATGAGTTAAAAAATATGATATATAATTAAGTAATTTTATTAAATTGAATTTTAAATTATTTAAAATATATTTATTAAAAAATTATGTTGTTTTTATATTATTTGATGATATTAATTTTTAAATTTTAATAAATAGTAATGAGCAAAAAAATAGAAGAAAATATGTAATGAAATTAATAATAAAAATAAAAATGGTACACGAACCATAAAAACTTATATTTAATTTAAAATATAATGCTTAAAATTAATATAAATAAAATTTTGATAAAATTTTAATAAATAAATCTAATTTTAATCTATTAATTTAATTGTAATTTATTAATATTTTTAAAAAGTATAACTTTTAATTATACAATTCAAATAGTACCTTTTAAATTAAAATTTTAAGTTGTTTAAACTATTTTTATTTTAAAATTAAATATATAATATTGTGTATATTGATTTAATAATATTACTATTTAAGTTGTAAAAAATAGAAATAGATATGAAAAAGAAAAAAAAGTGCAATGTAACAAATAGAAAAAAAGAAATAGTGGATAGGTTACAAAATAATATAAGAGTTAAAAATAGGATAAATAATTAAATTAATTAATTAAATATAATATTTAATTTGTATAAAATGAAATAATAAAAGATAAAATATTTCATATTATATTTATATTTCTTAATGATATTAGCATATAAACAATAAATAACATGAATGGTATTAAAAAAAAGGGAAATGTGCTATGAAAAAAAAATTAAAAGAGAGGCATAACTTCACCATTAAATAATATAGGAGTTAAAAATGTAATATATGATTAAATAAATTAATTACATCATATATTTAACATATTTAAAATATTTTTAATAAAAATAAAATGTAGTATATTTTATCTATTAACATGTGGAATTAAAGTTTGCCTTCTGATAGTATAAAAATAAATTATTAAAAAAATAATAATAATTAAAAATAGTAATAAATTATTAAATTTTAACAATAATTAAAATTTTTGATAATTTTTTTTGTTAATATGATAATATATTAATGAATGATAGTGTTAAATTAACTGATTATGAATTAAATTTAAATCCTAACATATGAGTTTTAAATAACATAAGTGAGTATAAAAAATAATAATGCAGTAAAACAATGCATGAATTATAAAATGTTGATAATATTATTAAATTTTAAATAAATAATTTTAATTTTAAGTATTAAATATCTTATTAAATAATGAGATTTTTACTTAATTATTATTTAAATAAAAACTTTTAATATGAAATTTTAAATTTACTTAAACTATTTATTAAAATATTAAATTTATCATTTTATATCAATATTAATTTGTAATATTTAAAAAAATATGAAATAGAATATAAATAAAAATAAGAGAGACAATCATCAAGTTATGCAATAATTTATAAAAATAAAAAAGTTAATTAAATAGTGCAATTGAATCAAAATTTTAATTTATCTGAAATAAAAAATAAAATATATTATATAATATGTGTAACTTTCAACTTACTATTTGAATTATAAACAACAAGAATGATGATATAAAAATAAATAAATGCAAAAGATGCAATGGAGCAAATAAAAAGAATAAGTGATTCTTACATTAAGCAGTATAAGAGTTAAAAATAAAATATAAAATTAGATAATTCAATTAAAGTAAATATATAAATTATTTAAAATATTTTAATAAATATAATATATTATATTTATACTAATTAATTATATCAATAACTAAACTATAAATAATAAAAGTCTAACATTAAAAAAAATATAGAATAAAGTAGCTCAAGAAGTGTCTAAGTTTATAGCCTTCACAAAATTCCAATTAATATATATTTAATAATCAAAGAAAATATTAAAATATTTAACTAAATAAAGTTTAATTTAAATTTTTAAATATTTTTACTGAATAATAGACTATGTAACTAATTTTTTCAATTTTAAAATTTTAATTTATTTGAAATATTTTTATAATAAAATTGAATATATCATACATTATTTATCTAATTTATAATGTTAACATTTATGTTGTAAGTAATAATAAAGGTCATAAAATGGAAAAATATGCAATCAAATAAATAAAAATAAGATAAATAATGAGTGAGTTGTAAAAAAAATTATAAAATTTAAAATTAGATTATGTATTTAAGTAATAAAATAAAATTAAATCTTAATGCATATTTAAAATATTTTAAAAAATATAAAATAAATATTGTCTGACATCTATTTTTCTTAATAATATTAGGCAAACAACAGGAGTAAATATAGATAAAGAAAGAGAATAAAAATACATAATAAAATAATAAAAGGAAAATGAACAATGAGTATGCTGTAAAATAATATAAAACTTAAAAAAGAATATAAAATTAAACACTTCAATTAAATTAAATATTTATAAACTATTTAAAATATTTTTATAATAAAAATAAAATATATCATTATATTTATACTATTAAAAAATTATGATATTTAAAATAGAAATAATAAAAATGAGCATAAAAATATATAATAGTGTAGATAAAAAAAATGAACAGTGCATGACTTGTGAAACTTTGATAAAACACCAATTGATATGATTTAATTTAAAATATAATATTTTAAATTGATAAATATATATATAATTTAAGTAAATATATTTAATTTTAATTTTTCAATATTTTTATTAAATAATAGTATATATGATTAAATATTTCAATCAATACTTTCTATACTAAAATTTTAATTTATTTAATACATTTTTTATAATAAAATAAATATATCATGCTATATTTATATTATTTTGTGATATTAATATTTAAGTTATAAATAATTTTATAATTAAATTAAAATAACAATATAATAGTGAATGGGATTTATTTATGAAAGCAAAATGCCAAGCAACATACAAATATGGTAGCGAGTAAATAGGCGGGAAAGTGAAAAAAAAAAATGAAAGCCTAATAACTGACACGTCAAAAGCAAAATGTAGGGAAAAAAAAAAGGTGTGTTTCAGATCTATACAGGATAGGATAGGATAGGATTTCTAAGTGAATTTGGTGTGTGTATATGTGGAAAGCAAGAAAGTGAACAGAAAAGTGAAGAAAATATTTCAATGATATTATTATTATAGTAATTAAAGTGTAAAAATAAAATAATTCATACGAGACGAATTTTAATGAATGTTTTGATAAATTTATAAATTTGACAATTATATCAATATAATTAAAAAAATGAATCATATTTAACTAAAATTTAAACCCATCAAATAAGTACATCTTAAATTAAAATAAAAAATTTATTTATTTGCTTCCAAACAATGGTTAATTCATGGTGTGATTTTCCAAATACACAGCACTAAATATAAACTTCCCTCAACAATTGACTACTTTAATTATATGCACGCTATCTTTCATTTGTTTTTTGGTAAAAAATATTTTTTATAAGTTATAATTATAAATTATTAGAATAGTAAAAAATAATTTTTATATTTAATATTATAGAGAAGAAATTATTTTTTATTTCAAAGACAAATTTTTTTAATTATCATAATTCTAAAAATTACTTTTTTCTTTTGAATCATAATATTAAAAAAATATGATGCTACTTTAATGATACATAAAAAAATAAAAATTTTCTATTAAAATAATTTTCAAAAAAATGAACAAAGCAATATAATTTCTACGAATCTTCCTTATGGATAAGTATATCAAGTTTATATATTCTAAATTTATTTAAGATAAGTCACTGAAGGACAAGCTAATGATAAGAAATTTGATTAGTGGTGTACCAAAAAGGAAGAAATTCGATTAGTGTATTGAAAGTCTTAAATTCCAACTTCAAACTTTCAATATCAAATAAATATCTATTTAGAATTATTATCTATCGTGCGTGATAAAGTATTTTATGTCAAACTTAGCATGCCAAGTAAGGAATTTCCTTTATCTTTCACTTCTTATAAAAGTTTGAGAGAACAAAAGTAAAGCGAGTTTGATAATATTAATAAGTAGAAGAACATCAAAACCTACTTTTAAGAGGAACAATGGCAATGCTCGCTGTAAAATGAACTTTTAACTGTGGGCCAGTGGGCTATCTCAATTGAAAAAATCCAGGCAACATGGATATCATATCCGATCTTTTCCGACCCGGCTGAACATGCCGTTGGCGGCGGTAATTTTCAGCGCTAAAATTGGAATCAACGGTAAGAAACAGCTAAGCTAGAAACCTTTAACTATGGCAGCTACAGTCCCCCTTATCTCAGGCGCCACCACCTCCACCGTCACCGCGCTCTCAGCATTCCCGCCAAAACCCCTCAAGTCAAAAGCTAATGTCTCCACCAAACACGTCAATCTCCATCGCAGAGATGTTGCTCTGCTTTCATTCTTCTCTCACATGTCCTTCCTCTCTCTGTCTTCCCGAGCACCTGCCCTCGCCATTGGCATTTGTATGCAGCACTCTCTTACCATTCCCGTATTGTATTGGTTAATTCAGTATTTTTCTGATTTAATTTTTGTGTTTGAAACCAATTTCTTAATTGTTTCACGGCGCAGCAGGACCAAAGGATTGGCTGAAAGAGCAAAAGAAGAAGGCCTCTCGATTTCTGTTAGCTCCCGTTGATGCCTCCCGTCAAATACTTCGTTCTGCCTATTTATTGCTCAGTAGGTATTTTGTATCGGCCTTCATCATCTGTACATATTTTATTAGGTTTGATTGGGGTTCGTTCGTCATTTGACAGCTAAAACTGGTTCTGATTTTACGGATGAAGATTTAGAGAAATTTCAGAATCTCTTCAGGTCTGCTGCTAGGGATTGCGTTCCACAGGAGAGGAATTCTTTTGTTACTTTTCAGGCTAATACGGGAGTAGAGGTTTGTTGGTAATCTAGTTTAACTTCCCAGGATAATCTGAATTTTTCTGTTGGTTTCAAAATTAGGTTTTGAATGGCATTGGCAACAGTAAAAATGTAGAGATTGAAAACTTTATAGGCATCAATGGTATTGCATTCTGGCTCAAGCTTATCAAGATATCGATTGTGCTTTCTCTGTGGTTCTGTGTGTGCGTGTGGATAAATAATTGAATTAGTGACATTGCAGATAGTTGGATTTTGGGGATACCAGATGATGATTACTGATCGATTTATGTGAAAGACGTGACATTTCTTTTGACACCATCTTTAAGTTGGATGCTTTATTATCCTCTACTTTCTTTCTTCCTTCTTTTTTTTTTTTTTCAAAAAGCATGGAATGAATTGTGCGTGGAACATTTGAATAGAATGGAATTTACCTTCAGGGTCTTTTTATGTACAGGTGTGCACATTTCGATTGATTGTGAAGAATGCTGCCTCGTTGCTTGAAAGAAAGGATCCGGTAAAGTTGAAAGCTGAAGCTTTACTAGATGATCTTATAAGGTATTCCTAACACTTCAGATTGGTAGCTGCAGGCTACCGCACCATCTACTGTGTCACCCCTTCCATTTCGTATTTTCCTATTTGTGGGGTCCCAATTACTAGAAATGCAGGAAGACTCTGCAATGTTCGAAAATTTTGTGTCTGAACTAAAAAGTATACATGCAAATGATTTAGATGGTTCTGCTTTCTGTCTTAATCGAAAGATACTGACTGATCCTAAACAAAAATATTCTTGTTTCCACAGTTCCACTTAGTTTTGCTGGGAACAGTTCCACTTAGTATGAGATCATGGAATTTCTAGTTAGGTCTACGTAGTCATGATATACTGTGAGTATCTTTTGGTTTAAGATATACAGCATAAAGTAAATATTAGTGGCAAAATGATTCCTTCTTAGGAAACCTATCCAACACATCTGAGTTTCAGTTCCCGCATTCTTTATCTGCAAGGTATTTTATCCCAGCATGTTGACCTTTGCCTCATCCACTGTCAGAAACTGTTAGTGACTGACATTTTCTGCCCAACGTCTGACTTGATTTTTGCCAATTTCTAAAGCATTACCTCGATTTCCCTTTAGGCTATATGGTGTATTCTGGCTCAGTCATAAGAACGACACCAATTTATGTTCTCATATTCTGACAATTCTTCCTATTGTGCAGATCTTTCACTTCTGTCAGTGGGCTGGCAAGCAAAACCAACATTCAATCTGCTTCCAATAGGTATGTTTCTAATATATACTTATGAAAATTCTGAGGAAGGTATGATCTTCTTGTATTTATTTATTTATTTACTGATTTTTAGATAATGAGAAAATTTAACATAGTTCATTATGTTCTTAACGATACAGGAGAATTCGCTTATTACCAAACACATATGCTACATCTTTTTTATTACATTTCGTTAAAGAGAATTAGTTCAGGAGTCAGTTTCAGGATGAAATAGAAGGTTCCAACAATAGTAACCTAGTCCTTGTTTTTATGTGCAAAAACAATGCACATCTCTTTCTGTTTGGGGGAGGGTTGGCATATGGTAAATCCTTGAATTGTAGCAGATCAAGCTGCCGAAAACAGGGCTTGCCAGATCTGTAAATGGCTCCTTCTGGAGATCTATGGGTGTGTATCTAGTATCTAAATGATCATACCTTCTGGATTCTAAGAGCATTCTCTCAAGTCTTCAGAGTGTCGTAATATTCAGATAATGGGTGTTTCTTTTGTGTGTGTGTGTGTTTGTGTGTTATCACGTATGAGTAAATGACATGGGTTCAATATAACAGTATTTTTTTTTTTTGACCTGACTATAACAGTATCACAACACTTTATTTTAACTGTGGCAGCCATCGTTGAATCTGCTTGAATTTAATAAAAAATTATATCGATTGCTTTTTCTGGTAATAGATCTATTTGCCCATTTTATTGGCTTGTATCTTTGTTCCTAAGTTGATAGGAGATAGAATTTACTCTCCAACTAATCAGCAGCTACTTGGTATAGCTAGGGATCAGCATATTCAATATTCGACCACTTCTGAGTATCTATTCAAAGAAACCAGTCAATTTTTCATTTTTATTAACTGTTTTTCATTTTTGCTGCAGGAGAGAGATAGCTGATGCAGTAGCAGATACTCTAACTTCCCTTGACAAATTAGAGCAGGGAATCAAAGAATGCCTTGAAATCTGACTGTTAAGAATATAAGTTACTTTTTACCTCTTTAAGGCGGCAAGTCGAAGATAAAAAATCATGTAGATATGAATGTGGCTGAATCCTACGAATTTTCCATTTTGTGGCTTGTGTTGTATGTATTAGAAAAGGTTTCCAAGTTGAACGGCTTATTCTGCTTAAATTTTTTATTGCCTAAAAAGCTAAATTCCAAAATAGGATCCAGCATCATCATCATATGAGAAAAAGGAAATCAAAATCAAAATTTTAATAAAAGACAGTTCTTCAGGTGAAAGGCTTTCAATAGCTGTTTTTTCCTCTGAGGAAATGATTCCAAAAAAAATATACCAATACGCAGAACTGTGCAAGTGACGGCAGGTGGCCTTTCCAAGGATTTGCTATCAAAATGCGATATGTAGCCACCTCAAACTCTATCTATTCTAACATATAAAAGAAAAATAGGTTAAATTATTTTGGTGCTCTTAATAATTTTCTTTAATTTCTAATTAAGTTCTTTTGAATTGGATTTTGTTGGAATTGGACATACATGAACGACACTCTTTTGATGAATGAATAATAATCGTTGAAGAAGAATTTTCATACAATTTCTAATTGTATTTAAATGACTAAACACTTACAATAAATCAGAACATTTTATAACATTATTTCCCTTTTAAATGGAAAGGATGAGCGGTTTGTCTCTAACTATATAAATCATTGACAAATAGTGGTCTATGTAGACTAATTGCTAATAGAATTTAGCTAGAAAATTTTAAGAAGTATAATGTTATACTCCTTAATAAATTAGGAACTAATTTTATTTTATTTAAATTTGGGTGAAAGTGAAAATTTATTTAATTATAATAGATGCATTCAAAGTGAGTTTCTATTTAAGAAAAATATGATTTTATGGTATGAACAGGAGGAAAAGAAATAAGTTCAATATGAGTTGTGTTATAATTATATTCAAGTAAGTGTGTACCTAGAAAATTTAGAAGTTAATTTTTCTAATTTATCTTTGAGAATAGTCATAATGCCCAACTTGTCCCTAAATATTTAATCCACCCTTATAACTCCTTAGGCTTCACAAGAAGCTCAATTTGGCCCTAGAGCCACCTAATTCTCCTTCCCATTTTCTAATTTCTTCACTTCAACCTCAATAAGAAAGTTTAAGTTTTTATTTTCAATAAATCATCAATAGCCATCTTCAAATGAGTAATTTGTCTCAATACTTCAGCTTACAATTGTTAGTTGAAGGAGATTTGGATTAAAAGAAGAGAAGTTAAATATTTGAAAATCTTAAGTTGAAATCCATTAATTTTGTATTCAATAGAGTAAGATGATTCTTCCTCAAACTTCATTCCATTTCCTTCAAAAGTGTTAAGTGAACAATTTACTTAAAATCGTTACTTAAATCATTATTCTACTTAAGTTGTATGTTATGGTAGTGATAATATTACAAATTTGAGATCTTGGTATGTTTGTTATAATAAATGATGTAAATGGTCTTAGGGAGGTGTTGGAATCTTATAATTTGGTGGAGTTTCGTAGAAATTTAGAAGTATTAAAAACTTAGGTTACTTAAAAAAAATAAAGCTTTTTAGAGGATTTTTTTTGCAAAAACCCAAACTAGTGGCTAACCATTGCACTTATTAATGAACCAATAGCCTGTGAAATTTAACTATCAAACATTTTAGAAAGCAATGGTTGACTATTGTGCACATTGGTCAATCAATGTATCTTTATTTCAATAGAATTGTTAGATCACTACACACAATGGTTCACCAATGCTTGTCAACACATAAGCCTTTAATACCTAAGTATCAAACATAAAATTGATAAAGTAATGCATGTTTTACATTGAATTTAAAATGTAAATATACTAAGTAAGATTTTAACTTTTCCAAGTATGTGTGTGAGGTTAATAGGTTTTTATTTTAAATACATTTTTTAATGTTTTTGTTATATATTCCCTTTATGTATATACATAAGGTATATACTTAAATTGTCATCCTCGGTATGTTGAATGCAAAATTATTTAATTATAATTATTTGCTAGTAATTCAACTATTGTGATATTTAATGGAGTCTCTTATGAATTATTGTCAATTATTTTTTTTTGTAGCAATGTAATGAAAATATAGTGTTATTGTTATTGTTATTGTTGAATATAATCATGTTTGTTTGCGTAGATATGATTAATATTAAATGAATAACTTGTGGTTATGCATGAAAGCATAAATTGATAATTGATAGAATTACCGGTGGATATTATTGATACCTATGATGCAAATGATGGGATGATATGATATGAAAATACTATTGTAATGAGATAGGGTAATGATAAATATGTGATTAGTACTAAATTTGAAAAAAAGGTTTGTGATGTGATAAGACAAGTAATTGAAAAGAATAAGGATAAAAAAGTTTGTGAGAGGATAAGATGAGATAACTAAGAGGTATACATGTTTCTTTAATATAATAAATTAATGATTATTTTTTTTAAAATGTTATTACCATTCTCATGAAAATATTTTGAATGAGTATTTTATGAATAAAAGAAAGTATTATGATATCCTTAATTGCTTATTATTCGTATTAACTTTATTAAGTAAATTATTTACTTATTAAGTTGTAAATTCATTATTTTTATATTTATTTTTTTAAATATGATTATTGAAGCTCCTCTTCTATTCACAATTTAAGAGTAATAATTTTTTAATTATCTTATTAGGTAGCCACAATTATAGAAAATTTGTATAAAGAGACATTTTGAGCTTTTAAGGTGATGCATAGACAAATGTTTGTATACAAAATTTTGATAATCTGTATGAAACATATTTGTTTATTAGAGTTTGTGGCTGTGTATGATACTAATTATAAGGTTAAAATAGATCAGTGAAAATTGAAAAATAAATTTTACGCTTGATTTAGACGGATCATGGCATATAATCATCCAATTAAAAAAATTTAATTATATAAATATTATTAAAAAAATTGAAATTACATGGAGCCCTGGAATAATTTAATCTAAAAATTAAATTGGTGACAAGATACATGTACCAGCCGTAGGGGGAGCCTCTGTCCCTTGAACGCAATCCGTTGATCGGGTCAACCCGAAGCTTCCACTGAATACAATAACAATAACAGCATGGTGGTCCATCGTGGGGATGCAATTGTGCCGAATGGCCCCGGCATGTTGCAAAGCTTGTTGGGCTTTCCTTTCAACTTTTTTTTAAATCAATTTCATTTCATTTTAATAGAAATAATTTTAATTTATTTATAAATAATTTTTTTAAATATATTGAAAAATACATAAGGGGTCTCTTTGGTTTAAGGGAAAATAAAATTTTGGGAAAATACTTTCCTAAGAAGACATATTCCTAGAAAATAAATTAATTTTTTATTGTTTGGTGTAAAAAAAAATATTTTCTAATATTTGATGTACAAAGCAAAATTAATTTCTTCTAATAATTTTTTTAAATATATTCAATTTTATGAAAATAATTTTGTAATAAACATATACTCATAAGAAAACATATTTTATATTTACTTACATAAATATGAGGGTAAATGTTTACATTTTCATCAATAAAAAAGGTCACATCCTAAAAAATAAATTTAAAAATATTTTTTTAAAAAAATTACAGCATATTTTTATTAAATAACTTTATGATCAAAATTATTAATTTTGATTATTATAAAAAAGTGACACTCATGTCTCAACATTTATACAATTTTATAAAAAAATAAAGATTTTATATTCAAAATAAAAATTATGAAAAATTCCATGACTTTTTTAATATTGTATAAAAAATAATATATTTTTATAATATTATTATTCTTAATATAAAGATGAGGTAAATGTATAAAATTAACATTTCTTAGACATAATAAAAAAGGATTTGTAGTGTGCCTAAAACAATTACAAACAAAGCGAACAGGCAAAGATGGGTGGCGTCGTGCATGTGGAAAAATAAATTCCGTTTTCTAAATTAGGAAGTTGCTTTCCAAAAATTTAATATAGTTTTTTGGTTGACTGAATTTTAATTTCTTATTAACCACTTTTTTTTAATGTCCAAACATAAAAAATTGGAAAACAAATTCTAAAAAATTATTTTTCTCCCAAACAAATAGACCCAAAATTTAATTGAGAAATAAATTTTGATGATATCATAATAAATACAATATTAAAAAAAGTTAAATCTATTACACAATATATTTTTAGATTAAATAAAATAAATTTTAATGAAATATTTTCTAAATTTGATAGATTTCATAATGGTATAAATATAATTAAATTATGAATTGTAAATAAAATAAAATTCTTTTTTACTTAAAGGTAAATACTATTTTAAAAAAATTATTTGAAAATAAAATAAAATTTTGTTATTAACTATGCCAAGCAAAGGGATAGATTCATTTGGTATGACAATTTAATTTTATTATATTTTAATAAAAATAATTTTGATTTATTTATAAATAAATCTTATTATTTAAAATTTTTTAAAAAATATCTTTCTATATGACTTTGTTTCATGATTTTAGGGAAGATTTGCTTAAAGTTATGAGTTTAAAGGTTAAAGTTTTTAAGATTTAGGATTTATAGTATGACACGCATGTTAGCTATCTTAAATGTTTTCAATTTTACAAATGATAACATAAATTTTGCAGTTGAATGAAGTATGAAAAATATTGTGTATAAGTATGATTTTGGTACATGATTTATAATATACTTATACAAAGGTAAGGGTTATATACACAAGATGTTATTATCTTTACAAATTATGACATAAATTCAAAAATTGCAATAAGTATTAGGAGCATAGTTATTAAAATTGAATTGAAAATTAAACTGGATAAGGACTTTGTTCACTAAATCATTGATTTAATTAATGAATCATCAATTCAACTACTTGTAATATAAATATATAAAAAAATATATATATATATATTTTTTTAATAAGTAAAATAATAATAAGTTCATATTATAATTCATCAAAACATTATAATATAAAAGAAATAACTGGAAGTCAAATAAAATATCATAATCAAGTAAATTAAATTTTTCTAAAAAATTAGTGATTTAATATAATACAGTGATTCAATAGGATTAACTAAAATTTATCAGTTGAACTAATTTTATATTAGTTGAAACTTTTTTTAATTAGTTTACTTGCAAAATTAGTCTAATAATGCAACCTAAAGCGAACTAACTAACTACCAATTCATTGATTTATGAGTTGAACTAACTCCATTAGTTTGAGTTTAATAATTATAATTGGGAGTATTATATAAGATTATAACTTTATTATGTGGTTCATATAAAGATTTGCATATACTATAGAAGTATATCTTATTTCCTAAGATCAAATGACAAATAATTAAAAAAAAGTAAGGAAAAAGAGAGTGATTGATTATATTGCAATTGCAATATAAATATTTTTGCCTAGTAATTTTTATGACAAAACTAACAATGTTTATATCAAATTAATCAAAAGTAAAAGAAAATAAAAGTGGATTATTTCAAATTGAAATAATACCAAATAATTACCCTCTTTTTATAGAGAAAAAAATGTTTCTAGCAAATTAATTTGGAAAAGTTCCAATAATAGTGCCGGAGCCAAGATCCTAAAATTGGTGGAGCACCAAATGTATAATTAAAAATAATATTTTTTTTTATAATTGTGGTATCCGTGTATAAAATTAAGGCTATACTGAGAAATAATATTTAATGTATATTTCATTATTTTAGTAAGGATAAAACTTAAAATTTAATAAAAGTTTTTTTACATGATACATATAATACATAAAATTTTAATAAGTCCAATAGAAGCACACAATCATATTAAAATATATGTGATTTTGTTGTTATCCCATAGTTCAACAATGAAAAAAAATGAGTGTGCAAATAATTTATTGAGTGACTTTTGGCTGGTTTAATCATATTAACTAATTGAATTAGCTGATTATTCTAAAATAAGCTAATTTCAAAACGTTGGGGAGGATAGTGTTTTAAACTAGTTGTTTCATAAAATGACTATATTACTCTTAATTAATTTTTGTATTTTCAATTTTATCTTTCCTATAAAAATTATAATATTATTTTTACATGAAAATTAAATAATTATAATTATTAATTTATAAAAAACAATAAATATAAAAAATAATTTAATTTAATTTTTAAAAATATTTAATATATAATAATTTATAATAATATATTATTTACAAAAATATTTAATTTATAAAATAATATATAGAATCTAAAATATTAAAATAAAAGAATACTTAAATAACTTATAAAATTTATTTATATCCTTATTTATCATTTTACATACAAATAGTTAATCATAAATAACTAATTTTATCAAATATTTTTATTTAAATAACTGATATAATTAATTAGTTATATCAATTAATATAATCAATTATTAATTAACAATTAATTACATTAACTCACTATTAGAACTATCAATTAATTGTTAAATAAAACCAATATATTAATAAAAGTAAAACTGCAAATATTTCAAACCCAATGCCTTAAGATCTAGAGTTGATGAAATATAATCAATTGGACTAGAAAGTGAATTTGCATGAGAGGATAAAGAAAGTTAATTAGAATTCATAAAAATAAAACTTTATTTTAATACAAGTCTAATCAAATTTGATCAATTAAGCTTGTAATTGTGCAGACTAATCCCTATAATTTGTAAGTTAATTTTTTCTGCATTTCCCACATTTAAATTAGATTAATCTACTACACTAATATTAATATTAATCCCCAATGGTGCAGTCTACCATGTCTTGTGGGAAAATAAGTGTTCTAGAACCTCAAATGATGTGGCACTATATTAGTCATTAAGATTCCCCCTCTTAACTTTTGTGTCCATGGATTATAGTTTAAGATTGTAGGACTCGAACTAAAGCTATATGCATTGTGTGATTCTAAATATTTTTATTAAATATGTTGTTGTTATGAATCTATTATTATCCATCATTGTAGATGTCCATTTAACTCTCAAATCCATTGAATCATTATGACTCTTGACTTTTTAACCTATCATTATGGTTGTATGCCTATAAATAGGAGGTTCCATGGATCATTTGAATACAAGTGAAAATTGAATAAGAAGTTCATCACTTTTTCTCTTTATGCCATCTTTCTTTTACTTATTTATTTACAAGTTATTTCTTATGAGAATCTCCTTATTTTCTAATACATTATCAGCACGAGTTATTCTTGATTATTTGAGCCTACTCATAAAAAAGCTGTTGTATTGATGCTGAAATTCATCTTGATGTTATGGGTCTTAGAAATAAAATCAAAATAGGAAATAATGAATCAATGCAAAATCGTGCTAAAATAATGATTTTCTTACATTATCACCTCTACGAGGGATTGAAATTTGAATACTTTATGGTGAAAGATCCACTTGTGCTTTAGAATAATTTGAAAAAAAGAAGACTTTTCAATCTAAAAAATTCTCATGTACTGCATATTCTTTTAGTAAATTAATTATTAAGCCATCACCAACTAAAGTTAGAACTAAATCTTTAACATTTCTGGAACATATATAAGGTGATCTATGTGGGCTCATTCACCTACCATGTAAACTATTCAGATATTTTATGGTATTAATAAATGCATCTACTAGATAGTCTTATATATATTTGCTATTAACTTATAACTTGGTGTTTGCAAGATTGTTTGCTTAAATTATTTAATTAATAGTGCAATTTCCAGATTACTCAAATAAGTTTATTCATCTTGATAATATTTGTGAATTCTCTTCTCAAGCTTTTGACAACTATTGCATATCAATAGGAATAAATATTGAACATCCAATAGATCGTGTTCATACACAAAATGACTTAACTAAATTATTTATTAAACAACTTCAATTAATAGTCAGACCTATGCTTATAAAAACAAAAGTCCCTATTTCTGCTTAGGGACATGCAATTCTATATGTAGTAGCATTTGTGTACATCAGACTAACTAATTATCATAAATACTCTTATTTACAATTAGCTTATGGTTAGGAGCTAAATATTTCTATCTCAGAATTTTTGGATATGCAATATATGTTCTAATAGCTTTACCACAACATACTAAGATGGGACCTTAAAGGAGGTTAGGAATATATGTTGGTATGATTTCCCTTTTATTATAAAATATCTCAAGCTAATGATATGGGACTTATTTATAGCATGTTTGTGGAATTATTTTTCCTAACATTAAGGGAAGAAAAGAATAAGTAGCTGGTTAAAAAAATTACATGGAATACTTTGCAACATATTGATCATTGCATAAAGCAATATGAACTTGAAGTTTAAAAGATAATCCACTTACAAAGTATAGCGAATCAATTACCAAATACATTTATTAACCTAAAGAGAGTAACTAAGTTACATATACCAGTTGCTAATGCTCTTATAAGGATTAATATCCTTGAAGGATAATCCATTAATGGAAAAGCTAATGAGTCTAAGTCATGCCAAAAGCATGGTAAGCTAAGCGGTTTAAAGGATAAAAATTCCCGCAAAAGGAAATAAGCAATCATTCAAGAAAAACCCCTTAAAGAAATAGATGCTCCTAAAGAGTCTAGAGATATAACAAATAATATAAATCTGAAAGAAGTTAAAGTACTTGAAAATGATGAAGATGATGAAAATGAGGATATCTCCATAAGTTATGTCTCAACGGGGAAAAGATTAAACTGTAAAGAAATAGTTATTGACAAAATTTTTACATATAATGTAATACTTAATGTTATCAATAATAATGAGGATCATAAGCCTAGATTCATTAATGAATGTCGACGTAGATATGATTGGCTAAAATGGAAAGATGTAATTTAAGTAGAATTGAATTTACTTAAAAAATGTGAAGTTTTTGAACTTGTAGTCCAAACACTTAAAGGTATAATACCCATTAGGTACAAATGGGTATTTGTATAAAAAAAAGAAAAATGAAATTATAAGATATAAAACATAACCTGTTGCCAAGGTTTTATACAAAGACCTCAAATTGATTATGAGTTCACTTACCCATGGTGGATACAATTACATTTTGTTATTGATCTGGCAATATATGAAAAACTTAATATGCATCTTATAGATGTTGTTACAAATTATTTATATGACTCACTTGATCATGACATCTATATGAAAGTCCCAAAAAGATTTAAGATGCCTAAAACATATAATTCAAAATCCTGGAAACTTTATTCAATTAAATTACAAAAATCTTTGTATAGACTAAAACAATCTGGATAAATATGGTATAATAATCTTAGCGAATACTCATTAATAGATGGGCATAAGAATGACCAAATATATCCATGTATTTTTATAAAGCAAACAAATTTTGAATTTACAATTATTATTATTATATATGTTGATAATTTGAATATCATTGGAACTTCTAAAGAGATTCAAAAAGCAATTGATTGTTTAAAGAGAGAATTTAAAATTAAAGATCTTAGAAAAATAAAGTTTTACCTTGACTTGTAGATTGAGCATTTGGAAGATGGGATTTTTATATATCAATTAACTTATACTTAACATGTTTTTAAAAGATTTTACATGGATAAAGCACATCCATTAAGTACCCTAATTGTTGTTTGGGTCACTTAATGTGGAAAATGATATTTTTTTTACCTTAAAATAATAATAAAAATGTTGTTGGTTCTAAAGTACTATATCTTAGTGTTATTAGTGCACTGATATATCTTGCTAACAATATAAGACTTGATATAACTTTTGTTGTTAACTTGTTAGCAGGGCTTAGTTCCTTTTCAACCTAAAGACATTGAAATGGAATTAAACATATCTTTCTATACCTCTAAGGTACTATTGATATGAGCTTATTATATGAAAATAAATCTAGACCAGAGCTCATAGGTTATACAGATGTTGGATATTTATCTAATCCATATAAAGCTCAATCTCAAAAAGGCTATTTATTTACAAGTGATAATATAACTATTTCATGATGTTCCATTAAACAAATACTTGTTGCCACCTTTGCTAATCATACAAAAATTATAGCAATTCACGAAGCAAGTTAGGAATTTGTTTAGTTGAGGTCTATGACTCAACATATTCAAGAGACATGTGGATTGTCTTTTTGTAAAAGATGCTCAACTGTACCTTTTGGAAACAATGCTACATGTGTAGCTTAATTGAAAGAAAGATGTATCTAAGGAGATCGAATGAAGCACATTTCATTAAAATTCTTTTTCAGTCATGATCTTCAAAAGAAAAGTGATACTAATGTTCAACAATTTCATTCAAATGATAACTTAGTAGACTTATTTATTAACATATTATCTACCTCAATATTTGAAAGATTACTACAAAAAATTGGAATGCATTGGCTTAGAAATCTTTAATGATATTATGAACAGGGGGAGTGTACAAGGAATGATGTACTTTTTTTCCTTCACTTGAGCTTTTGTCCCATTGAGTTTTTCCCTAGTAAGGTTTTAATGAGGCATATTCCTTGTACAATAGACATTTAAAGGGGAGTACTATGGATCCATTATTATTCATCATTGCGGATGTCCATTTAGCTCCTAACTCCATTGAATCATTATGACTCTTAACTTTGTAACTAATTTTTATAATTCTTGACTTTGTAACCTATCATTATGATTGTATGTTTATAAATAGAAGGTTTCATGAATCATTTGGATATAAGTAAAAAATTGAATAAAAAGTTTATTACTTCTTACTATATACCATCTTTTTTTTACTCATATATTTACTAGTTCTTTCTTATAAAAATCTTCTTATTTTCTAACAATTATTTATTTATTGAGTTAATGATTTATTGTTTACTCATATTTTTACTAGTTCTTTCTTATAAAAGTCTCCTTATTTTCTAATAATTATTTATTTCTTGAGTTAATAATTTATTGTTTGAATGTTTCCTTTTTATAGGTGTGCTTGTAAAAGTTTTTCTATCACATTAGTAGTTTAAGAGTAAAATTGTTTTAGTAGTCATTTGTAGCACAATCGTAATTTTATTTAATGTACAATTAAAAATGAGTTGAAAGTTGTTTATATATTTTCAAAATTTTTATAATAGAAATTTATTGTAAGTATTTCAAAATTATTTATAAAATTCATTATTTCTAAAAATTATGTGATAAAATTAAATTTAAATTAGTTTAGAGTAGTAAAAATTAAGAAACTAATTTCACATCAATCACAATCAAATAAGGTGTGACAATAAACCCTAATTTTTTTGACACGAACACCTTTTTGGATTATTTATAACTTTTGTGAACCGGTATAATGCTACCTATTTAAAGTTTACATGAACCAATTCATAACTAGATCAAATGAATCTATTAAATAATTGTATCAAGATCAATAGAAATAAATAATCATATATAAAACTATATAATAGATATATTACAAAATAAAGTATTTAATATAAACATTAAATAATTATAATAAAAATATTATATTTTATCAATAAAAATAATATATTATAATAATTATAATAAAAATATTATATTTTTATCAATAAAATTAATATATTCTAAGTTGCTATAAAATTCATATATCTAAAAATAAATTTAAAAAGTGGTATGAAAAATGTAAATCTTTTGTACTTTCATTGTCATGTACATAGAAATATTTAAATAATTTTAAGTGATAGAATGAATTTAACGAAATACGTGGTTTATTATAGAAACAACTAGACATTTAACGATATACATTGAAACTAGGTGTTATTACATGATTTTTAATTACATGGGACCTTAAATGATATTTTAATTTTCACTCTTTAAGAAAAAATAATATTTATAATTTATTATTTTTATTCTTACAATAATTTACTTATTTAATATCTCATTTTAAATTATGATAATTTTAATGATTTGTTTTTTTAAATAAAATGAAAAGATCTAGATATAAAATTGAGCAAATCTATTAAAATAATTTATAATAAAATTTTAGCTATATACTAAAAAATTAACATAAATATTAATGATAGAAAAATGAGTGTGGACAAGTGCCCACCCTCAAACTTGATGGCTATAAGGTGGCGTTTGATTAATAAAATCTTACATTCTCAGAAAAGTATACATTTTTAAAAATATAATTTTTAAAATTTTAATTAATAAGAATATAATATTTTTATGTTAATTTCACTATAAATTTTTTTAAAAATATTTTACCATATTCCTAAATATATTATATTATTATATTTTATTTATATTTAATATTCTTGGATATCTTGCTTTATATTATATTTAGTTCATAAAATCTTACATTTTCAGAAAAGTATACATTCCTAAGAATGTGATGTTTGAATTAATAGAAATGTAACATTCTTATATTTAGTTCACTATAAATTTTCTAGAAATATTTTACTAGATTCTTAAATATGTTATATTATTATGTTTGGTTTATATTTAATATTCTTAGGTATCTTGATATTGTTTAAAAAATATTCTTATTAAATTTTTTATTATAAAATATAATATAGTAAACAATATTTTTATTTAAAACTACATACATAATTAAAAATTTTTAACATCTAATAAATTAAATTTTAACATTTAACATATAAAAATTCATTAAAATATATATAAATATTTTACACTTTATTATGTTTTAATATTTGATACTTTATTATTATTAATATTATTATTAAATTAATTTTTAAAATAAAATGAGCTTAATTTATTTAAGTTATCATCATAATATTAAATATACTTGATATTTTTTTTTTACAAAATTATAAATTTTTACAGTTAAATTATTTTTATAATTATATTTTGTACTAGTATCAAACTTTACATTATAGTTTCTTCTCTAATATAAAATTATTATTATTTTATATTTTTATGTATAAATATATCTTTTTCTACAGAAACTCTAAGCTTTTTGTGAAAGAAATTATATGTATAAGTAATGGATGTGGATAATCAATAGAAGTAAATGTTAGTTGACAAATGTCAGTGATAACAAGTAATGGTAAATTGGAATGGGTAATAATGGTAAGAATTTAATAAAAAAATAAAATATTATTTTTATATCATTAAAATATTTATATACCATAAAAATATAAAATATTCATCTCCCTATAAAATATTTTAAAATTTCTATATTTTATTAATGATATTCATATATAAAATTAGATTAAAAATTTATTTTGATTTTTGTAAGATTAAAAATTTTAAAATTTTAATTTTTTCATACAATAATTCATTATTTTATCTTATATACAGATAGATTAAAATTTGAAAAAAATTTGATCCTATAAAGACCAACAAGAAATAAACTTTTAGTTAAGGATGAAATTTATAAAAATTTAATTTTATATAGATCAAAATAGGTTTTTAATTATAAAGTTATTATAAAAATATTTTCTTGTTAAACTCTTCTAAATTTTTATAAGAACTTTTTCTTTTTTAAGCTACATGGGAAAGCTTATGATTAACTTATAGAGAAGTAACAAGCCTCATTTAAATATTTGTTAAAATATATGTAAATGATTTGTTGGGTAAATAAGCTCAAATAACTTATTAATAAAAGTATTCAAACGAAGCTATAAGCTGCGAAAATAATTTATTAAAATAAATATAAATCTTATTTTTTTTGAAAGAAAAATAGGATAACTTTTGAAGTGAAACAAATATATTATTTTATTTTATTTAAAATATGGTACTAATTAAAAAAAGAAACAAGTTACAAAATAAAAATCATACTGGTACCTCTTTAAAAATAAAAAAAAATGATAGAAAAGAAAGGAGATCATCTAAATTCATGAATCACGAATAAGTTACAAAGCCAACTGGGTCCAGGCAAAATCATTCATGGGTCCGGCCCCGTTGACACCAAAGACTAAAATGCGACCTAACTTATGGGAATGTTGTCTCGTATTCCTCAAATTATGCCTCATACTTACATTCACAATGTTCTATAGACCGTTCTAGCCGGCCCAGCATTCAATAATCAATTACTGTCATTTAATAATAAATAAATTATCCTTTTCCCTTTTTTTTAATCAAACACTTCGTAAATATTAGGGGTCGTTTGGTTCACAGCAATTACGTGGGAAACTGGACTTCGCAAAAAATAAACTATCATAGAGTTGTTTGGTTGCGCAAATGAGAGGAAATGGATCTTCCCGGGAACTTGTATTTCCCATAAAATGCAGGAGGTTACTTACCCACTCCCCCCTCGGTAAGTTTTATTGCCTGCATTTTCAACTAATTTATAGATAAAAATGACCCTGTTAAAATTACTTAATACTAATTTTACCCTTATAATTTGAATATCAGGATTCACTTCTTCGTATATGTCATTGTTTCTTGAGCATCTCCCGTTGCCTCTCAACCCTAGCAACAGTCTCCAGCAACAGTACTAGCGATTTCTGGTTCTCGAGTTTCTGTCATCTCCTTTAAACCCTAGCAACAGTTCCCGGCAACGGCACTAGCGATTTCTGGTAAGCCTTGATGACCATGCTCATTATATTTCCTCTTTTTGTATTAAGTAAACTACGTCTTCCATATTTGAAAATTGGACTTCCTTCCCGACTTTCCATCAAAGAATAGGAGCTGCATCGTCGGAATACGAACTGTTATAAAATAATGGTAGAATTTGACAAAAAAGGGTGTGCTTATGGTTTAGCAAATTGGGATGTTTAATCCAACCTCCACGGCAGAGCTTCTAAGAGGTTTTGGATATGATATCGTTGTTGTTTGCCTGTTGACTACCTTGAAAAAGATGAATAGTATTTGTTGAATTCAAATTACTCAAAGTGGCTGACCATATTTTTATTGCTCTTCTAACTTATAACATTCTTGCATGTAATTTACCTATGTCATACAGTTATGGCTCGCTTACCGTTGAGTAAAAAGAAGGAGATTGCTACTACATGTATTGTGTTATACACACAGATATGCTCATAATTTTGGAGGCTATTTCTAAATTTTTGTATCTTGTGTCCTTTTTGGACATTAGATTGCCTAAGCCTATATCCTATATATTTGACAGTTGTGCTGAAGAAAGATATTATGCTAGGCTTTTAAATCTCAGGCCAATGATTCAAGAAAGTGACTTAGCATGCTTGGACAACCTTAGGATGAATAGAGCCTATTTTTCTAAGTTATGTGATATGCTTAGAGATGTCAGTAAGTTACAAGGAAATAGGAATACTAGTTTAGAGGAGATGGTTGCTTTATTTCTATCCACACTTTCTCATGACACAAAAAATTGAAGAACTCAATTGTATTTTAGGAGAAGTGGTGAGACAATATCTAGGCACTTCAATTCAGTTCTCCTCGCTGTCCTTAGATGCTATGATATTCTACTAAAGAAACTTGAGCCAGTGACTGAGAATTGCCAAGATGAGAGGTGGAAATGGTTTAAGGTAAGTTAGAATTTTTAGGAAGATTAGATGAATGTGTAAATATTTATAAATATATACAGTATCTATTAACAAGTTATATATATACACACTGCAGAATTGCTTAGGTGCTTTGGATGGAAGTCATATTAAGATTCGTGTTGGGGATAAAGATAAAGTTAGATTCAGGAATAGAAAAGGAGAACTCACTACTAATGTGTTAGCTGCTTGCACGCGGGATTTGCAATTTATTTATATATTGCCTGGTTGGGAGGGGTTTGCACATGACAATAGAGTGCTTCGAGATGCACTTTCTAGAAAAAATATTTTGGCAGTTCCACAAGGTAACACCATAGGTACCTTGACATTGCTCAATTTGAATCAAGGAGCTTATTTGAGATGAAAGTACCTAACACTTATGTTGGTTAATTATAGGCAACTACTATTTGTGTGATGCCGGATACATGAATTGTGAGGATTTTCTAACACCATTTAGAGGCCAGAGATATCATCTAAGTGTGTGGAAGAGTGGTGCTCAACCAGTATCTATTGAGGAATATTTTAATATGAAGCATTCTCAAGCAAGGAATGTTATCGAGAGGTGTTTTGAATTGTTAAAAATGAGATGAGGTATTCTAAGATGTACAACTTGGTACCCTAGGAGAACCGTGGTTAGAATTATCTTAGCTTGCGCATTGATGCATAATTTCATTCGAATATACATGAGTGTGGATCCCATGGAGCCCTTGCTTGTGGATGGTGAGGAAGAAGACAATGGTGAACCTAATATTGAAATTATGAAATCTAGTGCTGCACGGACTATCTTCAGACATGATCTTGCCAATGAGATGTACAATGCATAGTTACATGACACCACATCATTGAACAGGGTTTAGCAAAAATTATATAGCGTGTTTCACTTGTATTGCATTTATGGATTGGTAGACAATATACACTTTATTCTTGTATTATTTTTATCTGAATTTGTAATAAGACGGGAGTAATGACTTCGCTTTTTATTGAACTAGTAGTATGATCATCCTAAATTGCTAAATCATGAGCAGAATGCCGCTCTAATGAATTCCTATGTTTCTCCCCTCTCTATCTTTCCTTCTTCACAGATGGGTCAACCAAAAGCTCAAAGAAATGCCAGCCAAGGTGGTGAGAGTGCGAACCCATCTAGAGGATGCACAAGATGGGGAAGTGCTGAGGATCGTGCACTAATTAGTGCAATGATGGATCTTGTGGAGTTGGGTGGTTGGAAAACGGACAATGGCCAGTTTAAGAATGGTGCTTATAACAGATTGGAACAACTTATGGATCAGAAGATTCCTGGGTGTGGTATGAAGGCTAAACCACACATCGAGTCCCGTATCAAGTATTTGAGGAATCAATATAATGCTATTGCAAAGATGCTTGGTCCAGCTGCCAGCGAATTTGGATGGAATGATGAAGAGAAGTTCGTAACTTGCTCAAAATCAGTCTGGGATGAATGAGTAAAAGTAATATTTTATATTATGCTTTTTTTCCTATGCACATAAGTGTGTCTGTGTATATTTCTATTTATTGGTGACAGCTTTTAAAGTTTTACCTTTTCTCATTATGTTTTCCTTTCTTTTATGCTAGAGCCACAAAAATGCCGTGGGGTTAAGAAACAAGCCATTTCCATTTTTTGATGATTTAACCAAAATATTTGGGAAGGATAGAACCATTGGAGACGAGGCTGTAAATCCACAAGATGCATTAGAGGGGATAGAAGACGAAGTAAGGGATAAAGAAGAAGAAGAGCAAGAAGAAAATGTTCCTACCTTTTCTGTGGAGGACACTTACCCAGTCCCTCTATGTGCCCCGATGGGAACTTCTTCCTCAACCACCCCAGTAAACCGTAGGTCAAAGAAGGCAAAGATAGAAAATTTAGAAGTTCTGAGAGAATTCTCTTTTAGATTTGCACGAGTGAGTGATGTGATGGAGGATGCAAGTAAACATATAGGTTGCTTGGCTTCTTGTTTCCAACATGAATCTAATTCTGCAGGGAGAAGGATGCAAGTGATTAGTGAGATTATGAAGATTGATAGGTTAACTCCTACCCAAGTTATGAATGTGGCAAGAAAAATTGCTCTCAACCCCTTAGAAATTGATTTCTTTTTTAGCCTTCCAGAAGAGTTCAGAGCTGCTTATGTGCATGGTTTGTTACTTCCAGATCAGTGAAGTTCTAGAAAAACTAGTAGTCAATAGGAGCCAACACACTTACTAAACTCATACTATGTTGTTGAACTTCTGTATGTGTACCTATTTTTTGGACACTTATTTGACATCGGATCCCATAATGTATTAGATGATGTGGCTTCCGATTAAATTATGAGCAACTAAACTGGATTTCCTAAAGCTTTTGGTGGAATATAACAATACATTCCTTTTTTTTCTCATGGCAATTCCATTGATACTCCTATAGTACAGTTCAGTCCATTTCGTGCATCATCGAACGCTCATGATTACACATTATCTTAGATGTTACTATTTTGGATGAAAACAGTAACATCATCGAGGCTGCTTAGTCCTGAGTCTGAGTGGTTGTGTATGTCACTTGACAAGTCCCTCTCAGGATAAGCAGCAAGAAAATATTGTTTATGTGATGTTACTGTTTTGGACGATAACAGTAACATCATCAAGGCTGCTTAGTCCTGGGCCCTGGAGGTTATGGTTGGCTGGAGGTCGAGTCTGGGTGGTTATTCATGTCACTTGACAAGTTCCTATTCGGATTATATCCAAGAAACATCTTTATATGGGATGTTACTGTTTTGAATGAAAATAGTAACATCATCGAGGCTGCTTAGTCTTGAGTCTGAGTGGTTGTGTATGTCACTTGACAAGTCCTTCTCAGGATAAGAAGCAAGAAAATACTATTTATGTGATGTTACTATTTTGGACGATAATAGTAACATCATCGAGGCTGCTTAGTCCTGGGCCCTGGAGGTTATGGTTGGCTGGAGGTCGGGTCTGGGTGGTTATTCATGTCACTTGACAAGTTCCTATCCGGGTTATATCCAAGAAACGTCTTCATATGGGATGTTACTGTTTTGGTTGAAAACAGTAACATCATCGAGGCTGCTGGATATTCAGCCCTAGAGGTTATGGTTGGCTGGAGGTCGGGTGTGGGTGGTTATTCATGTCACTTGACAAGTTCCTGTCCGAATTATATTCAAGAAACGTCTTCGTATGGGATGTTACTGTTTTGGATGAAAATAGTAACATCATCGAGGCTGCTTAGTCCTGAGTCTGAGTGGTTGTGTATGTCACTTGATAAGTTCCTCTCAAGATAAGAACTAAGAAAATACATTTTATGTGATGTTACTGTTTTGGTCAAAAATAGTAACACCCAGGAAACTGGCCCGTGTGCGTGTGAGAGGTGCATGTTCATAGCTGATGACTGTTTCAAAGATTGTCCTTCATTCATACTAACATTGGTGGTAGGTCTTAAGAATAGTACCGCATAACTGGATGTTGTTGCATCCATTAAAAAAGAGTAACATCAACACAGGTATTGGTAATTCATATGGTAACCTGATGTCTGAGTGCTAACATAAACTGGATATAAGATTAAACTATATAGAAGAATTACATTTACAATTGAGTTATACATACAATTGAATTTTAAATATTAAGACAATGCTTTAACATGAATTTAGTTTTACATATGTGCATAATAATTAACTTTAGTATTATATATGTGCATATTAATCAACTTCAGCTAGGAAGAATGAAATTCTGGAGGAATTTAGTAACTAAATTTGCTCTGTATTGTCTCACTTCCTCCAACGGAAATTGTTCCTGAAATTCTTTATTGCTGAATATATTCTCTATATGCAAGCATACGAAAATCCCGCAGTCTTGCCTGAAAAATAGTAACGAGTTAGTTTGGTACCTACTAGACATGTTAACCTTGGATAAGAAAAGAACTTGCTACTTATGATGTTTCTTCCTGTTGAGGTGACCGTTCGTATGATATTATCTCAAAAGGTGGACCTGCGGTGGCTGGCTCTACCCTTTTATCCAATCCACCCTGTGCAAGGACTTCATTCATCTTTTTCTCGTAATAGTCCTTCTGTTGTTAGTAAACTAACAAAATTGAAAAATGAAAACTCCGTGCAATTGTCTACACTTCTGGCTATAACATCTTGTATTATTAAGAGTTATTAGTTTTTGTTATGACAACAGTAACATCAGCAACAAAAACACATCCACCATACAAATAACCCAATGATGTTTAATTAAAAATTGGAATTCCGAGAAAACAAAGTGTGACTATCTTTACAAGAAATAGAAACATCAACGAATAACAACTTATCATCTAATAGAATCACATTTGACATGTTTTCTCCAACAGAAGACCATGAAATGAGCTACATACGAGAGATACAATGTTGTCTTATTGTGAGTATGATATGTTACTGTGTCTAATGGAAAGAGTAATGTCAATAAGATAACAAGGTATTTAATATCACTCACCACCATCGTGGTATCACGAAAGTATGGATTCGGTGTCCCTTCTCTTCTCGATCGCAGCGAGTTATAGTGTGTCCATCTGCGCTCTTTATTATCTAGGACGAGAAGTGTGAAGTTGTTGGGGTTTCTGAAGTCATTCACTCCCGTGGAGTTCACTAGGAAGATAACAACATCTGCAGCCATTGCCTCTTCCATATGTGCATCGAATTTGAATTGCTTGACTTCCTGGAGTAACTTGACGTCGCTTATAATGTAAGACTGTCAATATAGTTTTAACCTAAGTCAGAATCAGTGCTGCCTTCTGTGATTCATATATGGAAAATGGATTCAGAATCTTACCCAGCAATAGCTGTCGAATGCAAATATCTTCCTTTCACTGTTCGTGAAAGCCAGGCTCAGAGTGTAGGCATGGCAATCTATGATCTACATTGATTGTTTAGTTCTTGTTAGATGATTGATAAGGGTGGCAAACTTCAAACAGTAGCACAAGAATCCACCAGTTGAAACAGAAAGAATAATTGTATCTAACTGTTTGCACTCCACACAGTGGAAATATATATCTTTTTGAGATCAATTAGACTAAGTTCCTGTTACTATTTAGGAAAGAAACAGTAACAGGAATAGAGGTGTGATTAAAGATAAAATAATAATGTGTTTAAACGATCAGATGATACATACATTGTTTGTGATTGACCTCTCCTTCATAACTCCCACCAAATCCTCAAATATTATGAACAAATCCTGCTCGGGGATTAACCAGACAAAAATACTGCATATGGTGATTTGGCAAAGGGATTAGATGAGGCGATAAGCAAAACTTTCTAGTAAATGCAAAGCATTCAGAAGAAAATAGGACATGACTTACTGTGGATCTCCTGCCAATTTTAATTGCACCATCTTACTCCTGATATCTTGGGTCAGGTATTTTGCAGTTGGAAATTTTGTAGTGTTCGGTTCCTTATGAGTCTGCTTTTTCTTAATTTTATCTATTGGTGTATCATCTTCAATTATAACAGAGGCCTCTTTGCTCTGCCCGTAAACCTCTTCAGCAGTTGCTGTCTGTTGACGTGCATATGTTTATCTCGTTCATTTTTTCAATGGATCCGAGTACGTGAACTCCTCGTTTCGTTTTATTTTTCTTGATTTTTTTTATATTCGCTATCATCAAACGCTATTTTCCCTTGTCTATACGTTGCTCATCAACTCTAGTGGTTTCTACCTCATCTTGTTCAACCACCTGCACAATTTATTCTGATAGCTGTGCATTGAGCTGTTTATTATGATTTTCTAAACTATCGTTGACCGCCCTGAGGTTTTCTGCCTCACTTATTGCTGTGGACAGTTGCTTCTGTAGCTGTGCGTTATCATGTTTGAGTTTAGCTATTGTTTCTGCGTTTTCTTCTGTCTGTTGTTCTGACGACTGAAGTTTCTTAGTGAGGGACGTCAATTCATCCTTCAGTTTGAGTATTTCTATTTTTGCACTGAAGAGTTGATCTCTAAGCCATAAGACTTCATCGTTGTTTTGTTGCTATTGCTTCTTATGGGATAGTGCAATATCAGCAAATTGATCCAGCTTTGTTGCCCGGGGTTGGATCACATACTGGGTCGATGCTGTCTCAGTATCGCCCTCTGAATCCTCCGATTGGGAGGGTGTGTCATGTGATTTTATTTTGTCAACAAATTCAATTAATCGTAGATTTGTTTCTTCTGTGTAGAGGAGGTCGTATTCATGTATCGTGGGCTCAATTTCTCTGTTTACAACTTGAAACATAACATTATTTTCACTGTTAGTGTGGGAAATTGACATGTTACTGTTTCGGTGAAAAATAGAAACATGAAAATAAAGGACAAAGTTTCAGCGTAACAATAAGTATGGGTAAATTATTAATTATGAAATACAATAAACACAATGGAAAGAAATTGGAATCAAAAGATGTGTCTGTTTATGTGTCTGTTTCCACTCCAGAACAGGAGAACCCCACGATATGTTACTCTTTTACGTGGAAACCTTAACACAATGTCAATGAAGGGGAAAAAATTAACAAATCGAATATTACTGACTGTTAAAACCGACCAAGGGAACATGTTACTGTTTTAAAAAAATACAGTAACATGTTGCATTGTGACTATGGCATGCTTGTGTTTGTTATGAAACAGCAACACCATGCATAAAATAAAGTAAATTGCTGGAATGAGTATCAAAATAACAATAGAAACCTGGAGAGAATGACCTGTTACTATTTCACATATAAACAGTAACATCTTGTTCGATGTTACTATTTCTCATGGAAATAGACAGTAACATATTTTCTTGTACTGACATGTATCGTGCTTCATAATAAGTTGATATTTTCATACTGTTACTTGAAGCTGGCTCATAATGTGATCCCTCAGTTGGCGTGTGAGGAGCTTCAGGTCCCATTTGAGGCATCTTGGAACTCTTTCAATGTGATGCCCGCTCAGCACGTTTATAATCTCACACAGCCAATACTGTCGACAATAAAACTTACATTTTGTCACATTAATTTCCTTAGGAGGCTGCATCCAAGACGGAGTAATAAAAATAGCAAGAACAACTAGAGGTAAACAAGTTATTCTTATACGCAGTCATCAACATGAACCAAAAACTCACAAATAACTGTTAAATGAAATCACATTAATAATGCAAAATGTCATAAAACTTTGGGTAACCATTCACAGATAAAGCAGGGACATGCTTGCGACAAACATACAATAAGGAGATAGGAACATTCACTCAAATGAATGGAGATGAATGAAGACAATGTAAAGAATACGGACACGAAGTAAAAAGTAGTTTTGACATCTTTAACTTACTGATAATAGCATGACACAGCCGGTTATATTGGGGGTGCTGTCATTTTTGAGAGAATTCATTAGTTGGTCGTGAATGTGTTGTGACCACCCATATTATGCTATTGCATCTACATCCTCTACGTATTTGATATATGACCAGCCCAATGTGTGGGCCCTGTTTGGTACAAAGAGGGTGACTAGAAGTATCAATGTCATGAGGTGGGAGACATCCTGCACATCAGTCTCCGATGTTCCTCGCACTGCTCTTTCGAGTGCGTTGAATATTATTAGTTTACTCATCCGTGCTTTGCCACAGAAACACCTTATGTCAAAGTCTGACAGTGTCCTCTTGCCAGATGTTGTCTGGATGGGCTGGTCCCCATCTCTTATTCCAAAGATCAGCTTCACTGATGTTGGTGTTATTCTGAGATGTTCGCCCCCGATATTGAAATGATTATTTTTTTCTGAGAAGGTAGCAATTATGGACTGAATTTCAACATCGCTCTTCTGACACATGCTGCGATTTAGTTCCTTTGTTATTATTGCATTAATTAGGACCCAAAATGGGTTGTGTCGCAGCACTGTCGTGTGCCTATCATCCAATTGAAGCTGATCAACCTGCCTAATGCACGCCAACAGATTGGACCTATATTACTAGAATTTTTAGGTTTCTTCATCAAAATCATCTACTTGTGTGAGTGCTTTAACGCCTTTCTGCTCAAGTAAACGTTAAATCAAGCGTTAAATCAAGCATAAATAGACAAAAAGAGGTATGATTAATAATGCAACATCCAATTCTTTCTAGTATGTTACTATTTCAGCAAGAAAAAGTAACATAATATAAAAAATGAGATATACATGTTTAACAAAACTCTATTGAACAAACAATGAGCAAAAACATGAAAGACATTGCAACATCGTGGGTAAGTGCTACTCTGTGAGGTATGAATAATAATGCAACATTGTGGTAATGGTGTGTTACTGTTTCACTGAGAAATAGTAACATGAGCTAATAACCGAAATATAACTATCTTACGGATCTTTATTGTGTTGATAACAAGCAATAGGAACATAAGTAGAGAAGGTGAGGTGTGATCAACAGTGGAGCTTCCAAGGAACCATGTGTTATTATTTCACCAAGAAATAGCAACATGAGCCAGAAAATCGAGATATGCGAGTTTGACATCAATCTATTACATTGAAAAAGAATAAGAACATGTATAAGTGGACAATATGAGGTAGGACTAATAATGCTATCTCGTGGTAGAAATGTGTTACTATTACACCAAGGAACAGTAATAAGAGTCAAGAGCTGATATATAACTATTTTACGAATCTCTACTATGTTATTAATGAACACAGGGAATGTAAGTTGACAAGGTGAGGCATAATTAACAGCGAAGCTTCGAAAAAATTATGTGTTACTGTTTCACCAAGAAACAATAACAAGAGCAAAAAAAGTGAGATATGCGAGTTTGGCAGCACTCTACTATATTGAAAAAGAACCAAAACATGCACAAGTAGTTTCCATGAGGTCTGACTAACAATGCAACCTCGTGGTAGAACTGTGTTGTTGTTTCCCGAGAAACAGTAACATGAGTCAAGATTTGAGAAATAACCATTTTACGAATCTCTACTGCATTGATATCGAGAAGAAGGAATATAAGTTAACAAAATAATGTATGATTAACGGTGTAACCTACGAGAAATAATGTGTGGCTGTTCCAGCAAGAAACCGTAACATGAATAAAAAATAAGAGATGCATGTTTAACAAAACTCTCCGATGTTGACAACGATAAAAAACAACCACGAGCAGACAAAATGCCGTATAAGTGACAACGAAACCTCATGGTAGTGGTGTGTTGCTGTTTCACCAAGAAACAGTAACATGACCTAAGAACCGAGACATAACTGTTTTACAAACCTCTACCATGGTGACATGATAGTGTTTGGTCCGCAAACAGAGACGCCAGCACAAAAAACACAGGATATAGACAAGATGATTCGTGACTAAATGGAAAACCTTGACAAAACCAACGTGCTTACCCTATCAAAGACTAATGAAACGAGATGTTACTGTTTTGCTGAGAACAGTAACACTCACCACATTGTGGTGTTAAACTTACAAATCAAACATGATTAAAGGCAATGCCGATGGAAAAGCACTTTACTTTTGGGCATCAGATGACTCCCTAATGTCCGTTTGTTTTTATGTGAACAGGATGTCAAAAGGACAATGAAATATGCACAGTATCATTTTTCTGTTTTTCATACAAATAGATATTATGTGGAGTGACAGTAACATGCAATAAAATATTTAGCATATTGTGGTCGTACTAACTTCTAGGGTTTCCCTTCAACTTACATAGGAACACAAATCCAAGGAAACTGTGACATTTTCGTTGCACTTATAACTGAAGTATAATGCCTGTATTAGAGTCAATGCTAAAGAGGAGGTGAGTTTACCTGTGGACGACCCATTTGTGCGGAGTTATTGTTTGATCTTGTTTTAAGCGTCTGATGTTGATAAATGATGTTATCTGGTTGTTCAGGTTCGTTTGGTGTCTTTTCTTGTTGTATTTGGTGATGATTTACACAGTGTCTTCCTGCGTCTTGAGATCACTAGTACTGAGCTTTGAGATGGAATGCGAAGTGTTGTTACTGTTTCGGCCTTTTTGTACCCGCTGAAACGCCCATCGCGTGCATCGTTTCATATTTAGGCCATTGTGTTTTGTCACTTCGATGTCGTGTCATTTCATTTTTCCGCCTCGGAGAATAGTATTTTTCACATAAAAAAATTGAAATCAATTAATATTTATTAATGTATTATTTTGGAGGCTATTGTGGTCATTTCATTGTTATATCGTAGGAAATACAAAGTTAAACTAAATAAAAATATAGGAAGTTCTTTAGTGGGAAATGAAACTTGCTCCATGTCAACCAAACAAAATTTGAGATATCCCAGGAAGTTCAAACGGAAAATCAACTTCCTGTGAAGTTCCATTTTCCATGGGAACTTAGTTCCCATATGAACCAAACGACCCCTTAAGGTGTAGACTTTATTGTCCTTATCAAAAGAGTTGAATTGATTGGTTGTTAGTAATCAGTAAAATTTTTCTCAATTCTATTATCCAAAAATAAAAAATAAAAAATCTCAATTCTCATTTTATATTTTAACTCTTTAATTTATTAATTTCTTGACAAGAGTCTACGAGCCTATGACATGTTGAATTTATTCAATTCTAATTTGCTTTGCTTTTGGAGCACACTTAGTGCTATGTTACAGTCTCTCTTCCACCTAATAAACACTTGTGTATTTTTCCTTCATTTTTCTCATCTCTTATTTTTCTATTTTTTCCAAATTTGTTATTAAAGAAGAATAGATGTAATACAAAAATATTTACAGTTTAAATATTAATATCACAAACTAATATAAATATGATATGATGCATTTTATTTTATTCTTATCGTAAGAATATTTTGTGTAAGTTAAAATTTTAATTTAATTAAATTACCTAATTATATTTTTTATTTTCAAATCTTACTACTTCACAATTTATACATTATTTTTTTCTTTTTTATTTAATTATATATATTTTTATATCCACTCTTTTTATTTATTACTCAAATACTAATATCAATAAATAATATAGAGATAAAATGATATGTTTTCTTTTTATAAAAATATTTTAGATAGGTTAAAGATTTAACTTGAATTACTTAATAATATTTTCTATTTTTAAAGTTTTTATGTTATTTTTATTCTTTTTATTTGCTTAATTACATACTTATTTAAATTTTTTTATATCAATTTTCAAATACTATATTCGAAAGTAAATATATCATGATTAATTAAGATCTTATCAAAATTTTAATAAGGTATTCATTTATTTTTTAAATTAGGATTAAGATACAGTAAAAAATAAGTCAAACTTGCTTCCATATATAAATATGAATTGATTATATATTTCATTCTTATAATAAAATTTTAAAATTGATTTCAATTTTTTATTAGCTATATAAAAACTATTAATTGAATTAATTTATTAAATATTTTATTCTCAATGAAAATTTTGAAAATTAAAATTAAATTTATTTAATTATTTTTATTAATATTTTTATATCAATTTTAAAATTTTATATTTCAAATTAAATATATATTGACTTATTTTTTACTAACATATGTTAAAAAAATAAGTGAAAGCTTTTAGATAAAAATTTGAACTAATTACATTTTTTAATTATTTTAACAAAACATTCTTAAAATTGAGATCCAATTTTTTTTTTATCTTGTGGATATTTGCTCAAATATTGAGATTAAGACTTTAATTTGCACAAGTAGTCAATAAAAGTAATTACTGGTTGATAAATTAGTTAATAACTGATAAATTAATTAATAACTGATAATTTATAACTAATAAGTTAACTAATTATTTAAGAAGTATTTTATAAAATTAGCTGTTAAAATAACTGAAATTATAAAATGATGTACAATGATATATTAATAAAAATAGATATATAATTAAAATAATTTATATTTATCTAAAAATTAAATTATATTAACACAATTAAAAAGTTTAAAATAAAAATATAATATTTAATATTTAATTAATTATATTTCATGATATTATTTATTTATATATATTTTTATATATTTATAATTTAAAATTAAGTTAATTATATTTACAAAAAATTATTTAAATTTATATTATAAAGGGCATGAGTCGTAAATTAATAAAAAAATAGATTTAAAAAAAATTAAAGAAGTAATAACTTATAAGTTATAAGTTATTTCAGGTAATTTATTAAATAAGAGTTTTTTTTTAATATTTTAGGTAACTTATTAAATTAAAATTTATTTTCTTTTAATAAATTAGTACAAAAATACTTCTAAAAGCTAATTTTTAATTAACTTATTCAAAAATTCTTCTAAAAGCTAACATATAATTAACTTATTGCTTGAATCTGAGCCTAAATCACAAGTAACAGTTATTTAGCTATCATTTCAAATTGTGAAAACTTAGAAGAGAGTTATTGTTTTAAGTTGCAAGAAACTTAGAAGAGAGTTATGTTTGATGACAAAATTCAATTGATTTTATGTATTTTTAATTAGTAGGAAACAATATATATTCCAAATTATTTATTGTTATTTACAAATTTAGATGTATAATTTCAAATGAATATGGCAAATTACATTCCAACACTTTCATAATATTTTTTCCTTTTATTACATACCTATTAATTCTTTATTAATTAATAAGAAGAAAATAATAGACACCCTTGCACTGCAAAAGGCCTAACTGTAGTTGAAATTCAAACTAAATGTGCCACGTAGAATTCTCACATAATCCCTTTCCTACTTTTTTTTTTTATTTTCCTTCTGTTTTTCCCTTCTTCCGTCCTCCTCCAATTTTACAATTTATTCTTTCCTTTTTCTTAAATTTAATATAAACTATTTTAAATTTAAATAAGATAAAAATAAAATAAGAAAATATAAATTAATTAATTAGGTGTATTCTTTAAAAATATCAAATGTTATATTACATATTAAATATACATTAATTGCAATTTTATTATCACTTTATAATTCATGCAATGTTCTATTCCTTTTGTCTATTCCAGTGTTTTCTCTCTCTCTTTTTTACTCCTATTATTTAAGTTCTAACATCAAAGTAATAAATACAACGAGGAAACAATATGTGACATGTAAAATAATAAGAACTAAAAATAGAATAATTAATTAATTAATTAATTTAATAAATTAAAATATTTAATTTATTTAAAAAATTTTATAATAAATGAAAGGATATTATGTTATATTTTTAGGATATAGGTTTAGAGTTATGTAATATTAGTATTTGAATTATAAATAATGAAACTAAACGTCTGAAAAGAGAGGAAAAAATATAAAATGAAGCAAATAAAAAAAGTATATTTACCATAAAGTAATAAGAATTAACAATAAAATATATAATAAATTAATTGAATTAAATAAAATGTTTAATTTTTATTTAAATATTTTATAATAAAAATATATTCTCTTATATCTAAATTGTAAACAATAATAAATAAAAGAAAGAAAAAATTATGTGAGTTATGAACCTTTGACAAAATCTGACTTACGATATATATTTAATTTAAAATATAATATTTAAAAATAATATAAAAATATTGATATGTTTCAAATAAATTTATTTTATTTGTAAAAAATTTTATTAATAAATGAGATATATAGTTAATTAATTCAATTAACATATACATTCTACATTTAACCTTTAATTTACTTAAAATATTTTTATTATAAAAAATGATTTGTGGAAGGAATTTTTTTTAAATAATAGTTTGCAGCATATATACATTTATTCTAAAAGTAGTCTAATAAGAAATGATGATATCACGACTATTATAATATTAAAAAGAATAAATTATTGAAATTGTCAATTAACTCATTATAAATTAATAATTATCCTATACCATTATAATTTTAATATAAAAATACTATAAAAAATGAATTAAAAAATTATATTAACAAATCAATAAAATTTATCAAATTTCAATTATGACTTTGTTAGGTAGGATTCTTTTTATAAATAACATCTTTTTTTCAATAATTTAATAAATATTATATTTTTCTTAAACTCCAATATAAATTTTATTTGATAAATAATTTATTAAATAATTTTTAATTAATTTAATTAAATTAATTAGGTAACTTATTAAATTAATTATTTTTAATATTCGATAATTAACCGTTTCAAATAACTGATTATCTCCTATAAACTAATTTTTTGAAAAACGCTGAACGCTAGGGCGTTTTACTTTAATTATTTCACACCAGCTTTTTACTTCACCAAAATACCCCTAATGAACTTCTGTATTTCCCCATCTGTCATTCCCAAAAAATGAAAATTCAATTTGCTCTCCTCTCTGCCAGCACGTCTCACTGGGTCTTGCAACCATCAAACCAAAGACCAAAGTAAGGCTTGACAAAACATAAAGTATCATGGTACCTCGTCCTCCCTTGGGGTAATGGAATATATTAATAATATTTAATATATAATAATATGTTATTTATAAAAAAAATTATTAATTAATATATAAAATTAAAATTATTAAAATAAAAATATTTAAATAATTTATAAAATATATTCATATTCTTATATATAATTTTATATACAAATAATTAATTATAAATAACTAATTTTATTAAATATTTTTATTTAAACAACTAATACTACCAGCTGCTCAAATCAACTAAGGTTCCGTTTCACGTAAATAACTGATAGTTGATAAGTTAACTGATAATTAATAACTTATAGTTAATAGCTGATAAATTAATTAAAGTATTTCATAAAATTAATTATTGAACTAACTGAAATTATAAAATAATATAAAAGGACATATCAATAAAAATATATATATAATTAAAATAATTTATATTTATTTAAAAATTATATTATATTAACGTAATTAAAAATTTTTAAATAAAAGTATAATTTTTAATATTTAATTAATTATATTTTATAAACTTATATATTTATTATTTTATTATAAAATTATAATTACTTAAAATATAATTAATTATATTTTATAAAAATTATTTAAATTTATATTAAAAAAGATATGAGATATAAATTAATAAAAAGAATAAATATAGATTTAGAAATAGTTTAAAAAAATAGTAGATTATAAGTTATAAACTACTTTAAGTAATTTATTAAATAAGAGCTTAAAAGTTATTTGAAGTAATTTATAAATTAGTATGAAAAATATTTTTAGAAATTAATTTATAACTTATTGATCAAATTAATAAATTAACTTATAATTTAATATAATTTTGAATTATTTAATCGCTATACTTGCAAAGACCATAATTTCTCTCTCATATTACCTAATCCATCTGATCAATCTATTTCTAGTTGTGTTTGTACTGCAGTCAATAATTCCAATCTTTCATTTTATTAAGATAAATTATCTAATGGTGAGTAGTTGGATAATATGATAAGATAATTTCCTACTTCACTACCGGGTATGGAGGTTTGCACCAAATGTTTACTCAATCAACTTCCTATGACTATCGTCTTTCAATTTGAAAAACTGTGTGTCCTTTCCGGCACATCCGATAACACTCCTGCGGATGTTTTGTCGGACATTCTACCTGAAAAAGCACCCCAATTGTCGCCCATCAGCTAGAAGAAACTGCGCTTGTAAAATCAGCTCATTAAAAGGTACACATATCCGCACAGTAGCTAGCTCTTGGACTTCCATCTGCGCAGACAGAGACAGAGAGTTATGGCCACGGAGGTGAATTGCTGTGGGACTAAATTCGCACTTTTCGTGGTGGTGATTATAGGATTGGTGTGCTTTGCGGGTTTAATGGCTGGACTCACTCTGGGTCTCATGTCTTTGGGTCTTGTTGACCTGGAGGTTCTCATGAAGTCTGGTCGTCCTCAGGATCGAATTCATGCTGGTATCCTTCGATTCCTTTTGCTTGGGGGTGTAGTTCGTGGTTTGCGAAGTTATTGTCCATGTAAAAATTGAAGCTTTCAGGCTGACATGGTTTATTTTGATGGCATGGTTGATATTTGGATTCTGGTGTGATAGGTATAGAGCAAGGCTTGCTTAATTTGGTTTTGGATACCCATTTTACTATTTTTTAATTTCATACAAGCAATTTTCTTATTTGGGTTTGTGATTCTTATATACCAATAAATTATTTGGATTTTAAGCTGAACTGCTATGTTTACAAACTTGCTCTTCTCGCGAGAGTATATTCAGAGATTTTTGGAATTTTTGGAATAGTGCCTCCAAAAATCTCGGAATTTTTTTTTAATTTTAATATATCACTAAATTAATAGTTAGCCTTCTGATTGCTCTCCATCCATTTCTACTTTGTCTGTCTTTGAGATGCCTTGACTGATAAAACTCTTGTTTTCTTTTTTTTTATTTGTAGGTTAATGATTTGTTTGTCAGGAAAATGGATCATTTATGTGTTTCTCTGGTTTGTCGTAGTACCAGAAATGTGAAATGCTTTGCAAAGCAGAATGAGCGCAAAGTTTTTGCTTGATGTATACAATCTGCATGAACGTTTTCTTCCTTCACTCCTCTTACCCCTCATTTCTGGCAGGCAAAATCTTTCCGGTGGTTAAGAACCAGCATCTTCTACTTTGTACGCTTTTGATTGGCAACGCTTTAGCAATGGAGGTGCTATCAGCTCTTACGGCTTCAATAAAACAAGTTTACGATTTTTATTATTATTATTATTTTGTATTGAACATGTTTTTGTTCGTCATAAAATCCTAATTCCCCCTCTCAATATCTTCACTTCAGACTCTTCCTATTTTCCTGGATGCGCTTGTGCCTGCGTGGGCCGCAATCCTGATATCGGTTACTCTCATCCTTATGTTTGGAGAGGTAATTTTTTATGAAATAATGAACAAGTTAGGTGGTATTTTTGTTTTGTAAAATGCCTTCGTCAGTAATCTCTCAGCTTTGCCTGATTCAATGCAATACTCCAGATATTGCCACAAGCAGTATGTACCCGTTATGGTTTGACTGTTGGAGCAGCAATGGCACCTGTTGTTCGTGTTCTTCTTCTAATTTTCTTCCCCATTTCCTATCCAATAAGCAAAGTGCGGTTAGAGTGCAATTATATGTATTATTATCATCATAGTTGAAAGTATAAAGTGCATCTAATGAGTGATGTCATCATTCCAGGTTCTTGACTGGATGCTGGGGAAGGGACATGCTGCTCTCTTAAGGAGGGCAGAGCTCAAAACTTTTGTAAATTTTCATGGGAACGAGGTATTACCTTATGTATTCTTATACTCTTCTTGACTTGGGGTTATAACTTATAAGTCTTCTGTTTTGATTCTTTCAATTTCACTCACTTTTTTATGGATGAATCTAGGCTGGTAAAGGAGGAGATTTATCGCATGATGAGACCACTATTATCACTGGTGCTCTTGAATTGACTGAAAGGACTGCAAACGATGCCATGACACCCATATCAAAGGCATTTTCCCTTGATTTGGATGCAACTCTAAATTTGTGGGTTTGTGAATTCTTTATTGTCCTCTCCATGATGTTTTCATCTTCTTTTGTTCTGACCTTTTGCTCTCTTTCTGAACCGAAGGGAGACACTGAATGCGATAATGACAATGGGTCACAGTAGAGTTCCAGTATATGCAGGAGAGCCAACAAATATTATTGGGCTTGTTCTGGTATTCCTCTTCCAATGTATTATAAGAATGACATTTTTGAGACTTGGTCAACGGCTGGCATGATATTTTCAAGAGTTTTGTCTATGATATTATTGGTCATTTTTGATAAATCTTGTACTCATTGTTATGGCTTGATAGCAGAGTAATAGTCATCTTTGATGTCGTCTGGTGTGTTTGACCTCTAGTATCCATATCAGTTTTTCCCCTTCATCCATTTATGATCTCAAGTACATAAATGCTTTATATTGGTTATAATATCCACTTGGACTTAGTGATTCCTCCACTTGTACATGCAGGTTAAAAATCTTTTAATGCTTGATTCAAAAAACGCAGTTCCTCTACAAAAGATGATCATAAGAAAGATTCCTTGGTAAATCCATTTTATTTACCTGTTATATTTGAGATACGATAATCTCAACTACGAAATTGGTCATCAGGATTTTGACCTATTTGTATATTTTTCTCAGTATGTTGATACTTCTTGGTTTTGAGTTGGTTTTTCTCTTCTTGCACTGTTTCCGAGAACATGCCTCTCTATGATATGCTAAATGAATTTCAAAAGGGGCACAGTCATATTGCTGTTGTGTATAAAGACCTGAATGATAAAAAAGGAAGCGAACAATTTGAGTTTAAGGACAGCTGTAAGAACGACGGAAAAAAAGTATCCTTTGATAAAGGTAAATGCATAAAGAAGTTAGAAAGAAACTGAAACTTTCCCCCCCTCTAATTTGTAATTGCCCTGTTGATGTTGCACTTTTTATTTTAACTGAGAGGATCTATATCCTGAGAATAATGAAGCTGCAGCTTCATTTTATTGTTAGCTTGTTTCCCAAAATCCTGTATGGTTTGTGATTGATATGTTCAGTGAATCTCCATTACCAAGCTGATATGACTTTTACTGCAAATGTAGGTGCCAAGACGGAGTAACGTGATTCTTCAACAACCATTGCTAAGATTGATGGGGATCCCCTGGTGAAGAAAAGTCCGCCTGCAACTGTGGCATATAAAAAACGACATAGAGGTTGTTCATATTGCATCCTGGACATTGAGAAGGCTCCCCTGCCAGCATTTCCATCAAATGAAGTGGTTGTTGGTGTTATTACAATGGAGGATGTCATTGAAGAACTTCTTCAGGTGAGATGCTTTAATGCACGCTACAGTTAGCACCGGCAACTTGTACCTATGTCAGTGGCACCATTTTCTTATGTTCTACATGCATAGTTTCATAGACATTTTTACATTATTGTTGAGGCTGCAACTGCGACCGTCATTGGCCATTTTTTAAGGCTTGGGGAAGATAATGGGTAGTGCTACTCTTCCAATTCTTTCTATATGGGGTTTCATCTTCATCAAATGTTCGCTTATTTCAGGAGGAGATATTGGATGAAACTGATGAATATGTCAATATTCATAACAAGTAAGTTTCAGGTTTTGTCCCCTCTATCTAATCCTAGCTTTGAAATTCTAATTCGAAGGCTACCAGTTTAGCTAGATGACTCTGAAGCAAGTTCACAAGGTGTTACTTATTTGTCCTTACCCAATTAAGCAAATTATCAATTATCTTGACAACGCAGGATAAAAGTGAACATGAATTCTTCCAAGGAGAATGCTGCTGACGCAAAGTTGATACAGCCGCCATCTCTCGACATCGGCGCAGCTTCATCTACGGCAGTTCCGGCTAACTGATCAACTTATCGAGTGCTACTTCTGCAACGTGCTCGCCTCCCACCATTGATCAAATTCTGAAAGCGAATCACTCAGGTCCCAATAATTCATCCACAAATGGAGCACCATAGACGATTCTCATGTGTATATATGTAAAAGTAATCTTGCATTTTAATCCTTTGACCAACTTTACTCTTTCACACACACATATATATATTGAAATTATTAGAATTTTTTAATTCAAATGATGTCTAATACTTTTAAATATTTCGTACTTTCTCTTTACAATTTAGGTTTTGATCTTTATATGTGTTCATATGCCACTGATAACGACTTTGACCAATTTTGGAAGAAGTAGATCACGGTTCTTTTAAAGCTGTATTTTTTTCCTAATAATTGTGATGTGATAAGGTAGTCAAGGGAGGCTGCACATTTGAATTTGAATAAAAGCCGGTAAAAGTCTGAAACTTAAATCTAATTTGTTGTATTCTTGTGACTAATTTTATAATTAACCGGCAATTTTAATTTTAAAAAGAGTAAAAGTTCATGCTAAGGTTGTGGGTCTTGGGATTTTTTTAATCAAAATAATTTAATAGATTTTTTGAAAGATTGAATATTTTATTATTAAATTATTTTTATTTGAAATAAATAAATTAAATTTAAAAAAGTTACATGAAACTTTTAAATATTTTTACCGTTAAATTATATTTAATATATTGATATTTTTAATTTTAGTTTTAATTTATTTATTTTAAGATTCAAAAATAATTCAATGATAAAATACTAAACTTTTTTAAAAGTGGAGCTCCTTATATATATTAAATATAATTTAATAATAAAAATATTTAATTTTTAAAAATTGAATTCTTATAACATTAACCTCAACTTTTTAAAAAGTTGCCGAATTCTTATAATATTATCTTTTATTTCCAATGAGGATGAAGAAAATGATCCAGATTATTTCATTTCAATATGTATTTATCAAAGTTGGATTCGAGGCCTTTTTTTATAAATATATCAAATAAGTTTTGGAGAAAAATAAATATACAATTTTTTATTTAAAATTATGAATTTAAATAAAAATAGTAAATTTTAGAATAAAATTTATATTATTATCTTTTAAAATAATAAAAAATAAAAGAAAGAAGAGAGAGCAGCCGAGTACCTACCACAGGAATTTGCACCTGCAACTTGACACGGAGTACTGAGATGCCGATTCATAATCTCAAGGGAAAACCTACACATCATATTTAACATTATCAGTAGGGTCTTAGTTTACTGTATTCAATGAAGCAAAAAGTGTAAAAAATGACTCGCATAGTTTGTTTTATTAATAATCTCTTCGTCTCAACTAATTTTTTTGGCATAATAGATAAAGTTTAGATTTTTTTATATAGTTTTTTTATTTATTTAAGGTAGAAGATCAAATCAAAGAGCAAAGGTTATGAAACTTATAAATTTAACAGTATATATATTTTTTAATTTCAATGCTAACCTCCTAATTAAATTATAAAATTTTACAAATTTTACTATCACTTACATTTTCTTCTTAATTTTTATTTTTACTTTATTTTTTTTACCAATATTGCAATAAACCATTTTGTCTTATAGTAATTTCACACTTGAAATTTTTTTATATATCCAAACAAAACAATTTCTTGTAAAAGTGACTTTTTTTAAATTACAATAAAAATTATAGATTTTTTTGTGTACTACCAAATGGAATAGATACTTATTTCAAAAATTAGATTATTAACAAGTTTTTCTCTTTTAATATGTGTCATTTCCAGAATTTAAATATCTATCCATCAATAATAATATATGCAATTCAATTTAAATATTTTTACGCTAATTGCAGAGTATTATTTGGTGCAATTTAAAATTTAAATTGCTAGTAAATATATATAAAATATATATGTGTTAAATAATGAGGAGGGATTAATGAAAGAATAAAATTTTTATGATGTTAAATTACATATCGTTATTGACATTATTAATATTTATGATATTTGTGTGATTTTATATCCAGGCTAAAGAAGCTGTGTTTGGGGTCGATTTCCACTTTGTTTTTTATTTTAGACGGAAATTTTTTTTAGACAATTCTACATTAATTGACTTTTAATTTTAGAGAAAAATTTTAACTACAGCTTATCACCTATTCGGATATTAGATTAAGGTAGATGAGTTTTGGATTACATTATGATTATGATATAATTAGGATTATGATTGTGATTATGATGATAATGCATAGCCAAAGGTGTTCTGTTTATGTCAAAGGTCACAAAAAAATATTAAAAAATAAGATTTGAAAGTTGATATTATATATTCATTCAATTAAATTTTATAAATTTATTTTATTATTTTATATTATATTTAATAATATTTTTTAATTTTTATTTAAAATTTAATTTCGGATTCCATTCGTGGGTCCGATTATGCTTCCAGCTGGCTAATTGACAATTTGGCATAGAGAAGTGCTTCCGTCGTTAAAAAATGCCTTGAGTTGGTAAATTCTCTCAGAAATTATCTTTCTATTTGATAATTGCAAAAAGGGGTGATCGCCCGAAGAGTGCGCAATGACCGGAATGTCGGAAGGAACCTCATTTTCTTACAGTTAAAACCAGCTGAGCTGACTGCTAAAATCAGCTCCGATGAATAGTTATCCACAACCTCTCTTTTCTTTCAATTTTCACTCAAAGCATCTTTCTTTCTAAGTCTCTCTCACCCCACCAACTAAAATCCACTCTAAATCACATCTGTTTCTACTTTCATCATTCACATCTACCGTCTCCATCCCACCTTAATAATTGACATTTCTTCTGCTAATCAAAAGCAAACCCATTTAAATCTCATTCTCAAACTCCAATTGAAGTGCAAGTCAAAGTATTTTCCCCATTTTGGAGCTCTCTACATTGTTGTTATTTTTTGTTTATGGGTGGATTTCTTTGGATCCCATTTTCCATTAGCAATTTTCATTTGCTTCCTCTTTTCTTATTGGATGTGAATTGGATACAGTTGCTTTAATCATCGATTACTGGGATTTGGATTGCAGTCACAGAGATGGCCACAGCTCGGTTGAGTCGCCAGGCGAAACGCCCATATGGGTTCTGTATTAAGATGACGGCCGTCACTGTATTGGGTCTATGCTTTATCATAGTTTGGTCCGTGTTTTCTTCTTCATCCACCTCTGTAACCATTCAAAGGGAAAGCTTTGACGATATTGCTGAACCCGTTTCTTCAAACAAGAGGGAAACGAGTTCTGGGATTCAAAAGAAGACCACGAAGCCAGAGAAGAGGGAGAATTCAACCAGGGAATATAGCAAATTGAAAGATGAATCTCACATACAAGATAAAAATAGGAAAAAGGTAAATGAGTCTGTGCCTGTGTCTTCCTCACACAGAGAAGCTAAGAGGAAAGATAGGAAAGGGGTAGTCCATGAGAAGAGACAAGGCCATAAGGAAAATAAAGAGAACCCTAATCAAGGTTCAGCAAATTCTGATAGCGAGGAATCGGAGAAGGAAAGGGAAGAAGAGCAAGAGGAGAGTGAAGAAGAAACAGATGCTGGGGACCAAGTATTGGATCAGGAAAGTGAAACGGATGTGGATGTCGATGGTGGCAACGACTTAGTTGAATCAGTAGATCAGGATTCTGCGATGTTGGAAGATGGAAGTGAGGAGTTGAAAAAAACAAGCAAGACAAAGATAAAAGGACCATTGTTTGATCCAAAAGCCAGCTATAAATGGAAATTGTGTAGCACTAGAAGCAAGCATAACTACATTCCATGCATAGACATGGAGGTTGCTAGTGGAAAGCTACATAGCTACCGTCACACGGAGAGGAGTTGCCCGAAAACGGCCTTAATGTGCCTGGTTCCTCTTCCCCATGAAGGATATGGGACTCATGTGCCGTGGCCTGAGAGCAAATTGAAGGTATATGAAGAAGAAATGAAGATGCTTAATTGTTAGGTGATTAAAAAGTAGGTTCCTTCTTTGTAATATCATGGCCATATCTTGTGTCAGTGCAGATATTGCATAAGAATGTTGCACACCCAAAACTAGCCGCATACATAAAAAGAAACAGTTGGTTGATGGAGTCTGGAGAATTTCTTGCTTTCCCCCAAAACCAGTCTGAGTTCAAGGGTGGTATTCTTCACTATCTTGAGTCCATTGAAGAGGTAAGCTTCCTGTTGGCTTAGAACTATATAGCTTTCTGAAGTGGAACCTCAGTGAGGGTACCTTTTTCTCAAATTAGAACGAAAGGATATAGGTAAGGAAAGAAATGTAGATTTTATTGAGTGGTTTTGATTTAGAAAGGAAAAAAAAATGACCTTGAGAAAAATTAGAATATAACAAGATAGTTCTTTTCTTGTATCACTCCATCAAATGCATTTTGATAATGATATTGATTTATTTGTTTTTAATATTAGGTAGGATTTTAGCTCTTGACATGTTGGTTTTTGTTAACCCTGATTGCATTTGTCCTTGGCAATGTTTTCAAATTTGTTCTGAATTTAATAGATGGTACCAGACATTGAGTGGGGAAAAAATATCCGTGTAATCCTGGACCTGGGATGTACAGATTCAAGCTTTGCGGCTTCTCTACTAGATAAGGGTGTTCTAACATTGTCACTAGGCTTGAAAGATGACCTTGTGGATCTAGCTCAGGTGGCTCTTGAGCGAGGTTTTCCTGCAGTTGTGAGCCCTTTCGGTAGAAGGCGGCTTCCCTTTCCTAGCGGTGTGTTTGATGCTATACATTGTGGGGGTTGCAGCATACCTTGGCATTCCAGTGGTAAGCTACCTTTTCCCTGTCCTTCTATATGTCCTTTTGTGTTTTTTCCCTCTCTTTTTCAAATATTTGATATCATCTGTTCTGATAAAATTAACTGCATTCTGTTTCTTCTGTTTTAGGGGGTAGGCTTCTTTTAGAGATGAATCGGATATTAAGGCCATCTGGATACTTTCTTCTGGCTACTAAACACGACAGCATTGAAGAAGAAGAAGGTCAGCTTCATATTGTTGAATAAAAAATGTACTCACAGCTGGAACAATGAAAGCATTTCTGTTTTCTTTCGTGGTATGTTTGGGAGTTAGGAGGGAAATGGAAAGGAAGACAACAATAGAGAATGGAAGAGGCAAAGAAAGGAAGGAGGATGGATAGTTAAGAGATGATTTCCCTTCCTCTTATTTGAATGTTAAGAAAATCCTTCAAAATACCCCAAATTGAAGGATCACAAAAATACTAGTGTTGAAGGGTGCTGGAAGGTTTTGGAAGATTAGTCATATTCCCTCATTTCCTTTCCTTCCTTCACTAAAACTTCCAAATAATAAAAAGGTTATTGTGGTTTTTATGGTGCTTTTTGCTTGATATGGTAAACTAGGTCCATGTTTATTTGAGGTATGGTTATGCCATTGAACCATTAATGTCAGTTCCTATTTAAAGAAAGCAACAATAATGCAATCAGACCTTGTTGTCTTTTGCTGTATCTCTCATGCTATATGTGTTTGTCGTATTTCCAAAACCGCCCTCTCTTCCAGTTTATTCCTCTCTGGAATAGAACAAAAGGTCAGCCAGCTTAACATCTAAATGATCCAAAAACAATATATTCTACGCTGCCCCTGGATGTAGTACTGGTTTTCATTTTTTTAAGGAATTTTAAACAAATAATGGGATTTGGAATTACTTTTTGGGGATATTTGGCACTTTTTCTGCATAACCTGCCAATTGCCATGCATTAGAATTTATAAGTAATAGTAACACATTTTTCATTCCAGCAATGACCTCATTGACGGCATCTGTTTGTTGGAATATTTTGGCACATAAAAGTGATGATGTTGGTGAAGTTGGTGTTAGAATATATCAGAAGCCTGATTCAAATGACATATATGAACTGAGGAGGAAAAAGATTCCACCTCTTTGCAGAGAAAATGAAAATCCTGATGCTGCCTGGTATGCCTTTGTATTATTACTTTACAAAATTAATATTATATCTTTAGCCGTGAGGCCTGTGACCTATTTTTTCCCATTTGCATTGATAAAGAGAAAATCATTCAAATAAGGACATCTAATACGAATTTGCATGGCAGTGTAATCTCTAATTGAATCTGGATTCTGGGTTATTGCTGATTACTGTGTTTATACTTAGTGTTGATGATTTGAGCTTCAAAGAAAATCAATGCAATGAATTCCTTCATTGGATTTGCATGCATCGTTGAATTTGTTCTCTTGAGCACAGGTCAATCTATGTTTAAGGTACTAATTGTTTATGGTAAATTTAGTTGCTTCCTTGTGATGTAAACAGGTTTGTTGACTGTATTTCTCTAATTTTATAGTGGGACTGGTTTGTTTGCATCTTAAGCTTTCATAACAATAAGCAGTTCATCAATATTATCTGAGTAGGTATGTTCCAATGAAGACTTGTTTGCACACGATTCCATCAGCAATTGAACAACATGGAGCAGAGTGGCCTGAGGAATGGCCCAATAGGCTTACGTCTTATCCTGAATGGATGGGGAATAAAGAGAAACTGATTGCAGACACCAACCACTGGGAAGCTATTGTCAACAGATCATATCTCACTGGCTTGGGCATTGACTGGTCAAGTATCCGGAATGTAATGGATATGAAAGCCATTAATGGAGGGTATGTGAACAAAGCACTTATTTTGTGCTTTAAATTGGAAGCCTCAGGAGATGTAGATAATAATGGAAAGTTAGTTGCCATGAAATGCACAATGTTTTTTTTTCTTCCTTCTATTGCATGTATTTTCCATCTGTCGAAAATTTTTTATTTCCATCTTTAGTGGAATTAATGATGATAATTCCCATGTGAAAATGCAGTTTGGCTGCTGCTCTTTCTCAACAGAAGGTCTGGGTGATGAATGTAGTCCCTGTTCATGCCCCCGATACACTTCCTATCATATTTGAGCGTGGGCTTATTGGTGTGTATCATGATTGGTGCGAGTCATTTGGCACTTACCCAAGAACATATGACCTTTTGCACGCTGATCATTTGTTCTCGCGGCTGAAAAACAGGTTGAAGTTGACATCTTCCTTGCCTTCTGTTTTATTTATCTCATGTTCTTCAATGACTAATCCTAATTCTTAGGAATCATATTACTCAGTGAAGATCTGCCTTTTATTTCTTCTGGTGCTTGTGTGTGTATTTCCTCTTTAAGCCTACATTCCCACCTCACCCATCTGGGATGCCATCATGAAAGTAGTTGCATACATGCCCTAAAGTCATGCATGATATATGCAAACATGGAAGTGAAAAGCTTTGGATCCTGTTTGGTAATTAGCTTATTGCATTTGAATAATTTAAATAAGCATCAAAGTAATTTACAAAAATACGCTAACCTCCTTTCCCTAATGTGAGCTAGCTCAGTCAGTCAGATTAAATTGTTTTGACATAAAGGTCCAAATCCTTGGTGATGGAACAACTTATGTATCTCCTAAATCTTTTTCTACCGTGGAAAGAAAAAACAGAACAATCTAAACTTCTTTTGTGCCTTTTGTCTCGTTCGTCTTGTCTTGCATGTGTTTTTACATGTCAATATTTATGCTACGAAGTACAAACTCTTAATATCCTACCTTATTCACAGTCCACTGCGCTTCAAATTCAGATCATGAGTTGTGCATCTGCAGGTGTAAGCAGCCAGTATCCATTGTTGTTGAGATGGACAGAATCTTAAGACCGGGAGGTTGGACCATCATACGTGATAAAGTTGAAATTCTAAATCCGTTGGAGCAAATATTAAGAAGCCTGCACTGGGATATCAGAATGACTTTCGCTCAGGACAAGGAGGGAATCTTATGTGCCCAGAAGACTATTTGGAGGCCTTAAAAATTTCTACAAGCTGCAATTCTTATCTTTTTTATTGCCTCCATCTAAACAATTCCACTTGTCCCAATTTTTTATGAAAATTTTGAATTCTTTTTGTTTTTTTTCCCCTTTTCTTTTCTCATTCTGGCTGTGCTTTTATTTCCAGCCTCCACAGAGTATCACTATTCTGATCTGTACTTAGTGAACTCAAGTTTCTGTTTCATCTCTAGTGCATTTATTTTCTCACTTTCATTCATGTTCTTTAAGTGGCCTCAATTTGTTTATTCTCATAATGTAATGAATGGAAAAAGCGGAAGTTTATAATAAAATGGAAAAGTTAGTTGCATTTAAACTTATGCAATCAAGTGTGCAAAGGATACACTCGGAAATTTCAAATAAATTGCAGCAGATTGTTCAATCCTGCTACTGCATGTTTAATATGTTGATTTGGTTAGGTGGAAAAAATTTTCAGTAGCAATAATTTCATCGATTAATACTTGTAGTTATTAAAAAAAAAGTAAAAAATTAAGAGGTGAATTCTATAGAGTCTCAAGAATTTTAAAATTCAAAATGATATGGTATTTTTCAAATTTGTAAAATTGAGATTGTTTGGTCATATATATTAAAAAATAAAGTTATAATTAAATAATTTTAATTTAATGATTTTAAAGTTTGCTAAATCATTTTGGATTTTAAAATCCTAGGTATATCATAGCAAATATCATAATAAAATAACAAAAAAATGTTTTATTTAATCTATGTTATACACAGAAGGGTGAAGGAAAATAAATTTTTTTATGTGAAGAGGGAGTTGCTTCCCCTCTATTAAAATACCATGTATTATTTTTTATTCACAAAATATATAATTCTTCCATTATTTATTATTTATTGTATTTTTTTTAAAAAAAATATCTTTCATTTTAAAATTTTAATAAAGTATCAAATATTATTTTTTTAAATTTTGCTATTTATTTTCACTAATAAATACTTTGTTATCCTTATTGAAATGTATCAATATATTTATTTTATTACAATTTCTTTATTTTTCACCGTCTTGAATTTTATATATGATGAAAGATTAAATGATAATTTTTAAAAATTTACTAAAAATAAATAAATAAAATTATTTTTTAATATTTATAAAATTAATTAAATGCTAGAATAAAGAATAAAGTGATTTGAACTTTAAAATCATCCCAATTTGCCTTGAATGGGGATCCATAGGGACTGCACCGTGGGACGCGGGACTGAGGAAATTTTCGACAAGCTTATGTCGTTCCAAATTTTGGGGATGGATCAAAAAACATAGTCCCACCCAGTCACGCCATGCTTACCCTGTGCTTTATTTTTATTTTGTAATAGATAATATATTTTAAATAAAAATAATTAAGTATTTTCAAATTATAAGTTTATAAATTTATTAAATTTTACATGTATCAAATATCATAAACAATTTCATGACGAAGGACTTGAAATAAAAAATTAAAAATGACTGCTGATTATATAAGAATTTAAAACTTTGACTAAAAATTTATTTTGATTTCTATAAAATTAAATTTTTATTAAATTTATTTTTAATTAAAATTTTATATCGATTTAATTTATAAATTTAAAAATTCTTAAATTTTAATTTTTTATATATTAATTCAGTAATTATTCTATCTCATATATGAAATGATTAAAATTTAAAATTTTTTAATTTTTATAAAAAATAAATTAATACAAATTTTTAATTATGAATAAAATGAATGAAAATTCAATTTTATAAAAATTAAAATAAAATTTTAATTTAGGACTTTATTTACTTAATAATTATATATGAATCTATAACATTTACTTTCAAATTTTATATTAAAAAAATGGGGGATTCTATGTTACCCATGGGGGTTCCAAACCCATGGGTATGTGGCTAAATTGGAGCCATTGGATGAGTTGACCAAGTCAATGGCTTCACTCATCCAATGGCTCTAATTTAGCCACATACCCATGGGTTTGGAACCCCCATGGGTAACATAGAAAGCACCTAAAAAAATCCTTTATTTTTTATAATTGTCTATATACGTGCTTGTGAAGCTTTCATGTCATGTGGAACATAGGAATTGGACGAATTTTATTTAAGACGATGAGCATAGTACAAGTCAACAGATTATCCTCCAGCCATAGAGCACGGGGATGAGAAGACAGACTTGTCAGTATATCAGTATAATTAGAGGTTCTCTGATTGATACGATAAATTCCATATAAAATTAAATTTTTTATGAAGTAATTTTTTATATTATTTTTTTAAAAGAATTTAATATTATTTGGTTGATATGAAGGAAGTCACATATTCCAAAAAAATAAATTTTTATATTTTATTTAGTTCAACTTTAAATTTCTTAGGAAATAATAATGAAATGACTACAATACCCTCAATAATAATTTAATATATATTAATAGATATAATTAATTTTAAAGAGGTGGTAGTGCTGAATTTTTTTTTAAATAGATTCCAATTTTATGATTTATGAAGGTTATATACCAAAATTATCCTTTTTTAAATTGTAGGAATGCGGTGGTGAATTAGAAATTTTAAAAAGCTATAAATTTTTCATTAGTTAATCAATTTTTGCATATAACTACTCGTTTTCATATGATCTTTCAACAGAAAATAATAAAATATGAGTTTGACGAAGTTTACTTAGTTAAAAATGTATAAATTGAGATTAAAATTTTGAATAATCATAACTTTATGCTCGGTTATCCATTTTAAGTGAATTTTTTTTTCATGTAACTTTTCGATATTTATGTGCTTGCAAAAGCTAAAGGCATTTTGCCCACTTTGGTTTAACAAAAAAAAATCTTTTTCAATATTTTTTTATTTTTTTATTTTCTTATTATTTTTTTAATTTTGATCTCATTTTTATTAATTCAAATTTATTCAAATCTCATATTAAACTTTTGCTTCCTAACTCTTTTAGTGTCTAGTAGTATTATAATAATTTTTTAATAAATAAAATTATTAAAAAATAATTTATTACTATTTGTAGACTAAATTGTAACATATTACTGTTTCAATCCAATCCAAAATAGTAACATGTTACTGTTTTGTTCTAAAATAGTAATACTAACTAAAAATCTCAAATAAATGAATAAATCATGTTTAATTAATAACTAAACTGTCAAATAATAGCATGTTAATATCTATTTTTTAGATAATAATATGTTACTATTTAATTTCAAAACAGTAACATCAATAAAAAAATTTAAATAAATGGATAAATCAATTCTAATTAACAATCAAATTATCAAATAATAGTATGTTCCTATTTAATTATAAGCCTAATTAACAATCAAACTGCCAAAGAAAGGGATGTTACCGTTTCGTTCTGAAATAATAACATTAATTAAAAATTCAAAATAAATGGATAAATTAAGTCTAATTAACAACCAAATTGTCAAATAATAGCATGTTTTGTTTGTTCTCTATATAGTAACACGTTACTGTTTATTTTCAATCTTAATTAACAATCAAACTGTCAAAGAAGAGGATGTTACTGTTTCATTCCAAAACAGTAACACTAATTAAAAATCTAAAATAAATGGATAAATTAAGTCTAATTAACAATCAAATTGTCAAATAATAGCATATTACTGTTTGTTCTTTAGACAACAATATGTTACTATTTCTTTCCAATCTTAATTAATAATCAAATTGTCAAAAAATAGGATATTATTGTTTCGTTCCAAAATAGTAACACTAACCAAATTATCAAATAATAATATGTTACTGTTTGTTTTCTAGACAGTAAAATAGTAACATGTTACTGTTTCGTTCCAAAATAGTAATATTAACTAAAAATATGAAATAAATGGATAAATCAAGTCTAATTAACAATCAAATTATCAAATAATAGCATGTTGCTATATATTATCTAGACAGTAACATATTACTATTTCGTTCTAAACTTAATTAACAATCAAACTGCTAAAAAAGGGGATGTTACTGTTTCATTTCAAAATAGTAACTCTAACTAAAAATTCAAAATAAATAGATAAATCAAGTCTAATTAATAATCAAATTGATAAATAATAGCATGTTACTGTTTGTTATCTAGACAGTAACATATTACTATTTTATTTCAAAACAGCAATACCAATTAAAAATTTCAAATAAATAGATAATGTCATATTATTGTTTGTTCTATAGATAGTAATATGTTACTATTTTATTCTAAAATAACAACATCGAATAAAAATTTTAAATAAATAGATAAATTAAGTCTAATTAATAATCAAATTGTTAAATAATTACATGTTACTATCTATTCTTTAGATAGTAATATGTTATTATTTAGTTCCAAGCTTAATTAATAATCAAACTGTTAAAGAAGATGATGTTATTATTTCATTCCAAAATAGTAACACTAACTAAAAACTTTAAATAAATGGATAAATTAAGTTTAATTAATAATAAAATTGTAAAATAACAGCATGTTACTGTTTATTCTCTAAACAAACAATAATATGTTACTGTTTTATTCTAAAACAGTAATACCAACTAAAACAATATTCACGAAGTGAAACTTGATAATCAATTAAAAGGATAAAATTAGTATTAATTAATTTTAGCAAGGATATTTTTTATATAAATTAATTAAAAATACAGGAAATAGAATTTACCTAGAAGGAGTGGATAATTGTTTTCTTGTATTTTATGAAAAATATAATATTTTAAAAAGTTCTATTTCCTCCCATTTGTATAACCAAATAATTTTATGGTTATCTATTTCCTAAAAAATATAATTTCTTATATTTTTGTTGTAAATCAAATGACACCTTACCCTTTTGCTTATATAAATAAATTATATTTTTTTATATTGGACCCTAAAACTTTGTTTGGATGAAGTGAAAGAAACGAGAGAGGAGAAAGGAATTTTTCAAGTTTTCCTTTTTCTTGTATTTGGATGGAAAGAAAAGAGGAAGGAAAGAAATATTATATGCTAAATTTGTAATTAATTTTTTTAATAATTCAAATTTTTAAAAAAATTCTTCTATTTTCTTTCCAATTTGAATTGGAAAATTTTGTCTTCTTTCTCCCCTAGGGTAAAAGATGTAAATTTTACATTTACTTAAAAAAAAGACTTTTTTCTGAATGGAAAGGTGGATAATTTATCGGCTTAAGGCCCAATAAGGAAATGTTGAGGACTTCCTTTGGGGATGATCGGATTCGGCCCATGTGTAACTGAAAAAGTTTTCAGCCCATTGGACCTGGAAATCAAATTACGGCACATCAAATCAAAAATCATTTCCCCAACGGCGTGGCTTCATCTTCCTCCTCAGTTTGTCTTCGCCACCGTGACTGAGCGCCTCTCTACGGCGCCCATGACACCCACCGATCAGGACTAGTTACTTTCCCTAACGAAGGCCAGAATTAGAATAAGAGAAACTCAAACATGTCCTTATCCTCAGTCCCAACTCGTCTTACGCTTCTTGCTCTTTTCTCCGCGACCACCTTCTATTGTCTATACAAATATCGCCGTCTTCGAAACCTTAAACTCTCACTATACCCTAATTCAGCTCTTTCCACTGCTAGAGGAAAGATCTTATTCATATCTCAAACTGGCACTTCTAAGGCCCTTGCGGAGCGTCTTCATGATTTGTTGGCGGCGAATGATCTCGTATTCGACCTCGTCGACACCAAAGACTACGAGCCCGAAGACCTTCCTAAGGAAACCTTAGTTTTCATTGTAGCTTCAACCTGGGAAAATGGAAAACCACCTTCAAGTGCTAAATTTTTCGCAACTTGGCTCGCTGAAAGTGCCAAGGATTTTAGAGTGGGTTCGTTGTTGCTCTCAAAGTGCAAGTTTGCAGTATTTGGTGTCGGGAGCGGAGCGTATGGAGACACTTTCAATGCGGTTGCGAGGGATTTCGCGAGGCAGATGAGGGAATTGGGTGGCATTGAAATGCTTCCTGTATGGGAAGGGGATGTTGATAGAGGTGATCTAGATAGTGTTTTTGATCGTTGGTGTTCAAAAGCAATTGGATTTTTGAAAACTAGTGTTTTAGAAAATGGTGGAGCTTTAGAATCCAGTGTTGGTGGTGAGTGTAATACTCCAAGTTTTGAGGAGTACGAAGAAGATTCTGATGATGAGGGCGATATGGAGGCTGAGATTGTTGATCTTGAGGACATTGCGGGTAAAGGCCCTTCGAGGAAATCAGTCCCACTAGAGAAGACTAACGGGACATCAAATGGACCAAGAGAAATGGTGACTCCGGTGATTAGAACAAATTTAGAAAAGCAGGTATGTATACGTTTGCTAAATCACAATCTATATTGCACAGTAACTAAGATATCCCATTGGTCGCTGGCAGACTAATGAATTTTTGTAATCAAATTCTTCTTCTTGAATAGTTATATTTTATTAGCAATTGGACTTTCCAAGATATGGTGTAGGCTCTTGTATTAATTTGTTTTCTTCAAATAATACCCGTTTTGCAGGGATACAAAATTATTGGTTCACACAGTGGTGTTAAAATTTGTAGATGGACTAAGTCACAGCTCCGAGGTCGGGGTGGTTGCTACAAGCACTCGTTCTATGGCATTGAGAGTCATAGGTAATTATGACTCGATTGAATATTGGTCTTGATCCCTAGTTTCTTTTTTTGGTGATGTTCCTTTATTTCGTGCTTGTTTAGTTCACTGTGCTGTCTTACGTCTTGTAAGTTATACTTTCTTAAATTGAAAGAGGAATTTCTGTGTGTAAGGCAAGCCCAGGCTCTATTGCACTGGCACACACTGACTTAAAAAAGGAGAAAAAAATGGAAACAAATAGGGCATTTAATTTATGTTCTGATCACATACCATGATCTGCAGTTGAAAGCATTATTAATCTTTTCTTCATCCCCTCCTAGAAGACATAATTATGAATAAGGAGGGGTGTTAACCTTATCACCCTACCGTGGGCTTTGGTAGTGTAACTGGTATTTGTGTTGTTTCCAAAGGTGGATTTGTTATTTTTGTATTTATGTCCCTTGTATTTTTTCCCCCTTTTGTTTTTAATCTTGTTTGTACTTCAGCTGGCAATTTAACTGTCTCAAACTTTGAGTGAAACAGGTGCATGGAGGCAACTCCTAGTTTGGCATGTGCAAATAAATGTGTTTTCTGCTGGAGACATCATACAAATCCTGTTGGGAAGAGTTGGCAGTGGAAGATGGATGATCCAATTACGATTGTAAATTCTGCTATAGATCTGCACACAAATATGATCAAGCAAATGAAAGGAGTTCCTGGTAATTTTTTGTTTCTGTGTCATTGCCTGTAATTATATCAAAGTATGAGGCTGCTGTCAGATTGATGGACCTAAACATAAGGAAATAGTTCTTAGTCATGTCATATGTTCCATTAGTCGCTGCTCTCATTGAAAATCTTGATCACCAAGACAAACTTGAATTATGCTCTCACCTAAACATAAGGAAATAGTTCTTAGTCATGTCATATGTTCCATTAGTCGCTGCTCTCATTGAAAATCTTGATCACCAAAACAAACTTGAATTATGCTCTCACCTTAGGCTTATGCATCTCTAGTGTCAAATATTTGGTAGTGGTTGCCTTGGCATTTGGAGGCTGAATTCAATCAGGAGTGCACCTGCATATATTTGTGTATGTGGGAGTTTGATTGTCTCAAATCAAGACTAGTCTCTGTACATTTCCTTATTGGCATCAATTCTATGGGCGATTGGCCCATTATCCAAGTGATTATTCCAGTCTGTTATTCAGGGTGCATAAGCTCTCTTTAATGTTTTAGTGTAATTGGTTTTTACTATGATGAGATTGCAGAGGGAGACACATGGTTCATGTCTTCATGATCTCCTGATCAGTTTATGTTGGAAATCATATTACAATATAATTTGCAATTTGCATACACTATGTTAGTTTCCCAAACCGAAGGGGCAAACAAAGCACTATTAAACAAGGTCTACCTCCATGGCATTCCAACTGATGCAGAGTACTGAGAGAATTGAACTCAGTACAGTACTCTTCGGCGTGTTTTTGCATGATTAGGACCAAAATTGATCCATCATAACCAACAGATGTCTTTTCTTGTAGGAGTTACCTTGGAGCGATTAAACGAAGGTCTCTCTCCACGACATTGTGCATTATCACTTGTTGGCGAGCCGATTATGTATCCAGAGATAAATGCACTTGTGGATGAGCTCCACAGGAGGCGGATTTCAACATTTCTGGTGACAAATGCACAGTTTCCAGATATGATCAAGTCAATGAAGCCTATCACCCAGGTTTGGGGCTTTCACTTTTTGACCAAATTAACCATATATGTTAATCATGCAAGCCAGATTGAATTTTCTTGTTTGACTCTTGCAGTTGTATGTCAGTGTAGATGCTGCAACAAAGGACAGTTTGAAAGCCATTGATAGGCCACTTTTTGGTGATTTCTGGGAACGATTCATTGTAAGGATCTAGTTCTTTGAATAACAAAAATTGGAAGTGCATTTAAAATACTAAGTGACGAACATAATTAAGTGGTGGTAGGGACAAAAACTATATATATTTCATCACACTCACACACATACACATTCTTCCAACAACTCTAGAATATCTTTATATGTTTTAGGATCATGGATTCTTTTACCTATAAGTTATTCATCTTGGAAGCAAAGATGTTTTAGGTTAGCATTTCTAATTTCCTGTGCTTTTTTTTTTTTTTTTTGGCCACATACTGCATATGTTGTGATCTTGATCATCAACTTGACTTTCCTATTTTATTTAAAGATTTACTTGACCATCCTAGGATTCCTTGACTGCTCTAAGGGAGAAACAGCAGCGGACTGTCTATCGGCTGACCTTGGTGAAAGGTTGGAATACTGAAGATATAGATGCTTATTCTAAGCTCTTTAATATCGGAAAACCTGACTTTGTCGAAATCAAGGGAGTTACATACTGTGGCTCGTAAGTTGTCTTCCTTCCCTTTCTGCTGTACAGAGCTTCTTGTGTCTGCAGCGTTGTTGCTGAATGACAACAATAGTATTTTCTCAGGTCTGCTGCATCAAAACTGACCATGGAAAATGTCCCTTGGCATACTGATGTGAAGGCTTTTTCAGAGGCCCTAGCTCTGAAAAGCGAAGGGGAGTATGAAGTTGCATGTGAGCATGCACATTCATGTTGTGTCCTCTTGGCAAAAACTGACAAGTTCAAGATTGCAGGCAGATGGCATACATGGATTGATTATGAGAAATTTAATGACCTGGTTGGTCTCCTACTGTTCATCAGACCGTATTTGGATTATTGTTTTTTCCTTCAAAAGATTTATCTCAATTAACATGCAGGTGGCATCTGGAGGAACTTTTGATAGCAGAGATTACATGGCTCCCACACCATCCTGGGCTGTATTTGGAGCAGAGGAAGGCGGATTTGATCCGGGACAATCAAGATACAGGAAAGAGAGACACCATAAATCAAGTCGCTGATCAGTCAAGTTAGCATTTCAATAGCCTTGAACTCCCAACCTCTAACCCCCCATTTTGTATTTGGATCTTTTCTCTTCTCAATGTATAACTTGATAGGTTATACAAACGTTATTTAGCACAGTATTGCAATACATGACTGTATACATGACCGTATAAATAGGTACAATCATCTTAAAATTTTCCCAATTCAAGGCCGTTTCAGGGAGGCAACACAGCGTATTTCTTCATTCACCACCAAAAAGATTGATTGGGAGCGATTAGAGATATATCCTGCCGAATTTTCTGTATGCCCTGCAGCTGTTTTGCTTGAAAGTTGAAACTAAAGTTGGAAATATATAATTGGAATCATCTCAGTGCTCCCGATTGATGACTGTATTTGTCTTCTGTTCCTTCTGTAATTTGTTTTGATTTTCATGTTGGTTTATATAGTCGTTATTTATTCAGACCACACCTCCTTAGTCCTTAAGAGGTCAGAAGTTGTTTTTTCTTTTTTTGGGGGCGTGGGGGGGGTGGGGTGGGGTGACACAGTAGATAATCCTGAATGCTTGAGCCTGTCTGAATCTCAATAGTGTTATTTGTACGCTTATTTTGTATTCCTTGCCTCCCCAACGTGGGAATCTTTACATCCTTTTTCTCTAGAGAGGGGATTTCCAACGCGTGGTGGATAAACTTAGGATTTGTCATCATACGTTCCTTTGAAAAATTTTCAAAACTATTCTCCTTTGCATAGTGTGAGGTTCCCACTTTTTGTTGACTTCAGTGTTCATTACGGAAAGTGTATGATATGCATACAATTTTTGAAAGGTACCAAGCTTTTCTTAAGACCGAGTCCCCCGAGTTCCATTCTCTGATTTATATACTTTGTAATATTTTATTTATGGTCAAAAAATTTTTGAGGCAGGGTTTATGCTTGGTATTTGATTAAACACCTTTTTTATTTTGTCCTTCACTAACAGCTTAATTTGAATTAATTTAATTATTCAAAAACTAGTGTAGTTTATCATTAGAATAGAAAGTGATGTCAATATTTTTTTAACACCCTGATAACAATAAATTTCTTCCAACAACGGTATTTTTATTAATCAAACTCAAGACTTTTTAATTGAATTTAGAATACGTTGGGATTCAACTTTCTATATTGAGTCAATCAATTGTTGATTGAATAATTTTATTAATTTCATTTATTTTGATGAAAAATATTTTTTATAAAAATATTATTATGAATTGTTAATATAATAAAAAATATTCAATATATTTCTTGGTAAATATAAAAATTTAGTGGAAGATAATTTATTTTTCAAATAAGTTTTTTTTCTCATTATTATAACTCTGAGTATGCTTTTTTAGTAATAAGGTATAAAAATAATAATTTTTTATTCATACAAGAATATATAAGAATTTCTTATAAAAATATTTTTTAAAAAATAAACGAACCCTAAATATAATACAATAATTCAATAAATTAACTTATATTTAAATTTTGTGAATAGCAAAATATAATCATCAGCAAGCGAGTAAGGCCGACTTTCGGTGTCGATACCTCGGCTGTACTCCATCCGGTACGTTCTGATGGTCATTTTGCAAGCTGTTCATTGACCTTACAAGATGTTGACATTTCAGAATTAGGGCACCAATTTTCCCTCCATTTCTGGGACACTGCATTTACGCTTTTCCATGCACCTATTCACACACTCCTGTTTTTCCTTTTTATTTCAGACACATTTTCACACTAATGCTACCGTGCTCCTGGCTATTACCTCCTATTATCATCAATCCGCCAGCTTGCTTTTGGACCACTTTTTGTTTTTTATTACCACCTAACAGGTATCAGCCCCTTGTATCTTATGTCCTCCTTTTCCATTATTTTATGTTGTCAATCTAAAACCCAAGTTGTAGTTAATTTGTTGCAAATAGCCTTGTTCTTCGAGAAATTTATTGGATTAATGCTTTATTTTATGGTTAAAGTTATTATTTGTTTTGTTTATACTCCAAGACTACATACGCTCTTTATCTCTTCCAACATAGAAGCCACCGGAGGATGCTATCATTTATAAATATAATTTTTTTTTTGGTTGACGTTGCACGTTCGTTGAACATGGCATATTTATCATTGGATTCCCCTAGAGAAAATCGGAATTTTCTTCATGGCTTACATCTATTTTATTTTTAAGAAAGACTTCTAAAAATATTTGCTTTTTACTGACATAAAGTGGGATTGAAAGTTTAGAGCAATGCCCAAATTCTCAATGACGAAACTATACACAATTCTTAACGGTGATTAATAAATAGAGCAACAGGTCTAAATTTAATCTTAAGTGAACTGCTGATGATTGATTGTTTCAGTGCAAATAACCTAAATTCTAAGACATTTCAAATTTAATAAATTATCTTAAATTCAATCTTTAAAAATTAAAAATAATTGATTAGTTCCGTAATAAGTCTTGTATTAAAACAATTAAAAAAATGAGAAGGCTCGTGTCAACCAACATGGCATACTCGAACTTTTGAGAGGGGGGAAAAAATCTAATTTTGTCACTATTTTTCCAGTTTTAATATATTTATTTTTCCGAGTGAAAAAGCCTTTGAGATTATGTTCTGTTTCATCAATTCATAATAAAAGAACCACTGTAGTTGTGGGACGTCCTTTCTTCCGTGTGTAATGCGCAGAAAGTCGGCACTGAGGTCGCTTCATCCCAACTCCCTCGACAAACGCGTCTCCTTCACGCCCGACATCGGTCTCAGTAGCATAGACAAAGCCGCCCACTCATTGGTCCAATAAGGCGGCTGCTACGATCTCATTGGCGCGTGCAGCTCACGTGCCCAAAGACAGCATGAAGAGGCCGGCTTCTGCAACAGCGTCTTTTTGTAACAACACAGAGCTGACGATGACTCACCTTACTGGCACCAACTCAGCCATCCACAGTCTTTCTTCTTCTTCTCCTACATCATCTTCATCCTTCTCATCACATTCTGCTTATTTTCTGATGCAACTTACAATTTAAGCCTTTTAATCATGCATCTAATTTAGCTATGATAAATAAATCACAAGTTCTGGAGGCAGGCTAACAAGAGAAGAATCCATGTTGTTACCATTTTTCTAAGCAGAATTCATCAGACAAGACAATATTAGTAAGGAATCAAATAAGAAAGGACAATATCGGATAATAGAAAACTACTGCAAGTGTAGTTTTTGAGTTTGTTTACCCTCTGTAAATAGCAGAGATCGATTGAAAAAGATGTATAAATAAAGAAGTTAATCGATGACAATCATGGGTTAGAGCAAGATAGATATACCATTAGCACAGTGATCATAGGATATAGCCAAGAACTTCAAAGAAATCGAACATGTTTCTACCTTTGTTTTCCGATACTATCGTTTTTTTTTCCTTTTAACATTAATCACTCGACAACATAACAAACCAAGAAACACAATAATTTTTCCCCCCCAAAAAAATAAAAAAGCAGAGAAAGAAAGTGTGAGAGATTAAAAAGACTAATCATTAGCCGATGAGGGTTTCTAACTGCTTTTTCTGGGCTTGCTTTTCCGCCTGGCTCTGCTTCTTGATGGCTGGCCTTTCGATAGTTTTTCCTCCTCGGAAACTACTTGCTCCTTTGTGGTTCTTATGCATGCTGCAGATTCCTCTTGTTCTTGCTGCCGTTCCTCGCTGGCTTTAGCCTTTTTTAATGAAGTTTCCGTACCTTGCGTTGCTTCTTCTCCAATCGGATGCTCCTTTTTCTCTTCGGTTTCTGTAATATTCTCTATGATCTTACGGGGCCTGCCTCTTTTTCGAGGAAGCTGAGGTTGAGTTTGTTGCTGTTTGCTCTCTTCTCCGGTCGATGAAGCTTCAGCTATTGCTACCGAAAGCTCCTTCGTTTTTTGTGGCTTTTTCTTTCCCATAAAAATTCTTTCTAGATCATCAATTTCTCAGAAATCAAAACACACAATCATCAATCAAAACCGGAACTTTAATCCCTCAAAACTCTATTGCTTCCCCAAAAAAATCTTAAACAAACAGATATTTCTTTCCAACAAGAGGGAAAAAAAAAATCTCTCTCTATCTCTTCCTATCGCAGATAATAATAACAGATAAAAGCAAGTAGGCCAATATCTTTGACCAGAATCGAGGTTCTGGAAACCCTATTAATAAAGCAGAAGAAAAAAAATATTTAATAACAAGAGGCCTTCATTCGGATACGAAAGGAATAAACAAATTCAAAAATAAAAAGCGATAGAAAATCATCTTTGCCTTTCTTTCTTTTTGTCCATTCATTCAATTTTCACTCCCATCTATATCCTTTTCCTTCCTGCAGTGTAAAAAATGACGATGTAGCTCGGCTATGCTGATTCGTTAGAGGGGCTGAAAGTGCTTTCTGCTGAGAGAGAGAGAGAGGCCTTTTCCTTTGTGTCACTTTGACTGAAGCACAAACCAAACCAGAATAAGAAGGGAGGAACGAAAGGAGAAAAGTGGGGTAAGGAAGTAACCATGGTTAAGTTGTGGACCAAGGAAAAATGGGAAGAGGGTAAGGGACTGGTCATTCGCTGAGAGGGAGAGTGTGCAGGGACTGAGCATTTTTCATTTTTCTGTGTCCTTACTTCTTCAGCTTTAATAAATGGGGTCCTCTTCTCTCCGGTCTTACAGGGTTGTACCTGCTCCTGCCTCCTCCGCCAATTGAACCTTTATTCTTTCTCTAACCCATACTCGCCGTTAAAAGAATAGGATTATCCAAGCCTCTTCTCTGCTAGTATCTCAATTCATAAGGTTTGGTCTCTTTTGGAAGTCCATGTTCTGGGTTTTTTTTTAAATAATTTTTATAAAAATAATATGAATTTAATTATAATTTTTAAAAATTATTAGTGTGAATAAATTTTACATGTAATAAATATATAATATATTACAACTTTCTTATTTAAAACTATAATAAAAATTTTTAACTTTTATATAGAAAGTACAACATTTAAACAATATAAATTTTATTGAATCAAAATAAACTTGGAAATAAAATTTAAAAGGAGGTATAACTTCTATTTTTTATATTCAATCTTCTTGCCATGAATTTGAATGAGTTATACCATTCGTAAATCTTATCACAAACAAAGCAATCTCTCTTTGAAGCAGTGTGCATACTACTTTATGTTGTTGTGTGTTATAAAATTTATGATAAGTTTCTGGTAAACTTGTGCGAAGTTATAATTATACGTATGCATTTTGGAAATTATGGTATGACATGTTTGATAGATATTTCAAATGATATTGTATTCGTTAGTAGTAATATAAACTCTACGGTTACTATGCCAAGAATTGCTTATGAATATAATTTTGTTACATGATTTATGACATATCTACATAGAGTTATGATTTTGTTACATGATTTATATAATATAATCCTCCAGAAGATAATGGATCATATGTGCTCCTTACAAGAGTTATGATATAACTTGCATAACAATTAACTTAAATATCATTATGTTTATATGTGGTGAGATGAAATTTGCAATCACCTAAAGTATTAAAAAAAATTACATATGAGTATAACTTTATTGCATGATTTTTAACATATTTCCATAAAGTTAGGATTTATGGTTTAGTTTTATGCTATGACTTGGATGACAATTGTCTTGAATGTTATTACTTTCACAAATAGTGACATAAGTTCAACAAATGCATGGAGTACTGCATATATCTACAACTTTATTTTATAATTTATAGTATACTTGCATAAGGTTATAGGTCACACCATTATATAATTGCAATTTTATAATGGTGGATAGATGACATTAAGAGGAAAAATTGATCTTTATACTAATATAATGATATTTTTTAAATTATTAAGACTAATAAGACAATAGTAAAAAAATACAATTGATATTTATTTTGACACGATATCATTTTTTAAATTTCTAAAAAATTAATGATCGTATTTTTTTATTTAACCAACATCATAAGGTATGAACTTTAAAGAATGTTGGAAAAATGATAAAAACTTAAGATATTAATTTTAAAATTAATTGATATCTATTTAAATACAGTGTCATTTTTTAAATTATTAAGAAATTTAAGATAATGATTTTTACTTAACCAATGTCACAATATATGATATTTGAAAATTGTTATAAAAATAAGAAAACTTAAAAAATTAATTTTAAAATTAACCAATATCTATTTAAACATAATGATATTTTTAAAATTATGAAGAAATTTAAAATGTTAACTTTTTACTTAACTAATATTATAACATATGGCATTTAAAAGTTATTTGAAAAATAAGGAACTTTAAGATAGCAATTTTAAAATTGACTAATGATTAAAACAAGATTTATTTAGACGTTGTGATATTTTTAAAATTATTAGAAAATATAAGATATTTTTTATGTAACCCTTGTTAAAATGTATGATATTTAAAAGTTGCTGAAAAAATTAAAAAAATTAAGGTATCAATTTTAGAAGTAATAAATGTTTAAATGTATTAAAATCTATTAAAAATCTTAAATACGATGATATTTTTGTATTATAAATAAAATGTATCTTATTCTTTTTTTTATTATCATACTTACTTTCTCTCTTATTATTCTTATGCTCAATCTTTATCTTTATCTAACTCTATTTATAAAACTCTAGATGTTCTTCTATCTTCTATCACACATTAGTGAGATACCAATACTTCTTCAACTTACATTGCGCATGAAACAAATGGTTGCATTGTTTCAAGATATTGATTCAAAACATAGAAAGTGCTTTTTCTTACTTCTATTTCTCTCAAATATTTATCTCTTCTGTTTATGTGATTTTTTGCATAAGGGTTTTTTTTAAGAGGTTTCTATTTGTGTTTCTTTTATATAACTTTTGAGTTTATATCTAAGTGTTAGATGGTTATTGTGTATTTAATAAAATATTACAATTGAAACTGAAGTAGCCAAATAACAATAAAAAATGAAAAAATTTCATAAAAATGATAATTTTTTTTTGCAACTCCAAGAAGGCAAAACCCCTTAAGATTTTACATAAATGGGTTGATCTTGAAAAATTATATGAAATTAACATGAAATTTACCTTAAATGGGCAATTAAATATGAAATTATGACTTTTCAAAATTTTTAACTCAAAATACATATTTTTACACAAGATATTGAGTTTATTCATTTTTTACCATAAGTATTTTGGTGGAAAAGCATAAAACCATTTTTTTAAAAAAAATTAAGTAAACATTTCATGTTAGTTATTTATTAAAAATTAAAGAAAATCAATGTCTTTAATTTTGCATAGTTACCAAGTAATTTGACATGCAAGAAATAAGGATAATTTTTTGAGTTATAGGAATTGATGTTATTTTTCATTTTTACAATGATTTTGTAATTTATACTATAAAATATTTACAACAATGCTCGATAAAATGATAATCATATTCTGACATAAAATCTTATAAATACTCGACGTTAAATAACTTTTATGTTGTAGTGTCGTATGCACAACAATTGATAATAACTAATGTCATTATATTCATAAATTGTAATATAAATTTCACAATTACATAAATTATAAGAATTATTATATAAAAATATAACTTTATTATATAATTTATATAAAGAAATAAATATTTTGATAAATTTACATAATATTATATAATTTAATATCAAACCAAGCATCCAATTATAAATAAGTGATTAAAGAGTCAAGAATATTTGATTCAAATGGTATTTGATATTCCTTGAAGATTTTATACTTTTTGTTGCATACAGAATTTGATCTCTAATTTTAATGTGTATATATTTAGTGATTTAACCACTCTTATTATTACAAAAAAAAAGTGGTTAGAGAACAAAATTAGTTTTTTTTTTTTTTTTGGTACGAGACCACCTGGTAGTTGACTATTACATTGGAGGGCCGATTAATACAAAGTCAAACCAAATTGAGCACAATGTTGATTCTAGCACTTGTTAGGTCGAGCACAATGTTGGTTTGAATTGCCCAAGTGTCTATTTTTTTCTATTCATAAAATTTGAACGTAGACTTCGATTAGAAAGTGCAGAATTCTTTACCTTTCGAACTTATAGATGTTGGTGGAAACAAAATTAAGCTGCATTATAAACGTCTCATCTTGCGAAAATTATTGGAAGATTTATAATATTTTATGTGGAATAAAAAATATAGAAACATAATGCCACCTTCTGATGAAATCGTGCTGGGGAAAAAGACCCTTGTGTTAATAATTTATTTCTATATAATAATTTTACCTGAGATTAGCATCCCGAGCTAGTCACAATTGGAATAATTTTGAATGATTTATACTTACTATTACATAGTACTTGATATTTAACAGAAAATATATCGAGATACTATGTTAAGAAAATTATAAATTTTTGTAAAATTAATTTTAACAGAATCTATAATAAGCTTTTATACTTAGAGTTCTATCTTATATTTATTTAAATCTTTATGTACCCTTTTACACTTAAAATGTAAAATTATGATCAAAATAAAAACTTCAAAAAAATTATTGCAAATTCTTTAATGGATATGGAAACATTTTTCTTTTACAAATGATAACAATAACATTAGCTATTTCGCTATGGTCTTTTGGTCCAATAGTTCCTACTGTCTCTTTAAATTAAATTTACATTTAGTACGTAAAATTATACATTATTAAAAATCTTAATACTTTGGAGAATGTAATTTCAAAAATTTAATTTTAGAAAATATGATATCACCATATTTGATTCATGTGAAAATATTTTTAAAAATATTGTAATATTATATGTTAGTTAATTTATATATATTTAAAAATATTATTAGATTATAAAGGCTATCCTTATAAAAAATTGAATAATTAATAATAATAAATAATGGTGGGATGTGATCAGTATTAAATACTAGCAGTGGATAATGACTACTAATGATTTTCAATTGTGGGTGGTGATAATGAAAATTATTAGCAATAGGTGATAGCGATGATAATTACTCATAATAAGTACTGGGTAATGAAGGTCATGAGCGATGGGTGATGGTAACGATCACATGTGATAGGTGGTAGCTGGCAATGACTATTAACAATGAGTGATAGTAATAATAGCATTAATGATAATGGTTAGTGACAATAGGTGCCCAATTATAATAAGTGATACTAAAATAAAATATTAATAATACAAAAATATTAATAGAAGGGTAGATAAAATGATCCTTTTATTACTAAAACATTTCCATGACATAAAAATGTAAAATATGTATCTCCCTATAGTTAAAAATATTTTTGAAAATATGAATATTTTTTGAAAATTAAATTAAATATAAAAATTATATATTCCCTTAAAATAGTTATGAAAATATGAGAAAGATTTCATGAAGTAAATACCATCTAAAAAAAGTTTTTGTTAGAATTTATTAAATAATTTTTTTGTGAAGAAAATTTTATTCCCTTCTTTATACTTATTAAATTAATGATCTCTTGTATAAAGAAATAATAATTGCAATAGCTCTGTCGATGTTAACTAATTAATAAAAATATTTTTTATGAAATATTCTTTTTTATGATATTATCAAAGATTTTTTTGAATATGCATATGAAGATACGTCTCTTAACTTAGAAAAAAAAAGGAAAATCTATTATACATAATTCTGTTAATGATATGCTAACGTATTATTAAAATTAATTATTAATATATGATTATGTAACATATTTTTAAAAAGTATTAATTTAATATGTAATCAAATTTAATATTATATCAATATATTATTATATTAATAATTGACCGATATGCTCCCTAAGAATAAACGGAGGAGGCAAAAGAAACTATCTCAGTCTTGTAAAAATCATCAATCAAACTATAAAAGCGAGTGCTTTATGCGGACCGAAGACGCTGAATATATGCCTAAATCTGCAGTGATCCAAATTCTTATAATTTTGATGAATATTAAAAATAATAACGTTTATGAATTTATATTAGTATATTTTAATAAAATAAGTTTATAAAATCTTATATTACGGTACATATGAAACAACAAAATAATGCCCATGTTGAAAACGCTCCTTAACCCGATTAACGAATTACGTAAAAAGAAGAGAAAACAAATTCCCTTTTATTGCATCAGTAGTCTCTGTCAATTTTTAGAAGTTTGCAACTGTACCCTTTTGTTTTCTTTTCCTGTTCGTAAATTTTTTTTAATAAATTTCATTGGATACCAACTAATTCAAAATTAAATTAAGTTTAATATAGAAAAATATTCTTTCAATATCAACTTTTTTCATTTACAAGAATTTGAAATCTTATTTAAGGGTTTCAAACTTCACTCACTTACATCAACCCATAAATTTGAAATATCTAATATTTTAAGTGATTGTATATTAAAATTAAGACAGTTGATATTGCAATAAATTATCTAAATTTTATATCAATTTCTCAGATTTGTAAAATTATAAATTAAAAATTAATAATTTTTTATTAAAGCAGTGACTCGATGAGTAACTGCCCACTTTCTTCTCTACCAACAACTCTCTTTCAACGGTCCTTTGCTCCATTTTTTCTGCAACTCCTCAATTGTGATTCTTCTTTGTTTAAATCAATCAGCACCTATAACCACCATAGATCTCCTTCCTGATCGTGATTTCTAACAGAGCAAAATTACAGATCTCCTTCTTCAATTTTGAATTTCCCACAGTTAAAACTGTAATTCATTCTTTTTGTCTTTTCAATTTGGACGGAACTCATCATATAATAATTATTTTACCAAGTAATTATGTTACAAATTAAAACAAATGAACGGTTGCAATTATTTTCAAATTTTATGTTTAATAAAATCTTGCCTCGTACTGAAAGCATTTTATGCTTGAGATTTATCCCCTTACACTAGTTTTTATGTTAGAGCATTCATTCCGATCATTTTTATTCGTGGCTTTGAAAAAAAATTAATGAAATGTTAGTTATTTTCTTAATGTCATCCTTTTTTTCTTCTTCTCTAATACATGTTTAATTATTCTACACATCCATTTTAAAACATTTCAATTAATTTATCCCATCATATTTCTCTTTTAAATTTAATAACTAGAAGATTATCATGTAATAATAAAATGATCTCTATACTCTTAACCCTCTTACGTTGGCATTAATTTTAATACATTTAAATTTACAATAAAATAATGAAAAAATAAACGTTGATTATTGTACTAATGAATAATTTTAAAAAGTACAATAAAAATAAGCATAATAAAGCAATGATGGAGTCACCCTCTTAATTTTCCTAAAATAATCTTCAAGTTAGAGATAAAAAAGAGACCTAAGCAGTATTATTATTAGTTGATTTCAGTGATATTTAAATTGAGCTCTAAATGACATTTAAGCCCCGGTATTTAAGTTCATGTAGTGGTTATATTTATAGAGTTATTCCATAAATATGGGTTTTCCTCCCTATGGATTGCATATGGGTTTTCTTCGGTTAAAATACCAAAATACCGTTATTTCAAAAATTATTTTCTGTTTTACTGCGGTTTCGAAACTATTTACCAAAATACGCATTACCCGCTGAAGGCGCCTTTCAACATGGCGCCTTCGCAGCTGTACAGTTCGCAGAAGACGCATTTTAACATGGCGCATTCGCAGCTGCGAAATTACGCAGCTGCGAAATTGCGAAAAGGCTGGGGAGGCGCCATTTCACTTGGCGCCTCCCCAGCCATACTAACTCTATTAAGGGCTGGGAGGCGCCAAGTGAAATGGCGCCTCCCAGCCCCATTTTTTAAATTAAATAAATTTTCTAAATTTATATATTTATTTATATAATTTTTATTTTATTATTATTTATAATAAAATTATAATTTTTAAAATATAATTAATTATATTTTATGATATTATTTATATATATTATAATTTAAAATTAAGATATAATTATATTAAATTAATTATATTTTATAAAAAATATTTAGATTTATATTATAAATAATATAAATTGTAAATTAATAAAAATATAAGGATAAATTTAAAAAAATTTGAAAAGATAGTAATTTATATATAAATCTAAATATTTGAAAATATTTTTTATTAATTTGAAAATATTTGAAAATATATATAAAAAATATTTTTTATATATACGTAAAAATATTTTTTATTTTTATTAATTTGAAAATATTTTTTATATATACGTAAAAATATATATAAAAAATATTTTTTATATTTTTTATTAATTTGAAAATATTTTTTATAAAATATTTTCAAATTAATAAAAAATATTTTCAAATATTTAGATTTATATATAAATTACTATCTTTTCAAATTTTTTTAAATTTATCCTTATATTTTTATTAATTTACAATTTACACTATTTATAATATAAATCTAAATATTTTTTATAAAATATAATTAATTTAATTTTAATATAATTATATATTAATTTTAAATTATAATATATATAAATAATATCATAAAATATAATTAATTATATTTTAAAAATTATAATTTTATTATAAATAATAATAAAATAAAAATTATATAAATAAATATATAAATTTAAAAATTTTATTTAATTTAAAAAATGGGGCTGGGAGGCGCCATTTCACTTGGCGCCTCCCAGCCCTTAATAGAGTTAGTATGGCTGGGGAGGCGCCAAGTGAAATGGCGCCTCCCCAGCCTTTTCGCAATTTCGTAGCTGCGAATGCGCCATGTTGAAAGGCGCCTTCTGCGAACTGCGCAGCTGCGAAGGCGCCATGTTGAAAGGCGCCTTCAGCGGGCAATGCGTATTTTGGTAAATAGTTTCGAAACTGCAGTAAAGCGAAAAATAATTTTTAAAATAACAGTATTTTGGTATTTTAACCGTTTTCTTCCCGTTACGAGACGTGACTCCATTAACTACAATTGACAATATCAAATTATGCAATTTGCATCAATCATCTAACCCAGATATAATAAGTTTCTCTAATTTATTTTCATTTGCATTTAATATATGTTGTAATAATATAATTTATATTGGTCCATTAAGAAATAATTATTAATATATTTAAGTTGTATTTGATATTCACGATTATTAGTTTCTGAAAGTTCAAATATTTATCAAGAAATTTATAGAATAGAAGAACATCAATTACATAAAGTGATAAGTACTATTAATAATATTCTAATATTTAAGCTAATAAAGAGTAAGGAAAAGTAAAAATATATAAGTCTTAATTAATTAGAGCGATAAAGAATACCTATTTATAGGCGATGGATATAATATTTGGATATAATATTAGGAGATGTGAATATGAATATATTAGAAATACATTATATAGATTTTTTCATAAAGTTTTATCCTTTTTTATATTTTAAATTCAAGATTTAAAAAAAATGTGCAGAATTGTCACTTTTATTATTAAAAGATTAATTCTTCCATATTATTTGGGAAATTATAGGATTGAAATTGTTAAAAAGGGGTAAATAGTGGGATATGTGGTTGGCTGATCCTGTGGGTGTATGGCCCGTATGCCATGCCTGTAGCATCATTGCTTAATGAACCGCGGCCTTCAATACTACATTGTTGCTTCTCGTTGGTTTCGTGGTTGCTTCTCCGTCGCTGTTACTGATGTTACAGGTACCGATGTTTGAAATTAGTTTTTAAATGAGAATAAATCGTTAAAAATTAAATATGTAATGACGGATAAATTTATAAAATTTAATTTAATAAATATAAAAATTTTAAATTTAATTTTAGAATTTATTTTAATATATATAATATTTTTATACTAAATTCGTAATAATAAAGTTGCCCTCAGGCTCTCTCCAAAAAATAAATTAAATATGAATGATAATATAATGAGTAAGAATTTGTTTAAAAAATCACTTGTTTAATTGAATATATTTATAATTAAAATTATATCTTATTTATTTAATTTGCTAAAATTGAATATTAAATTACATGAAGACTTGTTTCACTAGTTGCTTTTACTTTAATAATATTTTATTGGATATATATTTAATTTATATATTTTTTAAAATAATAATTGAATATATAATCTATATTACATTATTTATCAAGTGTACAAAATTTTTAAAATTATAATTAAGGATAATTTTGAAATTTTATAAGAATTTTATATATTGTAATAAAATTTTAATTTATTAAGTAAAATTTTATTTAAAATAAGAAAATATTAAAATAATGAAAATTTAATATTTAAAAATTTTAACACTTAAAATTCAATGTTAAATACTTTAGTATTATCAAACAAATTTTACATTTTATTGTATTTTCTTTGCTCTAAAGAAAAAATTAAAAAAATAAAAAAGATAAATATACTAGTTTATTTTTATTTATTATTATTTATTAAAAATAATCATTAAATATATCATAACATGTTTGAATTTGATTAAATTCCTATAATAGTTAAAATCAAGCTTAATTTTACAAAAGCATAAGATCATTTATTTTGATTGAATTTGAATTTAAAGAAGTAGACGTTCAGTCTATTAGTACTATTAATGATACAACAATATTTGACATTATTTTAAAAGTTTATTTTTTCAAGGTCTTGAATTTAAACTAAAAATTTAAATAAATTACTATTCCACTCTTAAAAAAATAAATTAACTTATTAATAATTTTAATTAATACCTCACCCTATGCCCTGGCTGCGCTACTTTTATAGTACTCGCTCGCGAGAAATAAACAAACGTGGAGCGTGGGACTGGCTTTCCTCACAATGAATTCGGATTTCTTTTACAGCTTATGCCACAAAAAGACAACGTTACAAAACAAAACTTAGTGTATTTGTGCGTTGTTTCGTATAAGTGGGTTTATATTATTTGAATTTGAGACATATTTTTGCATTTCAATTATTTGATCGATATTTAAAAAAAAATTCACATCCAGAATGGTTTTGAGACATATATATATATATATATATATATAGAGAGAGAGAGAGAGAGAGAGAGAGAGAGAGAGTATTCTCGTGCAGGAGAACCACTAATTATGGATCTGCGTAGGACAGCAAGCAACAGCGTATCCAAAAAAATTTTCCGAGTAGGCACTTCGAAAAAATATTTAGTGCTTGTTCTCAGTGGTAAATCTAAAACTAAAATATCTTAATTTTTTTTCCAAAATATTCTTGAGGAAACTTATATTCTTATTGTTAAACCTTTTAAAATAGAAATTCTCTGATTTTATGATAATCATTAAAATGATAATTCATAATTGCAATCTTTATTAGATTAGTTAATACGCTTTTAAATTAGCTTATAAAAACTTTATGTCGCCGTAAAAAATGGCCTAGCTGGAAATTCCATTGTTACTTTTCAATCGAAGAAAATTATTCATATTTACAATCCAATTAATTTTTTAAAGATATTTTTCATAAGAAAAATTTATATGCTCCTATAGAAGCAATATATTATATTTATATTTTATTATTATTATAAAAAGTGATGCTTAAAGTTATGATAACAGAAGAAAATAATTTTTTCATTGAAAAAAGGAAATTGTTTTGCATCAAATTCCATACATTTAACATAAAACATACTGAACATTGCCTATTATCTTAACAATTTATAACTATATTCTTATAAAAAAAATTTCAATTAAAATAAACAAAGCTTTAAAAGAAATAAAATTGATACATATGTTGAATATTTATATTACAAAAAATAAAATTAATATAAAAAATTTCAAAACAAAAATCTTCATTCAATCTAGAAATGTCAATATTGATCAAAACACAATAAAATTCAATAAACCCAAATTATCAATAAAATTTTAAAAGTTGATTATAATATTCAGATTCAAAGTTAGAGAAAATTTTCATGGTAATTTCAAAATGAATGCATAATTCTTTTAGGAAAAATAAATAAAAAAATATAAAATCATAAATCTACTAATATATAATGTTCATTATACTTAAAAAGAAGAAGAACAAGAAGAAAAACCAATTTCCACATGGACTCCATTAACTTCGCAGTAGACATGTACATCGCCTCGCCCCAACTCTAAAAAAAATATAAAATTTTAACTTTTTTTTTATGACATGATTATTATTTGAACTTTTTTTTCTCATAATCCAATTAATATTTGGATTGAATTTGGACTATGATTATATAAATTAGGTTGTCACGATTTAATTTAATTATATAAATTTATTTTTATTAATATAATTATATATTATAAAAAAGTAATATTTAGTTAATTTTAATACAAAAATACTTAATTTGATATAAGTAAATAATTTATATATTTAAATATCATATTATTTATTTAAATATATATTTTTTAACATCAAAATTTTATTTTTTAATTAAAAATAATAAAAATAAAAGTAATCAAATTTTTTACCTAGATCTCAAGTTATGTATAATTTTAACTAGGCCAAACTCACGCTCGAACTATTATATTTTATATAATTATATATGAAAAGGCCAATTTAAAACCTAATAACCTATTTCACGTTTTGTATCAATTTCATTTAGGATTGGAAATGAATATGTTAACTCATGAATCACTTATGATTTGACTTAAAAATTGATTCAATATTTTATATAATTAGGTCAAACTCAGGTTTAAGTCATTATATTTCATATAATTATATATAAAAAGACCAACTTAAAATCTATTAACCCAATTCATATATACCTCTACTTTGTACTTGTAAGGTTAAAATCTTATTTTAATTTTTCACTAATTTAACTTGTATCAACAATATCCTTTACAAATGTTTTGTATCAAGTCAACTCTTGAATCACTTGCAATTCAAATCGAAAATTAGTTTGATAAGTTAAGTTTATGAATCAAATGAGTTAAAGTTAACCCTTTAAAAAATTAGCTCAATTACTAAATAAATCAGACTTAATTTATATTCATTTAATTTATGAATTAATTCAATAAGTTAATTATATATAAAAATATAACTTAATAATATTTATAAAATAAATTATAATATTAATATAATATTATATATTATGTATAATATGTTTCAATGAATTTAAATATTAATTTTGTAAATAATTTTAAACTAAATGGATTAAATAAATTGAGTTAATGGACCATTAATATGAGCTAACTTAGTTCATTTTTATTTAGATTTGCTTACTTAAGGCTTTGGTTCATTTGATTAGATTAAACGAGCTATTGAATTGAGCTAAACAATTCATGAGCTTAGTTCTAATTAAAAACTTTGACTAATTTGAATATGAGTTAAGTTTCAAATTAAATTAAATTCATGCAAGTTAAGTTGAATTACTTCATAATTCAACTTATATCCATTGCTAATTTTATCCCTCAAATATAATAAAATGATTAATGTGACCCCATCATCAATATTACCATTAATGGGTTATGAGACAAAAGGACAAAAATGTTAAATAAATAATATAAGAGGGATGAAGTTGATATTATAAATTTATGAAAAATTAAATTGATATAACTTTTTGTAAAGGATTTAAAATAAAAAGAAGAATTAAAATAAATTAACTTACAATAGGTAAATATTAATTTTCAATACAAATTTAAATATGAAATTTTAGGTATATATTACCCACAAGTAATGGTTATTGAAAAATGCATACATACATGTATGTATGTGTGTGCGTTAAACTTGTAAATCATATTTGTATAATTTTTTTTAATGTGTATCACAACAATACATTAATTAAATTGTTACAAGATATATTCAATTTGAAAGAACTAAAATTTTCTATTAATTATTACAGGTAGATAAGTTATTATGAGATAAAAGTGAACGTGTTACATTCTTTAAGTAATTTTATTTTTTCTTAACAATTTTTAAGAAAATTTAAATTATTTGGAACAAATATCCATATAAATTATATTTTTAAACTATTATGATATGTTTTAGTTACAATAATTACTCGAAATAAGACCCAATTCCCAAAAAAATAAGATATCAATCTAAAATAATTTTTATATACACTTATAATTTTATGTGTATCTATACAACTTTTTTAATAGCCGGCTGTAAATTTAAAAAATTATTTTTATACAATTTATGCATAAAAATGCATATTTAAATTATAATAAATTAATTTGTTATTAATATTTAATTTTATTTATAATAGTTATTTTAATTTCTTACAAATGTAAGTTATTTCATAGTTTTTTTTATAAATTTTCATTATTAATTTTATTTCTCACAAAATAATTATGTTTTAATTTTAGTCCTTTTATTTATCAAATCAGTAACCTCTCAATGGAATTACTACAGGAGGGGTCAAAATAATTAATTTATTATTTATAAAAAATAAATTTGATGTAAAATATTTGTGAGGAGAAAATTTAATACAAATAAAATTAATAAAAAAATTAAAATTGTATTTTAATCTTCTTGCAGTCTAGTAGTCTCCTACGTAACACTTGATAGAAATGAGAATTTTTTTGTTGCCGTGAAAGTAATTGCCTTTTTTAGGGCGCTACAGATTCTTTACAGGGATCATTACATATATAAAATACCTATCTAGTTAAAAATTTCAAAACACAAGGCAGGCACATGCCCACTCCATAATAAGGTTGCATCCACCCTCATTAACGTATTACCACGGAATTACTGATATACATTGTACATTTAGTAGATTATTTATTAATTTTCGATCAACGCTCTTGTATATCAATTTTGACATTGATTATATAATTAATTTATAAAAAATATTATAATGTAAATTTTTTATTTTAAAAAAATTGGTATTTTTTATTTTATAAATATTTTAATTTTTTTATATTTTCATTAATTTTTTGTAAAAAATTAACATAAAATATTTGCATAATATTTTTTAATTTTTACTAGAATATTTAAGATAAAAATTAAATAAACCTAACATCCTATAAAAAATATGTATTTTGAGTTAGAAACTTTGAAAGTTTATAACTTCACATTAGATTGTTTGTTTAGGATGAAAACAAAATAGCGATAAATGGCCATTTTTGTGAATTTTTTTTTCATTTTTTCTATCCTTCTTCATTATTTGGTTGATTTCGGATTTTATTATAATATTTTATTAAATATATAAAAAAATCTAAAAATTAATTATCATGTTAAAAGTTATGTAAAGGAAATACAAATAAAATTCTATTAAAAAACTTACTTAAAAAATTGATGAAATGGAATAGGAAAATATTTGAAAAATAGTAGTAAGAAAAACACTTATTATGTTTTAAGTTAGTGACATGGAATAGGACATTTGTTTCATACTTAATATTAGTTGAAGGCGTGTCGATAATTCATTGATGTACACTGGAGGACGAAGTGATATCTGGAGTTTTGTAAAGGGACATAAATAAAAATGAAGATGAAGCTTATAAAGAAGTAAGAGAAAGAGAAAGTAATAATGAAAAAAATTAAATATATTTTATTTATTTTATAGAAATGTTACTACTATCATAATTTTAGATATTGATTATTTAAAAAAAAACTTATGTCTAAAGTATAATGGAAAAAAATATTGGTTATTAATACAAAATCGACATTCTATGTACCATCATTCTCTAAATAGTTCACAATTCTCATATCATTAGATGTTCGTTAAGTACAAAGCTTACTTGTTTACTTTTTATATTTCCTAATCAATCGTTTGAATTACCTTTATGTGATAGTTAGGTAAAAAATTAATATCTTAAGTTTTCATGATTTCTTAATGACTCCATAAATACTATAACTTTAGATATCAGTTTACTTCAAAATCAACATATTAAAATTTAACATTTTTATCAAACTTTTGCAATACATTTAGATAGGGATGACAAAATTTCAAACTTTGGATCTTGCTCATGGTTCTTGCCTTATGAAGAATGAAATTGGTGCAAATTTTTGCCCTAGGAAGTAAGGCATGGGACAAATTTTTAACTCGTAGCAATTTTTTAGGATAAGGCGCTATTATATTGCCTTGCACAACGGTGTTCCAAATTATTAAAATTATATTTTTATCCTTTATATTATGTATAAGAATATATTATTATAAACTTATTTTAGTAATTTCATAAATTAAAAAAAGGATATGCAGCATATGTCATCAACTAGTCAACATTCTAAGTCTTTGAATTCATTTTGCTACTTTCCCTTTTGCTAACCTTGGTTCACTGGGAGAGTAAGAGTCGCAAAGATCCAAAAAAAGAGAAACATCGAAGTTGAAGTTTAGTTACCACCACATTGTTGCCATTGTTGGTTGCCTACTTCGCCACACCTCGCCATGTTATTATTGCCATAATATGTTAATGCTGTCATAGCTTAATTGAGAGAGAAGAGAAGTCGCAAAGGAATAGAAGCGCTTTTGATGAAGTCTCAACTGCCACTTGCCATTATTGTTGCTAGCCACACAACACCATGCTATTATGTCATTACTACTTTCATTTCTAGCCACATATACTAGACTTCACAAATAAGTAAGTAATTAAACTAGTTTTCTTTTAAAAACTTTTATAGTATTATTAAATCCAAGATTCAAGTCATTTTAAAATATTTATGTTTTATTGTTACCCATTTCATAGAATGCTTAATACCATTTGATTTAGTTAATGAGTGTGTCCCTATGTTGTATGTGAAAAATAAATGCTAGATGATAGTATTGAAAAAAATGTTATGAATATAATATATATCCATCATGATATAAAAGTTAGTAGTGTTACGCATTAAGTTGAGGAGAAAAACTATTAGCATTTAAGGAGGAAATTGCTAGTCCATCCAATCTTCTAATTCTAATATGCATATTTAATTTTTGTCGACTTAATGAATATGATCAAAATGTATATAGAGTCAGGAGTTGTTTAATAGTTCTAAAATAGACTTAGCTATTAATAATTTAATAGGTCTATAACCATTCTAGCAAAAGAACAAATGCTAGATTTATAGGTGGGTGGAAGCTTTGCATCAGAACACAATATTTGTTAAAAGCAGAAGTTGTGGGCATAAGTAGGTATAGGGTTAAGCTTAAAAAAGGAATAACTTCTATTGTAAAATAAAATTCATTGAGGCATCTATGAAAAAAAAAGCATTACTGAAGCAAAATGGAAGGAAGGAGGCATAAAAAAGGCTGGCTACAGTCCCTAAAAGAAAAAATCATTTTAAAATGTTTGTATTTTTTTAGGCTTTTAAATTTTTTTTAATATTTTCAAATTTTCCCATAGATCATTAGTGTCTTCTGGATCGCGAGGATGAAGCACCAATTTGCCCAACAAGCAAGGACAGGGCAGGGATAGGGCAAATTATCATAGTTGCAAAGTAGGGGCAATATACTATCAATCTATCATTACCCTAACCTATTACCATCTCTACCTTTAGATGTTGATTTATTCTAAAATTTTATCATTTTCCCAGTAACCTTTAGTGTTATACATTTTAATATTAGTTAAGTAAAAAATCAATATTTTAAGTCTTCTAATAATTTAAAAAATGTTATCATATTCAAATAAACGTCAGTTAATTCTAAAGTTAGTGTCTTAATTTTTTTATTTTCCTACCAATTTTTAGATGTCATATATTTTGATCTTGTTAAGTAAAAAAATTAATATCTTAAGTTTTTTAATAATTTTAAAAATATTACCACATTCAAGTAGATGTCAATTATATTTATGACCTATCATATTAATTTTTTAAAATAATTTAAAAATATCATCACATCAAAATAAATATCAATATTAATTTTGAGCAATATCTATTCACCAATGTTTATCAATAATTCGATCATAGTAATCGATCATATGATTGAACCTAATAGTCATTAGATCAACAAGGTGAAATAGAATGATTATAATTCCCCTAATAGTCTTTGGATTACCAAGGTGAAATGGGATGATTATAGATTCATCTAACTAGCTTTGAGCTAATTGGATATTCAAAAGATAAGATAAATTGGATTGAATACACTAAATTTAAATTGGTCAAAAGTTCAGGATATTGTAAATGTTGGGAAAAAATTCAACATTCAACCCAAAAATTGAGTGCGGAATATATATACTTGATTTCAACTTTTAGGATCTTGATACTACAATCTATCACACAAATGTCAAGAATCATCTTTAATTTGGAATTCTTGGCTTTTGTTCACAATGATTGCACCAAAATCCCACACATTATATCTGTAAAGAGAAGAAGATGATGAAAGAAAACTCTCGAATGAAATTTTTCTTGGCTCTAGGAAAATTGAATGTCTCATATCTTTTTTTTTCTTTTTGTTTCTCTTTTTTACTTTTGAAGGGGAGTGGGTAGTTATTTCTCTCTCCCATTTCCCACTCCCTGATCAGTTACTAAAAACTAATTTTTGTTTGAATTTAAATTTAAAAAATAAATTAAATATTTATTTTAATTAAATAAATATTTAAAATATGATAAATGTGAATCACCATTATGAGTGTCCCTACATTTATCATCTCCCATTCACACATAATAGGATGAGCCATATCAAATAATCTTCTTCTTTCTTCATAGGTTTCATACTCGGTGCATTGTCGTGACCGCGTGGGCATGACGTCATCTTGCTGTTCTTGTATTAGAAATTCTTATATAGAATCAACATAAGACAATTCTTACTTCTAGTTATTTATATTATGCCTCAGATGCTTTAGATTTTTCCATATACACTTTTCACTTGCAAATCTAATCCCTCATAAGCTTTACTATAACCTCAGATTGCCATTCACATATGCATAGCGTCTACGCTTATGATATTAACTTCATAACGGACATGTCTCAGACACTAGCATAATCGTGTATATATCAGAAAATCTTCCTTTCGCCCGTATATCACTTTGATTTGAAACAACTGCTTTCCTAATATTTTATCCTTTAGACCGTATATATCATGATCGCAGGATGTATACTAAGGTAGTGAGCACTGTATCATTTCTCTATGATATCGTCAAAGTCAAAAGATATCTTTGAAAAGAATTTTTCTTTTCTGAGACTCACATAACAATGAACCAGGAATCTTTTACTTGCTTCCCATTTGCAGTTCTTCATGCACATATGGTATGAATTGCATGTTACGGTATTCCCCTTTTAATATAAGGGCATATGTCGATTTTATTAGTAACACTGTACAGACTTTAGTTCAGGTGTATATAATACCTAACCTAAATTCTTCCACATCATTCGACTCCTTTTGACGTTAGTATGTGAAGAATTCATTGTTTGACCATAGGTATTGTGGAAGATGGCAGATTCCATAATTCGATCCATATTTGTATTTCAGATTTCATCTCAACTTTACTTTGTTGAGGTGACATATTTAATTTTTTTCGTATTACTTCTCTACCCAAAACATAATATTTCTCATAGTTATGTTAGTAAACACATGTCTCATCTCCACCCACTCCTCATGAGCGTCGGAGGTGGTTGTTCGTGTGAGAGAACCAACCTTATCAACCTGTACGACATCCTAGACATTTTTATACTCATATACATATATTAACACTTATCATTGAATGAAAAAACATATTTTATTCATTTTAATTTCAAAAATGATCAATTACATTCTACGCATTTCAAGAGATTTTACATGCTCAATATATACATCTCTAGGTATAGCCTTGGTAAAAAGATTTGCTATTATCTTTTGCGTAGAAATGTGTTGGATGGTGACCTTCTTCTGTGCTATTGCATCTTTCACAAAGTGATACTTTATGTCTATATGCTTAGTTTTACTATAATACTTTAGATCCTTTATATATACGATGGCTCCCTAACTATCACAGTATATCATGATGGGATTTAAATTCTCAGCACAAATTCCCAGATGTTCTATAAATCTTTTCAACCATATTGCCTATTGTATTGCTGCAGAACATGCCACAAACTCTGCTTCCATTATTGATAATACGATGCATGTCTACTTCTTGTTATACCATGACATGACACCATTGTTTAACAAGAATAAGTAACCCGATGTGGATTTTCTCTCATCCAAGTCTCCTACCCAATCTGCATCAGAATATCCAACTAAGCATAGATCATCTCCTTGATAGCATAACACATAGTTAACGGTGCCTTTTAAATATCTCAATACTCTTTTAATAGCTTTCCAATATTTTTGTTCGGGATTTGACTGGTATCTACTTATGAGTCCAACCACATGGCAAATATATGATCTCATACACATCATTGCGTACATTAAACTTCCTACTGCACTAGAATAAGGAACTTTGTCCATTGATTTCTTTTTAGACTTATTTTAAGGGTACATTTCTTAACTCAATTGTTCACTCTTATTTATAAAGGAATCCATGAGTTTGTAATATTTCATATTGAATTTCTCAAAAAATTTCCATATATAATTTTCTTGAAAAAGAGAAACAAGTTTCTTGGAACGATCCCTAAAGATTTTAACTCCAAGAATGTAATTTACTTCACCCATATCTTTCATCTCAAAATTCGAGGATAGTCATTCCTTAATAGCCATAATCAAATTCATATTATTCCCAGCCAATAGTATATCATCCACATAAAAGGATAATATCACAAGATTGTCCTCATGCCGTTTAATATAAACATAATGGTCTTCCTTAATCATTCGAAAGTCATATGAGGTTATCACTCGATGAAACCTCAAGTACCATTATCTAGATGACTATTTGAATCCATAAATGAATATTTGGATTCTACAAACTTTCTTTTCTTCTCTTTTTTGTATGAAACTTACTGGTTGTTCCATGTAGATTTCTTTATCCAGTTCTCCATTGAGAAAAATGATGTTTTTACATCCATTTGATGTAATTCTAAATCTAATTGTGCTACTATGGCTAAGAGTAATCTTATTAAATTAAAATGTATAACAGGCAAGAATGTATCCTCATAATCTATTACTTCCTGTTGTGTATACCCCTTTGTAACCAGTTGAACTTTATATCTTTCAATTGATCCATCTACATTTCTTTTAATTTTGAGAACCCACTTATTTTCAATTGTCTTTCGACCAAATGGTAGGTCAACTAGTTCCTAAACTTAGTTAATTTTCATTAAGTCTATTTCTTCCTCCATTGCTTTCTTTCAATGTTCCTTAGCAGGAGAACTTAGAGCCTCTTGAACTGTTCTTGGCTCTTCTTCATTTTGAGGAGTAACTATAAGAGCTAATCCTTTAATTGAAAAGTATCTTTTAGGTACACTTCCTTTTTTACTTTTTCATAGTGGGATTTTCTGTACCATATTTTCTCCAAATACAAGATTTTCACTTATTCTCTCAAAGCTTTCACTTGGATGGTAGGTATTTTTTAAAAGCTCCCACTCGGATAAGATGAATAAGATCCATATTATTATCCATTTGATCCTGTGACTTATAAAAGAATACAATTCGATCAATTTCTCCTCTGCTAGAAAATTCACTTTCTAAAAATGTGGTATCTTTTGATTCAAGTTCTGTTATTGTTCTATCCTTATTTTCACCAATGAAAACGTATCCCTTAAACAATTCTGGATAACTTATAAAGTTACATTTCTTCATTCTTGGACCTAATTTTTCATATTTATGGGAAACATCATGAACATACGCAGCAGACCCCTAGGGTCTGAGAATACTCAAATCAGGCTTGCATTTTGTCTATAGTTCATAGGGAGTGGATGTAATAGACTTTGAGAGAACACAGTTAAATATGAAGGTAGTTGTCAAGATGGCATTTCCCCAATATGAAAATAGAAGATTTGCCTGTGCCATCATTAATCTAACTATGTCTAGAAAAGTCCTATTTTTTCTTTCAGCTACTCTATTTTGTTGTGGAGTGTCAGGGATTGTTAATTATATTATTATCCTTTTCTCTTCACAGAGCTCTTTGAATTGTTCGGATAAATATTCACGTCCACAATCATTTTTAAATGCTTTAACTTTCTTATCTATTTGATTTTCAACTTCATTTAAATAACGTCTAAAACATTCTAATGCTTCTGAATTATATGAAATCAAATAAATATGACCGTATTATGAGTAATCATTAATGAAAGTAAAGAAGTACAAGTTCTGTGTCTTGCCCTCACACTCAAGGATCACATATGTCAGAATGAATTAGTTGTAATGGAGTTTCTACCCTAGTTCCTTTTCTAAATAATTTTCTAATTGCTTTACCGGCTAGACAATGTTCATACAAAGACATTTTTAATTTTGAAATTAGGCCTAGCAATCCCTCTTTTGCTAGTTTAATTATTCTATTTTGATTTATATGTCCTAATCTAGTGTGTCAGGTATCCATTTCAACATTTAAATTTGAAATAGAACTAGTAAAGTCATAAGCAGTATTGTTAATAACATCTAAAATGACAAATCCATCAGAAATAAAGCAAGAACTAGGGGTGGCAATTTTCGACACGACACGACTTAAACGGGTTCGGGTTGGCTATAATCGGGTTCGGGTCGCAAACGGGTTGACCCGTTCAACACGAAAAAAAAATCGGGTCGGGTTCGGGTCAACCCGTTACGACCTGTTATAACCCGTTTATTTTTAATTGGGTCAATAATCGGGTCAATGGACCCGACACGACCCGTGTACCCATTTTACTAAATCATAATTATTAATTTATATATAATAAAAATAATTAAATTAATCTAAATTCTGAATAATTATTATCATAATTATAATTTATATTATTATAAAACTTCTTAGAATACTCTGGTCCAAGTCCACAGAGTCACAGACTCCGGTCCACACGATTAAATTGATTAATCTCTAATCTCTTTGTTCCACCTTTCCACGGCCAAAAAAAGAAGCAAAAGTGCAAAACTAAAAGTCTAAAACCCTAATTCCTTTTCTCTGATTTTTCTATTGTTTCCAATTTTTCACTCCATCCATTCTTCCTCTCTGTTGTCATTTTCCTTTCTGCTTTCTTTTCCTTGAATTTATTTTCATTTTGGGTATTTGTTAATCACAGCTGCTATCCTAATAGGGAAGTGGAAAAGCTTTATCAGGAGCCAAAACCTTCTCCATAGCATCTTTAACATCTTCGTTGGTTGCGTTTCCGAGAACAATTTTAGTTCTAATGTTTGTTTGAAGCTGTTTGAACAGACTCGTAGTGTCCCTTTGTTTCTCTGGGAGTTGCGAAGGCTGGATTTTGTTCTTCACCATCAACGATCCAGTGGCCGTGGAGAACAAAAGCATGGGTGACAATTTCAAAGCCAGGAGAGGTACGCTGGCAGAATCAAGTTCTTAGACTCTTCTAGCCTTTCCTGGTTTTGTAGCTAACTTTCACTACGGCGTTACTCGACCATTTGAAAACAAAGCTCGGCACGGCGGGTTAAATACGGCACCTTGGCCGCTTAGCCGCTCTCTGCATTTCCCAAAACATCAAAGATACTGCAACCGTTGCTTGATTTTGTCATCTTCGACAACTGAAGTCTAAAGTCATATCCTCTATGTCTGCGACTGAGGTAAATCAACTTTTCTTCACTCCAATCAAATGGCACTCATCCTAAAACATTATCAAATTGATAATAATTTTGGGGCGTGGATGATCGTGGAAGAGCAATATAAACAAATGGTTTGTGAATAATGCACACTCCGTTTCATTCTGAAATGTGAATGGTGAGGTTGGATTGTTTGTCTGCTGTGTGTTCTTTGATTATATCAATGTACTTCATCAATTTCTTCTTAAACTCTGCCTTCCTTGCCAAGCACAAACTTGGATTAGTAATGAGAAATTATGTGATGTTTTAGAAATAGAAGTTGAAGTTTATGCATCATTTGTTTAATGTTTCTGCATTTACTTAATCCTGCTTCTAATGTGTGTGTGTATATTGACTTAAGTTGGAACGAATAAGCAGGTGAAGCTGTTAAGATTTTTTTAGTCACGTGACGTTCAATGTCTTTAAAGATTTTTTTTTTATTCAAGATTTGATTCTTGATTTTTGCATATATTTTTTTTCTTTACATTTAAAATTTGATTTTTAATTTTTATATATAGATGTCTATATGTGTGTGTGTGTATATATATATATAAGGTGTTCTGTTGCCTTTTGTGCTTAAAAAACTGGTGGATCCAGATCCCCTCAGAATTCGGACGAACAGAGTGCAACGTGGTTTGTATGATTCATTAGTTTAAGGGGTAGTGAATCCGAATTCGAATCATTTGGATCTGGTGATATTCAAGCCGATGATTAATTAATTCATCAAAGGAATGAAAATTGAGAAAAACTAGGACAACTTTGTTGATACTTGAGTATGTTCTTTTTTATATCTGCATATATAATATAATGTAAGTCATTTGGTATCTACATTACATGATATAATTTAAATCAAATTATGGTCAGACATGCTGCATACATTTACGAAAAAAGAAATGTAGGTGCAATTACAATTTTTGAAAGGAAGTTAGAAGTCATTTTTATTTTGGTGCAGAAAGAGGTTAGCACTTGCTATTTGTTCGATGAGAAATTTGAGTATTAGAAACATAATGGCAATATAAAGATGAAAAAATTGGTCGAAGTTATCAAATTGTTAATGGAAAAAATAATATTTCCTAGTTAAAGCCAGCAAGGTGGTTATGTCTTTTTATTCCAAAATTGTGGCATTTGTTGGCACCAATTATAGGCTGAATTGGACTGTTCTTGATTTTGACAAATTATAGGTCTCTGCTTATTTCCTTTCTCATTTTTATGTCATAATAATATAAATCTTGGATGTTATAACCAAATTTTACTATTACAAATTATAAGTCTCTGGATGTTAGAGTGTCATCTATCCAACGTTAAGTGGCCAAGTAAGTAAAACTATGTAACCTAAGCTTGTTTACCTGAAATTTGCATGTTATGCAGTTATTCTACCAGAAATGGCGCAAAATCTTGTCAAGTTTGTTCTTTGAACAAACTAATATACAACAATGGTTCCTAATACAACTTGGACTCACCGTAAATTGTCCTTTTCTTTTTTACTTTTTTCACTTAGTTCTAAGCTTCCACAGACACACACACACACACACACACTATATATATATATATATATATATATATATATATATATATATATATATATATATATATATATATATATATATATATATATATATATATTTTCCAGGTTACAAATAACATCAGTCTAGGTATTAGGTCCATGTTTTACACTCTGTTCAACACTTACTAGGTCAGCTGTGTACTTGTTTATGAAAGTTCAGCACTGTCAAGGTCAGCTGTTTATGAAAGTTCAGCACTTACAAATAACATCAATCCCCCCCATATATATATATATATATATATATATATATATATATATATATATATATATATATATATATATATATATAATTGTTAGTCCAAAAAGAAGCATTTATTCTTATTTTTTCAGATTTAAATATGTTCCAGAATTATGTTCCACTTATTTTTTCTTCCATTTTATGCTTATAAATTGTAATATCTTTATTTATTGACTTAGATTTAAATGTATTATCAAAATTAAGTTGTTATGATTATATTATGGATGATTGACAGCATTTGTAGACTTAGGTTCTGTTTGTTCTACTTTTTATAATTGTATGCTTCAATTAAGATTCTTATGACATATTAAATGGTATATTGATGTCATTTCATTATTTACTACTTCCAATGCCTTCTTTTTTTAATTGTTGTATGCAGATGAATTTAGATAGCACAACTGAAGACTTTGATACAACTTCAAGGTTAGATGATTCACTTCCAACTGTCAATGAAAATGAGGAACAAATGGAATTGGAGGAAGTTGAAGGTTCAGAAACTATTGTAGGAGCAAATGGAAAGCATAAAAGGAAGCACACTTCTTCTGTTTGGAAGTGTTTTGATGCATTTCATGGAGCAGATAGAAAGAAAAGAACAAAATGCAAAGCTTGTGGGCAAGTGTACATCGCTGAAGGTTCATATGGAACTGGTAACATGAAGCGACATATAGCAAAATGTCCAAGGCTAAACACACATGACATTGCTCAAATGTTGATTAGTGGAGAAGGTAGGCAAATGGGACTAGCCACAAGTAAGTTTGATCCTGACATATTTAGAGAGTTGTGGGTTGCTGCAATTATAAAGCATGATTTGCCTTTCCAATTTGTTGAATATGAAGGCATTATGACAGCACTTAAGTATGCACGTCCTGAGATAAAATCTTTATCTAGAAATACATGTAGATCTGATATTTTGAAAATGCATTCAAAGGAAAAGGCTAAGGTTAAGTCTTTGCTAGAGTCAATTCCTGGTAGAATTTCATTGACATCTGATTTATGGAGCTCTATAACTACAGATGGTTATATTTGTTTGACAGCTCATTTCATTGATAAAGATTGGGTACTGCATAAAAAGATTTTGAACTTTTCTTTCATGCCTCCTCCACACAATGGCATTAGCTTGTATGAGAAAATTTGGAGTTTATTGTCTGAGTGGGGAATTTAGAAGAAAGTGTTTGCTCTTACTTTGGATAATGCTAGTGCGAACAAAGCTTGTGTTGACTTGTTGATAACACAATTGAATTTGACAAATGCACTTCCTTGTGATGGTGAATATTTTCACATTCGGTGTTGTGCTCATATACTTAATCTTGTGGTGCAAGATGGATTGAAAGAAATTGATGAATCAATATGTAAGATTCGTGAAAGTATCAAATATGTGAGAGGGTCACAAGCTAAAAAGCAAAAATGGTTAGATTGTGTTAAGCAATTAGGAATGGATGGGAAAAAAGGTTTAAGGCAAGATGTGCCTACTAGATGGAATTCGACTTTCCTTATGATTGAAAGTGCTTTATTTTACAAGCGTTCTTTCCAGCATTTGGAAATAAGTGATTCTAGTTATACTTCTTGTCTATCTAGAAGTGAATGGAATAAGGTGGAAAAAATAAGTAAGTTTCTTGCAGTTTTCTATGAAATCACTTGTATTTTTTCTGGAACTAAGTATCCTACTTCAAACTTGTATTTTCCTTCTGTTTTCATGGCTCACTTGACATTGAAGCAACATATGGAAAGTGAAGATGAGTACTTGAAAAAAATGGCTACTCAAATGTTTGAAAAGTTCCAAAAGTATTGGGCAGATTTTAGTAGAATATTAGCTATTGCAGTCATACTAGATCCTTGATACAAAATTCAGTTTGTGGACTTTTGCTACAAGAAGCTTTATGGGATTAGTAGTTCTTTTGAATTTACAATTGTCCGAGAAAAGCTTTTTTCCCTTTTCAATGAGTATGTAGAGAGATCAGCTATAAGGAATTCATCTTTAACTTCTGATAAAGGTGTTGGTACTTCAAGTGGATGGGGGTCTTTTAGTTCGGAAACAAGAGATGTAATGAATGTAAGTTATTGTTCTTTGTTTGTTTATAGTTTCTTTCATTGTTACAATTTCATTTTGATTATTTTTCTAATGCATTATTTTATTCAAATGTAGGAATTTGACTCTTTTGAAAGTGAGGAATTTTGTGGAAATGCTCTAAAATCGTAGTTGGAACTTTATTTAAATGAACAAAGAGTTGATAGGAAAACTCAGTTGGATGTCCTTTCTTGGTGGAAGGCAAATCAATTTTGATACCCTCAACTTTCTTCCATGGCTCGTGATGTGTTGAGCATTCCTATTTCAACTGTTGCCTCAGAATCGGCTTTTAGTATTGGAGGACGTGTTCTTGATCAATTTAGAAGTGTCCTTAAACCTAAATGTGTTGAAGCATTAGTTTGCACTAGGGATTGGCTCTATGGACATACAACAGGTATATTTAAAAATATGAATTTGTAATAATTTACTTTTAGTTTTATTTGCTAATTAATTTTTTAGTTATTTATGATATTATAGAATCTTTCCAACCAAATTTGGAGGAGCTCCCTGAAGACATGATGCATGTGGAATCCAATAAGGAAGAAAATGCTTCAGGACAATGCTCAAGCAATGTTCTTAGAGATCTTTAAAGCAAGGTTAGTAATTTTGGAACAAATTTTACTTTAGATTGCCTTAAAATAATTTAGTTCAAGGTGCCTTCTCCCTCTCTGTCCTTTTATCTTCCCTTCTGGTTTAATTCACTAAGAATTCATTTGAAAATTATATAAGATATATAGTATTTGAATAAAAAAATTAGAATACTTCAAGGTATTAATATTTATATACTCACACAATGTATACATAAATTAAGGAAGAATTGAATAAGACTATAGGGCTGTTTATTTTTGTCTCAGATATAGCATTGAGATTAATTAATATAGGACTGTGTAGAATATTCTTGAAGTTTCAGACCTTGTATATAATAAAAAGTAGAACCAGATTCTATTTCTGATTCATGTTTCTTTCAATTATTTCTGATTCATGGCTTCATTTATGTCTTCCATGCCAATTTTTTTTTTTTTTTTTGCAGATTATTCGTAAAGGGTTCTACGGTTCTAGCAGAGCAAACATGTCAAACACAAAGGACAGGTTTGCATTCACACTCTGCTTATACAGCTCTTGCATTTTGGTTTCTCCTTTTTATGGCACCATTTCCATAGCATAAAGGGCGTTATCCCTGCAATTAAACCAGAGAAGTTCTCGGTAGAAAGAACTCTGTACTAGCCCAAGAATTTGTTATGAATCAGTTGATCAACCCAAGTTTTTTTTGCTAAAAGCCCAAGAATTTGTTATGAATCATTTGATCGGTTACAAAATGAGATCTTTAATTTAATCTCCCTTTTTATCTTCTCAAATCAAAAAACTTGCAAAGAAGTTTCTCTTTTAGAAACATTGTAAGGAGTTAAGTGAATATTTTGTTAAAATGGCCCTAATCGATTTTTTCCCCCTGCAGATATTTCATTATTATGTTTTTATAAATATGCCACAATTAAATTAAATTTAAAGCGGTCCTATTAGCACGGATTTATTGCACCTCTACATACATACATATATATATGTGTGTGTGTGTATAAGATGGCAGCAGGTCTTCCATAGTTGTTGCCATCAGAAATAGGAAATTAGAACATTCAAGAGCTTTGACCCTCCCATCTCTGAATGGGAGTATATTCTTCCATGTCTTGCCAAAATGTATAAGTGAAGATTCTCCTGTGCCTTTCCATAGTAATTAAACCCTCGCGAAGAATAAGCCAATGACCGTACAGCCATGGCCTATAGTTTCTATCTGCTCTCGTAACGGAAGGAAAATCCTTATTAGTCCACAATTAAGATTTGTATTATTATTATTTTAACTAATATCTAATAAATGAATTTCTTCCTGACCGTCCTGAAAATTGAATAGAATTGCAACTCAAGAATAACACATTCTACTCACATGGTCATGGATGGTTACTTCAGTGTCAAACTTAAGGTGTTTCTAATCTTTAAACAAGCAATTTAACATACATTAATCACATCATTAGATTTAGAATAGATTTCAAATGCACATAAATATGATAAATTACTTTATTAAATAGGGGCACGTGGCTCAACAACAATGAAGATGGAGAATGAACATGTACTTAAGGAAAATTTGGAGATGCTTTTGAGGATATACAACAAGTATATGATGAAGGAAATTTTGGAATGTGTGTTTTATTTATTTTATTAGCTTTTACTATTGGGATTTTTCCATGGATATGTATTTTATTTAAATATGTTTGTTAAAGACATGTTAATTATGATGTTAGAACTTAGAATTGTAATATTAGAGTTTGTATTCTTCACCAAAAAGTTAAAATTTCAGTTAGACGGGTTGATAATCGGGTTGATAACATTAAACAGGTAAACGGGTTGTTTCTTAGACTGTGGGCACTAATCGGATTTTCCATTATACGGGTTGGTCGTGTCGTGTCGTGTTAACCCGTTAATAAACGGGTCATGTCGTGTCAACCCATTTATTTATTCGTGTCATGTTCGGGTTGATTGTAAACGGGTTCCAGACACCCCCCAACCCGACACGAACACGACCCGTGAACACGAATTGCCACCCCTAGCCAAAACTATAAAATATATCATCTTTAAAAATACCGACTACATTGTTATGAAAGTTAACTGAAAAACCAAAATTAAGTAGAGAACAAACAGAAACTAAATTTCGTTGAATATTAGGTGTACAAAGTACATCTTGCAGGATTAAAGTTCTTCTTCCACGCAAATCCAATTTGCATGTTCTAATGTTTTTGACTTCAATCATCGCATTGTTTATAGCATAAAGCCACCTGCTTTGACTTGACAAATGACGGTATACTATATAGGATCCTCGATCCTTACTCATATGATTTGTGGCACTTGAATCCAAAATCTACAAAAGATGAGATTCTGTTAGAAAAACAGTACTGAAAACATATGAAAAATTTTTAAAATTATTATCCAGTAATACCTTATTTTGTTCATTTTACTGAATACAATCTCGAGCAAAATGGCCCATTGTTTGGCAGGCATAACATTTGATCTTCTTGAGATCAAAGTTCCTTGTCCTATATTTTCCCTTCTTCTTCTTAAAGGTTTTCTTACCCTGAAAATTGGGCCTAATTTTTCTCTTCTGAAAGTTTTTGCCTTTCTTAAATTTGGGCTTAGAACTAGAGGGACCTGTTCCCTTAGCTATATACACTTGTCCAGAGGATCTATAAGCCCCTAGACATTCATCTTCAAGTTCTAGATGTCTTGCCACATCATCGAAGGTTACTATACTTTCGTTGTGAGTCAGGTTAACCTTCATATGTTCCTAATTGGCAGGAAGTGATCTAATCATTTCTTGCACTTGCAACTCATCAGAAAGTGCATGACCTACTGCTTTCAGCTCATGAATCATATTTGACATTTCTCATAAATATTGTTTCATCAGTGAATTGGGCCAAAGTTTATATATGTTAAATTTGATTATAAGTCTTCTTAGTTTAGTAGCAGAAGTTGTTGGGAATTCGGATTATCACATGCAGCGAAATTTTAAATTTTTTATCCGAATTCTACCTAGGATCCATGCAAAAAGCATAAGTCAATGATTAGGGTTTTACCTATTGGGCACTCGTATTTCTACTGATTAAAACTTGAGAGCGGATGAATCAAAGGCCGGCCGGAAGGTACAACGTCTCTACGGTATCCACACGGAGTGAACAATGACCTCTCACCCTTCACGCGTCTGCTAGGATGCGTTTTCTCTCTAAGAATTAGGATCAGATGTTTTCTGAGTGATTTAGGGTTTATATGGAAGCTTTGGACGTGATTATTAAGTGCTGCCCTCAAGTCCCCTTTTATAGAACTTAGGCAAGCCATAATCCTAGTCCTACTAGGATAATGCTTCCAAAATCTTAATCACACTTAACAACTCATCTTATCCTTATCCTAGAGATAATGGGAAGAGATAAGACTTATCTATTAATTATCTAATATTATATAATAATATTATCTCATAATATAAATATCTTAATTATTAGATAATTGCATATAGTTATCAAATATCAGAATAATATTATCTCATAATATATTTATCTAATATCTGATAAGATAATTATTTGATATTTCTTTAATATCAAATAATATCACATAATATATATATATATATATATATAAAACATGAATTATTATTCTTAATAATATATATATACACGAAAATAAGTCCAATTAATTGGATATTAATATAATTAAAGTCCAATTAATTATTATCTTATTCCTACTCCTTTTGTGTGATCCTGTAGGTTCTTACTACGTTGACAATGACTTATTATTGAGCCATAGACAGCGAGCGATATCTAGCAATACATCACTGCTACTCAAGTAGTAAGAATATCTGTGATTCAACATTCACCTAATACATGATCAACGTTTTGCATCATAACCCTTTTATAATAATATCCAAATTAAACTGGAGGCATGGAATGTGTCATCCTCGTCAATGTTCAATTTATATTTCTTGATACTGAGTAGACTTAAAATAAATAATTAATATCACATATTAATTCAACTGAGCATGGCCATGCATTTCTAAGTCTCACTCAATCAAGGGGCCTAAGGATATTTCTCTTTTATACAAGAGTAACAAAATCTCATTTACATCACTCACTTCCCTCTGCATGATTTATGACACACCCAATCAATGCCCTACTTATCATCCTGATTAAAGGTGACATAGGACAATATTAAAGTGAGTAATTCCTCATGTAGGGAACCGTAGTGACTTCAGGTCAAAGGTTTATGTGTAGTTGTGATCATATGAGAATAACTTATGACACGTTTATCCATGCAATATTCTCATAGTGGGTCAGTCCAGTACATTGTTCACTTAGCAATGTACTCATGTATTGACTTAATATCATATATCCATGATTCGTAATTATCAGTCACTATACATGCTAGTCTCGATGTATTATTACTATCCTTTTTGTAATAATACTTGACTAGGGGCATTTTAGGAATAACAAAGCTATTCCAAGGATAATTATTATATTAAATTATAAATTACGCATAATAATAATAAAAATAAAATATAATAATTAAATTACCTAAAATAAAATATAATACATTGTGTATAACTCTAATCATCTTATATGATTGGTTCTAGGACACACACCAATAATCTCCCACTTGGACTAGAGCCAATCACTCATGTATCTAATACCGAGTGACATAGTATGACCATCATGCTTTTTCTGCGCTAAAAGCTTTGTCAGTGGGTCGGCGATATTATCATCTGTTGGTACTTTACATATCTTCACATCTCCTCTATCGATGATTTCTCGAATAAGATGGAAGCGCCTAAGTATATGTTTGGATCGCTGGTGAGATCTGGGTTCCTTGGCTTGTGCAATGGCTCCATTGTTGTCACAATAGAGATCCACTGGGTTTGCAATGCTAGGAACAACGCCAAGTTCAGTAATGAACTTTTTGATCCAAATACCCTCTTTTGACGCATCAGATGCAGCAATATACTCAGCCTCTGTAGTAGAGTCGGCCACTGTTTCCTGCTTTGAACTCTTCCAGCATACAGCACCACCATTCAGGCTAAATACATAACCTGACTGCGATCTAAAGTCATCCTTGTCGGATTGAAAACTGGCATCAGTGTAACCTTTTACAACAAGTTCTTCCTCTCCTCCATAAATTAAGAATGAATCCTTAGTCCTTCTTAAGTACTTAAGGATATTCTTAACGACAGTCCAGTGAGGTTCACCTGGATTTGACTGGTACCTGCTCGTCATGCTTAAAGCATACGAGACATCAGGACGAGTAGATATCATGGCATACATGATAGATCCAATTGCTGACGCATATAGTATCTTATTCATGCGGTCCTTCTCATCTTGTGTCAAAGGACACTGAGTTTTGGACAAATTTATGCCATGTGACATAGGCAAAAATCCTCTTTTTGATTCTTGCATGTTAAACCGTTTTAACACTTTATCTATGAATGTACTCTGACTTAGGCCAAATAATTTTCTTGATCTATCTCTATAGATTTTAATACCTAATATATAGGCAGCTTCGCCTAAGTCTTTCATCGAGAAACAATTCCCTAACCAAGTCTTTACTGTTTGCAGTGTAGGGATATCATTTTCGATGAGTAGTATGTCATCCACATACAATACAAGGAAAATAATTGTGCTCCCACTAACCTTTTTGTAAACACAAGATTCATCTTCATTTTTCATGAAACCAAATTCTTTGATTGCTTCATCAAAACAAAGATTCCAACTCCGTGAAGCTTGCTTTAATCCATAAATGGATCGTTGTAGCTTACATACCTTTCCAGCAGTTTCAGGAATGACAAAACCCTCGGGCTGTATCATGTACACATCCTCGAGGAGCTTTCCATTAAGAAAAGCAGTTTTGACATCCATTTGCCAGATTTCGTAATCATAAAAAGCTGCAATAGCAAGCAAAATCCGGATGGTTTTAAGCATGGCAACTGGGGAATAGGTCTCATCATAGTCTATACCATGAACTTGCTTATAACCTTTTGCGACTAATCATCCCTTAAAGGTTTGTACGTTACCATCCATGTCGATTTTCTTCTTGAAAACCCATTTGCACCCAATGGGTTTTACCCTTTCAGATGGATCAACCAAAGTCCATACTTGGTTAGTATACATGGAATCCATCTCATATTTCATGGCCTCAAGCCACTTCTCAGAGTCTGGCCCTTTTATAGCTTCTTGGTAAGTTGTAAGCTCATCTTGATCCATGAGCAAAACATCACCATTTTGAGTTATAAGAAATCCATATCTCTCGGACTCATGGCGTATCCTACCAGACTTACGTGGGCCTTGTGTTACTTGAGCTAGTTCCTGACCCACAACATCTTGTGGTCCTTTTTCCAGGCTCTATTATAGGTTCAGTGTTACTTTGTGGGTCTCGTACTTCTTCGATTTCTACTTTTCTCCCACAGTTTTTCTTAGAGATAAATTCTCTTTCCAGAAAACACCAGTTCGTACGACAAACACTTTGCCTTCAGTAGGATTATAGAAATAGTATCCCTTAGTTTCCTTAGGATACCCTACAAAGTAGCACTTATCCGATTTGGGTCCAAGCTTATCAGAAACTTGACGTTTTACATAGGCCTCGCAACCCCAAATCTTCATAAAAGACAAGCTAGGACGTTTCCCAGTCCATATCTCATATGGAGTCTTTTGAACCATTTTAGAGGGAACACGGTTGAGCGTAAAAGCAGCTGTCTCTAGAGAATGCCTCCAAAAGGAGATTGGAAGATCTATATGACTCATCATAGATCGTACCATGTCTAACAAGGTACGATTCCTCTTTACTGAAACACCATTCCATTGTGGCGTTCCAGGTGGAATGAGTTGTGATACTATACCGCACTCCTTTAGATAGTCATCAAATTCTTGGCTTAAGTATTCTCCACCTCGATCTGATCGAAGTGTTTTAATACTTTTACCAAGTTGGTTTTGCACTTTATTCTTGAATTCCTTGAACTTTTCAAAGGATTCTGATTTGTGTTTCATAAGATACACATATCCATATCTACTGAAATCATCAGTAAATGTAATGAAGTACTGAAAACCTCCTCTAGCAGGTGAACTAATAGGCCCACATACATCAGTATGTATGAGACTCAATAGATCATTAGCCCTTTCACTGTGTCCAGTGAATGGTGTTTTAGTCATTTTTCCTAGCAAACAAGATTCGCATATTTCATATGATTCAAAATCAAATGAATCCAAGAATCCATCCTTATGAAGCTTGGATATGCGCTTCTCATTTATATGGCCCAGACGACAATGCTAGAGATAGGTTGGATTTAAATCATTTGATTTAAATCGCTTAGTGTTTATGTTATAGATAGACATTTCAAGATCAAGAATATAGAGCCCATTGAACATTTGTGTACTGCAGTAAAACATTTCATTTAAATAAACTGAACAACTTTTATCTTTTATTATAAATGAAAAACCTTTCTTGTCCAAACAAGAAATAGAAATAATATTCCTGCTAATAGCAGGCACAAAATAACAATCCTCTAATTCTATTACTAAACCAGAAGGTAAAGATAGATAATATGTCCCTACAGCTAGCGCAGCAACTCTTGCTCCATTGCCAACTCGTAGGTCCACTTTGCCTTTAGCTAGAGTTCTACTCCTTTGTAATTCTTGCACATTTGTATAAATGTGATAACCGCATCCGGTATCTAATACCCAAGATGTAGAAGTTGAAACATTAATTTCTATAACATAGATACCTGAAGCGGAAGTCTCACTTCCCTTCTTTTTTTCAGATCTTCCAAATAGACCTTGCAGTTTCTTTTCCAATGTCCGGTTTGACCGCAATGGAAGCATGTCCCTTCCTTAGCCACACCCCCTTTTGGTTTCAGTGCAGAGGATTTAGACTTGGGCTTGCCTTTGGATTTGGAATCCTTCTTGTTTTTGCCCTTGCCCTTTCCTTTTCCTTTGCCCTTTTGAACCATCATTATGGTATTAGGCTTAGTCTTTTGCAATTTTTGTTCAGCAGTTCTTAACATGCTTAACAATTCTGGCAGTGGTTTGTCAATTTCATTCATGTTGTAATTCATGATAAATTGACCATAACTCTGTGGCAACGATTGCAGAATTAAGTCAGTGGCTAACTCTTGACCTAGTGGTGCACCCAATCTTTCAAGGTTCTTAACATACCCAATCATTTTGAGTACATGAGGCCCAACAGGGTTTCCTTCTGCCAGTTTGCACTGAAACAAGGCTTTTGTCACCTCAAACCTCTCATGCCGAGCTTGGCCTTCATAAAGCTTCTTAAGATGCTCAAGCATGTCATAAGCTTCCATGTTCTCATGTTGCTTCTGAAGCTCAGAGTCCATGGTAGCCAACATGAGACAACCGACATCTAATGCGTCATCATGATGCTTCTTATAAGCATCCTTTTGAGATCGAAGGGCAGTAGCTTCAGGTTCTTGAGGAACAGGTCCCTCTAAGACATACATTTTGCGCTCATGTTTGAGGACTATCCTCAAATTCCTGTACCAGTCCAGGAAGTTTGTTCCATTCAGTTTGTCCTTCTCAAGGACCAATCGCAATGATAAGTTATTTGATGTATTAGCCATTGGTTATCTACGACAGAAATATGCAAAGTAAGTATTAAATTTTAAAACATTTAATAAGGTCTTTTATTAAATGTACCTCCCACTATTTCATTCAAATTAATAGCCCTCATTATTAATTCGGAAAGTCATAGTATTTAAGCTTTCTAGTGGGCCAAGATCCATATTTCACCAAACCTTAAGTTAGCTTTGGCTAATCACTTAAAACTTAGTTATTTAGGTAAGCAACACTTGCCAATTGTATCATATACAACTCTTGGATAGTTGGGTGAACAACATTTGTCTTAGTCCATCTTATGAACTAAAGTCCAACTCTATGCCTCTAGGTCTCAATCCTATTAAGATATCCTAGTTAAGTCGGACCCAATATTTGACATTCGGATATCACTATTATCCAGTCGCATCTCACCAAGATAAACGAGGTACCTTGCTTTAGCAAACCTACCTTATGTCGATCGAGGCCTTGATGAGTGCCAAATATTGGAAGGCATCATTAATTATTACTGACTTAATATTTTGGATGAGGGATTTCAACTTAATTATTATCAGATCTCACCATAACTAGTCTATTTATTCATGCAATATATCTAGCATATCTCATATATCATATAAAGTAAATGAATAAAATAGACTACCATATATCATATATCATGCAATGAATAAAACTATCACATAGTAGAAACATATTCTATCTCATAATAAATGCATGCTCATCAATATCATCACATAATAAATAAATCAAAATGTCACATAGTATGGCCCAAAACTCTATTTTCTAATGACATTCCTAACTAACTCCTTAGCTTTTCCTTGTTCCATGCAAAGAATACTCCATTGCAATTACAAATTTACAACAGAAACCCCGAGTTACATTCAAGGGGAATTGAGATGAGAAGAGAATATACATTAGAGAAATAGAGGAAGACACGACACGCAGGTCGTATTTTAAAATCCATCCATTAAAAACTCCAAGGGCCATACTATGCAACACATTCATGCATCATATGTAATAATTGCTAAGAAATATATGTAACCAAGATAAGGAGGATGATTGACATATATATTTCATAACATATTCATCATAAAAAAAATCATTTTCTAAAACGGTGCCTTAAGAACAAAAATAATTTTTGAACGTTACGCAGAGTTAGCACGGCGGTCCTGATAGTCGGTTAGCGGGCGGGGGTTAAGGGGGCAGCGCCCCCTTGCCGGGGGGTGTGGGGGGGTGGAGCCCCCGAGTCAAAAATTGAATACATCTGACATTCAAATTTTGATTCATTTTGCCAACAATTGACACACCCCAAGTCGAACAATTCAACTATATGATTGACATTCAAATCATAGTTTAAAATAGGATTTACGTCCAAACACTTTGAATAATTTTAATCATATCAAAATAGATCCAGCCATATTCAAATAATTTAAAGCATACATATACCTCATAGACCAGATTCAACTTAATCATATTAAACGAATTTAAACAAGTCTTTACAGATTCAGAATTAATCACATCAATTCTATACTGACTAGGTTATATGCTTTAAATGTAGAGAACATCACATGTTCAGAATAGATTCAAGGGTTTATCATTTGAAAATTCAGAACTACACATAGATAGATTTGAATATGAAGCAGAAAAACGCATGATCATATTCATACAATTAATCTCATCAATTGATAATTAGAATCAAAATTCAGATCATATATATCATATATATATCTATGAAATCAAAATCATACACGAGTCAGCATATATCTCATATATATCTAGTTTAAACAGAAACTGATTTGATATTAATTTATCACATAAATATTCATCAAAACGTGTAACTTCTGATTTAAACCGAAATAGATTTGACATGTATTTATCATATAAATATTCATCGAAAATGGTAAAACACATAATCAGAACTATATTTTTTGCAAGAAGCTCTGATACCACTGTTGAGAATTCGGATTATCACATGCAGCGAAATTTTAAATTTTTTATCCGAATTCTACCTAGGATCCATGCAAAAAGCATAAGTCAATGATTAGGGTTTTACCTATTGGGCACTCGTATTTCTACTGATTAAAACTTGAGAGCAGATGAATCAAATGGCGGCCGGAAGGTACAGCGTCTCTACGGTATCCACACGGAGTGAACAATGACCTCTCACCCTTCACGCGTCTGCTAGGATGCGTTTTCTCTCTAAGAATTAGGATCGGATGTTTTCTGAGTGATTTAGGGTTTATATAGAAGCTTTGGACGTAATTATTAAGTACTGCCCTCAAGTCCCCTTTTATAGAACTTAGGCAAGCCATAATCCTAGTCTTACTAGGATAATGCTTCCAAAATCCTAATTACACTTAACAACTCATCTTATCCTTATCTTAGAGATAATGGGAAGAGATAAGACTTATCTATTAATTATCTAATATTAGATAATAATATTATCTCATAATATAAATATCTTAATTATTAGATAATTGCATATAGTTATCAAATATCAGAATAATATTATCTCATAATATATTTATCTAATATCTGATAAGATAATTATTTGATATTTTTTTAATATCAAATAGTATCACATAATATATATATATATATATATATATATATATATATATATATATAAAACGTGAATTATTATTCTTAATAATATATATATGCACGAAAATAATTTCAATTAATTGGATATTAATATAATTAAAATCCAATTAATTATTGTCTTATTCCTACTCCTTTTGTGTGACCCTGTAGGTTCTTACTACGTTGACAATGACTTATTATTGAGCCATAGACAGCGAGCGGTATCTAGCAATACATCACTGCCACTCAAGTAGTAAGAATGTCTGTGATTCGACATCCACCTAATACATGATCAACGTTTTGCATCATAACCCTTTTGTAATAATATCCAAATTGAATTGGAGGCATGGAATATGTCATCCTCGTCAATGTTCAATTTATATTTCTTGATACTGAGTAGACTTAAAATAAATAATTAATATCACATATTAATTCAACTGAGCATGGCCATGCATTTTTAAGTCTCACTCAATCAAGGGGCCCAAGGATATTTCTCTTTTATACAAGAGTAACAAAATTCCATTTACATCACTCACTTCCCTCTGCATGATTTATGACACACCCAATCAATGCCCTACTTGTCATCCTGATTAAAGGTGATATAGGACAATATTAAAGTGAGTAATTCCTTATGTAGGGAACCGTAGTGACTTCAGGTCAAAGGTTTATGTGTAGTTGTGATCATATGAGAATAACTTATGACACGTTTATCCATGCAATATTCTCATAGTGGGTCAGTCCAGTACATTGTTCACTTAGCAATGTACTCATGTATTGACTTAATATCACATATCCATGATTCGTAATCATCAATCACTATACATACTAGTCTCGATGTATTATTACTATCCTTTTTGTAATAATACTTGACTAGGGGCATTTTAGGAATAGCAAAGCTATTCCAAGGATAATTATTATATTAAGTTATAAATTGTGCATAATAATAATAAAAACAAAATATAATAATTAAATTACCTAAAATAAAATATAATACATTGTGTATAACTCTAATCATCTTATATGATTGGTTCTAGGACACCCACCAACAGAAGTACCACCAAAATTTTCTTTTAGGGCAATCCACACCCCCTAAGTAGTTGGGTAATTCTCATATTCGCACATGAGATCATCTACCATCGCACTTAAAAGTGTGATGCAAGTAATGCTATTCTTTTTCTTTCAAATAACATATGCCTCAGTGTCTCTTCTATATTGAGCTGTGTTCCCAGTTTCAGGTTCTAACATGACATTATTTAGGACTTCTAGAGTATCTTGCTCTTCTAAGATGTATAATATTTTCTAATGCCAAATGTCCCAGTTGTCCCCATTCAACTTGTCACCCTTGTTTAATTCAACAATTATGTTTTTTACTGGCCATTCTGTTAAATGTATAAGCATTTCCTATAAGTATACAATGTCATTATTTGCATAGTCCTCGTATAGAATAATAATCACATTACTTAGTTCATGGTCGGGAGTTTACATTTATTATACCTCTATCACATGTTTGCCTAAATACTATCATTATTTTCTATCGAGATCGTTCTTATGCAAACATAATACCTCGTGTTGCTCTTGAGTAAAAACATAATACTAGAGCTCCCACTCAAATGTACACCTAATAAAAATATTTGATCATCCATCAAATAATAAAAAAAGATCCAATAAACATTCAACAATATTCTCAAAGTAATCTCATCAAACCAAGAGAAATAAATACATCAAAGTAAAGTATTCAAAGCTAATGTTTCTATTCTAGTTTTCTATTATGGTTTCAATGTTTTCATTTCTTCAAAATTGTTAAATAGTTTTGGTGGATTCTTGAAATTGGCTAGGCTAAAGTTGTGTACATTTATAACTTTAAGTGGACCTTTTAAGTGTAGTCCCTTTTCTAGAGTGCTATATCCAGAACGTCTTGCACTCTTCATATTTTGGAATTATGACATCAGGATTGTTTTTCTCCAATTATTTTTAAAATAGTAGATTTCCTGTTGTCTCAACTCTTCCATACATCTTTCCAAGTTAAGGTATTCAACGGGTCTCGGTGAGTAGTCTTTGCATTTTCATAAGGTCTTTTTAATTGGTATCCAAAAGTCATCACCTGGAATTATCTTCATCGAGGTACGAAACCAAAGGTGATTGGGGAACACTTTTCCTCTATGGTTGAGATTCTTTTTCAAAATTTTAACTTCAAACAAGAAGTCTATCATGGGGGTGTTCTTGTATGCATTTCTTTTATATAAAGTGTGCATGAATTCTTTTAAGTCTCCTGGAGTGTCAACCCAGTCTGATTCTCTAGGTTCTTCTCCCATCACATTCTCTATAAACCTATATGGATTATATTCTTCTCTGAACCGCTGTTCCATGTCTGTTCTAAAAAAAAAGGACATAAAAATATAATCAAAATAGGGTATTTTTGCCACCTTTTTAAGTCAAAACAGTGTTATATATGCCTAAAAAATACACAAAAATTATACCAACATGTGGATTTCATTTTTAGAAAAATTTAAAGATAAATTTTGGCTCAAAAGTAGCTTGCACGCGTTCCCACGCACCCCTAGAATGTTTTTGTACAAAAAAATTTCTAAAAATGGAAATAAAGGTTTTCCCATGTACGATGATGGCGCGTGAGGCACATGAGCCACCAGAGCCGACCAGATGCATAGAAAAAAAATTTCTCTTTCCAACCATATATGACACGTGGCATTCGGGCATTAGGGTGGGCCCTATGCACCACCCCCACAAGTGAGGAGAGTTTTTTTTTAATATTTATTTTTTTTGTTAGGTTAAACGACATGTCATTTTTTACCTGATCAAAACGGCGTGTCATTTTGGGTTTGGATCGGACACTCCTTTATCAAAATGACGTATTGTTTTAGTCGTCTTCCTCGTTTGTCCGGGTCAAACCCGACTCAGTTCGTGACCCAAATGGATCTATTCGATCCAAAAATGTAATTTAGCCATAACTTTTGATTTGAGGGTCCGTTTTGGGTGATTCAAAAGCCGTTTTTCTCAAAATTTAATGCTTTACAAATCTAGGATAATTTTATGGCCTAAAAAGATTATTTTCCAAGGGACCCAATATTTCAAAGATTACAAATTTTATGAAATTTTAGGTGTTTTAATTGATTTCTGATGTTCGAGAATGTTTCATGGATGTTTTATGTGTATCCTTTTAACATTAAAGTTATTCTAGGAACAATAGAATCATAAAATAAATTTGCATTTAATTTTGGCCAATATTTTTCATTACAAGAATTAAAATTAGGAAGCATGCTTTCTGGCCAAAAATAAAATTGTCATTTATAAATACATAGTATTTAACAAGTGCATTAATCATAATGCATCTCATAATTAATACATCTCATGCATCAATAAATTTCATACATCATATACTTGCATTCAATGACATTAAATTCACTTGGGGAAATGTAGACATCAGAACCAACTAGGCTCTGATACCAATGTTAGGAAAAAAATTCAACATCTAACTCAAAAATTGAGTACGGAATATATATACTTGATTTCAGCTTTTAGGATCCTGATGCTGCAATCTATCATACGAATGTCAAGAATCACCTTGAATCTGAAATTCTTAGCTTTTGTCTACAAGGATTGCACCAAAACCCCACACACTATATTTATAGAGAGAAGAAGATGATGAAAGAAAACTCTCTGATGAAATTTTTCTTGACTCTAGGAAAACTGAATGTCTCGTATCTTTCTTTTTTTCTTTTTTGTTTCTCTTTTTTACTTTTGAAGGGGAGTGGGTGGTTATTTCTTTCTCCCATTTTTTACTCCTTAATCAATTACTAAAAATTAATTTTTGTTTGAATTTAAATTCAAAAGATAAATTAAATATTTATTTTAATTAAATAAATATTTAAAATATGATAAATATGAATCACCCATTATGAATGTTCCCACATTCATCAGTAAAAGAAGCATAGAGAAGTGAAGAATTAAAATAAAGATAAATTACATTCATTTTCTTTGAAATTTAATGTAATTATATTCATACTTATTTTTTTTAAGAAACATATATCTATTTTTTTATTTTTCAAAAGTAGGAGAGATGAATGTAGATTTAAAATAAAACAAAAGAGAAGGTGTGTGCAGGGTTTTCTAGAAATATAAGAATAGGCTCTGCAGAATTATAAGATATAGTTAATAGATTGGAGCCTACTTAGCGACAAGGACATGAACAAAATGTAATAAAGCTTTGCTTCAGCGTTGTTATGAGCTTCTTTCACTTGTGTACAAAGTGGAGATATGTCATACTAATTCGGAAGAAAAAGCAGCTGTCGATTAGCTAGCTTCGTTTTCATTGTCTTATGCTCTAGGCTTGGTGAGTTGTTATGATAGCCAATGGTGGAAAGTGGAGGTGACTAAGAATGGCCCTGGCCTTCTTTTAAATACGTGTATTGTTATACACTTCAACTTCCTTTAAAATTTTAAAACACATAAGAAAATTATAGACCTATATAACAAATTTTATAAAAAAATATAGAGATATAAATAAAAAATATAAAATTATGATTCTTTTGTAATTAAAAGTTACAAATAATTTATATATTAATTTTTTTTGCCTTTTTCTCTTATGGCCAAATATGAATTTTTTTATTATATTTTATCTTTAAAATACTTTATACAAGCATATATTTAGTTGAAACCAAAAGTTTATATAACTTAGAAAATATTTTTCTAATTTCTATCCCTATCTATTTTTATTTTTATAAATATATTATGTGTGCTATAATTTATATGTACTTATTTACATTATGCATATAATATAATTCTACTAGAATTATCATTTACTTGCCATCTATTTTGATTTTATTATTCTAAATTTTCACAATAAATTTTTTATACATGTATAAAAAAGTATATATGTACACATGAACCTCATTAAATTAATTATTTTTTTGTAAATTTTATAAATTTTTATTGTAATATTTGTTATAAAACTTTGAATTACTTATAATTACGTATTACAATTTACTACGTGTATAAGTATAACATTATATTTTTATTTATATTACACATATAATATGATTGTAATAAAATTGTCATTTCATACTATCCATTTTGATTTTATCATCCAAATTTTTATAGTAAAATATTTCTTTACATCTAAAAAAAGTATACAAACGTACGAACTTCATTAAATTAATTATATTTGCAAAAAATTTTAATTCAAAATTTAAATTTTTTTAAAAAAATCTCAATAATTTATGTACTATGATCTTTATAAATAAATTTTTATAACTTTTCTCATAATTTTTATAATTTTATTTAAATCTCATATATTTTATATTAATTTTTATAAAAATTAAAATATCTTGAGTCAAAACTCCCAGAAAAATTATAATTATTTTATATAACTATAAAATTTTTTATATGTAACTAAATAAAATATTACTTACTCATAATTGGCCCAGCCCTATAGCCCCCTATGGGCCTTAGTTCTGTTATTAGCTGGTGTTTTTGGAACATTTTTTCCACGTCAGATTGATGTCTAATTAGTATATATAGGGATGATTGGTAAACAACTGTTAAAAGAAATTTTGACTTGTTTGATCAAAATTTGACTTGTTATATTTGAAAATGCTGAAAATAGAAAACGCTGGTTAGTGCAGCGTTTTCATTTGGCTCATGGTTTGGGTTTTTCTTAATGACCCAACTGCCTTCTCTAAATTTTCATAATGATCAACTTTTTCTCATCGAAAAAACCTCAGCTAGCCATGGATGATGATACTGTTTATATTGAAATTTTGATATCACTGAAAATTAAAATAAAAAAGACGGAAGCAAGTGTTCTCGATCTGACATGTCACCCCACGTAATTTGAATCAATTTGAAGAGTATTCGTCACCCTTGTAGGGAACCTTATCTCAAATATTGTGCAGGCACCTGTTAATATATCTCCGTGTAAAATATAAAATATATGAAAAAAAAAAAAGGCTGGTGCTCTGCTGTTTAACTGGGGTTTCCTTGATTTCTCATTTCTTTCGCTACCAATATATAAAAAAATTATAATATTTATTTTTACATAAAAATTAAATAATTATAATTTTTAATTTTTTATTGATAAATTTATTTATTATAAAAATTATATTAATTTATTTTTTAAAAAAAATTATTTATTAAATAATATATAAAATTTAAAATATTAAAATAATCAAATAATTCATAAAATATACTATACATTTATATATTATTTTATATTTAAATGATTAATTATAAATAACTAATTTTATTAAATATTTTTATTTAGATAATTAATATAATCAACTGATTAAATTAATTAATACAATCAATCATCAATAAACAATTAATTAGATTAACTAACTATTATAATTATCAGTTAATTACCAAATATCTCCTATATTTTTTAGGATTTTTAGTCCAATATATATATATATATATATATATATATATATATATATATATATATATAAAGTGGATATATGTTTCTGAAAATAAAAAAATATATATAAATATAATTAGATAAAATTTCAATGAGTGTGGGTGTAACTTAAATTATAAAAATTACGAGTAAAAATAGGAAAAAGATTGCCAACTAAAACATCGTTATAACAATTTAAAAATTGCAGGAATATACAACAAAATCCGCTTTCGAGACGAGATTGCGAGGTTTACATAGCACCTTGACTAGCCAAGAAACCTGTGCTGGAACTCGCAACACGTATAGGAAGAAAACGGCGGTCTAGCGTGCCGTTTTGGCTTTAGCAGCCGGAGGTGGTGGCGGAGCTATGATCGTCGACGTAGTTGAATATTTGGTGGGTCCAATCATCGTAATACGAATCCCATAAAATCCCTTCGTGGGTTTGTGTTTTGTTTGCTAAGGAGACACCGTATTTTGGTGATTCCTGCTTCAGATGCTGACGAGTGTCCAAGACAAAAGTTTGGAGCTGCCCTGAGCTGCCACGTAGCTAGGCTGTTTGAGTGAGGTGGGTGAGAATAAGAAGACGCTGGCAAGTTGGGGGGGGGGGGGGAGGTACCGACGGAGTACGTAACGTCAATATGGTCAAATATTAAGGTGTCAGGATGTGAGAGTGGAACCCATGAAGCCCGACTTCCATTATTGTGTCTTCCGCTGAATGACAAATTGATACCGTACAATTTCATGAAATTGAATCCGAGGGATTCGGAGCATTGATGGTCCGAAGCAATTTCGTTAATTTTTGATAAAACTTACAATATTTTTACAAAAATTTAGATTAGAATTAGATCAGGTGAGTTCACGCTGCAAAGATGATTCATGTCAGTTCCTTTTTTTTTTTTTTTAACTAGTTACATGCCTAGCTAAATACATCTTAGGCTAGTTTACTAAGCTATTAATCTATGTCAACATGATGCATTATTGATTCTTTTCTTATAGAATTTTCAAACATTTTTATTATAAATTTGATTGTTATGTGATACTTTTCTTATGAAGATATTATGACATTTTAAAAAAAAATTGCAAAATTTTATTAAAAAATATACTATTTCAGTCTTTAAACATTTATAATTTCATAAAAAAAATTATTTTTTCGTAAAATTATGTAAGTAACATCTCATGGAGAGACATGAAAGGAAAACTCATAATAGGGATGCAAAATTTTGGTTTCGAAATTTGCCTATGGATTTTGTTCTGGTAGGGCTCAGCCTCAGATGTGGTATAGATTTTCATCCCATAAAATATGGTAAAAGACCAATTTTTAATTTGGTGTAGATTTTGGAGATAAGATATTATCACCTTATTTTATTTCGCAGAGTTCTGCGATTATAAATTATATTTTTTATGCCTAATTCATTATATATATGCTGTATTTTATTTTTTAATAATTTAAATATTAAAAACATATTTAAAAACTAATATTTACTATTTATTCTTTTTTTAATTATTATATTAAAAAATAATTTTTTTTCATTGTTTTTCTTTTAATTTGCGATTGATCCAACAAATTATATATAATTTTAAATTTATCTTATAATATTGTGTTGATTATATATGAATTAAAATTCTTAAATGTAAATATTTTCATTAATTATTTTTGTTTTTTATTTTTTTTTTTCACAGGGCTCCGATGCATCACCGATTACAGAGATAAAACACTAAATTAGTCCGAAAAAAAAATAAAAAAGAGTGAAATGGGATAAGATAGAGAATCGCGGGAATAAAACAATACAATCCATAAGGTTGATCCGTGCTACAATTCTTTGTTCTGATTTTATGCTTTTTATGTTTTTTATATATACGCAATACGTAAGTTGATTGACATTAAATGGAAGAGAGGAAGGTCCTAAGAGCCAAAAGCACAAATAGATCTTAATGAAAATTAAAAATGGTAATCGGATATGTTTTAATAAATTCACGCTGAGTTACCAAGTAACAGATAATTATTAATCTATTATCTATTTATAATTTTATATTTTAAATGAATTATGAATCAATTTATGATATTCATATTTATAATTGATATAATTAATATCAACGACAATTGATTCGAATAGTTAGGCACTCAGTCCTTTAAACAAAATTTTGAGTTCGAGTTTGGTGCATAGAAAATATTTCTGTTGGAAGAGTTTTTATCTCACATTGAACATACTCCACCCGACCCGACCCGACTCGAAATAGTCAAAGTCCAATAAGGTTACTTGATTGGGGATTTATAAACAAAAAAAATAATTGACATAATTAATTAAACTCATTTAATTGTGAGCTATTTTTTATATATCAAGTAGGAATCACCCTTAAGATTTTTTTTTTTCACTTTACAAAAATCATCTTCCAAAATTAAATTCTTATCGATCAATTTGTTTTTCCACTCAATGGCGGACACAAGACTTAAAGATCAGCATGGCAAATATTTATATACTACTAATATGTAAAAAATATGTTATAAAATAATTAATTATTATCTAATATATATTTAAAATATTTTAATAAAAAATAAAACACAACATGAATTGTGTGCAATTGTTACAATAAAAATATAATACATTTCTATTAACAAAATAATTTATTCTAAGCTATCAAAAAAATTAATGAATTATACAAATAAATTTAAAAAATAAGTTAAAATTAAATCGATAGAGTTATGCATGAAAAAAAATGAATCTTGTATATTTTAATTGCCATAGTATATTGTAATAATTATCAATGATTTACTACAAGAGTAAGATAAATAATTCTTAATTATTTAATCATACATTAAAAATTGAAATTAAAAAATGAATGCAAATTTTAATTGATCACATGATATCTTAAATGATATATATAATTTTTTAATCCATCACATCATGTGTTAAATAATACAAAAGTTCATTAAGTTTTGAAAATAAAATTTGAAATTGAGTTTCAATTTCTTTATATCAATTGAATTGAGTTTTACAAATTTATCTCACTATTTCATATTCAATGATAATCCTTAATTTGCATTTAGAACTCAATTTTAAATCTTATTTTTTGCATATACAATATTTCTCTAAATGACATCTTATTTTTTTAATCACCAAGTGAGATGAATAATTTTTTTAAAAATTAAAGTATTAATAGATTTTTCTCTCTCAATAAGTCTTATCTCTATGATTTAAATCTTTATCTATTTACTTTTATTCATTGATAGATAAAATTCATTTAAATTTAGTATAATTTTTACTGAACTAATACCATATTAATAAATGAAATCTCATTTTGATTCTTCAAAGAAAAAATTATACTAATAATTTATTATTTTTATTTTCACAATAAATCACTTTCCCCACCTAAATATAGAGCAAAAAATGAGAAAATAATTTATACAAATAATGACATTCATTTATTTATATAGATTAGACATATAATTTTTATCAAGATTTTGTAATGTGTGATTAATTTGTGTGGGGTTCTACCTAATTTTGAGTGGAAGCATTAATTTTTATTAACAAAATTATTAAAAAAAGAAATATTGTGCATATAACGAGATTTACAGGCCAACGTGGGCAATTGGCCCCATTACCTGAACCTAGGTCCCATGTTTCGGCTAAACAAACTTTTATTCATTCAAATCTTTGTTAGATTATTATTTATATTATTAATCTTATCGTCTACTTGCTTTTTTATAATAAAAGTTATTAAATTATATATATATATATATATATATATATATATATATATATATATATATATATATATATATATATATATATATATATATATATATATATATATATAAATTTTTGAAATTAAACTTATGAGAGTGAAATTTATAAATAACATCAAATGTAATTTCATTGTATTTATCATCGATGTTATAAAATAATTCTATATTATTAAAATATATAAATAATGCTCTCACTTCACCTTCATATTTGTTATTTTCCTAAAACAAATAGCATGTCGTTAATACTATTTTTTGTAGTTTGTTAAACTAAATTGTTAGTAAATTAAGTTTATTAGTTTTTTTGTCTACTAAAATATATGAGCCATGAGTTTATCTCTTATAACTCTATATTTTTATTATAAATAGATGTGTGTTAACCTCTAGTTGCAATATAGCTTTAAAAATTATTTTTCTCTTAACATAATATCTAGAGCTTTTATCTAAATATCTTTCTCATACTCAATAATGAAACAAAAGATTTAGAGAAACCTACTTTCTTCTTCTTCCCCTCTTTTTTTTTTAAATTTTTTTGATACGTGAGTCATAAATGAATTAGCAAAAAGAACCTAGATTGGGCTACAAAGTGCATAGTGTTGTAGAATAGCAAAGCCATTATCTAGAGTGGTTGACAAAGATTTGGTTTATTTTTCAAATATCTGAGTTGATGGTGAAGTAGATTGGTGACCAACAATCTTACCTCATCGGCATGTGCAGCAAGTGTATGGCTTTCTGAAGGCATATGAGCACCAATCACAAAGTATGTTTTCGACGTGTGGTGGTGCATAAGCTACTATTTGATGGCAATTTTCTAACCAGTGATGTCTTGACTTCTTCTACATTCACCCATGTGGTTATTCACACAATTCAATAATTATGGTATGATTTTTCTAATTTTTTAGCTATTTTTAGGATATTTTTATTGATTCTTTCTACAAGTTTATTTTTATGGTTAGTGAGATTTTTTATTCTGATGCATGTAATACATTTAAAAATAGTAAAGTTAAGGAAAATTAAAGCTAAAGTCAGGTTTCTCTAATTTGCTTTTGCTTAGTGGCGAAATAATTGAATAAAAAATGGATATAGAAGATCGACAATCTATAGGATGAAAGAAAGCTATTCAACATTACCTTAATGAGGTTTGTATGATTGATCACCTCACCAAAGAACCACTCATAAATGATATGAAGGAAAAATAAGTTATGGAGGATTGATAATTGCTTAAATTAATGTGATACTTTAAGTTTTGAAGTTAATGATAATATTGTGCATTGTGAAACTATCAAATAATTATAGGAAACTCTTAAGTCATTTTATTCTACAAAGGACAACATACATAAATTTATGATCTGAATTAGTCCTTGATTCATCCTAATATAAATGGTAAAACCCCATCTTAAATCTGTACTAATCTTTACTAAACCTTTTAATAATAGTGTTCTCTTTTACCTATTATTACTAATATTGATGCAACACATTCTTAATAAGAACAATTTGGAATTATGTATTTTCTCATGGCATTGTCCTTTGAATTTAGTACTACATGTAAGTAAATTTTATCTAATTTTAATTCTCTCACTACAAAGTCTATTTTTTTATCATATTCAATAAGTGTATAGTAACTCATTTTCTTTTTTTGCATATATAAATAAGTCATCTGCCATGATTAGTTTTGGTATTCGTGATGGTTATTATGGTATTAGAGGTGGCAGGGGGAAAAGAAGGTAAAGATAAGGTGATTTTAGCAAGCGTGGTGATTTTAGTGGAGGTGGTATTATTTTTTACTATTACCACAAAAAGCCTGAACATATCAAGAGGTTTTGCCTTAAGTTACTTGGAAAAAATACACTCTTGCCTTAAGTTACTTGAAAAAAATACACCATTATCTTAATTTGCACATGTCATTACAAAAAATTGGACATATCAAGAGGTTTTGCCTTAAGTTACTTAAAAAAAATACACTACTATCTTAATTTGCACATGTCACCATAAATAATCAAGCATAAGATATTAATAATAGTGTTGTTATAAGTTTGTTAAAAAGTGAGTATGTTGAGTGTTTATAATTCCAAGCATCTTGATAGCAATCATTCGTTTAGTCCACTGCTATATTAGCATAGATAGGTAGTCCTACTATATACTTTTCCTATACTAATTTTAGATGGATCATTAATTTTTATGTTACTGATCATTTGACGAGTTAGATAGGTATTATATCATCTTTTTAACCTTTTTCTTCTTTTCATATTACTTTAACTAGTGGATTTAAAGTGATTGTTAATGGTTATAATGTGGTGAATATTACTCCTGATATATCCTTATTTGATGTGTTATATTTTTAAAGTTTCCATTTAATCTACTTTCGGTTAGTCAAATAACATGTATCTATAATTATGGTTTCTTTTTTTTTTCCTAACTATGTCAAGATCTTTTGACAAAGAATATTTTTAGTAAGGGGCAATTTGTATGTTCTTGAAGAGAAAGTTCTTCAATCAATTACTTTTACTAATACTATCATTCCACACTAGATTCGTTGTTACTTAAGCCATCCATCTTTATCAGCTTTACAAAAATTATTTTCTACTTTCAATTTTTTATCTAGTTTGGATTGTGAATTATGTCAGTTCACTAAATAGCATCATCAGTCTTATGTTTCTAGAGTCAATAAATGGCTTGCATCCATATTTAAGTTAGTACATTTAGATGTTTAAGATTATTGCCTAGTAGTCTTTAAGTCTAATTTTTTGTATTTTGTTATTTTTGTGAATGATTATTCAATAGTCACTTGGCTTTATTTAATGAAAAATTAATCAAAGTTATGTAAGATTTTTTGTACTTTTTATGCTAAAGTTTTGAATCAATTTAATACATTTATTTATCATTTTTGTGGTGATAATACTAAAGAATATTTTTTTATTCAATTTGCATCTTACTTGTCCTAACATGGAATAATTCATCAATTTTATTATACAATTAGTCCATAGTAAAATAGGGTAGTTGAATGGAAAAATTATCACTTAATGAAAATCTCATGTGCTTTATTGTTTTAGATGAAAATGCTTGAGTTTTTTTAGGCAAATATAGTTTTTATAACTTATTTTTTGATTAATTGAATGCCTTTTTCAATTCTTAATGGTCAAGTACCCTTCTCTCTTTTATTTTCTTCTTGGTCTTTATTTCTTTTCCCTTCATGCATTTTTAGGTGTACATGTTTTATTCAAGATTATTATCTTTAAGTATCTAAACTTAATCCATGATATTTAAAGTGTGTTTTTCTTAATTATTCTTGTACACAAAAAGGATATTGATGTTACTTTCCTGATCTACATTATTATATTATCACATTTGATGTTACATTTTTTAAGTTTATTCCCTTTTTTACTTTTCCAACTCTTTTTCCTTTATAACTAAGTCTAATTCTCTTAATGAATACTTCTTTGTGTATTCTGCTCCTTAAAAAGCTTAAGGTCCCCCCAAAAAATAATTGGGTTCATCTTCTTATTAAATATATTTACTCTTGTAGGAGGCAAGTACTAGCAACAAGATCTCCTCTACCTAACAATGCTAACAAACATGAAGTTGTACTAATTATTGATGTATCATTGGCTTTGTCCTCTTTATCAGCTTCTTGTTCATCAGATCCTCCCTTCTTACCATTTAATCTCGATATCCTTATTATCTACCAAAAAGGCACATGTAATTGCACTCAGTGAGGTAACATTAATCACCTTTACTCCATTTCTATCTATGTATCCTACACTTCTTTACTTACGTCCTCTCAATAATTTATTGTCTTATTTGATTCCATTACTATTTCTAAGTTTAATATAAAATCACTTTCTCACTTTATGTGGCATGTTGGTATTATCTCAACTTATTAGTTGTCTTATTACTAGAAGGAAAATAGCTCATTAGTTATAAATAGATGTATACTATGAAAATTAATCTTAATGGTACTCTTACTTGATTGAAGGCTCATTTAGTGGTAAAAAAGTATGTGCAAACTTATGGTGTTAATTATTCAAAAATTTTATCTCTTATTTCCAAAATTATTCCTGTTTAATTGATTATCTCTTTTACTGGCTCTTATAGTTGGCCTATCTATCAACTTGATATTAAAAATGTTTTCCTAGATAGTGATCTACTTGAAAAGGTAAATATGGAGTAACTACCGAGGTTTATTGTTTAAGGAGAGTGTGACATGTTTTGTCAACTAAAAAAATCTTTATATGACTTGAAGCAATCTCCTCAAGCTTGGTTTCAAAATTTTAGTAAGGTAATAACAACATTTGGGATGAAGAAAAGTGATCATGATTACTCAATATTTTATAAACAAATAGATTTTGGTTGCATTCTTTTGATTGTGTATGTAAATGATATTGTGATCACAGGTAATAATAAATTAGGTATTTCAAAATTGAAAGATTTTCTTCAAACCAAGTTTTAGACCAAAGACTTTAGAACATTACAATATTTCTTGGGGATTGAAATCACTCGAGGAAAGAAAAGATTTTTTTTAGTTTCAAAGGAAATATGTTCTTAATCTCTTAAGTGAAGTAAGAATGCTTGGATCTAAATGTTATGATACTCCTATGATTTCAAATGTCAAGCTTAGCTTAGAAGATAGAGAGTTGCTAGATAATCCAGAGCAATATAAATAGTTAGTAGAAAAATTAAAGATTTTTTTAATGTAGATTAGGCAAGATATCTTATAAATAAAAGATTGACCTATGGATACTATATGTTTATTAGTGGGAGTCTTATGCCATAGAAAAAAAATAGACGATGTTATCACATTCAAGTGTAGAGTCTAAGTATTAAGCCATGGCTTGTGCTACATCTAAACTTATGTGAATTTTTTATCTTCTTTATTAACTCAAAGTTAAGACTTCTAAAACCATGTATCTATGATGTGATAATCAGATTGTTACTCATATCGCTACAAATTTAGTTTTTCATAAATGAATAAAACATGTAAAAATTGATTGTTGTTTTGTTAAAGAAAAAACTTCAAGAAAGGATTATTGATTTTAGACTTGTTAAAATTCAAAACAATTGGTTGACTTATTTATTAAAGTCTTCTTAACAAAATGAGTTGATGATATTTGTAATAAGTTTGACAAATTTGTTATTTATGCTCCAACTTGAGAGGGAATATTAGTGAATTAAGTTTATTAATTTCTTGTTTACTAAGATATATAAGTCATAAGCTCATCTCTTATAATTTTATATTTTATTATAAATAGATGTGTTAACTTCTAGTTGGAATATAATTTCAAGAATTATTAAACCTGTGAGAATTGATTCGATAAAATCTTAATCGTAAATATTTATATAATGACCAAAATTCTGTACTTACTATCTTTTTGAACCCACAAAAGATGCTAAGTAAAATTGTATTTTATTGTATCAAAAATTTAAACATATCAATTTTTTAAAAGGAAGTAAACCATTAACACTTATATTATTTAGTAAAATGAAATTCATAAATCCTCCATATTCAACATCTTTTACCTAGAGATTCTGACCTATGTTTCAGCTACCATTGTTTAAATGCAGGATCGATTAATTCATGAATTTACTTTTGATCCTTATTAATGAAATTAATAATTATCCAATTCATTTATTAGAAATTGAACAAATGGGTTGAAAATCAGTATGAATGATTAATTGGACAGAGGTGAAAATTTTTAGATCTAATGAGAATAGAATACATAAACCTCTCAAGCTCTAAAAACATGAGCAATGAGCCATGATAATTACTGTCCGATTCCTTCTTATTTACTCTCTCCATTTTTTTAAATTTCATTTAAAATTAATGTATAAAAATTAAGGTAGGTAATGAATAACTTTATTTTTTAAAAAATAAATTATAATTTATTAATATATTTTATTAAAAATTAATTAATAAATAAAATTATTTAATATTCATTTAAATTATGGGGATAATGTTTGAAAGAAGACAAAGATATGCATTCTTGACTTCTTAAAATGATAGATAAATAGAAATAAAAAATTTTCTCAAAAATGATGCCTAAAAAGAATGGAGGGAATATCATTTAAGGTAGATATACAAAAGTTAAGAAAGTTAATAAATAGTCTTCACTTTAAAAGAAAAGGTTTACAATATATCAATACATTATTTGTTAAAAAACAAATGTAAAATTATTGGATATTTAACAAGGTAACAAGAATAATATTTAAAAAAAGATAACAAATATAATTTTAATATTTCAAAATAACAAATGTATAAGAATAAAAAATTAATATTATATACATTAAAAATATAATTTGAAATTAAAATTTGAATATAGATTAAAGGTTATTATTACATATAGTATGGTAAAATAAATTTATAAAATTTAATTTAATAGATATAAAAAAATTTAACCTTCAATTTTGAATTTTATTTATGTTATTTATAACGTACATTAGAGCAATTTTCTTTTTAAGACGAGACTTAGAAAATAAATGGAGGGAATAGAGATCAAAAGACTCCAATCATATTTCACTAATATTTCCATGGTTGTTAGTTTAATTAAGTAGGAATAATATTTTTATCTATAAAAAAATGAAAAGTTTTTCTTACCAATGAAAGTATAGGTAAGTAACTTCTTATGATCTATGGAAATAAATTTTTTTGAAAAGTTTTACTTCTTTCATTTCGATAATTAACAACCAATAGATTCAAGGATTTTCGATTTTTTAAGTTGTACTTTCTACACTACTTCTATACACTAAACAACTTCTTATTTTATATTTTAAGAAAAATTTGTATAAATTTTGAAATTAGATGGGAGGTTTATGTAATTTTATTAAAAATTTGGAAAAGCCAACATATTTTTTTCTAAATAATTGGATACCTAACTTAATTGGAGTACTCATTTAATTTAAATTTAAATTCAAATAGCATAATGACATAAATAGAAAATTACTCTATTTTAGAAAAGAAGTATAAGAAATTTCCAGCAAAATTTCAATGAAATAAGAATTAAGAAATAAGATTAAAAATTTAATAAAAATTAAATGATCCAAAAGCACCTTTTTATCTTAAAATATTATTTTAAAATCTAAACAGATAGAATTAATAAATACAACAAAAGGCTAATATTATTTTCTTTTGGAAATTTGTCAATATAAATTTAAACTACTAATAGTATAATTTGTACCGAACGAATTAATTGAAAGAAGTAAAAATATTATTTTTTTTAGTCAAGTCTATTGCACAAACATAAATTGTACTAATAGTTAAGTTGTAAATCATTAAAATAAATATTTTATAGTAAAAAATATAAAATGTAATATAATTAAGTAAATTTTTTTATATAAAAAAATTTGTCATTTTTTATTTATATAAAGTTCATGAATATCAATTTGTATGCGGGAATGGATCCACTCCATGTACCCATAAAAAAGTTAAAATTGCGCGTACATCGACATGGAACACACCTACTTCAACTTCTGAATTCTACTCTAAATTTCGTAACTATCTAACCCTTTTTGTAAATTTCCACCAACATGAAAAAGGAATATTTTAGTATACGGTTGTGATCAAATCAAACTTACTAAATGGATGATATTCAGCCAAGTCACCCTGGGCGCTGAAACCCCTAGGGTATCTTAGAATCCACCTCATATTTCACTAATATTTCCATAGTGGTTAGTTTTAGTTACTAGCTAATGCAAAAACTTTAATTCATGAAGACAATATATATAATAACAATAAAATTATTATGGAAATAAGAATTATATAAATAAAATTAAAATATTGGTATTTTCAATTTTACTTTTTATTTGTTTATTATTATTTGTAATTAAAATATTTTAAAAAATTTAATTTCTTATTAAAATAAAATTAATATTTCTTGAAAATTTTATATCTTTTACTTGATCTTTAATCTTTATATTTGTGCTTTTAATAATTTAGTTGCTCCGTTATTTATTAAAAAAACTTTTTTAATTTAAAAATGCAAGTATAAAGGTAATCTTATATAAACTGTTAAATTAACGTGCATCGATCTCTGCAAAAAATATTTGTCCGCGAAGTAACTGCTCCCCCAACGAGCCAACGAACCCCAAGGTTTGATTGCTCCTCATTGTCCAACCACTTTTTTATATTTTATTTCTTTTCTTTGTCTCGGAACATATAAAATGGGCAAAATAGCCAAGGGCAATTTGCAACTCTGGGATGGGCTGGATTCTTTAAATTAGAGCCTGCACGCGGACAAATCCGCACCCACTGCATGGGTGTAAATGTGCGGGCTTGCCTGTGAGTCCAAGTTTTCTTTTATATTAAAATTGTTGATAATTTTTTAAATATTTAAAAACTTTTTTAATTCAATTTAATGTTTTAATGAAATTTTTTATTTTTATTTAACTAATTTATTATACAAAATAAAAATAGATTGTTCAATTATAATTTATAAAAAATTATATATTTTTTTAATTTAATCCAATCTAATATCACTTAAAGGTGTCTCTTTTTTACATCTAAAATTTAATTTTTAATCTTTACACATATTTATTTAATGATATAATTACTCCCAATAATTAAAAAAATAATGTAGCTAGCTTGAGAATACTTGTGTGCCCTCTTGGGCATGATTTTTTTTATCCTATTTTTTTTTAATTTTATGTAGACAAGCTCATATGAGCTTAAGTTTGTGTGGACACAACCTGTTCTACACTATCCGAACTATTTTATATGCCTACTTATCTCACTTGAAAATAAAAGGAGATTGTAGTTCACATTATTATTCGTATTGTTGTATTTGAAGAGAAGGGGAGAGAAATTTTAAATTACAAAGGATTATGAATCTCTTAATATTTAATTTTTAGAAAATTGGAGTGAGAATTTAAAAAAATGTACTTTAATTTTTTATTAAAATAGTAAATTTTTATTAGAAGAATCATGGATGCCTGCATGAAAAATTGTATTTGAATTATATAAAATTTTCTCACTCAATTTCTTTAAAAAATTAAGAGGCATCAGTGGCTCAATAACAAAGCCTTAAAACGCCTCAAGGTGTGATATATAAATAAAGATAAGTCATCGAATCCCATCCAACCTATTCCCTCTCCCCCACCCTCTCACCTTGACCAAAAAATTATATATATTAAATAGTATTGTATTACTTCATCAATTTTTTTTAACAAATTTAACCCAAATTCCAAAGAAATGAATTGAGAAGAATTCATGGTAGAGAATTAATTGAGCGTAAAGGTTATAAAGGAATGAAAAAGGAAGACAACAAAAGATAATGAAGAGAAAGAAAAGAAAAATGAGATAATTAAAGGATAATATCCCTTTTTTCTTATTTGGATGTTTATAGAATCTTCTTGATATCTTCTAATATAAAATAGTATATAAATTGAAGTTACTTAAACAGCGAACAAATGGTGAATAGTGTACAGTAAAAATGGTTTATCAGCATATTTCAATATTTAAGTTAATATTTCATTGAGATAAAATAATAATATGCAAGTGCAAATGTTTTATGATGAATATTCTTTTGATTATTTATAGGTTAAGTTATAATATTTAATCGGAATAGACAACATATGCATCACTAAATATAATAGTTAGATTTTATTTACTCTGAGCACAATATTGCTGTATGTTTTCTTCGTATTGGGCTGAGCATCAGTAGGACTGATGCATGATGGGTCACAAACTAGGCTGTAGCTTAGGCCATTAAACCATGGCTTGAGCGTCTAGGCCCAACTTGTTGCATTGTAATTTTGTATGAACTCAACTCAACCACAAATTGGGAAATATTAATATTATAGTTTAATCATTTATTTTCCTTTTTATGATTTGACATTTGATATAATATTTAATTTATTTAATTATAAAAAAATAATATATATTTTTAAAACACTTGTAACTTCTTGTATAAACCATACAATAGAATCATATAGTTAAGAATTATGCTTTATATTTCTTGCACCTTCAAAATTTGTGTCATAACTTGCAAATATAATGACATCTTATGCATATGATTCATAATTTAACGCAAGTATATCATAAATTATACAATAAAATCATATATATACATAATACTTCTTGTATTTCATGCAATTGTTAAATTAATGTTATCATTTGCTAAACTAGTGACATTCAAGATAATTGTTATGCAAGTGATGGCATAAACATTAAACCCTATAAACCATACACCCCCAACTTTAACCCCCTAAACTCATAACTCTATGTAATTTACCATAAAATTATATAACGAAATTATACTTTAACATAATAATTCCCATATTTCATATAACAACTAAACTTATATATATATACACACATAGTCATTTGTGAACATAATTACATTCAAAACAATTTTTCATTTATGTCATATCATAACTCTCATAGGCATACATATAACCTATAATCTCATGCAAGTTTACCATAAATTATGTAATAAAATCATATTCTAGTACAAAATCTTTCATATTTCATACAATTATAAAACCTGTGTCATTATATGTGAACATAATGAAATTTAAGACAATATCATAAACTTTGAACTTCGAATCCTAACTCCTAAATTTATAACTTCATGCAAATATACCTTAAATCATACAATAAAATTATACTTACAAGTAATTTTTCCTAAATTTTATGTGACTATAAAACTTATATCACACTTGCAAACATAATATCATCTCAAACAATTATCATGCAAGTCATATTGTAACTGCTACAAAATATGCTTATGAGTTATGACTCATCTTTTGCCATATTTCATATAAACTTATTGTAAAACATTGCAAATATTATCATTATTTTCACAATAAGTAATAGAAAAAAAGTATATGAATGTGATAATGCCTCAATTGGTTGACCAACCTATGACTTGTTAGCTCGATGACAAATACTAGTCCAATACTTTCACATGAGCACAATTTATCAAACTAGTAAATCATAAACTAATTGAGCTTGACTCAATTATCATACTCAAAATTAACTTAAAAGTTAATCTACATAATTAGAATCATGCGTGAATTCTTACCAATGGTATAATCTATAACAAAGACAATTTTGGATATTAGAAGCCTTATTAGTAGTAATTATTTTTGTAATGAGCTTCCATTTACTAAAATCCTATAAAAAGCCTCGTATATGTAACTTCAATCTAAATTCATACTATTATTTTGCCAATATTCTTATTGACTTGGACATTAAAATCTACTCAATTGATCATTTTTACTACATATGTTCCTTTAATTCGATCAAATCATACATTAAATGATTAGACCTATACAAAGTTATCAAGATGTTATTTATCCAAAACAAGTGGTACCAACGAATTATCATTAATCAAAATATATGTATTAAAAAAATTCAACCACATAATTTGATGACTTGAAGTTTGAAATGTCAACCAACTCGGCAACCCTCCGGCACAAGTGTAGTACCACTTGAAACTAGGAATCATGGCTTATTGCAATTTGTAATTATAAGAGTGACGCCAACCGCTTTTTATTTGTATGTGCATTACGAATACCGTTGGCTGCCGCTGGGCCCAACAGTCGGTTGCATTAAACACGTACTAAGATTAGGAAATAGATTGGATGCACTCTCGAAGATTCGCAGTTTCGCACTCATATATATGTACGACTGACTTTAGTTTTTTGGTCTTTTCCGCCCTGAATCCACAGTATCCGCACATTGGATTCAGATTATTAGCGGAATGGGTTGAGATAAAACAAATAAAAACTCGAAACTTCAAACCAGACCCCGGAATTGTTCCAAGCCGTGTGCTGTACGCACAAATTTATGTCCGTTCCTTTTATTGGTAGCAACATAACAGATTGCATTGAATAAAATGCCAGCATACCGTAGCACCTATCGCAAATTCTCATGTTTATCCGTTAGGATTTAATTTAAATTTAAATTTTAATAATTACTAATTTATAATTATTTTTATTTTTAAATCATTTTTAAATTTAAATTAAATTATTAAGAATTTGTGATTATTTTTTATTAAGTAATTTTCTTTCTATTCAAATTAAATTTCTTTATGTTCAAATTAGAATTTTTAATGTTAAAGTTGAATTAAAATATTTTATTAAATAAGTATTATTGAGTTATAAATATTTATATTGATTAAGAATTTAATATATGAGAGAAATTTAGTGCGAGAATTTTTTAAAAGAGAACTGAATGTAATTGATATTTAGATTTCTGAGAAAAAATGGAGTTTATAATTTCTTTAATTTAATAATAAAAATTGTATTGATTATTCTGTGATTTATTTTTTGAATTTATGAAATTTTTTACGCAAATCACATGTTAATCTTATTATTATTTTTATCCATCGATAATTTTTCCCAACAATCTGAGCTCCACTGTTGGCCCACTCTTAAGTCGGTCCAAGTAATACATATGTTTGCAAGAAAGAATATGTGAACTGCGTATATTTGTATCACGGATTGATAGTTTTCTGTTCCTAATGAGGTATATGTTTACAAGTCCTGGCTAAAATGTCAACATTTCCGTTAAACTTCACAATCAGAAAGGATAACAGAGCAATATAAATCTCACAGCACTCGCAATAAAATTCTATGCACAAATATATAACTTTAAGAGAAGACCAATCAAAAAGCTAAACATCCATGTAAATTTCAAGAACACCCCGCATATCAAGCGTATATACAGCTTTAAGAAGCTAATATAAGGCACTATCCAATTGTTCTAGATGGAATTTAAGCACCACCTCATATGGATAGGAGGATTAATAAAAGTTGTGATCTTATATTTTTCTACTTGTACCGGACAAGCGACTTGTAAAAGGACACAAACACTGCAAAAGTAAAAAAAATTAAAAACACACACAGTTTTATCTGCTCTTGGATTTACATTACAGAACTCCCTTGTCATAAATTTTAACGTCAAGTTCCATCCTAAATCAAATATGTCAAAATTCGCATCTAATTTCAACTCGAGTTGAGCAATTTTTATGAGTGTTGTGGTATTTAGCATTGCCTCGAATTTTCCTAAAATAAGACTGACAGGTTTACTGAACTTTCGTTTTTGAAATTTCTTATTCGGACATATGATTTTCAGCATCAACGTCACTATCAGCGGGCATACCGGCCACTGTTTTGTCGGAAATGCAAATTTCTTGGCTTCTATCGGGATCACATCTTCAGGTCGGACGGCACAATTTCTTCGTAACAACCATCGGCCCATTTCATATTTTCGATAATATAACCATATTACCTTTCCTTTCTATCACACTACAAACTTGGTTAGCTCAAAACAATTATAATGGTAAATAAATTTGATATTTTATATAATATTTTAAATTTTAAATTTAATGAATATAAAATATTATATCATTACTTAAATTTTATATCAAATTAATTCAACATAGTGGATAAATTTAGCCTATTTAATTAAAATACCATTAAAGAAATTTAAATAATTAAATTTAATATTTTATATATCGTATTCAAATTTTAAATTTCATTTAAGAGCTTTACAATCAAATCATTTAAGGAGAGGAGATTGCATAATATATAGACACTACATTTGATAATTTAGATAGTTTACAATGGATCAAATCTTTTTTATATAGGCACTATTTTTTTTGGGACCAATCAAATTTAAAGTGTTACTAATTTCAAGTAAATTTATTTTAATAAATATTGATGCTTAACGGAGCATTGGCCTGCGGGTTTTTCACAAATCTATCTGCAGGATTTATCAAAATTAAGCCTGTAAAAATATGAATTTAAACAGGCCGATCTGCGAACTAAATTCGTTTATATTATAAAATTTGTGAATTTTACGAATTTCTATGCGGATGCAAGCCTCGGCAAACCAGATCTAAACTGGCTCGGCTCGCACGGGGAAGTAACCCTAGTAATAAAATAGAATTTTTGTTAAATAGTGTAAAACTGTGCATGAGGGGAAGGGGAGGATAACAACTTATTTTGGTTTTTTAGCAGCCACTTTGGGTTCTCCTGTTATTGCTGTCAGCCGCGAGTTGATGCGGAGGATCAAAAGATCCGAGCTTGTAAGTCGACAAAGGATCTGAAGGGCACGAACCTGTTTTTGTTTTTGGATAAATACATCATTGAATGTGAAAGTTAAAGTATTTAGTGCCGCAAACTAAGATTGTGGATCCAAACTTTTCATGGTTCAAAATTTATTTGCGGAAAATAAGGAATGGAATTTTTGTTTTGTGGATGTGCACCGTCCAGCAGTAGAAAGCGATTTGGATGTTAGTGCAACTTGTATTCATTTTCGCTAATCGCTGGCTGTTTTACTGGATACTGCCTTTTTCGTCCTTTCTGTTCTCTCAGTCGGAGGATACTTGCGTAGTTCATCAGCTGCTATGTTGCTTTTCTTTTTCTTGCAAAATTGCTGAGTTCTTCTGAGCTTGAAGAATTGGGTGGGTATCTTATCTATGCTTCTGCGCAAGAATAGTCTTTTGCTAGAAAGTGATGTTTCCTTAGAAAATCGTCACTTTTTTCCTTCGAAATCTTGAATTATTTGTGATAGAGGGGCAAGGCATCACCACCAAATTTATACCCGAATGGGCGTGTCTCCCCTGAGTCTCATAATCTGTCTTATTCTTTATAATTCTTCCGAACTATGTTTCCCTTTCCTTGAGATTGTTCCCCTCTTTCCCTTTAATTTTCTTCTTACTATCATGTTTATAATTTAGATATAAATTCTATCTGCTTACTTTTAATTTTGATTCAGTCATCGTTTTTTTTTCCGTTAGTACAAGGACTTCCGGCTTTCTGGTCCTTAAAAATAGAGGTCTTTTCATTGTATTGCCTGTAACCTGAATCATGTCAACCTGTACGGTTGGACTCAGTTTTTCCGTCCTTTTTAAATTTATTTGATTTCAATTATCTGATTATCAAATATTCTGTTGAGCATGGAACAGGTTTCTATCATAAATCTGATGTCTATAATTGCAGATACGATGATCTAATCTTTTATACTTGAGGATTTCATAGGCTTCCATACTTTGTGAGAAATGGGAGGTCCTGACGAAGCATCCGGCAATGATGAAATTTCAAACCAAAGCCTTCAGATTATCAAATACTCTCCTTATAAACCCTGCTTCAAATTATATTCACCATGGTTTGATCTGAGAGTATTCTATGTGAGAGTTACTGGTTTTCAGGTGGATGAATCCACACCTGAATTTCTTACGCTCTGTCACATACCTCTAAGCCCCGATACTCTCTTAGAGGTAAATGGCGTTAGGAGTAGTACTTACTTTAGTGGAGTGTCTTCAGTCCTTAGAAGAGACCGAGTTGACAGGAAATCCGAAGAAGCAACCTTTGTAAATACAGATAGTATAAGGTTGACAGGAAGCGTGAAATTTGAAGTATATGACAAAGAGGAACTTGTTCTTTCTGGGGTTCTGGAGATGTCTAATAGGAATGGCTTTGTTGGGGAATCAAAAATCAATGGGAAGAAATGGAGCATGAGTTGTAAAAATGGGATCACTGCTAGCAGTGGCTTTTTTAAAGGAAAACAAGCCGGTAGTCCTGAATTACCTAGTCCAGCTATTGAGGTTTATGTTGCTGGTCGCTTCTCAGGAACACCTATTATCTTGACTAAGACACTGCAACTCAATTTTCGGAAGAAGACTGGCAAGAAATGCTTGTTGGATGCCATTCCAGAATATGAAACAACTGAAAGTCAGAAAGATGCATACGATGATGGGCTTGATTCACAGGTATGGTGGACAGCTTTTAATATGAATGGCTGGAATTTGTTGATGCTAGGATGCTTTGCTTGTTCAATATCTTGTGTTTCTTAGATGTTTGAAGGGTTGCATGTTTACTACCATTTCTTTTAGACCTGAGTCCTTGTGAAATCTTGTTCTTGCAAACAATGTCATGGTGGTAATTAATTCGTTGTTTCTGTTTCATTTAAAGAGGTCCGTATACGATTGTCTGTTATCTAGTTAGGCCTAGCCTGTTCTGCTTAGTGGATGAGTTGAGTTCTGCTTAGTGGATGAGTTGAGTAGTGCTATTTGCACATAAATATCACCCACAACTTATTTATAATCAGACACAGGTATTGCTCACACTACGGCATCTGGCTGAAGTGGTACCCACATTTGGTGGGCTGTGTCTGAGAACATTTGCCTTTGGTTGAAGGCAAAATGTACACGATTTGTTTCTGATAGGCGTACTGACCGGGTTACTTTTTAACCTCTGTCAATTTTGCAAAATGCTAACTGGAACATGGTCACCCGGTTTAGCAATTGAAAGTTTAAAATCACAAGCATAAGCATCGCTATCTTGCATCTGTTAAAAAGTGTGGTATCCGGGAGCGTAGCATGTTGGTTATTATGGTTGGACAAAAGAAACAAGTGATTTTCACATCTTTCAAGAAGCAGCTAGTCTCAGAAACTTCTTCATGAAAGATGTAAAATTTACTCTTATTAAATATCCAAACATGAGATGAACACGAATTTCTGTAGTAAATTTGTTACTACTGTGACATGTTTTGCCTCGTTTCTTGTTACGCTCCCTTATTTCTCTTTCTTTTTGTGCTTCACAGGTCTCTGATTACAGAGGCTTCAAACCAGAAAATGAAGAGGAATACAACAGGATTTACTGGCAGAGAACACAATATATGGATGCAGAAGATGGTGAACTATCATGGTTCAATGCTGGTGTAAGAGTCGGTGTTGGAATTGGACTTGGTATCTGTCTAGGAATCGGCGTAGGGGTTGGCCTCTTAGTTCGAACTTACCAGGCAACTACCCGGAACTTCAGAAGGCGGCCGACATAAGGCTTCAGTTTGAGCCTACTCGAAGGCAGCTTTTAGCTAACAGTCAATCTCATTTCCTTTGTAATCATTTTGTCCCCAATTCCCTCCCTTCTTTTTTTCTCTTCATAAGCATTAAGGCAATATGTTTGTTATGTAAAGAAAAATTTTAAATAATTTTGTCAAAGAAATGGTTGAGATTTTTAGTGTTACTGCCTGGTTCTGAAAATTAAATGTGGCAAACTTGTGATAGGTTCCAATCTAAGCTGTATAATAATTGTTTTATTTAAGGAAAGAAAGTTCTCTGAGCGAGAGAATGCCATAAGAAATTACTTTAAAATTTGTCCTATCTTATACTTTTTTTTTGGAAGTATTTAAAGAGTAACATATAAACAACTAAATTGAAATATTAGTTATTGGACTCCTACATTACAGCTTCATGCTAACAGAAAGATAAATGCATCTAACAGTTATCCCAGCTACCACACGTTGACTAATTCTTTAGCATATAGACATTGGCCACTCTTCCATCTTCTCTTCATGTCATCTCCGCATACTTGGGATTCGGGTTAGTTGTACGATGGGACCTTTGTAGCTTATCAATGCCATCCCCTTGAAGTGTATACTTGTCCCTAGGGTCCACATCTGGAAACTTGGTTTATAACATCTCTGAGGTTTCCCATGTAGCATCTTCGATGGGTAATGTCTTCCATTTAATCAAGTTCTTCTCTGTAAACTTTTGCCTCTGTTTCATCTAGGAAGTATCCAGAATAGTATTGCGCTCTAGTAGGATTTCTCCATCTTCTGTCAGTGGTGGCAACTCGAGACTCGACTTGACAATGTTACTGATTTGTTTATGAAGGACAGAAACGTGGAACGATGGATACGTGCCCCCCTGATAGTTTGATCTTATAAGGCACTTCTCTAATTTTTTCCCCACCTCGTAAGGCCTGTAATACCAACTAGATAGCTTATGGTGGGCTCTTTGAGATATAGTTTGCTAGCGGTAAGGTTGGAGTTGTAGATAAACCAAGTTACCTTCCTGCATCGCATCTTTTATGATCTACAATTTGTTTCATTCCGTTGCAAGCAGCATTTAAGTTATCTTTAATTGAGCTAATAACTCATCACGGTTGGCCAGTTGCTGATCAACCTCATGCACCATAGTTTGGCCTAACTCATGAGTTGGAATGGCTTGGGGGGGGGGGGGGGGCGGACCAGAAAGGGCTTGAAAAGGAAATATTCCAAAGGAGACATGATATATAGTATTGTACTAAAACTCAGCCCAAGCAATATAATCATGCCATTTTCATGGCTGTTGATGAGCAAAGCAACACAAGTATTGCTCAAGGAAACGGTTTACGACTTTTGTTTGCCTGTCAATTTAGAGGTGATATGCCAAACTCATTTTGAGATGTGTGCCAGAGAGCTTAAAGAATTCTTGTCAGAACTTGCTCATAAAAACAGAATCACGGTCACTTATGATCGATATAGGCATGACGTGCGATTTAGCCACTCCATCCACTAATTTCTCAACTACGATTTTAGCAGTAAAAAGGGGTGAAAAAGGGTGTGATAAGGGCAGGAAATAAGCATACTTACTGAGATGATCCGCCATCACTAGAATGGAGTTTTTCCCGTGAGAGATCAAAAGCCCTTTAGTGAAGTTAAAAGTGATGTCGTCCCAGACTTAGCATGGAATAGGTAAGGGTTGTAGCAAGTCGACTGGAGATATAGTTGTAGATTTATTTTTTTGGCAAATATCACATGCTGCAATGTAGGTTTGTGCTGTGGCATACATTGATGGTCAATAGAAAAGTTGGCAAGAGTCATTTAAATGTGTATAGCACTCCTGAATGGCCACCCATATAGCTATCATAAAATTTAGATAATAACTGATCAATAATAAGTGTTTTAGGAGGGATCACCACCTTATTTTTATAATAAAGCAACCCATTTTAACAAATATAATTATTGTTGTAATCTTGTGTGTTATTCCAATAATAAATGAGTACAATATATACAAGTTATGAAGAGAATAAATTTTTGAAAATTTCCAATATGTATTGATGATGATTCCTATCCTTAGAATCATTCCCAATATGCATTGATCATAATATGTACAAGATTTTCTAAATATCAGTAATGAGATAATTAACATAATTAAGATAATTTTCTTAAATAATTACTATAATTAATATGATATGATTTTCCTAAGACATTCTTCCAAGTATATGGAGCACCTAGATTATCCTTTGCCTTTTGTGACATACGTTCCATATAAGGGTGGTTTTCGAATTTTTTTAAATATCCTTCCATAGGCTTACTTGTGGCATGGAAATGTTACGTAGCATAGGACTACCAGATACCCTTGATAGTGAGTCTGCTGCATTTTCGTCTTTACCAGGCTTATATTGAATCTCATAATCGTACCTCATGAATTTGGTCGTCTATTTTTATTGCTCAGGGGTTGCTATTTTCTGGTCCAGCAAATACTTGAGGTTATGCTAATCTATCCTGATTATGAATTTTCTCCTAAGCAGGTAAGGCAATAACTTTGACTATTACAAGCGTTTCCTTGGCATAAGTAGACCACGCCTGTTTTGTTATGCCTAGAGCTCTACTCATGAATGCAATAGGTTTATCTTGTTGAGACAATAAAACTTCAATCCCTCCATCTAATGCATTAACTTTAATTACAAAAACATCAATAAAGTTAGCCATGGCCAATGTGGGCGTACTTGTCATAATCCATTTTAGGATCATAAAAGCATTTTTTACCTGTTCACTTCAATCAATTTTCCCTTTTTTAATAAATTAGTCAAGGGTCTAGCTATCATTTGGTAATTTTGGACAAATTTTCAATAGTAATTAGTGAGACTTAAAAATCCTCTTAATTCAGAAATATTGGTTAGTCATGGCTAATTAGTTATTGCCTAATTTTTTTTTAGTCTACCTTAACCCTTTGACTTGTCACAATATGACCCAAGTATTCAAACTCTTGTTTTCCAAAATCACATTTGTTCTTTTTAGCAAAAAATTGATTTTGTTGGAGAATCTCAAAAGCTTTTGCTTGACATGCTCAAGATGTTGTTGCCAATCGAGGCTATAAATCAATATATCATTAAAAAATGCTAAAATAAATTTACAAAAAGAAGGATGAAAAATATAATTCATGATTGTGTGAAATGTAAAGGGAGCATTGCAAAGACCAAAAGGCATATAACTAAATACTTGTAATGTCCATTATATGTGTAAAAGGCTATTTTAGGGATATCAACAAAAAAAACCCTAACTCGATGGTAATCGATTTGTAAGTCGAACATGGTAAAAGAAGTTGCCTTATAAAGTTCAACTAGCATATCCTTAACTGTGGGTATGAACAAGCAGTCTCTAATAGTGATGGTATTTAAAACACAATAATCAATGCAAAAATGCCAAGAGCCATCTTTCTTTTTAACTAAAAAAATAGGGGAGGAGAATACACTGTACTCATTCTAATTGGCTTTTTTACCGCTGTGTTGAGAATAGGAAAATAATTTTTCTTTGTCTTGCGCCGTCAAAATTATTTCCCCTAAATATTTAAAAACTTATTTTTTAAAAAAAATTGGTGATTATGGGAAGGGAGGCCTTGTGATCCATTCTTCAAGTGGGCCACCTTCCCGTGATCTATTTAATTTAAATATTTATTTTTTTATTTTAATTATTTATAATTTATTTCTTTAATTATGTTTTATTTATAATTTTGAATTAACTTATATTTAATTTAATTTTTTACACTTTGAATGTTGCTTTGATACTAATTATTCAAGATTTTAAATAATAATTAATAATTGTATTAACTCTTATAATATTGTAAGATATATACTTAAAATTTTAATAAATATCAGATTTACTTATTCTCTTGTAAACTTATTAGATGGAAGATTTAAATTATAAATTTAAAATTTTAAACTATATTTTATCATAATGTGATGTCTATATTTGTAAAAATATTTAACTAAACATAAAATTAGAATATAATTTACATCATAAAAATAAATATTGTATTAGTAAATAATGTTAGTCCATAATGTGATACAATTTAATTTATAAAAAATTAATTACATAGAGATTATATATTTTTAAGAAATTGCTAAATATGAATCTTAATATTATAAAACATTGTTTAATTAGTATCAAACAAAAATTTAAAATGTCAAAAATTAAATTAAGTATAAATTAAGTCAAGATTAAATAGAAAATAAAAATAAGGCAACAAATTAAAAATAATTAAATATTTTTAAGGATTTAAATGTAAATTAATAAAAAAATGTATAGCTTAAATAAAATAAAAAATGGTTAAGGAAAAAAATTTTCTATTCTAAATAAAAAATTAAGTATAAATTAAATAAAAAATAGTTATTCTGGTCATGGGGGCCATGTGACTAGTACATCACGGGCTACCTCTTCCCGTGACTTAAAATTAAAAAAAAAAGAATTTTAGGAAAATATTTTGCCGACACAACATTTTAGGAATTTATTTTTCAAATTCTAGTGTCCTGATCAAATAGTGTGATTTTTTAAATTTTTAAATAAGACTTACAACATTATAATATATTAATTTTTAATATTTTCCCCATATAATTTAGTAAATTGTTTTCAAGTATTTAATTAACATTTTTATGCATAATTTATTTTTATTTTTTATGTTACATAAACATTACATGTGATAAAATGAAAAATACATAATGCATTTTAATATCATGATTCTTACTTAAAATTTTCTTAACAATATATAATCCGTATGTAATTAAATCTTTACAAATTAAATTGTATCAAATTTTGATTTAATATACTTTGCTAATGAAATATTTATTTTCCTTAAGTCTTTAAAAATATGTATTTATTAAAATTTTAATTATTCGAATGATCTTATAATATTTACTAGTTTTATTATATTATATATTGTACAATATTATGAGAATTAATAATTTAATTTCTTTCTAGAATATTGAATAATTAGTATTAAAATAACATCCAATATATAAAAAAATTAAATCAAATACAAACAAAATAAAATTAAAAATAAAAAGAGAGTGAAAAAAATAAAAATTAAAAAAGTCCAAATTATAATAGATAAAATTAAACTTAAATTATATTTAACAAAAAAAGGCAACGCTAATCACAAGAGGCTTGTGTGATCAGTCAATCATGGGTTCCTCCTTCAACACATCATTTTCAAGTCCTTAAATAAAATATTTTTATATAATTTATTTTTATTATTTATATAACATAAATATTATATATGATAAAATGAAAAATGAATAATATTTTATAATATTAGGATTCGTATTTAGCAATTTCTTAAAAATATATAATCTTGATGTAATTAATTTTTTATAAATTAAATTGTATCACATTATGGACTAATATTATTTACTAATAAAATATTTATTTTCATGATGCAGATTATATTCTAATTTCATGTTTAGTTAAATATTTTTATAAATATATACATCACATTATGATAAAATATAGTTTAAAAATTTAAAATTATAATTTAAATATTCCATCTAATGAGTTTACAAGAGAATAAGTAAAATATGATATTTATTAAATTTTTAATTATATATTACAATATTATAAGAGTTAATACAATTATTAATTATTATTTAAAATTTTGAATAATTAGTATTAAAGTAGCATTCAAGATGTAAAAAATTAAATTAAATATAAGTTAATTAAAAATTATAAATAAAATATAATTAAGAAAATAAATTATAAATAAATAAAACTAAAAAAAATAATATCAAATTAAGGTAAAAAATAAATATTTAAATTAAATGGATCACAAGAGGTGGCCCACATAAATAGTAAATCACAGGACCTCCCTTCCTATGATCACCAATTTTTTTTCTAAAAAAAGTTTTTAAGTTTTTAAGACAATGAAAAGTTATTTTCCTATTCTAAAGGCAGCGGTCAAAAAGCCCATTCTAATAAAGCCTAATTTAAGCATGTCAAGCACTTTTTTTAAATCTTAGATTTTTTAAAATAGGCATACCTGTAGGGCTAGAAATTTACTAGCTCAATGCCTTTTTTCAAAATAATTTGGCAGTCAACTTCTCTAATAGATGGTAATTGGGTGGGCTCCTGGAAGACATTTACATAATCCATTGTTTGGAACGGGTGAAATAAGGAAGGGGTAATGGCTGCAGTGAAAAGTGAGGTGAATTTGAGTTTTTCACGCGTTTGGCTACAGGTGAATTTAGGGGGGGACGTAAATGGGAATAATGAATTTTGGTGGGTCCCAGTGAAATTGAAACCGCCTCACAAATGCGGGGAAATGCGGGTGAAAAGCTATCAGTTTTTTCATTTCCTTGCATAGCTACTGCTCTACCTTTGTTGTGCGTCGAACCGGAAGGAGTTTTCTCCATCTCTGCCGCTGCAACTCACGCCGCCAGGAAGCTAAGTCGCCGCGAAAGGTAGAGATTCACGTCGTCGCTGCCAGAAATGAGGGGTAAACCCAGTGAGTTCTGCCATTTTTGTTTTTTCCCCGTAGTGCCCCTCTGTTCCTCTGTTCCTTTGTTCTCTTTCGTTTTCTGCACTGCAAATTGCCTTAGCCTTCTCCGAAATCAGCCGTTATAGCGCCTCCTCTTGCTTGTTGCCAGAGAACCGATACAGCGATGTTAGTTTGCTTAATGTGATGGAAAAGCTTCTTAAAGGAATCGCAAGACTTCTCAATAGCATGTTCAACGCCATCGTATAAAGGATTATAGGCTTTGTGATCAGAAGAGAAAATGGCTACGGAGGTAAGAAGAGCAGAAACAAAGGTAGCAGAGAGAGTGATGATAGAAGCGCAAGAAAGAGATGAAGGAGGAGGAGCGGGAGGGAGTAGTTGGGAATTTTTCACATTATCAGGAGGTCTTTTGGTTTGAGAACAAGTGGAAGAGGAAGAAAGAGATGACGAAATGCAGCGAGGATGATGGAAGCGAAGTTGCCGTGGGGTTTTAAAACAGAATCGATACATAATTTCCTCTGAGCAAACTTGGGTTTAACAATGGTTTTTGTTGTGAATTATAAGAATAGAGAACTGAGGGGAAAAAATGAAGAAGAAAAGGAAATAAAGTTGCACAGTCACTTTGTTGGTTTGTGCTGTGGTATTTGAGTTTTGATATTCAATTAATTCATTGATTTAAATGTTAAATTTAATTTTAATGTATATAATATTATTAATTAATTTATTAAATTCATATTTCTATCATTACAATCAATTTTTTCTCCAAAAAAAAATTCAATCATTCATCAAAGGCGGAGAATACCTAAATTATAAATACAAGGAATACATAATAACCTAATAGAATATCTTTTATATTCTAGTAATATTTAAGAAAATAAATAATAAAAAATTAAAACATTATTATAAAATAATTATCAAAATTAAAATCTAATTTTTAAATTGTCATAAGAAATAAGAAAATAATAAGATTTGGATTGATAATATTATAGTAATTTTAGGAAATTATTTTTAAGATAAATATATATATTTATTATACTGGCAATAACATGTGAATGAATATAAACTTAAATCAGAGAGGGAACCTGACCTATGTAGATAATTTATGATAAGTAGATGTGTATCATTAAAGTGTTAATATTTAAAAATATTTGAATTCAACAATATATAATATTAATATTAGAGGTAGATGGAAAAATAAAAATTATTGTTATTATTTAAATTATTTAAAAAAATTATTTATTATCAAAAGTATAATATTTTATCAGTGTATTATAAATTTTTCAATTGAATTTGTTGTATTAATATTATAACAAAAAATTAATAATATATTATAAGGGTTTGAAAATGTAAAATAATAAAATATTTATTAATTACAATAAAAGTAGAAAATATATTTAATATTTTAATATAAAAATAAAAATAAAAATTTATTTAAAAATATATTAATGTATTATAAATCTTTCAATTGATTTTATTAAATTAATATTATTATAAAAATTAATAATATATTATCAGAATATTAAAGTAATTTTACTTAATCTCATTTTTCCCTCTCCCATTTTCACCCATTCCAAATAAAAAAAATTAATTTTACCTCTATTTCCATCCCCTCTCATTTTCACCCATTTCAAACAACTTTTTTAAAATTACTCCCCCCTCCTTTTCTTTTTACCTCTATTTCCTCCCCCCTCTATTTTCACCTAATGCCAAACAAAGCCTAAGTTTGGAGTAGTTGCTGCATCTCTGGTGGTAACTCAGCCTCTGTTGCCTCTTATAATGCAATTTAGCAGATAGCAAAAAGAGAACCCCTACACCTGACTTCCTTAGACACCATTTTTATAAAAGCTTCTTGATTAGGTTGATCATCAGTCCTTTGTAACCGGCACGTTCGAGTTTCCCACTGGAACTCCATTATCATCTTTTTCCAATCACACACCACCGATCCAAGCATTTCCAATCATTGTATTCCCAACACAAAATCAAGCCCAATTAATGGTAATGAATGTGTAAGGAAGAAAGGAATACCTTGGATTATGACTTGAACTCCTTCAAATCTACCTTGACATTGTAGACGATTTCAATCTACTATCTTTATCGTGGATGATTTTGTGGGAATCACGGGCAGATGCAACATTTAGGCTACTTTGTCATTGACAAAGTTATATGTGGAGCCACTATCAATTTACACACTGATCTCGTGATTGCCCATTTTGGTATGCATTGTAGACCAACACATCAGTGCATGAAACGATATTTTAGGTTCTTATTCCCCTGGTATGACATTAGTCGCTGGTTCTTCCCAGATTTCTTCACATGGGATTCCATCAATAGGAGCACATCCTTCAAGTAGCAACAATTAGGCTTTTTGACATTTATGGCCTATTGTGAATTTATCATTACAATTAAATCACAAACCTTGGGCCTTTCTTCTCTACATCTCTTCCTATGAAAGGTGCTTCACTGGTGATATTGGTTTCTGGAGCGAAGCAAATCCTAATGCTAACAATGGTCGAGAATTATGGCGTTGCACGAGGAGTTCCTTGTCCCTCGTTCGTGCAAGGTTGATGGCTTCCTTCAATGTTTTCGATCAAAACATATGGATTCCGTTTGAGATTTCTAATTTGAGCCCTCTTATGAATGTCCCTACCAAAGCCTTTTGCATGCAACCTTGCATACAATTTTCCAGTTTCTCAAATTCTCGCTGATAATCTCACAATGTATCAGTTTGTTTGATGCAAGAAAGAGCTTTTGTCGAAATCTTCACACTTTGTCGGACCAAACCCCGCCTACAACTCTTTAGAGAATAACTCTTATGTGATTAGCCATCCTTTTTCCTTGTAAGAATGACGCATCCACTATCACCATTGGTTGGCTTCCCCTTCTAGGTGATGTGATGCCAGAGATACTTTTTGGTCATCGGCAATGCCCTGGTATTTGAAGAATAAACCCACATGACTGAACCATTCAGTTAGGTCATCTCTAGAGTATTTTGGAAATTCCAGTTTCATCAATCTGGAAGAGAAGAGTTGGCGACCACCGTTGGATTTGTCATGATATGAACGAAACGAACCATCACATGTAACAGTTTTCCCATTTGAACGTTGGCAACAAACCAACATTCAAATTGGTTGAACGTGGTCCGCAAAAATTGGGAAGTAGTTCTCTGCTATTCTAATTTTTTTGATGGGAGAAGTTAAGATTGAGTAAATATAAATAAACATGGGTCCCCGAGTTCGGTTTGATGCACAATTTAATTTTTTGAACTAAATACACCATCAAAGTAGCACAAATTAGAATCCGGAAGTACCCAAGTACAGAATTCTCAAAAACTTTTCAGTGCAATTTGATGAGGAGATTGCAGCAACTTCTGCGTGCAATTTCAGACAAGGTAATGGTTGAAGGTAGGCTTCCACTTTTTTAATGTATTTTGATGCTTCAGTAGGATATAATTATATATCTATATATCCGAAATAAAGTTACAGTTGGTATCAGAGCTTTGAATATGCCTTTGTCTTGCTATGATTTACATGAAGAACAAAGGATAGCGTTTAATTTGAATCCTACTTACATGCTGTGTTTTTCATATTTTGAGAGTAGGAATAGATTGCCCATAAAATTCTAGAGGATTAGGCCTTGAAAGCATCTAAAAACTTGTTTAAAACTGCAAGATATGGTTGTTTTCTGTTTTGGGTTGAAACCAGATCGAATTTGGATTGAGTCGACCCAGCTGGAGGTTGAAGATGATGAAAACTACACATCGTTTCGCTTAGTTTCAGAAAGTTTGAATTGTCGCCTCTAGTTGGTGCAATCTATCGGTCAAACCAACCTCCATTCGTTGCATTCCATGTTGAACTCCACAAGTCCTACTTCTAACAGCTCAGTCGTCTTTTTGTTTGTAGCTATGCTAAACCAGCCTCTAATACCAATGATAGGTCCTCCAATTATTTTATTTAAGGAAAGAAAGCTCTCTTTGGTCGAGAGAAAGCCATAGGAAATTACTTCAAATTTTATGTCCTATCTTCTACTTTTTTTGCAATATTTAAAGAGCAACATAAACAATTAAACTAAAATACTAGCTATTGAACTCCTACATCATAACTTCATGCTAACAGAAAGATAAATGCATCCAACAGTTATCCTAGCTGCCACATGCTGACCGATTCTTCAGCATATCGACATTGGCCACTCTCCCATTTTCTCTTCATGTCATACCCACGTACTTGGGATTTGCCTTATGTGTACAGTGGAACCTCTGTAGCTTGTCAACTTGTTTGACATGCAAATTTATGTAAATAAAAGTTTCCCGGTGAAGTACATGAAGAACGTTGTATTTTAGAAGATTTAAGGGCATGCTAGTTTTTACAGAATAGTAATTACTTGCAGAGTCCAACTTTATTCCCTTCTTATTTTCGGGACATACACATAATCTTACACTCGAATAGACTGTCAATAACACTTCTCTTGATTCATCCTGTCTGATTTGTATTCTTCGTAAACAAAATATAAATAAGTGGAGCAAGTAAATAAATTATGTCAAGTCAATTGAACTACTCTCCTGCAATAAGTTAAATTGAGTAAATCAGAATAAATCTGATCAACATGATTCATATCCTAACTCCTTGTAGCACAAATATTGTAGCGTTTATTCATATCAATGCAGAAGGGCTGCCTCTGCTGGCCATAGGCTAATGGCAAAATGATCAGGTCCAGAGCTACCCCTGCTCCGGAATGGCCAGGAGAGTGCCTCAGCTCGCTGGTGGTTAATGGGAAACTGGCTCCGGAGCTACCTCTGCTCCAGAATGGCTGTTACTGACATGGTTTAAGACCTTATCATCAGATCCCCAAAAAGCAGCAGATTTCAGATCATCCCGAGCCATTAATCTGGAGAATTCCTCATGGTTATAGTTTAGTAAGGTTTTCCCTCCAAACTCTCTAGGCAGATTTTCCTCATCAAAATATGACTTCATCAACTCCACACTATCTTTACTTTTGGGATACACAAACTTCACTTTCTCAAATGTCTTGGTATCCAAGAAGTACTTGACTATCTGCATAAACAAAAACAGCAGAACTAGCAAATTAGCATTCACTAAAATCACATCTGATATGTTGCAGATCTTAGAATGTTATCAGTAGTAAACTACCTTCCAAAATGCTTCAAAAATTCTTGGGGGGTTGTATAAAAATGCAATGGCTAGCCTCTCCGGATAATGGTTTTGAAGAATATTGACAGTTTCTCTAGCTGATTTAATGGGCACCCTGTTGCTCAATGACCATCCGGTAAAGTCTATTAACCAGGCCATTTGTTCTTGCCCTTCTGGAAGGTTAAGTATAGCATTTTCCAACAGATACACCAGATGCCGCATCTGATTCTCCAATGAAGTTGTGTTCTGCAATATCAACCAACACATATATTTCTCACAACTCGAGCAACATAGAATTAGGAACAATATAACAGAAATGCTGCATATAGTCATCTGGTTTCACAAATTGTGGCTCAACTACCCCCGTAACAATTTTTTTGGAAAATATAAGACGCTAAAACAAGCTAAAGCCTAATAGCAAAGGAAACACCCATAACATCTTGTATCAAAAAAGAACATGGTTATGAACAGTCAAAGACCGATCTCCGACTATCAGCAAATCTAGTCCGTGATCAACCACAGGAGGATAGACATAGGAATGATACTGAAGACAACAATTGATCAACATATCTACGGCCAGCTTGGAATCTCAAACTAAATGCAAACCAGTCACAGAGCTCCATAATTCAGTTGGGAGTGAAGAACCACGAGTAAGTATTTGATTAAACTAAACTAACTAATTTACTCTCAGATTCTGCTACTTAATTATCATTTGTAATTAAAAGGTTAATCTATGGTAGATACCTGCATTCCAGGTCTCAGTATGAGAACTGACCTTCCTTGTCTGTCATGAAAATCTGCTCTGTATATTTTGCCAGTCTCTCCTTCAATTGCAACCTCTGGCTGACATACGAAATAGATTGCTTCACATCATTTTGGGAAACATATATTTTCAATTTTTCATGGTTTTAGTTCTTGGGGGGGGGGGGGGAATTAAAATCAGCTAACCCAGCGAATTTCCTCAGGCTTATAGGTAGATCTCCATCTGAGTGTCTCCTCCAACATCTTCTTTGATTTGTCTAAGTTCCAGTTACGCGCTTCTAAGTATCTCCTGAAGCAATCGTCAGTGCAGTACTTCAAGCTGCGTCCGGATAAAGGTTCGATTGCAGCCTTGAGCTCTTCAATCTGGTTGCAAAAATCTTATTATATCAGAAAATGGCATGTTTTTTCCCTTAACATGTACTGATTGAACAGTAAACGACTTTTTACTTACCTTAGATTCAGTAAGATGCTGGTGGCTGTCCTGAGAATTGTTCCCACGATGAAACATGGTGACTGGTTAGAGAAAATTCGTCAATTTTGAGGCTTTTATGGCAGGAAACTGGAAGAGAAACCAGCTGTTTCCTGCAAGATCAGGAATGAAAAACAGATCCAAAGACATAAAATAACCCTAAAAATCACAATCTAGTTTTGCAGAGACCATAAAGATAGTAGCAGAAAATAAACAGAAAGACAAAGGCATCTCCACCTTCATCCCACCGTGTGGGCAAACTAGTATTTTGAGAGAGGATACAACAGTCAGCGTCAAACAACCACTTAGAACCAATGTAAAGGCCAGCCAGCGCAGATATGTTAATGACAAATAACCAGCATGTTGGGTGTTGAAGGTCGTATCTCTTGCGGTACGGCGACTGACGAGGGAAGTGAAATTTGCCCCCACAGACACGCGGAGATATTTACAATGCCTTCCAAGACCCTCGTAAATGTCCTGTCTGGTCATGATAGATGATTGATGATGGATATAAATTGGGCAGGGCCACAGAGGTTCTATTTTCGAACATTTTATTATTAAATTATTTCTTCTTGAATATTAAAATAAATAAATTAAAAATATAAAATTTAATACTTTAAAATCAATCCAGTAATAATATTTTATTTCTTAAGAGGTAGATTTTTTATAATATTATTTATATAAAAAAGGATTATGATATGATTTAAATAATATTTAATTAGGATAAAATTGAAATTATATGTATGAATTGTTATTTAAAAATGAAAATTTAATTTTATACAATTTGAAAATCATTTAATTAGCATCTTATAGTTTTAAAGACAAAATTATTAATTTTATTTAAAATCAAAATATTACAATTCCCCTTGCATTTAGTTGGCACCTTGATGTCATGTTTGGTTTTTTTTATGTATATATTAAATAAATTATCACTTATGGTGTGACAAAAAAAATTCTCTTCTATTTTTAAAATAATATTTTATTTATAAAATTATACATTTTTAAAAATATAACATTATTATATTTAGTTCATTTAAAATATTTTTTAAAATATTATTAAATTATTAAAAAAATCATAAAAAATTAAATGGTTAATGATAGTGATTGATAATGGGAGACTACCAATAGTAGTTATTAGTGATGAGTGATGATTAATAATCGATAACGATGAGTTATGGTGGTCTTCAACAATAGGTAGTTACTGATGAAGATCATTAATAATATATAATAACAATAATAATCACCTGTCATGAATGATAACTGGTTGTGATAATCAATAATAAGTAGTGGTCATTAATCAATAAAGATAATCATTCATAAGTAATGGTGACAGTGATCACTTATAATAAATGTAATTGACAATAATCATTCAAAGTAAATGGTGATTGATATTGACCATCGATGATAAGTGATAGTAGCTATGCTCATCAATAGAAAATAGTAGCTGATAATAGATGGTGGGAGATGATAATCAATAATTGGTAATGATCAACTACAACAGATCATAGTGAAATGAGATGTTAATAATTATAAGTTTTTAATGAAATGATAAGTAAAATAGTTTATTTATATTATTAAAATATTTTCATATCATAAAAATATAAGATATTTACCTTTCTCATAAAAATATTTTACGGGAATATTAGATTAAAAATATTTCTAATTTTTTTAAGTTGAATCAAATATAAAACTCTACATTTTTTTAAAAAAAATCCTAAAAAAAATGAGGAAAATTTCACGAACAACAAACCGTGAAATTATATAAAAACTCCTAATTTTAAAACACACACCTCTCCTCATTTTACAGTATCGCTAATAAAAGTTCTATTAAATTGTTTTATTCTATTTTATTTTATCAACATAATTCCAAATTGCCTCTATGTCCATTAATACTATTTCATCTGGTAAGAAGGGTTTCATTTTTCTCCCAAAACGAATAGGACTGAATTTATTTCGTATGCAGTGATTTTCGGCAATTCCAATTTATTTCATTTATTTATGTTGAGAAAGGGTGGTTTTTGATCAGTTGGTTTTTAGATTAGGATGTTTGAGTGATTTCGCATATGGAGAATTTAGAATGTTTCACAAATCGGTTCGAAATTGCAATTGAGAATGTTTCACAACTCGCTTTTTCCTTTATTGTGATGTTCTTGTTTGATTTTTTTTTTTAATTTAACCTTCAATATTCTAAAAACATTGATAAATAAATATCTTATCTTAAATCATGTAAAATAAGCCAATCATTTTATTGTTAGTATACAAATACAAAATAAGTGAAAATTGTTTGGCTGTAATCTGTTGCATGTTTTTCAAGGAAAGCAATAAATAAGTTGGCTTAATGTTTTTGGTAAAAAAGTTGGCTTAATATTTCAAAATTGGTACAGATAACATATATAAGATTAATTATTTTGTTCTTGAAATTGTTCGTGAGCCCTGTTGGAAAATTTTCATATGATTACAAATATTTTCCTAATTCCATAACTGTATATTATAGCATGATTTACTTAACAATAAATATAAAACAACATAGAATGTGTACAAGAGAGAATTTATTATTGTGACCTCATTACCTAAATTATCCTTGATATAATTGGTTTCTTTTTATAAAATCAACAGCCTTTACAATCCACATAAGATTCAACACACAAATTAATCCTTAACAACAACATAGAGAAAAAAATGTGTGATAAGAAATCATTTTCCCTACAAAAATCTTCATGCTCTTCTTTCTGGAAGAGAGAACTCTTAATTATGTAAATTGATAGAACATTAATAGACTGCATACTAGGATTAGAGAGGTAGGAATCCTTTAATTAATCAATTAGGTCATAAATCCTATATATCACAAAATCTAGGCCTATAAAATTGAGTTTGGCCAAAGTACCAAATACTTATTACTTTTATATCACTTATCAAATCTTTAAAAATTGATAATAATAACTTCAATTGATAAATTATGAGAGGTCCAAATTGATTAAAATTCTAATAATCTCCCACCTGAACTCAGATAATTTATAAATAGTATACATTTTAATATTAATGTTAATACAACAAATGGTACTATTCCTTTAGGTCTAACTAATCATAAACATCCAACAATGCTAAATATTATAGCCTAAGGAATACCATTATCAAACATATCAAATGCTTACACCTCGACGACCAAAATAATTGGAATTCAATAAGGATATTAATATAAACACAAATGTGTATAATAAGATTTACATAATTTTAATGTGATTAAATGTTAATCCCCACATAGGGATACTAGATTCTATCCAAGATATTTAATGAGAATTAATATTCTTAATACAATAGTGAGACGAGGGCTAAGTATCTTTAATCATATGCCATACACAATAACTCATAATGTATACAAAATGTATAACAACATTATGAATATTTCATTGTGAATATTTTGTTTAAACATATCTCGAGATAACAATAAGTTCATATCATCAAAATTCCCACTAACTTAGAACATTGAAAGGCTTAGGTAAATGCACAATGTTTATATGATCATAATGTATAAAAACTCCTAAGCCTTTAGTTAATGGATCAATAAGCTTATAATTTGTGAGAATATAAATAATATGCTTGTGTATTCTTTCTCTCTTTCACAAATTGATACTTTATATTGAAATCCTTTACATGGGTAAAACAACTTTATTACTTAGAGAGAAAACCATGACATCAATATTATTGCAATGAAACATAAATGGTTAAGAACAAAAATCCCTTAACCAAATAGTTTCATAAGAACATTTATATCACGTGACATGCTCTACCCTTATAACAACTTGTAAATCTCTACTCAATGTTTCTACGACATAGCTCCTCTTAATATATATCTAAATATATATTCATAGTCACTTAGATAATTAACCAAATAAATCTTAGTAGCTTACACCTATGAAATCTCTCGATTTCCTAGAAGTTAGTATGTAATCATTTATATCATGCAAGTACCATATCAATAATAATCCAGTATTATTAACCTAAATACATATCAAGCTATTTACAATTGACGCATACAAGACATTCATTATTGATTCTTTTCTTTATCATTTTGAAAAATATTAGGCTTAATGAAAACTTTATCCTTTTAGATTAATAAATAAATACAAGGGCATATTAACATGTTGAGCTCTTTTGGCATAATTATTAGGCCAAGCCTAACACCCTTTAAGACCTAAGGCGATGAATCTTAATACCCAAGACCAAAAAGGCCTTCTTAAGTATTATTATTTCAATTGCTTTATCTCAGTCAATATATTTATTTTATCATCAACTAGGAAAATATCATTGTCCTGTAAAATTAAAATTACCAAAACACCCATGCTCATCATCACATGTTAGTTTGTGTTACTTTCCTTAATTCTGCGAAAGGTTACATTTTCATTAAATTGAGATATAAAAATCTAAATAAACTTCTTTATTTTTTACACAACATATTTTCCTTATTTGAAAAATTATCTAGCTATTTTGTACTATTTCTAACAAGTCATCATTCAAGAAGGTTGTTTTAATCTTTAATAGGTGTAGCTCTTACCAGAATGAGTTATCTATGTCACAATAATTTGGAGTAAGTCTTAAAATGTCACTTGGGGAGGAAGCTTTTTTACAATCCATGTCTTCCTCCTAAGTATGGTCATTTGACTACCAATTTGATCTTAAATCCACAGTTTAATTTGAACATTCTTTTTAAACTCAAAATTACATTTTTTTTTCTAAATAACTTGTTATTCATGAGTAGTTCAACTCATTCCCCATATCCAATAACTATAATCCACTTTTAAGGATCATGTTAAACTTTGTGGGATATCCTCAAGAGCTTTTCATAATACTTTTGCTTTACTTATCACATTAAATCAAACCATAGGATAGCTTAAGAGAATTCATCAACTCATGTTTTTAGTACAATCAAATTTTTTTTGATTCCAACTTTTTACGACATCCTACAACTTCCACTATTTTAGAGTATCTTTTAAATGGATGGTTAATCCAAAGCCTAGAAATGGCTTTAAAGTTATGTTTTAAGTAAATTTTGCAAAAAGCTAATATAATCTATCAAATCTTGTACTCAGATAAAAAATAATAATGAAAAGATACAAAACATTGTATTTTTACTACAAGATAAATCATAAATGGAAATAACTTTCTCTAACTTTAATAGGCTTCTTTAAGTTTCTTATGCTTAAGATAGTCATCATTCTTTTGACTTTATTATATGAGGATCTCTCACTATTGTTCTTAAAATGCTTCTTTGTTTTAAAGTCAAATCATGAGAAATAATGTTAACGATCTAAATCTTTCCTTTTCTCATGTATTTCTAATTATATCAATCTATTGACTGTTTATTCACATTTTAAAGTGTTATATGAGATTTTTCAAAATATTAAATTTCAAAGGAGACACTTTCGATGTACACTAGATAAAAAAACTATCTTTTAAATTGATCTTCTTGCTTATAAACTTCATATAATACTCGATCAATTTTAGAATACACTTTTGCGCTTCACCTATTCCATCATGGGTCATTTTCTTAAGCAAAAAGAGATAGTGACCTTTTTCCCGCTTTATTGAATTTCACTAATTTTCCTACTTTATGACCATTAGACTAACTCAGTTTAAGTGTATCCATTTTTTTATATTCTTACTTTTACTCCATATTGGAGTTTGTTTTAATATTGAGTTTTATTTCTTAGGTCATCATATCCATGTTCGTGATTGCTAAACAAAATTTTATAGATTTGACTCATTCATTGTAACTCGTCTCATTTAACATCTTTATAAACATAGAGATAGAGGAAAATGTATTAACTAGTTAATATATGTAAACACCTTAATTATGCTAATATTTTTTCTCATATAGTAAACTATACAATGACCTTTAGTAGCATATTATATAGTCTAATATTGAAATGTATTTAAAACTTTACAATACAATACAAGAATTAAATATTATGCTCATAAAACTTAACATTGAAAGGGTGCAAAATTTTTTGGAAATATAATATTTAAATCAGTCATTATATTATCATCAATGAATTGTATTAATAATATAATACCAAAAAGCATTTGACATTATTAATACAATCTCTACCTTAAATGCTTTAAAATAATTTTCCATCATAAATTTTTTAATAGAATTTCATACAACTAGTCCCATAAAAGATAAGTATACAGTTACATAGAATTTTATAACATAATATAAGAAATAGTAATTTTCATATAATATAATAATCAATAGGATTGTTACATTATACAAATGATACCCAAAAATTGCTGCAAAATTACAAAAGGTAGCTTATATCATAAAAATTATATAAAAATTTTTTTGACTCGAAATAACTTCAAATGCATACTTAAACAAAATGGATAAAATTTAATAACAAATAATTTCAAAAAAATCTAAAAAAATCCCATGACTATATGTTAAAAAAGTGAAGCATAATCGTATAACCATGATAAAAAAATTTGATTAGGAGAAAGGCACATGGGCTTCGCATGTATGGTACTATCCATTATCTCCTTCATTTGGTGGTTACAAGTCAACTCAAGTCAAGTCAAATCGATTGTGACTTATGACCATCCCAAGTAGTTTTTGGCCAATTTTTTTGCATATTTTTCCTTCCAAATTATTGTAAAATGCATTTACTAACTGAATCAATCCAAAAATGAATAAAATCCACATTAAATCTCAATTTTAAAATTTTTAAAATTTGAAAAAGAAATTGCCCAATGGTTTTAGAATATTTCTATTGCATTCTCAACTTCAAATGACTTCATTCATCCAAAAAATAGAAAAAAATACATTTCTAAATTCACCTAAATCCTATTTGGTAAAAAAAAAAAGCACTAGAAATTGAATTCAAAAAATAATTCCCAATATTGGTTGATGTTTTGGACCATTTTGAAAAATTTTCTAGAGTGATTTTATATGGATAATTTTCTAGGTTTAAGGCTCACGAGAAGCTAACAATTTTTGCCAAAAGATAAAAACAATATATCTTGAATTATAATGGTTTAAAGGTAATGAATTTACTCATGTATACATTATAACAACACTTTTGCACCAATGTATAACTCTCTAGTAAACCTTGTTTTCCAAAAGGCATATTATATATAATATGCATTGATACAAGAAAATTAATGCAGTGGAAAAATAAAATTCCATGAAATGATCTAGGTATGTATGTATAGAAAGAAAATACAATGTATACAGGATCATAAAAAAAGCTTACTCCATAAGTTAATGTACAACTCTATAACAAATTACCAAAATGTAATAATAATGGTAATAAATTTATGAACACATATGACCCATTAATGATATGTCAAGAAGTAGTGCATTTCATGAGTTTCATTGCATTGAAGCACACATTTATGGAAAAATAGTTTATACCATGAATTGGATTAGGTTTTGAAAATGCATTTGATAAAAGGTAAAATTGCATAACATACATACATGTTTTCATATTTGGAAAACATTATTATCGCATTATGAAACTATATCATCAATTACATACACATAAGCATAAAAAGTTCACATTTTCGATAAATTCAAATCCTAAAAAAACCAACTAGCAAGTAGACATATGCAGAAAATTGTGTATCGTAGAAATATATGAGAAATTGATATGTCCTATACAACTTCCGGCAAAACTTACATGAGCATAAACATATATATAAGTCATCCAATAAATATGCAAAATGATTTGCACAATATAAATTCCTTATTTCATAGAGGACCTTAATTTTAGCAAAGACACATAACTTACTTAAAAGTCTTTCAATTAATTAACTATGTCGCATAATTAGTTGAGCTCTAATACTATTATTGTTTGGAAAAATATCATATAAATACAAAATTTTCCTAAATCCCCAATTGCATTATTATTGTGACTTTATTACTTAAACCATCTTTGATATCCTTGACTTCTCTTTATAAAATCAATAGCCTCTATGATCAACATAAGATTCAATACACAAATCAATCCTTAAAAAATAACATAAAGAAAAGAATGTGTGATAAGGAATTACTCCCTCTATAAAACCTCACACTCTTTTCTTTGAAAGAGAAAACCTTTAATTCTATAAATTAATGGAGGTTTAGAGATAAAGGTGGCAATTTTTTATATGATACAATAACTAGGTGCCTTGCATAGGTTTAATTTAAGTTTATACATGTTTAGTTTATAAATGAGTTGACATATCTAACATGAATAATAAATAAATAAATCAAGTTACAGTTGCCATAAAATTAAATGAGTTAACATGCCAAATTATTTAAGAATTTATATTAAGATTTTAAAAATATTATTTAAGAAATGATTGATAATTAAATTATAAATATTCAAATATAATAAAAAGATAAAATTTAAATTATAATGAAATGGTAATAAAAACTCAATAAAGTATTTATTTAATAAAAAATAATAAGCAATTATATTTGATAAAATGATTTATAAAATAAAATTTTTTACTTAAAATTATTAAATAGGTTAACTCATCTCAACACATTTAATAAAGGAGTTAACCTAATATGATATGATTATTATTTGGGTTAAGTTTATGTTAAGCTTACTCAATTTGTTACTAATTTTTACGACTAACACAAGAAGTTATTATCTATAATTACCTACCAACCTTTTCTAAATGCATCTTATCCCATGTTTCTCATGCAACTGTGCTTTTTAATGAAAATAATCATGCAATTTTCAGCAAAATCTATTTTTAGAATGTGTAAATGACTTATCATGCACAATTAATCCAACTATCTCAAGTTTTACGTTACCACCGAAGCTCCTAAGCAAGCCCATTTTCAATCTAACAAATAATAGCTAGGAACCTAAAGAGAAGGATTGCCAAAGAAAAATAATAATAAAGCAAGTAAAAGGAGTGAGTTTCTAAGAAAATCTAGTAAATAAATAAATCTTTATTACTAAAAGGTAAAGAAAATTTAATTAAGGCTCCATTTATTTTGTTAAAAATTATTTTTTATAAGAAAATATCATTTATATATATATTAATGGAGGAATGATATGTTACTTGTATTTGTAGTTAAAAAAATAATATCTTAAGTCAAAGTAATAAAGGAAAACAAATTCTTTTTTGAAAAATGAAGAAGTTATTTTTTTAAGTTCTTTATATTTTACTTTAAATAAATAAAATATTTTTATTTTAATATTTTAGGATTATATTTTACAAAAAATATTTCTCATCAAAATAAACAAAGCCTAAATTATTAAGAGAAATCATTAAGTGTTTCTTTAAAGAAAATAATTTTACACTTATACCTTTGTCTTGAATAAGAAATAGTCTTAGAATATAAACCTAACTTATCAAAGTAGAGTTGTAGGCAAGAACAATATTAAGTTTCAAGTATAACCTTATCATGTAATTCCATCTTTAATAATCAAAGGGAATGTAATCCTTCAATATGATATTATCCAAAGGAAATCATAATATATATATATATATAAGGAAAGTTTATAAATCTCTTTGTGAGTCTTAATCATTCTTATCCTTCACAAATCCAATAATATCCTTTTAAAGTCTATCTTATTCCTTCACAAATAAGACATATGGATCCAATGCATTAAATTACATCAAATGTGTATCCACACCCATTATCATCAATCTCAAAATCACTCATTAATTCTATAATATAAATATTCATACACAAGCATACCATAAATAACAATTGATAATAATAAAAATTAAGCACAATGGACCATCTCAACTATTATCTTAATTTTATAGGCATAAACATTCCATCCAAAATGACATTATATATGTACATTTACAAGTTTACATGGATAATGCCACATATGTTTTGCCTCTCTAAGCAAAATCATAAAACATAACTTCCTTGAGTCGTATGAAATCAAGGTTACTAAATCTATGCTATTACTTTTATTTTGGAAAGTACAATGCATGATTACTTACTCACACTAAATTTCATTATTTGAAATTAAGCTTACTTATCCTTATCTAACATGTGCAAGAGGATCCAATATTACATGCTACTATAAAACATGTGATATTACAATGTCACAAAATAATAGTCAACTATATAATTGACTATGGGTATCCAAAAATAAATCTTGATACTTGTAGTTGACTATGATAACTTTAAAGTACCTTTGCACACTCGTTATCTACTATTACCTCACAAATTGCAAATTTTCCTACAAAAATATTGTTTTTCTAATAATTTAACTCCAAATTATCAACTCATGCATCCTTAAAGCTTGAATACACTTTGCAACAAGCATTTATTTCAATATTCAAGCTAAATTTAGCAACAAAAACAAGCCATAATCAAGAAATCAATTTAAATATCCTTAAAATCAAGAATATACAAGACCTAGCTCCTTCTAACCTAAAATCATGCAATTTTACTCTAACTTAAGTGAATTATTTACTCGCCTAGATATGGAAGAATTGCTTGAAGAGTGAAATCAAGAATGGTTTGTGCAAAATCAAAACATATATCAATCAATTTTCAAAATAGGGCTTCAAACTTCCCTATTCAAGCAAACTTTACTATCATTCAAAATTTCCATTAATAATGCAAAGGCTAATCATCCAAGAGTGTGAATTAAATTTTTTTTACCTTCATTGAGTTAAGGAATGAAAAGAATTAATAATAGTAGGTGAATTGGAGTAAATGGAAAAAAGAGAGGAAATGAGTAGAAGAAGATGATGATATCAAGGGAAACAGCGTTGTGGCAACAAGTGGCTTAGGTATAAATTTCATGGGACCAAGGGTATAAAGGGAATAATTTCCTGTCATCCCCTCTTTACAGCTTCTAGTCTAATTACATTAAGTTCATTTTCCTGCATTTTTTATTAATTCACATTTTAAATTTTATCACCAATATCTTTATTCCCCTCATAATTATTTTAATTAATATTTCTTTTTCTACGCAAAAAAATATTTTAATTTCTAAAGAGAGTAATATTAATTTTTAACATGCTAAAAATTTGATATACAAATACGAATTGCCACCTCCAATTAGAGAGGTAGGATTGCTTTAATTAATTAATTAAAAAATAAATCCTATTTATCATAAAATTTATATCCATAAAATTAAGCTGGACCTAAGTACCAAATACCCATTATTTTTATGTTATTTATTGGATCTTTAAATATTGATATTAATAACTTTATTTTATAAATTATGAGAGGTCCAAATTAATAAAAATTCCAACAAGCCACTAATAAAATAATTCTAAAGTATATAAAATTGTAAGCATATTCTTAAATAATAATCTGTATATATAAATTTATCTTTTTATACAAACAAATTAATCCATAAATAACTCAATTGAATAACAAAATTATATGTAAAAGTTATTATTCAAGAATATAAGAATAATTTTATATAATGTAAAAATTATTTTATATCACCTTGTAATTTCAATAGTAAACTGGTCAATTTTATCAACAACATATGTCCCTGTCATGGGTCGGAACCGATTCGTTGGACTGCAGCCAGAGAAGTTCCCATATTTTCTAGACTTATTTAATATCCATTACTATTATTTTCCTCCTCATTTATTCTATCTACACTTTGCTTACACATTAATCCAACGTTCATGAATCTGCTTTTTCTTTCAAAATATAAGTACTATTTCATAATTAAATTAATTATCAGCTAGTGCCCACAAATAAAATAGATTCAAGAAACGCGAGTATTTGGAATTAATTTGTGATATTATTTTTATACATTGATGGTAAAAAAAAAATTGTAAAATTCTATGATTAGGTTTCAAAATTAAAAAAAAAAAAAAGTCAAATAAGTGTGGAAATGGTCTATTTTTGATTTGGCAAATGACCAGTGAAGAAAAAAGTTTGATCGTGAAAAGCACACTTTCTAGAAAGAATACCCGCGAAACTGAAACCAACGCATAAGACGAGAAAGCCGTTGGGAGGTAAGTCAATGCAACGGGCTGTGATTCTCGACCGCGTAAATCTTCTTCCACTACTTTATTTTCATTACTGTCAAGCATCAATTCAATCGCAACTGATTTTCTTATTTACTAAAATATAATTGAAAATTATACTGAAATTTTTAAAATTATTATAAAATTAAAATATTTCTGACCTATAATATTAACTTGAATAAATATAATAATTGATTCTTTATTTATAATTGTGATGATTATTATATTTCTTAATTTTATGATCAATATTATTAATTTTTTATTTTTATTTTTTATTATTTCTCTTTTTATTTATTTATAGTGTCAAAATAAATAAAAAATATTGAAATAAATTATTAAATATTATATTAACAATATCAAAGTTTCTTGCTTTTAGATTATATTCTTTTCTTTTATTTATTTGAATGTCACAAATAAAGGAAATGAAAAATAATTATTACATTTTTTTTACAATGACTTCTATTATTTGTACATCAGAAATTATTATTATTAAATAATATAAATATAATATAATATAATATCTTTTAATATAAAATTATTTAAAGTAAATTAAATTACTAGAATATATATTCTATTTTTAACTTTTACATTGCTTAACATTAAAATTATATTATCTTCTTTTTACCTATTCTATCACATTTTTTATTCAAATATTAATATCATTAAAAAAATGTATATATAATATGATATATTTTATTTTTATTATTATTTTAAATAAAATAAAGATTTAATTCTATATTACTTTATTTAACTATATATTTTTTTAATTCTTATATTAACTCACCTCTTATTTCTTTTCTTTTTATTTATTCTATTATATAATTTTGTTATTTTTCCATGTTCATTACTATGTTTACAATTTGAAGTAACATAATATGTTTAGTTTGATTATAAAAATATTTTAATGAACTTAAAATTTTAATAGAGATTGTATTAATTAAATTTTATAATTACATATTTAATATTTTAATAAATATGTTAATATTAAAATGAAATTTCTTCATTTAAATTTTATCAACTTTTTAATAAATTTAAATTTAATTTATTATTAGTATGAAATATTTTACATCATTAATAAATGAGATAAAATATATCATTAAAAATTTAAATAATTAAAATTTTTGACCATAAGAAAAGAATTTTGATATTTTATTAATATAATGATACATAATTAGGTGATAGTATAAAATTAATTAATATAAACTCTTAAGTACTTTATTTCAAATTAAACATATGTGAATTAGAATTTTATCATAGTTTTACAACATACATACCGTTTTTATTTCATTACATTTTTTCATTTTTATATTTTATTTTTATTATTTACAACTTATATATAAATATTATTGAATTATATGAACATAATATAATTTGTATTATAAAGGTATTTTAAATAAATTAAAATTTTAATTAAATTAAATTATTAAAATATATATTTTATTTTTAATTTTATAGTATACTTCAAAAATTATTTATCTATAAATTTAAAATAAATATGACATATTAATTTTTAATATTTTTATAATTTTCTTTGTTATATACACATTATTTTTGCATTAATAACAAATAATAATAAGGCACCCATATAAATCATAGTGTAAATCTTGCTTTCTCTTTCTCCCTCTTTATTTGAACAATCTAATATTTAGTAAATCATACTAAAATTTCAATTAATTTACATTTAAATTAGGTTCAACTTTTTTGAAGAATAATTTTTTTTCAATAATAATTTTTTATAATTTCTATTTTCACCTTGCAGTTGCAACTCAAGAGTTCCAACTTTCAATTGATCCAACTGGTTCAATCGATCGAACTAGCATCTGGAGTGAGAAAACGGTTTGGATGGATCTATAAACTTGGACTAGGAAAAATTTAGGTTGGCCTGATCAAACCTAATAAAAAATTGGTTGAATTGCCAACCCAATTGATCCAATGACCTGATTCGTTCTTTTTTTATTTTTATCTAATTTAAAAGTTTAATATAAAAAAATCCCTACCTAAATCTAAAGATTTAGTATATGTTTAAAGAAAAAAGTGAATGAAATTTTTTGAATCATATATACTACTATATTACTTGAAATACTTTATGGATATTAATATTATTTGAAATAATATTTCAATGAGCAATTACAAGATATTTCAAGATACAATTACCTTTTAAACTATCTTATTTAATTTATATTTTTTACATTTTAGGATTTGTAAATTCATCATCTATTTATTATAATATAAATTATTATTATTTTTACTTTATATTATACTATATATCAAAAGTAATATCCTACTCATATATTTAAAACAATTAAAATATAAATTTCTAGCAAATGATATTCTTTCAATTTGAATACAAGATATTATGTTTTAACTATCGTAAGATTTTTTATATTAATTTTTCTATTAATTATTCCTTCTACTTCTAGATTATTCATAGTTCCAATAAAATTAATATTTATTTGTATAATTTATATTAATTAAATAAATTTATTTATATATATAATATAATTTATTATATATAAAAATATAATAATTAATTTAACCACTTAATTCAATTAATTGAATTGGTTCGATCTTAATTCACTTATTGTAACGGGTTAATGATCTGTTTAAGTATGAAAAAATTTAAATTAATTATGTGCACACAATTAATTTGAAATAATATATTGTTAAACAAAAAATAATATATTAATAAATAATAAAAAATATTGTTTTGTTTAACTAATAAAGAGTTTTCAGTGATTCCTAATGAGCGAAATTAATGTAATTTTCCGTCTATCACAAAGGTGGAATGCTAATTTTGAATCCGAATCGTACTCCGTAAATAAACAAAGTCAAATTGGGCTGCTTCCCATGTTTTCTCTCCACTTTCTTCCGTTCAAACCGCTGAAAATATGTGCATAATCCAGCCGCCGCACTATAATGCAGAATTAGAATCGATCCCATCATCTGGGTGAATTATACACCGACTCTGAGATGATTTGAAATGATATAATAAATTCGGATGAGATTAACGATGCGTTCGATATAGGGGAAAATAAATTTTTTAAAAAATATTTTGAAAATATATTTCTTTAAAATGAGTTAATTTTTAATTATTTGGTGCACCAAAAAAAATATTTTTTGATATTTGGTATATAAAAAAAATTAATTTATTTAAAGTAAATCAAATTTATTATAATTTTACATACTTTTTTTAAATCTTTTTTATAAAATTATATCATTTGTAATATCCAATAGTTCAATGATGATTGGTCTCTAACAATAAAATATATCTTAAAAGTACTATAAAATTTTATACATATATTCACATAATTAGTTTAATTAATTATTATGAAATATTATATAATAAAACATTAATTACGAGGAAGAAAAGGAGAATATTTTAGTGAATATTACATGAAAATATGTACTTGAAATTTAATAAATAAAAATAAATTTTATAAAAATAAAATAAAGTATCTATCATAAAAATATTTAATAAATAAAAATAAATTCTACTCACAATCATGATTATATAATAAAGTGAGAAAGTAGAAAGGTTAAGTTCGGATATGAATATAGTGAATAATAAGAAAAATAAATTCTATTTTTTAAAATAAAAAGTTGCTTTCTTAAAAAATAATACAACTTTCTAGTTGATTAGAATTTATTTTTCTATTAATAAAAATTTTTGAATGTCCAAACAGAGAAAAGTTAAAAAAAAAATTCCAAAAATTTATTTTCCTCCTAACCAAATGAACTCTAAATTAAATTAAAATTATTTATTAATATTTATTAAAAATAAAAAATTTTATTTAAATAATTTTAATTTAATAATTTTTAAACTTATTATATCATTTTAAATTTTAAAATTCTACCATAACAAATACTTCAATTTCAAGAATGAAAATTTCAAACTTTACATCGACAATAAATGTATGTGGAGAACTATAAAGGTCCGTTTGGTTCAGGAGAAAATGAAATTTTAGAAAATACTTTCTTAAGAAAATATATTTCTAGAAAATGAATTGATTTTCTATTGTTTAGTACATAAAGAAAAAATATTTTCTAGTGTTTGGTGCACACAAAAAAAATTAATTTCATTTAAAGTAAATCAAAATTATTTACTTCAAAATTATTATAATTTTACAAGTTTTTAAAAAAGAAATCTTATATATACATAATTAGTTTAATTAATTATTGTAAAATATTATATAATAGAGCATTTATCACAAGGAAGAAAGGGAGAACATTGCATAAAAATGTGCACTGAATTTTAATAAATAAAAATAAATTTTATAAAAATAGAAATAGAGTATTTATCAGGAAAATATTTAATAAATAAAAATAAATTCTGCTTGTGATCATGATTGCGTAATAAGGTGAGAAGATAAAAAGTTTAGGCTTGCGTATGGATGTATTAAATAATAAGAAAAATAAATTTTATTTTTCAAAATGAAAAATTATTTTCTTAAAAAATAATATAACTTTCTAATTGAACAGAATTTATTTTCTTGTTAACAAAAAATTTTAAATGTCCAAAAAAAAAATTAAAAAAAAATTCTAAAAATTTATTTTTCCTTCAACCAAATGGACCCTAAGTAAAAGTAAAGTTTATATTATCAACACCTGCAATAAATTTTTTTGACTTATTGATAATTTTTATTAATCAATAAAAAACAATTTATTTGATTCGTGGCATTTTAAAAGGTTTCCGGTGAACTAATTCTCACCCCACTTTAAATTTAAAATTATTTCTTGAAATACTTTAATTTACTTCTTGTCTATATTATTCTTTTTGCCTGATTCCATTGATTTTGTCGTCTGCTTTGGAGTGGTCATCCCTAACCTGATCACAACAGACAACAACGTAAATATGAACTACCATGTGGTGCGAATTTTTCCGACTTCAATTAAAATACATCAGATAGTTTCTCTTCTTGACTTCCGGTGTCATTTCTGGAATTTAAACTTCTGTTTATTAATAAAAAAATTTATACATTATTAATATATTTTTTATTAAACTAATATTTTATTAATATATAATTAATATTTTAACTAATAGAGTTATTTGAAATATTAATCTAGGCTTTGGCTTAATAATTTTTTTTGGTCAGGCTTAATTTGAGTTTTGAAATCTTGATTTAATATCACAATTAATATCAATATGTTTGGCGAGGCTCATACTCCAGATTTTGACAAATCTTGTTGACAATGCCAATCTACGAGGATAACGTAAGAACTATTTGTGAAAAATACACACACCATGATCTTGATTTTCATTTATAATATGATAGAGAGGAGAAGATATAGATAAATTAATTTATGTGAATTCATAATTTTAAAATACTTGTTATTCATAAAACTAGTCTTCTCTATGTTTATCAAACATGTAGGAAAATCTCTCCCTCAATAGTCTCTCTATTTTTGAGTAATAAGCTTCAATCAATGGAATAAGAAACTTTAGACTTAGAGAGATATAAAGTAAGGACCTAATATTTATAAATCAATCCAAATTATGAATTATATCTATCATAGGATTTATACTCGTTTTATTAATGTTAGGCTCAAGTATCCATTTGCCCATCACTTATATCACGTAGGACCTAATTAATAATAATTTTTTTATTAATAAATCATGTATAATTCACAAAAATATTAATAATTTTCTAGTTGGATATACATTATTTATTAATAGTAACCATAGAAAGATTAATGTTAATAAAAAAATAATATTTTTACACTCATCAATTCAATTAAGATCATAAATATCTAATAACATAAAATATCATATCTAAAGAGATATTAGCATCAAAACATACTAGTTACCTATACCTCACCAACTAACACTATTAGTACATGTAAAATAAAACTTACACAACTTAATGTGATTATGTGTAAATTTATGCACAATGAGTCTTGACATCCACTTAAGATAACTAATGAATATGAATAATATAAGCATAATAATGAAGCAGGATCTAAATATCTTTATAAATATATCATAATCAAAATATGCATAAATATAGCAACATAAAATTTTATTCATAAATCATAAATAATATCATATATATTAACTTCCACTAACCTAAAACATCATAAGGCTTTATACAGACCTATATGATTTATATGTTCAATAAAAGTTCTTATTGTTAAGCCCTTGATCAGTAGATCCCTAAGCATACAGTCCATAAAAATATGCTTAACAATAGTAACATGTTTGCACACCTTCTCTCTTATGTAATGGTATTATACAACTTAATATGACCATGTGTAAATTTGTGCATAATAAATCTTGACATTAACTCAAGATAGCTAATAAATATCATTAATATAAGCACAATAATGAAACAGGATTTGAATATCTTTATAAATATGTCATAACCAAAATATGCATAAATATGGCAACATAAAATTTTATTCATAAATCATAAATAATATTATATATATTAACTTCCACTAACCTAAAACATGATAAGACTTTACACAGATCTATATGATTTATATGTTCAATAGAAGTTCTTACTGCTAAGCCTTTGATTAGCAAATCCATGAGCATATAGTCCATGAAAATGTGCTCAATAATAGTAATATATTTGTGCATCTTCTCTCTCACATAATGGTATTTCACATCGAAATGTTTTGAATGAATGGAACTTTTATCCTTGAGAGAAAAGCTCATAATAGCAGAATTGTCGCAAAAAATGGTAAAGAGCCTACAATACTTTCCATGAGATGGAATTTAGAAAGATAATCCTTTAACCATACTACTTAACAAAAAAATTTATAACAAGCAACATACTCTACTTCAATGATAAAGATAGTAACAATTGACTGCTTGATACTTTTCCATGAAAATATACTTAGATGTTAACTTTAAATCATCTAGACAAACGACATAGTCTAAGCTTGAGTAGCTTATACTGTCAAGATCTCTCAATCTTTTATAGATCAGTATAAAGTTCTTTATACCTTATAAATACCTTAAAACTCCCTTTACAATAATCTAATATCTTTGACTTGGATTACTTAGGTATCTTCTAAGCACACCTATAGCAAATGCAATGTCAAGTCGTATATATACTTAAGCATACATCAAACTACCTATAACTAATACATATAAGACCTTTTTCATCTTTTCTTTTTCTTCATTAGTTTGAGGATATTAGGCCTTTGTAAACATTTCACTTCTCTGAATAGGCAAAGTAGCTTGAAAGCAAGTAGATATATATTAATTTTTTTTCAAAATTTTCTTGATATATGACTTTTAAGACAAGTCAAGAATTTCCTAGGATCTAACATGATGTATCTCAATGCCTAAAACAAATAAGGTATTTCTTAGGTCTTTGATTTCAAAATGATGTGATAGTCATTGCTTGATATAAGTCAGTAAGTTCAAGTTATTGCTTGGTAAGAGAATATCATACATGTATAGGACTAAAATTACAAATTTGCTAACATTTCTCATCATATAAATACACTAATCTGCACTATTCTCTCTAAATTTAAGAGATGTAACTATCTTATAAAACTTAAGATACCATTGTCAAAAAACTTATTTTAGAACACATATGGATTTCTTTAATTTGCACACCAGGTACTCTTTACCCTTCCTTTGGAACCCATTTAGCTACTTTATGTACACAATTTCAAATAGATCATTGTTCAAGAATACTATTTTCACATCTATCTAGTGCAACTCCAAATCAAAGTGAATAATAAATACCATGACAATTTTGAAAGAATTTTTCTTTAATATCGATGAGAAAGTCTCTTTATAATTCGTTTCTTTTCTTTAAGTATAGCCTTTAGCCATAAGCCTAACTTTATATCTTTTAATTTGCCTATAAGCATCACGCTTGGTCTTAAAAACCCATTTAAATCTAACCGACTCACAAATTGCTAGTAACTCTACCAAATCCTATACTTAATTTTTGTTCATTGATGCTAGTTCATCCTTCATTGCAATGGCTTATAAAGGAAAATCAAAACCAAAAACTGTTTGAGATAGGATCAATATTTTCATTTAGATCTTACTCATGTTCTTGCAAATACACCATGTCATTTGAAATTATCGATCTATATTTTTTGAGCGATCTCTTTAAACGAATCTTTATATCAAACTCCTTATTTTCCTCCTAAAGCTATAATAAATAATGATATGAAGGACTAGAAGATGAAGAACTAACAAATTGGGATATTAACGAAATGATTATTTTTTTCTCTTTAAAGTTTATAATCTGCGATGTCCGACTCCCATTATTCAACTTACCTTTAAAATAAAATGGCTCTCTTAAATTCAATAACTTGGGTGGTGTGAGTTAGACAATAAAACCTATTACTTTTAGAACCAATGCAATAACTAACTAAAAATCTAGATATTATTTTAGGATTAAGTTTCTTAGTAACTAGAATGTATGATATTCATTTTCACTTTATAGCCCCAAACATGAAAATAACTTAATTTCTTTCTATTTAATAGTTGATATAAAGTCATAGGCATAAATTCACTTAGCACTTGATTCAGTATGTAGCTTGCAGTCTTTAATACTTCTCCCTACAAGAAGTTTGAAAATGTAAAATAGGAAAGCATACATTTGATCATGTCATGAAGTGTTCTGTTTCTTCTTTCAACTATCCCATTTTGTTCTAATGTACCAAGTATAATGTAATTGGCTTCAATACCACATTCTTATAGATAATTAGTACAAGGACCTAAGTTCCTTCCAGTCTCATCATATCTTTCATGATACTTTCCTCTTCAATCTGAATTAATACATTTCATTTTATTATTATATTTAAACTTGACTATTGCTTTAAATATCTTGAATACATTTAAGGATTTGGACCTTTTCACAAGCAACTCTGTCTGTCCAAAATACGAATAATTGTTAATAAAAGTAATAAAATATCTCTGGCCCCCTATATTTGTAGGTGTGACGAGACTACAGATACCAGTATAAATAAGTTATAGTACCTTTTATTTTCTAACTCTTTTTCCTTTTCTAGCCTTGGTAATGAGCTTTTTTTAATATAATTCACACTAGTATCTAGGTTAGAGAAGTTAAAACTATATAAAACACCCTTTCTAACCAACCTTAGAATTTGATCTTTGAATATATGACTTAAACACCTATGCCATAGCATTAAGGATTTTTCTTCAATTTTATTTTTTTCTTTCCTATGACTATGTTAACGGTGTTGAGGGAACTTGAATCGAGATTTATCCTGTATAATCCATTTATAAGTTCACTAGTGCCTATTAAGGTTAAGAATCAAAACAAATTATCTCTTACATCCAGAATTATAAGAAAACCTTTAGAGATCCAATGCTACAACAAATATTAGGTTCCTTTTCATAGAAGGAAAAAAAGACTACATCTTGCAATACTAGTTCATGTGTAATAGATAGCCATAAAGACATCCCTCATAAGCTTTACTCTCACTTTCTAACCATTTCCCACTCTGATAATTAATTTGCCATTATCTGGTTTTCTAGAATTCTTTTAACAATTAGGAAGAATTAGTGATATGGATTATGGGGTTAGTGTCTAACCACTATATATTTGATGGCAAATCCACCAAATTGGATTCAAAATAAACATTGGTCCAATTCTCTTTTATTAGACTATTTAGCATCTTTCTAGAGTTTTATTACATAATGATTGAGAAAAAACATATCAACCATTAATGATGTATAAGATAATCATGCTAATGTTTTCTTTATGCCATTTAAATATGCAACCTTATACAATATCATGTTATAAAATCAAATACCAAAAAACATATTAGACTTTACAACACAAAATAAGAATCAATTGTTACACTCCTAAAACATCCTTTAGTATTTTAAATGCATAATACTTAACTTTACACTTGCATTATAGCCAATAAACTATATCAATAACATAATATTGAAGGCATTTAATGTCATCAATACATTCTCTCTCTTTAAAATAATCTTTTCCATTAAAATATAATAAAAAAACTCATGCAACTGACTCTACAAAGGTGTGTATGCAATTACACAAAATTTTCATAGCATGGTGCATGCAATATGTAATTTTCATTTAATAAGATATCACTTTAAAAATTAATAAAGTGTGCAAATGATGTCTAAAAATTTTACAAAAATTCCAAATGATGGATAGTATATCAAAAAACACATAGAAAAAATTTGAACTCAAAATAAGACTATTTGGATATTCAATAAAATGAACAAAAAATAATTAAATCTATTTTTATTCAAAAAAATTTGAAAAAAGGTTCATTGTAGAGTGCTCAAAAAATGGAGCACATTTATATGCATACTACCTCCAGTTACTGCTAAAAGGGTGGCATGTGGCTATCACACACCAATTGTGTAGTTGGAAAAGGCATGTCTGATGCTTGGAGTCTTCTTTTCCAGTACAAAGCTATTCGCAGGGTTGGTTTTGTGACCCGATTTCAGACCCAATAACAACCTAGTTGTTTCCCAACCACTTTCTTGCAATTCTAGGTATGATTTTTGCAATCTTCTAGCACGGATTTTCTTTTTCATCCTTCCACTAACCAAACTAACTAACATTTGTCCTAAAATAGCAACTATCAAGAATTTCAAAACTTAAAAAAGGAAAAACATAGTTATGAACAAAGTTTTGGCTTTTGGAGGCTGTTCCAAATTTTTAAAGGATAAAAGTTAATGTTTTATGCTTCTCACATTACCCTTATCCCACATATCCCAATTTTAATCTACTCATATTCCATTCTCTCAAATTCATAAAAGTTCAACAATGATCTAAGCACAATTCTAGGTTCTTTTATTTATTATTTTTTTAAATTGTTCATATTTTCTTCTTTAAATTGAGTGTCTAATGTGTTTTTATAAAAGTTCATTAATGGCTTCCTTGTACTGACCAAAGACATATATACATGATAATATCTACAAAGCCAATAGAAACTACCACACTAACATATTGAACTTTTCCCACAAAGCATTCAAGCATGCAGGCCACGAGTAGATACAATAAGGTTTCTAAGTTTTTTATGAAATTTTGAAGGAAAGGGTAATTGTTGAACCTAAAAACTGACAACCATAAGAGCAAATATGTTGTACATATTCACATACATGAGAAAAGTTATTCTAATTTATTATTGGCATAATTTTCATAAGAAGGCCAATAATACCTATACAAATTTCCACTAAAAATCAACCATAATCAAAAGCCAAAACTTAGATCTAATACCAATTGTAAGAAATATTTGTGAAAAATACACACATCATGATATTGACTTCCAATTATAGGATGATAGATAAGAGGAAATACAGATAAATTAATTCATGCAAATTCATAATTTTAAAATATCAATGACCTGTACAACTAGCCTTCTCTATGATTATCAAACGTGTAAGAGAATCCCTCCCTCAACAATCTTTCTATCTTTAAGTAATAAGCTTCTAATAAAACAAGAAACTTTAAACTTTGAAAAATGTGAAATAAGGACTCACATTTATAAATCAATCATTTTATTTATCATAAGATTTATACTCGTTTTATTAGTGTTGAACCTAAGTACTCATTTATCCATCAATTATATCACACAAGACCTAATTAATAAATCATTTATAGTTTATGAAAATATTAACAAATATTGGAACAATAGTTACAGAAGCAAGGAGGGATCCTCTTCAATGTAGAGATATTTTGATTCTTCTCAAGCATAAAAAATATCTTCTTTTTACTATTTTTATTTATTATTCATTTATGCTTAGACAACTTGTGATAATCCAATTCTATATTTACATAGATGTTTATAAATAACAGCACATTTAGGATAAAACTAAGAAATAATAGAATTTTTTGTAAGAGTTGTTAAGTATCTGATCAGCCAGTAAATAGATGCCTTAGATAGAAGATTAGTCTAGGTATTTTGATGATAGATCCCAGAAAATAGGGAAAAAAACTGTAACTCTTGTGTAAAATAGATGAAAAAATAAGCCGATATCTAGTAACAAAATTTTGATTCTGTCAGCTAATATTGATCTCCTCAGCATACAGAGAATACTTAGCGAAACCCCCAAAGAATTATGAAGACGACGGGTTGGTTGAGCACAGCCGCGTCCAGTTCAGTTAGTGGAGAAAAGAGTTTGAGAGTATTGATTTTGCTAGTTAGCTTTTTTTTTTTTTTTTTTCAAATGCTGCAAAACTCTTCCTCTTGATGTATGTGCTACATTATGCAGAAGACTAGTAATGGGGAATAGTCTTCTCTCTCAATCTCAAGAGGGCCCGTCCTATCTCTCATTTTTTTTTCGCAGATGATGTCTTATTGTTTGTGCCCTGTTGTTTGCCAAAGGAGTTAAGGCGCAAGCGAGAGTGATCATGGCCTCTCTCAGTAATTTTGCCTATTTTCAAGGATGAAAATTAACCTTGTAAAATCTAAGGTTTTCCATTCTTCTAGTGTTGCTCAATCAATGGCAAATGACATTCAACTCGTTAGCAAAATTGCTTTCACTGATGATATTGGGAAATATCTTGGGATTCCTTTATATCATAAAAGATCTTCAAAAGCTCATTTCCAATTCATTATTTAAAAGCTAGAAGCTAAGTTGTCCGCATTGAAAGGTAGCCTTCTTAACCTTGCCGGTCGAATTAGCCTAGCTCAATCTGTCCTTAACGCCATTCCTGTTTACTTTATTCGAACTTCTTTGCTTTGATCGATATGTGCGATCGGATTGATCACATTGTGAGGACCTTTATTTGGCTTCTCAACACTCTAGAAGGGGTCTACACCTTGTCAATTGGGAAATAGTGACCAAACCAAAAAAGGGAGAGGGGCCGGGTATTAGAAGAACTCGAGAGGCTAATTTGGCTCTTATAGGAAAATTGGGTAGGAATATTATTGCTCTTATAGGAAAATTGGGTAGGAACATTGTTCAATGTGATGCCAAACCAAGGGTCGATGTTCTGAACCACAGGTACAAGAACCAATCCTCCCGTAATTTCTCTGTTTCTTCTCATGCGTCTCCATTTCGAAGGACATATTAAAATGCATGAAGGAGCTGAAAGGGGGCTTTATTTTTCGAATACACTCGGGTTTGGAATTAATTTTTGGCAGGATACATGGTTGGAAATTTCAGATAAATTGATAGTATGCCTTTCATTTTAGATGAAGAGGTTCAACTTACTGTTCAAGTGGTTATTGAAAATGGCCATTGGAATGTGAATAAGGTGGGTTCACCTATTCCTAAGGAGCTAAAACTCTTAATCCAAGCAGTGCTATCCCTTTGCATTCACATGACTCCGATTTTCTGTATTGGCGGTACATGTAAGTGATAATTATATAGCCAAATCTGCTTATTTTAGAAGCAATGGCGAGGTTGGGTCCCACGGGGGTAAAAATCTGTAAGTCTCAAGTTCCTTGAAAAAAATGTGTGCTTTCCCTTTACTTTTGTCTGAATGATAGAGTTGCTACGAAAGTTTTAAGATGGAATTGAAATTTGGTTGAGTCACCTAGTGTGTCCTCTAGAAGTTGAATCCCCCATTCATCTTTTAATCTCCATTTATTTTTTAGAAGATGATTTTTATAAAAAAAAAGTTCTTTTTTGTATATAAATTAAAAAATACTACGGATTTTTACAATTTGATATTAAAAAAATGACATCTAAAACTATGAAAATAAAAAATAATAATTTCCTTTTTAATAAAGAAAAAATCTTTTATCAAATTTTTATATTTAATATTAAATATTTAAGCAGGATATTTTTTAAGCTCAAACAGGATTTTGTTATTGCTATTTCCATGCACATACATAGAGAAGCCAATCGACCAGCACAACACCTAGCTGAATGTGGATCTCTATATCAGGAAAATAGCTGGTTTTCGAGGAGCCCTTCAAGTGGTGTTTTGCTAGCTCTTGCTGCTCATTCAGCTAGGATCCTCATTCCCAAAGCATGCCTCTTTTTTTGGGCCCCTGTTTTGCTTTCCCATTCCTTCTAGTTTCCCTTCCCTACCAAAAACAAAAAGAACACATTGTAAATAGTAACACCTTCAATTCCATACCCATGGCTTGTTTAATGAGAACATGAAACTGAAATCAGTTTTCCCCCGAGTTTCAACGGTGCAAAGTATTTCCTCCTTCCTTTCTATGGGAAGGTCCTTAACAAACGTCTATCCGTTAGGATTATTGACATTTTATCCCCTTCGACTTGGATCATCCTGGGATGGAAGCTCCGTTACTGGATAATCAGCCATCAGCCAAGCATCTGCATAGACGAACTTCAAAGATAATAAGATCCAGGTGGAATCGAACCACCATCCTCCCAAGCTTGCGCTTTGGGCGCTCTACCCAAATCGAGCTCATGGATCAACGTTGTCGGGGAAATCCAAATCCACGCCGCCTCCCGGCCCGACCAGAATTCAAAAATCCTCCATAGTATAAACAATTCATTTTTCTATATTGGGTTCGGATGTGAAAATTGAAATTACTAATTACCAAATGATTTAAGCTTTATAAGCAGAAATATATCATTTACAAACTATTCAAACTTTCTAAATAAATTAAAATTATCAAAGTTGACATTTTAAATACATTCAAAATGAATCAGCTAAAAAATTTCATATTTATTCTTAAAAACATCTTATTAGAACTCCTTAATTTTGAAAACTACGAAAAGTAATCATTTGTGCGTAAATTCAAAATCCCCTGTATTTCCTAAATGCATCATCAAAAACAAGATTTCAACATTATTTTCAAACAATAAAAAAACTAAATTAGAAACTTTCAAAACAAAATAGGACCATCTAATAGTTTAAACAAAACTTCTCATTCAATTACCATCCCTCTTTGGAAGCCACCACCATTTATCGTTTCATCAGATTCCCCATTCATTTTTCACTACGGCAAACTCTCTAGTTACTTCACGTAGATTAGATTTATATAACTTGGAAAATGTCAATATATACCAAAACCAATGCTTTCGTTATTAACATTCAACCCATATATGTATACTCCAAAATACAGCTACAGAGCGATAATACTATTACATTTCATACCACAAAAATTTGCTAAACTCTGTAAGCCGTAGTTCTAGCACAGTCTAGCCCAGTACGAATAAATCTCACATCAAATTAGAAAAAAGCGCCCCATAAAATACACTTCTGACCGATTTACTTCACATTGATAGAAAACAAGCCACTGAAGACAATTTGATAATGCATGAAAGTAGGAAATCAAACCGGATAAATATGAATTACTGTCACTGAACAATGGATCCATTGAACTAGAAAAGTACATCTCTAATCGTTGATCTTCAGAAAGAGCATTTGAAATTGACAGGTCTACTATTAGTTGCATCAGTAAAAGCTTGCATCATCATTTGTAATCGATAACATGATTAAGGCATGACATTCTGATGGGCAGTACATCCAAGGTCGACTCCATGCACGGAAGAGTCCATATAAAACCTGTCAGCATCCACAAATATGACTACACAAATATACAAAACCAACAAAACTGAAGCGTGAACTTGAAAGTAACGAAAGTAGGCATTCACGAGAGAATAATCCCCAAACTATCAGAGTACAAAACAGATGGAAAACAAACAGAACCAAAAGACACTAAACAATCCATAAGAAATCTAATTGTTTAACAATAACCACATCTCAACTCACCTTAGGCTTAGGAAACAAGAGAAAAAACAAGTCTCGAGACAAACCAGCACAAGTGAACCAAAATAAAAATGCATCTGCCAATCAATTTAAGTAAAATAAGACTAACCATGAGATAACATGACATGATAGCCAAGAAAATTATACTTACTAATACCAACAACATCAAGATACCTTCTCGATAGCGATACCCGTAACCTCCGTTCAACGGTAGACTCAATCATCAGGTTCAGTTGCGCGTCCTAGCAATGCATCTTCAACTATCTCCGTCCACAAGTACCCTCAATCCGATACAATGACGAAACATTAAAATGACCAAACTAGGGATGCAAAACCGTCAAACACAATCCAATTTATCTTCGCACTGTGAAGCCACAACAGCATCCTCTATCCACAGGAGAGTTTTGAAATACATCATAATGCTAACCTCATAACCCCACTGCCCAATCAGCCCATTCCACACATACATTGGACGACATCCCAAAAAATTACAAATCCACATTTAAATAACATTTTCTATGGATACAATTGCCAATTACTCTAGACATAGAGTGCAAGGCACTACATTTAATAAATAGACGTCACAGACCAAACTAAAACTAAATAATAAACTGCTGGAAAATAAATAAATATAAAAATAACTTAATAAATAAAAATTAGATAACATTATTGCGTCCTTGTAGGTTAATAAAATAAACGAATAGAAAAATGTATCGAGTGCCACAGTCAAGGACTGCTTTTTTGTTTCACCAATTTTACTTTTAATTATGACAAAATAGTCCAAAAATTAGATTGTAGAACAAAATCATATTTGAATTAAGATAACATCGGTGCTCCCACTTTTGATTATCAAATTTCATGTTATCTGATACAGGTAGTTGTTGAAAACATGAAGAACATCGATAAACCTTACTAACGTATCTGATCAGGCATCCTTTTTGTCAAATAACAATTCATCTATTGTGAAAATAATAATTAAATTGAATCGATTGCTTGTAAAAACATTCTCTTAAGCTGGTAAAAGATTTAAATGTAAATATTGCAATGACAATACACTGTAATCTTCAACTAAAACATCCTTTGGTTACATAACATTGTAGAAGCACATCATATAATTTCAATAGTAGTGAAAAGTCATCTAAAACATTATAACTGTACCGGGTGATATTCTAGAAAACGAATAATGCTAGGTAAAGCTTTTCTTATCGAATTAAATTAAATATAAAAAATCGAGGCAAGTAATCCTAACTTGAACAAGAATGCCGTATTAAATGTTTTGAATAAAATGGCTAATCTAGATACCTTCGAGCGACCGTCTATGTTGGATGGATAGACACAATTTCATAAAAAGTGGTTAAAGAAGTGTATACCTCATGGGAGAATTCAAATCTTGAGTGATTCCATCATTCTGTATAATAATTGCCAGATTTGCGGGATCGTTGCATGCAGGTTGATGATGTGGTGCGAACAGCACATAGGAGGAGAGAATAGAGGAGAGAAAACGCAAAACACACACACACACACACACAACCCAAAGGGAGGAGAGCCGGGGCAAATAAAAATTAACCCCCCGTGCCATCTCCCCCCCAGAAAACCAAAGAATAATACTTTTATTATAGTTCTTTGACCTGCCAAGCAAGCGCACCTGACATGGCAAAGGTCGGTTAACAAACAAGAACAAAGAAACTTATACCTGTCATCACAATCTTGTCGCGAGTCCCTCAACACAACCCATCCCTTATCCCCCAGGTCCACAATTGGTAGACATTGCTTACATAATCTCGCAGAAACATGATAACGACAGAGAGGACATCATGAAATTCCGATCCTTCCCTAAATTACAAGCATGTCGGGTGAAGACACGCCAAGCTGGAAATTGTTATCCTCCTATACAAAAGACGGTTGGATCCACAGAAGAAGTCAAGATTTTGCATATTATTAACAAAATCTATTGCTCCATCGGTGCCGCAAGACCTGCCCATGGAGAAAAACATGCGTTGACCATAAACTCAAAAAGTTCAAGGAAAGTCCATCAAGAAAAGAGTACTCAGATCTGGCAAACCTGATTAACAAAAAGGCAAAATCATAAGGCATCAGCATAGCTCATCTGCCAGCCCCCATCGGAAAACATCGAACAATACCGAGGTCATCCCGACCAAAACTCAAGCGCCGATTGCAGATCCAGCGAACCGCCAAAGTAAAGAAGATCGAGACTCGATCAGATGCCATCGGAAACCGGACCTTAAATGAACGTAGACTTTCTCAAATAGGAGAAGCCCCCCAGAGAGGAGGAGAATAGAACTACCGGGCCGATTTCGCGGGTGACGAGGAAGGAGCGGAAAGGTTGTTGTGCTTTTATAGTGGAATCTGAAGAAGATCAACGGCTGTGATGGCTTGATGAATAATAAAACAACGGCGCAGATGCGATACGTGTCTTAGGGTTTGCGTATCTGCAGTGCCAAGAAAGTTCTCGATAGTTTAGATATTTTTTCCGGGAAATGTGTTCTGCGTGTCATCCGGGTTGGATAGTTTTAAGAGGCCCATGGGCTCGATTCTTCATCGTGGGCTAACTCTACCCCTCCACTGATCACCCAAGTCGCTTAGGAGGCAAAAAGGGAAACAGAAAGCGAGTGGCCACACTGATAGTCGATTAAAAACGCATATATGACTGATGAGCCCATATTTATTTAATTATTTTAAGGACAATTCTAACATATACCCCAAACATCGATCTTTATTATCAGCGTCAAAGTAAAAAGTTATTTAAATTCACGGTTGAGAAAGGTAATCGGATAAGGGTTTAACCTGTGTAAAAAGGATGGGATAACATTTTTAATCCTATCCACAAATTTTTCCTTATTTATTTATCCAATATTAAATTAAAATTAATTTTTATGGTGGACTGGATATATTAGATTTAGTGATTTATATAATGATCTGTGGCACCACCAAATGTAATCAATAATCAATATATTTAATTTACATTTTAGTAAATACTGTGTATTGGGTAAAATTTATAGATGACAAGAAATTTATTTAATATATTGAGCCCAAAAGAAATTTACAAAAAAAAAATTATCCATAAAATACGTTTTAGAAATCATTTTATAATAAAAATTTAATCCATATTCTGATTCATTTTATAATAAAAAATTTTATCTATGACGTTACTATTACACACATAGGAAGAGTAATTTGATTCATAATTAATGAGTACCCTTTATTTTTAATTATTTCACTACGGATATGTAGCTTTAAAAATAAATATGAGTATAAGTAAGAAAATTTTTGGGAATCTTATTAAGTATAAGCACTGGTATAGAAATTATAATATCCAACTTTCTTTATATCCATGTTATATAACATATAATTAAATAGTATTTAATAATGTATACTTATATGTACATTTGATGTATAATAAATAAAAAAACTAAAACTATACATATAATCAATTAATTTAAAAATAAAAAATTAAAAACAAACTTTAACAAAAGAATTCATGTTATTCATCATTATATTATTAAAATCTTCAAGCAACTATTATAATTGAATAAATAGGATAAAAATAATTAAGTATTTTTAATTTTTTATTAAAAATAATAACAGAATATAGAATACTTTATAATAAGAATAGGTATAGAGATTTTAGTTCCCTACTCATACTGTCTCCATAGCTATTCCTACTTACAGTGATGGGATGCTGTGAAGCCTTTTTGCCTTTGGAACTCATCTCGATCATTTCCTTTTTCTTTTTCTTTCATGTGTTAACAAACAATGCCTACCAATTAATATATAAAATTGGGAGTGTGTAAAACTATATTAATCAACTTAAATTCATCAAATCGTTTCAAATTTGATCAGATTATGTCAATTTAAAAATACAAACGAGTTAGTTTGAAATTTTTTAAAATATTTTTAACTGATATCAATCAATTACAATTTTATATTTTACAATTTGTACTAAATTGAAACTGATCAAAATATATTATATTTACATTTATGAGGTGTTATATATTCTTTCATTTTTTCAATATACATAAATATATTTAATATTGTGGCTAATGATGTAGTGATCTCTAGTGCAAAAGGATAATTTATTTTAAAGAATTAAAATTTGTATAAGCATATTTAATATTATAGGACTTGAATGAATAGTAATAATGGCTATTGCATAAATGCAATTAAATTAAGTGCGATGGGAATGGAAATACACAGTACATACTCTATACAAATACCAAACAAATAATTCAATTTAATACGATATAATAATATCAAATAGTTGATTATATATCTCTTCAATTTGAACTTAATTAGAAATAGGTAACAAAAATTTAAATCAAAATTCAACCAACCGCACTATTACATACCTGTACAAAAACTAAAAGTCTAAACTATAACAGAGTTCTGCAGCCCATGATTCAAAACTTTTTCTTTTAAAATTATTGTTCGCTCTGTGCATTTTTTTTCTCAATTTATTTCTAAGGGACTGTTTGATTTAAAAAAAAAGTTCACATGTATGTAAAAAAAATTAGTTCAAAATTTTTAAATTTGTGTAAAAAATACTTCGTTCAATTTATTTTTTATTAATTCAAAAGTTTGTAAAAAGGAATACTTGGAGGAGGAATAAAATTAGAATAAGATTAAAATTTAATTTGTAAGGTTTAAAATAGGTGATTTATCCTCTCTCATATATTTAGAAAAGTTCACCCTTTCATTGATTCATCAATAATCATGATCCAGTTTAAGTACATAAGAATTATTTTTATTTTAAAGGAAGATTTTACTTAGACTAATAATAAATAAATTCAGCTGAGTTAAGATATTATAATTATAATTATAATTGAGTTTAAATTTAATTTGAACCAACTTTTTCACGAGGCTATAAACTAAATGAACCAAACTTATTTATGTGAACTTCATTTGTACAAATTAATTCATATAAATCTATAAAAAAAAATTTTAATAATTTGATTTAGTTTGTATTCGTGATTTAATTTGTGAGCTCATGAACTTTAATTTTAAATTTGCAAATCAATTCTTATAAAGTTATAAAAATTAGATTTTAAATTATTTGATCCACTGAAATATATGGATGAAACCAGTTAAACTTTATCCATTCGATAGATTTACATTTTCAAATTAGGTTTGACCCACGATAGCCTTATTCGACCTATTAATCTTAAATCAATTTTTATAACAGAATATTTCCTTGATAATCTGTCTCAAAATATAAAGCCACATGATAACCACAGCTACAAAGAGATAACTAGGTTCTAATTTTTTCATTGTTGCTCTTAATTTTTTGATGGCCTACTTACAAATAATCATACATTTTATATTTAAAGCTGATAAAAGCAAATTAATATATTTAAAACACTTATAGAATTAAAGAACATATTAATAATAAAAATATATATTAGTTCATAATACACTGAAATATTTTACTTAGAACTAAAATATTATATATATTTCTACGTGTATATTTTTTTTATTTATAAGTTTCTGAATCAAGCTGATTCCTCATATAAATAAGTTTCTAATAATTCAGATTTAGCTCATTTACGATATGAGACATATGATTCAATGCCGTTTTGTTTTGAGTGTGGGTTACAGATCTAAAATTCAAATCCAGTTGTAAACTACTTGCAAAATAATTTAACTCATTATTAATCCTAAAATTTTAGAGAAAATTACTCTAACCTCCCCTATGATTTTAAAAACTTACACAGACCTTATCTCTATTTTCAAAACCTATATAAACTTGGAAGGTTTGTATAAGTTTTCAAAACTTTAAGGGAGATTTATGTATTTTTATTTATTTATTTTGAAAATAGTGGGGAGATCTGTGTAAGTTTTTAATACTTCAGAGAAAGTCAGAGTAATTTTCTCAAAATTTTATCAAATGATGTATAAATATCACAAAATTTTCATCTGATCTTTCTACCTAAATGAAAGGTCAACCTTTGGCAATACTCATAACATTATTTTTTTTATGCTACTACAATCTTCGACTATTTTAAATTGAGGAGTACGTACAACGTTTAATCCCTCCTCCATAAATATAATGATTATTATATTTTTTAAATTTTATAATAAATATTATTAATTTTTTATTTTTTCATTTTTATTCATCCTTTTATTTACTTATAATATTAATATTAATTATTGAATCTCATCTTAATAATATCAAATATATACCATTTTTTATATTTTTTAATATTATATATGAAGAGAGTAATAAATAATTATAATAAAAATAAAAATAAAAAATAATAATATTTATTATAAAATTTAAATATATAATAATCACTATTTTTATAAAAAAATTAATTTACTCTTAAATCAAACAAAGTTAAATTATCACATGCGCACGAGGGGATTATGCTTTGGTAATAGTTGAATGAAGTTATATTCATATAAGGGGTCGTTTGGTTCATACGGAAACTAAGTTCCCATGGGAAATGGAACTTCACAGGAAGTTGATTTCCCGTATGAACTTCCTGGGATATCTCAAATTTTGTTTGATTGACATGGAGCAAGTTTCATTTCCCGCTAAAGAACTTCCTATGTTTTTGTTTGGTTCAACTTTGTATTTCCTACGATATAACAATGAAATGACCACAATAGCCTCTAAAATAAATATTAACAGATATTAATTCATTTCAATTTTTTTTATGTGAAAAATATTGTTCTCCGAGGTGGGAAAATGAAAAGACACGACATCGAAGTGACAAAACGTAATGGCCTGAATACGAAACGACGCACGCGATGGGCGTTTCGGCGGGCACAAATAGGCCGAAACAGTAACAACACTTCGCATTCCATCTCAAAGCTCAGTACCAGTGATCTCAAGATGCAGGAAGACACCGTGCAAATCATCGCCAAATACAGCAAGAGAAGACACCAAACGAGCCTGAACAACCGGTTAACATCATTTATTGACATCGGACGCTGAAAGCAAGATCAAACAGTAACTCCGCACAAATGGGTCGTCCACAAGTAAACCCACCTCCTCTTTAGCATTGACTCTAATACAGGCATTATACTTCAGTTATAAGTGCAACGAAAATGCCACAGTTTCCTTGGACTTGTGTTCCTATGTGAGTTGAAGTGAAACCCTAGAAGTTAGTACGACCACAATATGCCAAATATTTTATTGCATGTTACTATCACTCCACATAATATCTATTTGTATGAGAACTAGAAAAATGGCACCGTGCATATTTCATTGTCCTTTTAACATTCTGTAGACATAAAAACAAACGAACATTAGGGAGTCATCTGATACCCAAAAGTAAAGTACTTTTCCATCGGCATTGCCTTTGATCATGTTTGATTTGTAGTTTAACACCACAATGTGGTGGGTATTACTGTTCTCAGCGAAACAGTAACACCTCGTTTCATTAGTCTTTGATAGGGTAAGCACATTGGTTTTGTCAAGGTTATCCGTTTAGACACGAATCATCTTGTCTTTCTCCTGTGTTTTTTGTGCTGGAAACTACTTGTGCATTATTAGTCAGACCTCATGGAAACTACTTGTACATGTTTTGGTTCTTTTTCAATATAGTAGAATGCTGTTAAACTCGCATATGTCGCTTGTCTGGCTCATGTTGCTGTTTCTTGGTGAAACAGTAACACATGGTTCCTTCGAAGCTCCAATGTTGATCGTGCCTCACCTTGCCAACTTACCTTCCCCGTGTTCATTATCAACGCAGTAGGGATTCATAAAATCGTTGTTTCTCAAATCTTGGCACATGTTACTGTTTCTCGGTGAAACAGCAACACAACTCTACCACGAGGTTGCATTGTTAGTCAGACCTCATGGAAACTACTTGTGCATGTTTTGGTTCTTTTTCAACATAGTAGAGTGCTGTCAAACTCGCATATGTCGCTTGTCTGGCTCATGTTGCTATTTCTTGGTGAAACAGTAACACATGGTTCCTTCAAAGTTCTAATGTTGATCATGCCTCACCTTGCTAACTTGTGTTCCTATTGCTCGTTATCAACGCAGTAGAGATCCGCAAGACAGTTATATCTCAAATCTTGGCTCATGTTACTGTTTCTCGGTGAAACAGTAACACACCACTGCCACGATATTGTATTGTTAGTCATAACTCACACTTACCCACGATGTTGCAATGTCGTTCATGTTTTTGCTCGTTGTTTGTTCAGTAGAGTTTTGTTAAACATGTATATCTCATTTTTTATATTGTGTTACTTTTTCTTGCTGAAACAGTAACATAACTAGAAAGAATTGGATGTTGCATTATTAATCATACCTCATTTTGTCTATTTATGCTTGATCTAACGCTTGATTTGCCGATTACCTGAGCAGAAAGGCGCTAAAGCACTCACAGTGGCAGACGATTCTGATGAAGAAACCCATAGATTCCAGCAATATAGGTCCAATCTTTTGGCGTGCATTAGGCAGGTTGATCAGCTTCATTTGGATGATAGGCACACGACAGTGCTACGACACAACCCATTTGGGGTTCTAATTAATGCAATAATAACAAAGGAACTGAATCGCAGCATGTGTCGGAAGAGCGATGTTGAAATTCAGTCCATAATTGCTACCTTCTCAGACAAGAATAATCATTTCAATATTGGGGGCGAACATCTCAGAATAGCACTAACATCAGTGAAGCTGATCTTTGGAATAAGAGATGGAGACCAGCCCATCCAAACAACATCTGGCAAGAGGACATTGTCAGACTTTGACATAAGATGTTTCCGTGACAAAGCACGGATGAGTAAACCAATAATATTCAACGCACTGGAAAGAGTAGTGTGGGGAACATCGGAGACTGATGTGCAGGATGTCTCCCACCTCATGACATTGATGCTTCTGGTCACCCTCTTCGTACCAAACAGGGCCCACACATTGGGGTGGTCATATATCAAATACGTAGAGGATGTAGATGCAATAGCACAATATGGGTGGTCACAACACATTCACGACCAACTGATGAATTCTCTGAAAAAGGACAGCACCCCCAATGTAACCGGCTGTGTCATGCTATTGCCAGTAAGTTAAAGATGTCAAAACTACTTTTAACTACGTGTCCGAATCCTTTACATTGTCTTCATTCATCTCCATTCATTTGAGTGAATGTTCCTGTCTCATTATTGTATGTTTGTCGCAAGTCTTGGCTCATATTACTGTTTTAGAATAAAACAGTAACATGTCTCTGCTTTGTCTCTGAATGGTTACCCAAAGTTTTATAGCATTTTGATTGTTAATGTGATTTCATTTGACAGTTATTTGTGAGTTTTTGGTTCATGTTGATGACTGCATACAAGAATAACTTGTTTACCTCCAGTTGTTCTTGTTCTTTTTATTACTCCGTCTTGGATGCAGCTTCCTAAGGAAATTAACGTGCCAAAATGTACATTTTATTGTCGACAGTATTGGCTGTGTGAGATTACTAGCATGCTGGGCGGGCATTACATCGAAAGGGTTCCAAGATGCCTCAAATGGCTCACACAGCAACTGAGGGATCAACTTATCAGCCAGCTTCAGGTAACAGTATGAAAATATTAAGTTATTATGATGCACGATACATGTCAGTACAAGAAAACATGTTACTGTGTATTTCCATGAGAAATAGTAACATCGAAGTAGATGTTACTGTTTATAAGTGAAACAGTAATAGATCCTTCTCCCCAGGTTATTTTGATACCCATTCCAGCAATTTACTTTGTTTTATGCATGGTGTTGCTGTTTCATAACAAACACAAGCATGCCATAATGACAATGCAACTTGTTACTATATTCCCTGACAACAGTGACATGCTCCCTTCATCGGTTTTAACAGTCAGTAATATTCCATATGTCAATTTTTTCCCCTTCATTGACATTGTGTTAGGGTTTCCACCTAAAAGAGTAGCATTATGTTAGGGTTTCCACGTAAAAGAGTAGCATATCCTAGGGTTCTCCCGTTCTGGAGTGGAAAGCAGACACATCTTTTGATTTCAATTTCTTTCCATTAACCATACACTATTTTGTGCCTTTATTATATTTCATAATTAATAATTTACCCATACTTATTATTACGCTCAAACTTTGTTCTTTTTTTTCATGTTTCTGTTTCTCACCGAAACAGTAACATGCCGATTTCCCACACTAAAAGTGGAAGTAATGTTATGCTTCAGGTCGTAAATAGAGATATTGAGCCCACAGTACATGAATACGACCTCCTCTACACAGAAGAAACAAATATACGGTTAATTGAATTCGTTGACAAAACAAAATCACATGACACACCCTCCCAATCAGAGGATTCAGAGGGCGATAATGAGACAGCATCGACCCAGTACGTGATCCAACCCCAAGCAACAAAGCTGAATCAATTTGCCGATATTGCACTGTCCTAAAAGGAGCAACAGCAACAAAACAACGATGAAGTTCTACGGCTTAGGGATCAACTCATCAGTGTAAACACAGAGATACTCAAACTGAAGGATGAATTGACGTCCCTTACTAAGAGACTTCAGTCGTTAGAACAACAGACAGAAGAGAACACAGAGACAATATCCAAACTCAAACACGATAACGCAATGCTACAGGAGGAACTGTCCACAGCAACAAGTGAGGCAGAAAACCTCAGGGCGGTCAACATTAGTTTGGAGAATCATAATAAACAGCTCAATGCACAGCTATCAGAACAAATTGTGCAGGTGGTTGAACAAGATGAGGTAGAAACCACCAGAGCTACTGAGCAACGTATAGAGGAGGCAAAACAGTGTTCCATGATAGCGAATATAAAGAAAAAACTAAGAAAAATAAAACAGGACGAGGAGTTCACGTACTCGGGTCCTTTGAAAAAATGAACGAGACATGCATATGCACGTCAGCAGACATTAACTGCTGAGGAGGTCTACGGGCAGAGCAAAGAGGCCCTTGTTGTAATTGAAGATGATACACCCACAAATAAAACTAATAAAAAGCATACTCATAAGGCACCCAACACCTTAAAATTTCCAACTGCAAGATACCTGACCGAAGATGTCAGGAGTAAGATGGTGCAATTAAAATTGGCAGGAGATCCACAGTAAGTCATGTTCTATTTTCTTCTGGATGCTTTGCATTTACTAAGAAGTTTTGCCTATCGCCTCATCTAATCTAATCCTTTTTCCAAATCACAATATGCAGTATTTTTGTCTGGTCAATCCCCGAGCAGGATTTGTTCATAACATTTGAGGATTTGGAGGGAGTTATGAAGGAGAGGTCAATCACGAACAATGTATGTATCATCTGATCGTTTAAACGCATTGTTATTTTGTCGTTAATCACACCTCTATTCCTGTTACTGTTTCTTTCCTAAACAGTAACAGGAATATAGTCTAATCGGTCTCAAAGAGTAAGTTATTTCCACTTTGTGGAGTCCAAACAGTTAGATACAATTATTCTTTATGTTTCAACTGGCGGATTCTTGTGCTACTGTATGAAGTTTGCCACCCTTATCAATCATCTAACAAGAACTAAACAATCAATGCAGATCCTAGATGGCCATGCCTACACTCTGAGCCTGGCTTCCACGAACAGTGAAAGGAAGGTATTTGCATTCGACAGCTGTTGCTTGGTAAGATTCTGAATCCATCTCGCATATATGAAACACAGAAGGCATCATTGATTCTGACTTAGGTTAAAACTATGTTGACAGTCTTACATTGTGAGCGACGTCAAGTTACTCCAGGAGGCCAAGCAATACAAATTCGATGCACATATGGAAGAGGCAATGGCTGCGGATGTTGTTATCTTCCCACTGAACTCCACGGGCGTGAATGACTTCAGAAACCCCAACCATTTGACACTTCTCATGCTAGATAATAAAGAGCGCAGATGGACACACTATAACTCGATGCGGCCGAGAAGAGTGGGGACACCGGATCCATACTTTCATGATGCCATGATGGTGGTGAGTGATATTAAATACCTTGTTATTTTATTGACGTTACTCTTTCCATTAGACACAGTAACATATCATAGTCACAATAAGACAATAGTGTATCTCTCGTATGTAGCTCATTTCATGGTCTTCTGTTAGAGAAAACATGTCAAATGTGAGTCTATTAGATGATAAGCTGTTATTTGTTGATGTTTCTGTTTCTTGTAAAGATAGCCACATTTTATTTTCTCAGAGTTCCAATTTATTCTTAAACATCATTGGGTTATTTGTATGGTGGATGTGTTTTTGTTGCTGATGTTACTGTTGCCATAACAAAAACTAATAACTCCTAACAATACAAGATGTTACAACCAGAAATGTAGACAGTTGCACAGAGTTTTCATTTTTGTTAGTTTGCTAATAACAGAAGGACTATTACAAGAAAAGGATGAATGAAGTCCTTGCACAGGGTGGATTGGATAAGAGGGTAGAGCCAGCCACCGCAGGACCACCTTTTGATATAATATCATACGAACGGTCACCTCAGCAGGAAGAAGCGTCATAAGTAGCAAGGTCTTTTCTTATCCAATGTTAACATGTCTAGTAGGTATCAAACTAACTCGTTACTATTTTCCAGGCAAGACTGCGATATTTTCGTATGCTTGCATATGGAGAATATATTCAACAATAAAGAGTTTCAGGAACAATTTTCGTTGGAGGAAGTGAGATAATACAGAGCAAAATTAGTTACTAAATTCCTCTAGAATTTCAATCTTCCCAGCTGAAATTGATTAATATGCACATATATAACACTAAAGTTGATTATTATGCACATATGTAAAAGTAAATTCATGTTAAACCATTGTCTTAATATTTAAAATTCAAGTGTATGTAAAACTCAATTGTAAATGTAATTCTTCTGTGTAGTTTAATCTTATATCCAGTTTACGTTAGCACTCAGACATCAGGTTGCCATATGAATTATTGTTACTTGTGTTGATGTTTCTCTTTTCTAACGGATGCAGCAACACCCAGTTGTGCGGTACTATTCTTAAGACCTACCACCAATGTTAGTATGAATGAAGGACAATCTTTGAAACAGTCATCAGCGAACATGCACCACTCACACGCACACGGGCCAGTTTCCTGGGTGTTACTGTTTTCGGGCAAAACAGTAACATCTCATATCAAGACGTTTCTTTGGTATAATCCGGGGAGTAATTGTCTCAGGTGTCATGAATAACCACCCACACCCGCCCTCCAGCCAACCATAACCTCCAGGGCTCAATACCTATCAGCCTCAATGATGTTACTGTTTTTTCCGAAAATAGTAACATCACATAAACTCTAGTTTCTTGCTTCTTTTCCTGAGTGGGACTTGTCCAGTGACATACACAACCACTCAGACGCAGGACTGAGCAGCCTCGAGGATGTTACTGTTTTCGGGCAAAACAGTAACATCCCATATCAAGATGTTTCTTTAGTATAATCCGGGGAAGAATTGTCTCAGGTGTTATGAATAACCACCCACACCCGCCCTCCAGCCAACCATAACCTCCAGGGCTCAATACCCATCAGCCTCGATGATGTTACTGTTTTATCCGAAAACAGTAACATCACATAAACTCTAGTTTCTTGCTTCTTTTCCTGAGTGGGACTTGTCCAGTGACATACACAACCACTCAGACGCAGGACTGAGCAGCCTCGAGGATGTTACTATTTTCGTGTAAAACAGTAACATCCCATATCAAGACGTTTCTTTGGTATAATCCGGGGAGGAATTGTCTCAGGTGTCATGAATAACCACCCACACCCGCTCTCCAGCCAACCATAACCTCCAGGGCTCAATACCCATCAGCCTCGATGATGTTACTGTTTTATCCGAAAACAGTAACATCACATAAACTCTAGTTTCTTGCTTCTTTTCCTGAGTGGGACTTGTCCAGTGACATACATAACCACTCAGACGCAGGACTGAGTAGCCTCGAGGATGTTACTATTTTCGCCCAAAACAGTAACATCCAAGATAATGTGTAACCATGAGCGTTCGATGATGCAAGAAATGGACTGAGCTGTACTATAGGAGTATCAATGTCATTGCCATAAGAAAAAAAAAGGAATGTATTGTTATATACATTATGTGATCCGATGTCAGTGTCCAAAAAATAGGTGCACATACATAAATTCAATAACATGGCATGAATTTAGTGAGTGTCTTAGCTCCTATTGACTACTAATTTTCCTAGAACTTCATTGATCTGGAAGTAACAAACCATGCACATAAGCAGATTTGTACTCTTCTGGAAGGCTAAAAAAGAAATCAACTTCTAGGGGGTTCAGAGCAATTTTCCTTGCCATAGTCATAACTTGGGTAGGAGTTAACCCATCAATCTTCATAATCTCACTAGTCACTTGCATCCTTCTCCCTGCAGAATCAGATTCATGTTGGAAACAAGAAGCCAAACGGCCTATGTGTTTACTTGCATCCTCCATCATATCACTCATTCGTGCAAATCTAGAAGAGAATTCTCTCAGAACTTCTAAATTTTCTATCTTTGCCTTCTTTGACCTACGGTTTACTGGGGTGGTTGAGGAAGAAGTTCCTATCGGGGCACATGGAGGGACTGGGTAAGTGTCCTCCACGGAAAAAGTAGGAACATTTTCTTCTTGCTCTTCTTCTTCTCTATTCCTTACTTCCTCTTTTATCTCCTCTAATGCATCTTGTGGATTTACAGCCTCGTCTCCAATGGCTCTATCCTTCCCAAATATTTTGGCTAAATCATCAAAAAATGGGAATGGTTTGTTTCTTAACCCCACGGCATTTTTGTGGCTCTAGCATAAAAGAAAGGAAAACATAATGAGAGAAGGTAAAATTTTATAAGCTGTCATCAATAAATAGAAATATACACAGACACACTTATGTGCATAGAAGAAAAGGCATAATATAAAATATTACCTTCATCCATTCATCCCAGACTGGCTTTGAGCAAGTTACGAACTTCTCTTCATCATTCTATCCAAATCCGCTGGCAGTTGCACCAAGCATCTCCGCAATAACATTATATTGATTCCTCAAATACTTGATACGGGACTCGATGTGTGGCTTAGCCTTCATACCACACCCAGGAATCTTCTGATCCATAAGTTGTTCCAACCTGTTATAAGCACCATTCTTGAATTGGCCATTGTCCGTTTTCCAACCACTCAGCTCCACAAGATCCATCATTGCACTAATTAGTGCACGATCCTCAACGCTTCCCCATCTTGTGCATCCTCTAGATGGGTTCACACCCTCACCACCTTAGTTGGCATTTCTTTGAGCTTTTGGTTGACTCATCTGTGAAGAACGAAAGATAAAAAGAGAGGAAACATAGGAATTCGTTAGAGCGGCATTCTGCACATGATTTAGCAATTTAGGATGATCACACCACCAGTTCAATAAAAAAATTTTGTCATTACTCCCATCTTATTACAAATTCAGATAAAAATAATACAAGAATAAAGTGTATATTGTCTACCAATCCATAAATGCAATACAAGTGAAACACGCTACATAGTTTCAGCTAAACCCTGTTCAATAGTGTGGTGTCGTGTAACCATGCATTGTACATTTTATTGGTAAGATCATGTCTGAAGGTAGTCTATGCAGCACTAGATTCCATAATCCCAATATTAAGTTCACCAATGTCTTCTTCCTCACCATCCACAAGCAAGGGCTCCATGGGATCCACACACATGTATGTTCGAATGAAATTATGCATCAATGCGCAAGCCAAGATAATTCTACCCACAGTTTTCCTAGGGTACCAAGTTGTACATCTTAGAATACCCCATCTCATTTTTAACAATCCAAAACACCTCTCGATAACATTCCTTGCTTGAGAATGCTTCATATTAAAATATTCCTCAGCAGATACAAGTTGAGCACCACTCTTCCACACACTTAGATGATATCTCTGGCCTCTAAATGGTGTTAGAAAACCCTCACAATTTATGTATCCGGCATCACATAAATAGTAGTTGCCTATAATTAACCAACATAAGTGTTAGGTACTTTCATCTCAAATAAGCTACTTGGTTCAGATTGAGTAATGTCAAGGTACCTATGGTGTTACCTTGTGGAACTTGCAAAGCATTTTTTCTAGAAAGTGCATCTCGAAGCACTCTATTGTCATGTGCGGACCCCTCCTAACCAGGCAATATATAAATAAATTACAAATTTCGCGTGCAAGCAGCTAACACATTAGTAGTAAGTTCTCCTTTTCTATTCCTGAATCTAGCTTTATCTTTATCCCTAACACGAACCTTAATATGACTTCCATCCAAAGCACCTAAGCAATTCTGCAGTATGTATATATATAACTTGTTAATAGATACTGTATATACATATAATCTTCCTAAAAATTCTAACTTACCTTAAACCATTTCCACCTCTCATCTTGGTAATTCTCAGTCACTGGCTCAGGTTTCTTTAGTAGAATATCATGGCATCTAAGGACAGCGAGGAGAACTGAATTGAAGTGCCTAGATATTGTCTCACCACTTCTCCTAAAATACAATTGAGTTCTTCGATTTTTTGTGTCATGAGAAAGTGTGAATAGAAATAAAGCAACCATATCCTCTAAACTAGTATTCCTATTTCCTTGTAACTTACCGATATCTCTAAGCATATCACATAACTTAGAAAAATAGGCTCTATTCATCCTAAGGTTGTCCAAGCATGCTAAGTCACTTTCTTGAATCATTGGCCTGAGATTTAAAAGCCTAGCATAATATCTTTCTCCAGCACAACTGTCAAATATATAGGATATAGGCTGAGGCAATCTAATGTCCAAAAAGGACAAAAGATACAAGAATTCAGAAATAGCCTCCAAAATCATGAGCATCATCTGTGTGTATAATGCAATACATGTAGTAGCAATCTTCTTCTTTTTACTCAACGGTAAGCGAGCCATAACTGTATGACATAGGTAAATAACATGCAAGAATTTTATAAGTTAGAAGAGCAATAAATGATATGGTTAGCCACTTTGAGTAATTTAAAATTAATAAATACTATTCATCTTTTTCAAGGTAGTCAACAAGCAAACAACGATGACATCATATCCAGAACCTCTTAGAAGCTCTGCCGTCGGGGTTGGATTAAACATCCCAGTTTGCTAAACCATAAGCACACCCTTTTTTATCAAATTCCACCATTATTTTATAACAGTTCGTATTCCGACTATGCAGCTTTGAAAATTCGGGAAGGAAGTCCAATTTTCAAATATGGAGGCCGTAGTTTACTTAATACAAAAAGAGGAAATATAATGAGCAATGTCATCAAGGCTTACCAGAAATCGCTAGTGCCGTTGCCGGGAAATGTTGCTAGGGTTTAGAGGAGATGGCAGAAGCTCGAGAACCAGAAATCGCTAGTACCGTTGTCGGAGACTGCTGCTAAGGTTGAGAGGCGACAGGAGATGCTCGACAAACAAAGGCATACACGAAGAAGTGAATCCTGATATTCAAATTATAAGGGCAAAATTGGTATTAAGTAATTTTAGCAGGGTCATTTTTGTCTATAAATTAGTTGAAAACGCAGGCAATAAAACTTACCGAGGGGGGTGGGTAAGTGACCTCCTATGTTTTATGGGAAATACAAGTTCCCGGGAAGATCTATTTCCTCTGATTTGCGCAACCAAACAACTCAGGGGTCGTTTATTTCCTGGGAAGTCCAGTTTCCCACGTAATTGCTGCGAACCAAACGACCCCTAAGAATTGTTTCTTACCAGTCAAGGTTGGTGTGGTGTTAAATTAGTACATTGAGTGAAACATAACACTCCCATCCGAACACTTCACTTAAGGTGTGTTTGGTTTACAGAATTTTATATTCTCGAGAAAGTATATATTTTCAGAAATATGATTCTTAAATATGTGATTCATAGGAATGTAAGATTCTCATGTTTAGTTAAATACAAATATTTCTAAGAATATTTTTTTACTTTTCTAAATATATTATATTCTCATGTTTGGTTCATACTTATATTCCTATGAATCTTATTACTTTTTTCAAAAATACGTTTATTAAATTTTTGTTATAAATTGAAATAAATTATAGATTTAATTAAAAATATATTAATAAAATTTTTTGAAGACTTAATAAATTAATAATTTAAATTATATTTGATTAAAATATAATAAATAATTTAATATATAAAATATTAAAAATTTTAAAAATTTAAATTTAAATTTTCATATAATTAATTATATAAAATAAATAAGTAATTTCTCCATTGTTGATAAAAAAAAGTTATTTTCTTTGAAAAGAAAATAAAAGAGAAAGAAGATAAATAATCTCTCTTAAATTTAAATTTAAAACAAAATAAAAAAATTTAAATTTTTAAATAATTAAAATATAATAACAACAACATATTTTATCTTTAAATGTTCTTTTTTCATCCATTTTCTACATATAAATAAGAAAAGAAATTAAGTATTTATTTATTTTATTAATAAATATTTTTATAAAAATATTATTTATATATATTTATAAATAAGAGTATCAATATTCCTATGGGATGGGAATGTGGGATATCCACTTTCCCCTATGGAAAAATTTCATTGGAAAATTAGCCTTCAAAACATTCACGACATTCCTATGAAATATTTCTAGGAATGTGAAAAATATCCCTTGAACCAAACACCCTTGAGAAACAAATTTATGCCCCTTGGAATATTACCTGGATCGGAAAGGTATATAGTGAAAGAGTAAGTTTCCAATACCTAGATTTTAAAGTGAGATCTCTATGGCAACTAGAAGGAAACCTCTTGGTTATTGAAATGGGCAATGACTTTTACATATTCAAATTTAAGTCCCCTACACATTACTCCAAAGTCCTCTCTGGAAGGCCTTGGGTTATTCTTGAACATTTCTTAGCCTTACAAAAATGGGAATCATTCTTTAAACCTTTATCAACCAAGCTTTCATCCATTGCAGTTTGGATTTAGTTACCAAAACTCCCTATTGAATTTTATAATCTAACTATTTTGACTCAATTAGTAGCCAAGATTGGTCTAGTATTAAAAAATGACTCCCATACTTTTTATAGGGATAAAGGAAAATATACAAGGGTGTGTGTTCAAATTGATTTAGATAAACCCTTGGTTCGCACTATTCATATAGAAAATTTTAAACAATCAATTCTGTATAAAGGTTTAAATCGCCTCTATTTTGCTTGTGGCTGTCTCAAGCACTAAAAACCAACTTATCCATACCATGCTACTACTCCACAGGGGAAATCCTCCTAACCCACAAAGTTAGAAGATTTTAACTCTCCTGCAATACAAATCATGAATAATGCTCCTCCTAATAGGAAACTAGGAATGATATGCAAGGTCTAGATAAATATGGCCCTAGATTCTAATGAAAAAAAACTAGAATTTAGAAAATAAAACCTTCTGACTTGGGAGTATCAGGCCCATTGGCAGGCTTAAGTTTAAACAAGCCTTTTTGTTTTTAACTCAAAAACCCACTTAACTGAATCTAAAATGGAAAAAAGAAAAGATAGATCCTTTCAGGCATACCCCTTTTTAACCCATCTTAGAAAATCTTCCCCAAAAAATAACCTTCAATCAAATCAAACCCTCTCTTTACCCTTAATTCCATATACTCACCTGACTTCCTTAAAAGAGCCACCCTTAACCCTAGTCGAAAAACTAGAAAATGTCCCAATCCAAAGAATCAAATCCAACCCGGATATGGAGGAAACACCAATCAACTAACTGGAAGTGATTTGGAGTACATTCCTTAACGAGAAATTTCATCAAATTTCCACAAAGACACAAGAATGGATCTTAATCAACCCAACAATGCCAATGGGAACATTCGATCCCAATCTAGAGAAATTATGGCAAAAGATAAGTATTTTCAAACATCATCCAAAAGGTGGAGATCCTTATCCCCTAGAAAGGGAGATTACTAAAACCCTAATCCCTCTAATAATCATTCACATAGATGACTAACCCAGGTGGACCAATATCCATACCAAACTTAACCTTCTAAAACCCAATGAGTCATCATTACTGGGATTTCCCTTGGATCCATTTCACGTGGCCTCAAGACGTAACTGGAAAACCCTCATGTAGCTACAGAGCATCCCTTTGGGGATGAAGGAATGCAAATTGAAATTCAAAAGAGGTAAATCACATATATTCTGCTTTAAACCTCACCCTCGATCCTCCCAAATTCGAATGGTTCTGAAAAATTATATAGTTTAGGACTGGGAACTTTTTAGCTACATGATGGAAAAGATTATCCTTAATCTAGTTCTCAAAATTTGTAAATCTCCTAGACTTTTCTCTCCCCTTTCCTTGATTATGGATTTAAGCAACATTGAAATTGATATATGGAATGTCATAGGTGCTCAGCATCCAAACCTCAAGAGGCTAATTAGAGAATTTATCCTCAAGGATAAAATAAAAATCTTGATTCTAACTGAGACTCGAGTTAATGGAGACAAAGCTAGTCAAATTGCTGCAAGGCTCCTTTGTACCAACTTTGAGTTGATGAAAAGGTTTTTGTAAACATTAGAGCTAACAATTGGATTTGCTAATGGTATTTGGCTGTTATGGAATCAGGATAAGGTCTCTATTGAAATCCTGAATAAATTAGAGCAAGAGCTCTATGCCTTAGTTAAGGTAAATCCAAATCCTCAAACTTGGTTACTGAGTGGAATTTATGCAAGTCCTAATTTTAATTATAGGAAAATTTTATGGAATAACTTTAATTGCAAATGTTCATAATCTCCTTTAGTTAGCTATTAGAGATTTTAATGAAGTTCAATATTAACATAAAAAACTAGGGGGAGCTCCAATTTCTTTACATAGACTAAATTTTGCTTAATGAGTATTTACAATTCTGTAACTTGATTGATTTAGGTTATAATGGCCTTACCTTCACTTGAACTAATAATAGAACCTCTTCAAACCTTATTTTCGAAAGATTAGATAGGGTTGTACTAAATTTTGAATGGTCCTTTTTGTTCTTTGAAGCTTTTATTATTCGTAAACCAAGAATATACTTTGATCATTGCCCTATAGTAGTTTACTTAAATTCCTTAGTTTTCTAATGTTTACAAAAACCTTTTCATTTTGATACATGTTAGCTCTTTCACCCAAATATTTTTGATATTGTAGCAAAAAATTGGAACTCCACTTCCTCTCTTGATATTATTATTAATAACTTTATAAAAGAAGTTTCTTGGTGGAACTTTCATTTTTTTGGAAATGTTTTTCAAAGAAAAAAATGAATCCTAGCTCGCTTGAAAGGTCTCCAGCTAGCTTTACAAGACAGGCACACTAAGTCTTTATTAAGGCTTAATAGAATTTTATAAGAGGAATACATTCAAATTCTTAACTAAGAAGAGGAAATTTGGGCAATTAAGTTTAGGATGATTTAGGTTGATGATGATGATGATAGGAAAACCCATACCTATCATTTATCAACCATTATTAGAAAAAAGGAATAATAAAATAGTTAATTTAAAAAATAAGACTGGTTTTTGGTTAAATGATATTAATAAAATCCAACAATATATTCTTAAGAGTTTCATAGATAGATTTACTTCTTCAAAAAATCATGTTTTATTCTCAAACCCTCTTCCTATTTTTTGGAAGACAACTCTTCAGGAGGAAGATAAGTCTATTTTGACATCTATGCCTTTTGAGTAGGAAATTTATAAAGTTTTTTTTCCTCAAAAGCCCATTAAATCCTTTCATTTGGATGGTCTCCACTAAGCTTTTTCCAAAAGTTTTGGTCAAATGTTAAAAATAATGTTTATCTTTGTGTTTTCCAAGCTTTTAAATCTCTTCAAATTCCTTCCCGGTTAAATGAAATCTTAATTTTCTTAATTCTAAAAGGTCATATACATGAAACTATAAATAGTCATAGACCCATAAATTTATGTAAAACTATTTTGAAAGTTATTTCAAAAATTTTAGTCTCCAGAGTTAAGCCTTTACTAAATAAGCTTATATCCCCCTTTTAGGCAGCTTTTATCAAAAAACCAAAAACCTAGAGATAATATTATTATTTTATGACAAATTTTGCATACTATAAATAGATCTAAAGCTAAAAAAGATAACATAATTATAAAAATTGATTTAGAGAAAGTATATGATTCCTTGGAGTGGGATTTTATTAAACAAGTTCTCACTTATTTTAAGTTTCCTCCTAGTTGGATTAAGCTTATTTTAAGTCTAGTTTCTACAATGTTATATCAGATTCTTTTTAATAGAGGAAAACTTCCTTCCTTTTCTCCTAATAGAGGAATTAGGCAATGAGATCCTTTATCCCCTTACATTTTTATATTATGTATAGAATACTTGCATCATATGATTCAATATAAATTATAAAGGAAGAAATGGAATCCTATTAAGTCCAGTAAATATGACTTAACCTTTTCTCATCTTTTCTATACTAATAATGTCATCCTTTTTGCTAAAGCTGATAAGAAAAACTGCAATACTATTAGAATTACTTTAAATGATTCTGCAAATATATCTAGCATTAAAGTAAATTTTTAAAAATTTAGAGTTTATTTTTCATCTAACACAAATAGGAATTTAAGAGACTTGTTTTGTCAAGAATTAAGCATAAATCATAGAAGGGACTTTGGAAAATATTTAGGAACTTCTATTAAAGCAAATTACAAAGCTTCATATTTTTAATTTTTGGTAGATACTCTTAGACACCGAATCCAACAATGGCAATCCAAATACTTGTCTTCTACAAAAAGAGTTATCCTTATTAACTCAATTTTTTCTTCCTTACCTATTTACTATATGCAATTTTCAAAAATCTTTAGAAGTATTATGATGAAACTGGATCAAACAGTAAGGAATTTTTTATGGGGTAGCACTCCTAAACATAAAAAATGGCTTTAGTTAAATGGTCAAATATTACCTTACTAAAAATCGAATGAGGACTAGGAATTAGAGATTTTCATTTAATGAATATGGCTCTTTTAGGAAAATTAGCTTAGTCTTTAATCCAAGAGAGAGGTTTAATTTAGGTAAAAGTTCTTAGAGCAAAATATCTTCATCAAAACTCAAATGGTCACTTAAATCTAAAAAAACCTTCCTCTCATACCTGGAAAGCTTTAAAATCCACCACTTCTCATCTCCGACAGGGATAAAGTGGATAATAGGAAATGCAGAAAATGTTAATTTTTGGACTGATACTTGGTTAAAATTTGGTCTTCTTCGTAAGTTAATACAAAACCCTTTTCCTCAAAATGAATTTAACTTGAAAGTTTCTCAGTGTATCTTCCATGATAAGTGGGATCTTGCTAGAATCTCTATTTCTCTTCCTTTAAATTTACAAAATGAGATTTTTGGCACTACTTTTAGTCGAATGAGATATCTTAATAAATTAGTTTGGGGAATTTCAAGAGATGGGAATTATTCTATTAAGGATGTTTACATGTTCCTAAAGAAAAACTCTGCTTCTCATGATTTTTTTTTATTTTAAGTGGATTTGGAAAATTCCTTCCTTTCCAAAGATTCGATTTTTTATATAGCTTATTATGCAAAAGAGAGTTCTAACTAGAGATTTCTTGATTTTAAGAGGCTTAGATGTTCCATCATAATACCTTTTATGTGATTTTCAGAATGAATCTCTTATACACATCTTAAGAGATTTCCTTCTTGCTATCCAATTCTGGAATGAGCTTAAAATCGGTTCTACATACTCCTATTTCTATTTTACTAACCTTCCTTATTAGCTAAAATAGAATTTTGCCTCAAATCAATTAAGTAGCAGAATTAAAATTCCTTAGTTTGTTATTTTTGCTTTTACTATTTAGAATGTATGGTTAAATCAGAATAGAAAAGTTTTTCAATCTAACCAAGGAGATATGAACCTTGTTCTTCTAACTTTAAGAAAAGTTATAAAATTTTGGGCTTTAAAAGGATCTGTTACTCTCTCCACTCCTCAACTGAGTATTGAAGTTAAATGAATTTTCCTTTCTGCTAACTATTTTAAATTAAATTCGAATGAAGTATAAAAAAGAAATCCAAGCAAAGCTGAATGTGCTATAGTTATTATAGATAATACGGGGAAATGGATTGTTGGATGCACAAGAGGCATTGGAATATCTTCTAATTTTTTGGCTGAATTAATAAGTCTTAGGGATGGACTTATTTCGGCACACCAGAGGAATCTAAAACCTATGATAGTTGAGTTAGATGCTGAGTCTATTATTACCTTATTAAATAATTAACAGTTAACTACTTCTTTTGATGCTTTCAATTTGCTTGAAAATTGTAGAAGACTTCTATATATTTTGGAAGTGCAACATATACAACATATCCATAGAGAAGCAAATGGTTTAGCTAATTTTTTAGCTAGGAATGCAAATTATGATGATAACAACTTGTACATATTCTCTTATCCTTTTATAGAAGCTTTTGATTATGTTTTAAGTGATGTAATTGGCAAAACATTGCCAAGATAAATATCTACATATTAATCTAATGTTTTTCCTTTTCTACCAAAAAAAAGAAGAAGTTATATTTATATATGCTCTCACAGTTTTTTCACAAAAATGTTGACTGATATTGATATATTTTTTGAACTTCCCTATAAAAGATAAAATTGGGATTAAAAAAAGGATAAAAAAATGAGTATCAGAACTTATATATTGATGTTAATAATAATAAATTACTAAAAATAAAAATATATTATTTAGTAAATATTTTAAATAATATTAAATAAGATTTTAAGGACTTACATATTGATGTTAATAATAATTTATTAAAAATAAAGATACATTATTTAATAAATATTTTAGATAATATTAAGTTAGATTTTAAATAACAAAATATATTATACATGTTATATTTAAAATAGACATAATATATTGGAAGTGAAAAGCTTATATACTAGTTCATACATAAACATTACAATATCTATTTTAAAAATTTTCTTAATAATAAGAATGATTAAATTATTAAATATTATATAATAGAAGATACAAACCTTTTAAAATAATATTAGATATCATTGTTAATAAGTGGTGAATGACGGTGATTACTAAAAATAAGTTGTGATAGGCAATGATTAATAGTAACAAGTAGCAGTAGCAGTTGTTAATAATGATAAGTGGTGGTGGTAAAATAAAATATTAATAATAATAAAATTTTAATAAAAGGTAAGTAAAATAATTTATTTTTATTAATAAAATATTCTTATATCATGAAAATATAAAATACCTATCTCCGTTATGAAAATATTTTATAAGAATATTAAGTTAAGAACAACATTGAGAATGTTAACATCCCTATTTTTTTTTTAATTTGAATAAAATACTAGAATATCATATTTAGGGGTACTTAACAATGTAGGCTTGACAAATTGAGTTAAGGTCTACATTTTAAATGGGGCTTATTTTGACCAATTTGATCCATATAAAAACCTACAAAACTCACGAGTTTTACCTTATAAATAAGCTTGACTCATGAGCTAGTCCATAACCTATATAAAGGTGTACATGAGCCGAGTCAGGCCGAATTAAGTTGAAAACAATATTGAGAATGTTGACATCCCTATTTTTTTTTTAATTTGAACAAAATACAAGAATATCATATTTAAGGGTACTTAATGATGCAAGCTTGGCAAATTAAGTCAAGGTTTGCATCTTAAATGGAGCCTATTTTGATCAATTCGATTCGTATAAAAACTTGCAAAACTCACAATTTTTACCTCATAAATAAGCTTGACTCACGAGTTGGTTCATAACTTATATAAAGGTGTATATGGGCTAAGTTGGGCCGAATTACATAAAATTCAAGGCTCGAACTCAACTCTGTTGATTTATATTTTAAAAAAATTTAGCTGGGCCCGACCCAGCCTAATTTTTTAAATGAAAAACTTGAAAACCTGGAAAAAATAATTTTTTATTTTTTAATAAAAATATAATTTTAAAATAAAAATATACATTTAAAGAGATAATATGATATTTAAATATATAAAATATTTAATTATATTAAATTAATCTTTTTTGTATTAAAAATAATTATATATAATTATTTTTTTTAATATATAACTATATTATTAAAAATAAATTAATATAATCAAGTTGAATCGAGCCAATTGAGTTTTTTTATCTTAATTCGAATCCGGTTCAATTATTAATCAGGTTATGAAAAAAAGTTTCAATGAGCTTATTAGGCTAAAAAAAAAGAATCTAAATCCTATATTTTTTCAACCCGAGCTCATCGGATCGAGTTGAGCGACCATGTACACCTCTAAACTTACACTGGCTAAGCCCATTTAGACTCACATTTTTATAGTTCTATTTTTAATAAACCTTATTTGCAAAAAGCTTGTGGACTAGACTAGCTTGCTAAGCCTGTAAGTCAAATGCTCGTTAAACACTCCTTCTCACATTCCTTTAAAACATTTCTAAGAATATGAAAAAAAAAATTGCAAATCAAACACCACTTCACAAGAATACTTGACAACCACAATTATAAAATAACTTAACTTTGGTTTAAAAAAAGAAATATTTTATTTTATCCACATTTGATTTTACCATTTTTCACTTAACTTACATGTAATTTTAAGTGTTGCAATTCACCTATTCATACTTTCAAATCTTTAACACTTTGCTAACTTAAAGTAGTTTTCATCTAAAATTTAGCAAAAAATTCACATGAATTGCATATATAATCTTTACTTTTTCAAATTTTTATTCAATTTGACATTTACTTAAAACCAAATTATTTTAAAAAATTTCAATACTATTAAAATTTTATCTTTTATAATTTAATCTATGATTAATAAATAGAAGGTATTGAATAGGATTTTTTACTGATAAATTAGTTTTGAATAGGTATTAAATTGAGTTAAAATTTTGGGAAGTAGAACTCACAAGCAATGCATATAATTTTTCTATTAAATTCGGAATTAAAAACAAGTAAGGTGTTAACAACAGCATTCAAAATCATAAATAAGATTAGTGGAAAAGGATAAAATCATGTGTGAGTGTGAATAAAGCACATTTTTTTTTAAAAAAAAAAGATGAAGCGGGGACTTTATTAAATTATACCACCGATTGATTATTTCTCAGCCCTTGATAAGTGACAGAGATTTCAGTTACTTATAGATAAATTCTACTTCCAAAAGCACAAGTTTTTAGCTATTTATTTATTTTAAAAGTATGTAAAACTAATGGTCGTAAACAATAACTGAAAACTAATACAACAGATAAGTATTATTTACTAATTTCAAACCCAAAGCTTTCACAAATTTATAGTTATTCCATCTTTCAAATTTTGTCCTAATAGTTGTTGGCGTTCATCCATTAAATTCAATAGAGTTCCAATTAATTGTTGAAGATCTACCTCCTTTAACTCTACTTCTGTGCGTCGCATTTATATTTGCATTGAACTAAAAAAATTAGTGAAAAAAGTCTGTTTGGTTTGTGTTTTTAAAAGTAATTTTTTATTTTTAAAAATAAAAGAAATTTTTTTTGTTTATTTAAGTATTTTTCCTCTTTAATTTTAAAAACTATTTTTAAAACATATATTTTAAAAATAAAAAAATAAGAATAATTTTAAGTTTTTTTTATTTTTTTATTTCTAAGATACACGTCATTAATGTCATTCTTGTAATTCAAGATTATTTTCAAAATAACTTATTAAACATTTTCTTATTTTGATTGTTTTTAAAAGTTATTTTTGAAACCTATTTTATAAAATTATTTTCAAGAATAAAAAATTGAAGACGCAAACAAACAAATCCTAACATTTTATTTTTAATTTTTGACTTTTTTAACTCATCCCTAGATTTGGCACTAAGGTTTCATGAATCATCAAAAGTTCACTCCATCCGTTCTTGTTCATCAAGAATTTTCTTTTGGTGCAGACCTTTTTCTTTCTAGAATTTATTTTTTCCTCTCATTAGGCGATTAAACGGGGGGCTCGTATTTACCTGGGAATTTTTTCAGGCATTTTTTCAATAGCGAAAGCAGATAAGCTTTGTCAAGGGCCAAAACCTTTGAGTGGCGAAGGATTTATCTACAAGTTTGAATTATGGATCAGAGGATTAACATGTCCATGAATCGCCTAAAGAACAACTTCTCTGTGCTTCTTGATTAATCAAATCGGCATGTCTGAAATCACTCACCATGACTTCATAAATTTCCTTCAGATTTGTGTTGTGGGAAATATATTAAATATACCATGACTTTATATGGTAAATATTCATTTACGGAAAATAATATGATGACCCGAAAAGCAAATACATACATCATTAAAATATTAAATTACTGTTGAGAATATTTAATTTAAATGATATTTAATTTCTTTTAAAAGTTTCGTACTTTTTTTACACATTCACATTTTGAATTCAATTTTAAATATTTACGTGCATTGATTTAATTATTTATATAATTATCAAAAAATATTAAATTACTACCCTAAGGACAGACCATGAAAAGCAATTAAATTGCCGGTCTTTATAAATATGAAAATCTAATACTCTCTCAATTCTTTCTTATTTGTCGCATTTTGAAAATATTTTTTTTAATTTTTTTATTTATCGTTTTAGAATTTTAATGAAGTATTAAATACTCTTTTTTCAAATTTGTCCTTCTTTTTAATTAATAAATACTTAATTATTCTATACTTTCAACCAACTTACATTTATTTTTTTATATATTTTTTTTATTTTCAACTATTTTAAATTTTGTGTAAAAGGATAATCTTGAAAAGCTAAATAAAAATAAATAAATTAAATTACTTTCTTAATATATATGAAATTAGTTAATTGTGATAAATAAATAAAAATAGAAGGAGTAATTATTAATGTTTACTAAAAACAGACACAATAATTGAACATCATATTATTTATTTAAGAGAATTGATTAATATCAAATTAATATAAAAGGATTTTTTGTCAATTTAGTACTAATTTCAAATTTTCACCTTAAATTAATATTAATTTTTTTTACATTTATTTAGTCTAAAAAATTTTAAAAGATCAAATTAGTATTGAAATTTTTTACATTAATACTAAATTAATGTAAAAAAATTAATGCTAATTTAATGTTTATTAAATCTTCCATATAGTAATTTGATAATTTTTTCTTTACTTAAAATCTAGCACAAATTTACCGTTTTCTTGCTCTTTCTGATTTTACTCTCCCTTTCTAACGCTCTCCTCCTTCCCTTCAATTTTGCTTTCTCTGTATTCTCCCGGTTTAATGCAAGGCACCAAACACCACGCCTACAAGGCAAATGACCCACTTGGTCGAGCACTCTACGTTGGTCGAGCACTCTACGTATTTTCTCGTTTCCGAGGCTTCAAATCCTCCTGTACGTGAATAACCTATTTGCTTGTAAAGCTGATATATGTATATAGAAATGCTCGCCCAGCACGATAGGTTCGGCCTGTAAAAACTAGAGAATTTAAGCTCTCTCTTTTTTATCCGATAGTTTATTAGACTTTTTTTAAAAAGTCAATTAATAATTGGATTGAGGTCGGGTCAAGATAAAAAAAGTCTAATAAGCCTCTATGTATTTTCTCGTTTCCAAGACTTCAAATCTGACTAGTGTCCTATATGTGAATAACCTATTTGCTTATAAAGTCGATATATGTATATAGAGATGCTTGCCCGACACGATAGGTTCGGCCTGTAAAAAAAGAGAATTTGAACTCTCTTTTTTTTGTCCAATAATTCATTGAATTTTTTTTAAAACTCAATTAATAATTGGATCGGGATTAGGTCAAGATAAAAAAAGTCTAATAGGTCCAACCAAACCCGATTATATTAATTTATTTTTCATAATATAATTATATATTAAAAAAATAATTATATCTAATTATTTATAATGTAAAAAAAATTAATTTAATATAATTAAATATTTTATATATTTAAATATCATATTATTTCTTTAAATATATAATTTTTATTTATAAAATTATTTTTTAACTTAAAAAAATTATTCGGATAATTAGATCAGGCCAGCCCGATGGACCATTCATTTAAATAATCGGGCCGAGCCGAGTTATAATTTTTTTAAATACTAATCGAGTCGAGCCATAAATTTTATATAGTTTGACCCAGTTGACTCGACCCGCCTACCCGACCCGGCCTTGCACAACTCTATATGTATAATTTTCGAAATTCCATCGTTAAATTGAATAGAGTATTGATAGATTTATTGATTTAATTACTAATTTATTAATTGAATCAATTTTAATTTTAAAATTATAAATTATATATATACACTAATAATATATATTTAAAATAATTTATATTAAAAATTACAAAAAAAATAAATTTAATTAATATAAAATTATAAGAATATTATATTTTAATTATTATTAGATTATAATTTTTTAAATTAAAAAATTAGTTCAATTCATCAATTTTAATTAATCAACACCAGTTCACTTACATTTCTAATTTAAAGATTTTAATTAGATATATTTGTCAATTAATTGATTGGTTCGACATGTCAATCATAGAGGTGTACATGGCCACACGGCCTGATAGAATCGACTTAAAAAAATATAAAATTTTGACTCTTTTTCTAGCTCGATAAGCTTGTCGGATTTTTTTATGGTTCAATTAATAATTTAATCAAATTTAGGTCGAAATAAGAAGAAACGGATCAGTGAAATTTAATTCGATTATATTAATTTATTTTTATATAATATAATTATTATATTTTATTATTTTTAATATAAAAATTAATTTAATATAATTAAATATTTTATTTATTTAAGTGTCATATTATCTCTTTAAATGTATATTTTTTATTTTAAAAAATAATTTTTACTTAAAAAATAAAAAATTAAAATAATTGGGTCATTGGGTTGGATTTCGAGTCATATATATTAAAAATCGGATCAAGTTGAATCAAAATTTTTTAAAATGTAATCAAGTTAGGCCAAATCATAAATTTTATGCTGTTTAGTCCATCTAGCGCCACTTATGGACACCTCTAGCCAATCGAGTCTAACTCAAAGATTTTAATTGGATAAATTTATCAATCAGTTTACTAATCTAACTTATCAATTTGGCCTGATTTTTAAAATCATAACTATATATATGTATTTTTATTCATAAGGGAGTAGGAAACCTCTTGTATACTGTACATGTGTATGTGTATTTTCTCTTCATCTTCTCTTTGATTCTATTATTCACTGAATCTGGAAAGCCAGCTATTTTTCAGTTTCCATAACCGGTGAAGGAGTCCACATATTGCAATTCTGGGCATGAACGTGGAGCAATCCTATGCTTGCAAAATATAGTGCTATCCATAATACAATCTAGATATTTTGTACGGAAATCCCCACAAAATAAAAACTTAAAACCTGAGTCACTGACTCTACAAAGTTAATGAATTTTTTTTTCTCACTTTTTATTTCCATAAATCCAGAGAGAATGACGGATCCGGGTGGAATGGAACCGCCATCGTCCCAACAAACAGTTTGGGTGCTCTTTCCAAGTCGAGCTTATCGATCCATGTTCCTCATTTTGGTGGCAATCAAAACCTAGACGGTCTCTCGATTCCAGTTCAACATTTTTTACTTCAAGGACCATGAATTCAAAAATCATTTGCCGATTGTTTTAAAAATCAGAATAACTAAAGACTAACAAATATGTATCTATTAAAAAACACCATGTTACAAAGACTTGATACTATGGATGCTCAAACTCCAAATTTCTCCATCATTCAAACAACAAAAATACATTATCAAATCACATATTTTGAAATCTACAGAAAATACAATATATATATTTATATATATAATACCAAAACAACATAATTTTAATATGAAAGTTAAAAAATCTTTCAGTGAATGCATGGTCCTTTTAAAATCAGCATTTTATCACCTCATCATATTCTCTTATTTCAGATAGACAAGAATCCCAACCTGTAGAATGCTTTGTTTTTCTCAGCATTTAAAGGCAACAAAATACCAGACAACAAGAAGACTCATCCACCTGTGTTTTTTTATAACAGAGCAACAGATAATTTAAAATATGTTTTGGATATATTTTTATTTTTAAAAATTATTTTTGAATTGAAAGAAAATAAAGAATAAATAGTAGTTGGTATTGTAAATAAAGAAAAATTTTATTTAATTATAAAATCAACATTCAAAACAAAAAAATAAGCTCAAAAAATAATTAAAATTTATTTTTTAAATTACATATTTAGAATTATAATTTTTTAAAAATAAGCTCTAAAAGTAAATTATCAAAAATGTTCATCTAATTTTGAATGTGGTTTGTGTTGAATTATTCTATTTTTACCACTTGCTAGATGATTATAAAAAAGCCTGTGGTCCGGTTATTGTTTTTGGCCAATTGAATAATTATAAAGGAAAAATACAGAAAATTTCCTTAAGGTATAAGCTTGTGACAAATTTAGGATATGAAGTTTCATTTATAACAAATCATCCCTTAAAATTTGGTTAAAAATGAAACCATTTTCTCCTTTGTTTATTTTCAACAGAGGTGATTCACACAAGTTACTCCATTGTCTAGTCATTTTAAGTGCGAAAATGCCCGATTTTAGCTTGCCATCTTCTTCTTCTATTCTCAGTAATGGATTTGCAAGAAAAATATGTTAGTACACAAATAGTTCATTTTCCTTCTATGGGTGTAGATATTGTAGCTTAATGTTTAAAAGGATCGTAACTAATCATTATTGGAGACAATTTTGGGTATATCACTTATTAACTTTCACACCTTCATCTCTTTCTTTTACAAATATAGCGTTTACTTCAAACTTATAACATTTTGTGCAAGTAAATGTAATTAAGAATGTAGTTGGGAAAGGAAATAAGCTAGTACGATGCACTTCCATTCAACAAGTTATTGAGAATAATTTCTCGATCTTTAACCTTTATCATGCCACCATATATATAATGTATCTCTTCTTACAATCATGCAAGAGTTAATATGTCTATATGACTTCACTACCTATAAAGTTTCCATAGAAATTATCAATTAACAATTAGATAAAACTAGTATAGTGGTAGAAAAATGATAATCCAAAATGACTAACCTCATGCAAAGAACTTAACTACTTTAGCAATAGATTCCTATGAATTTCTTTTAAATTCATTAATCAAATCATCAACCATTGTCATGTTCAATGCAATATTTAAGAAAAAAAATCATCAATGATACTTCCCATGCTTCTTTCTTCTTCATGGCACAATGAATCCTCCAGTTTTTCTCTCATTGTAGATTATTCATTTATCTTGTCATCAACATTATCAATGTATTTTTATTTTGTCTTTTTTAACTACAAAACCCATTATATTAAGAAATTACAACATTGATTATTACATAAAAATGCAATATAATGATAACCTAATTAGAATGCATCCAATATACCTTATCTAGTTAACTTTTCCTTTCTTAACTCCAAAAGGTACCTATAAGGAAAACAGAATAAATAATAAACTCATTGAGATACATTAATATGACATCATAACTTAATTCTATTCGCTAAAAGTAGGAAACATAGCCAACTGCAAAAAAAAAAAAAAAGTAGAAATACATATGAGAAAAGCAAATGTATGGTTACTATACTCGATTCTAGTATAATTATATTGCAATTAATCATTATACACAACTAGAAGCAAAACCAAAGTCTATACAACAAAGTTCATTACCACATAGGATATCTATATACATGAAAGTTTTCACATAAAATGGAAGAAAACATAATGATAAAGGAAAATATCAGGGAATAATATATAAATCGTTGATATAAGGTGGGATTCACCAATGATGGCTGCCTAGTTAGAAGCCATAAAGCTTATTCAACAACAAATTCATCATTACATCACCTGCATAATAATAATAGCCAATGAAATTAAAACTAATTGTTAAACATGTTTTTCATACTCTGTTTTAGTTCATCACATGTACCAATGACTCAAAACAACTACTTTTTTACATTTGCTTAAACAAATGCAAAACTCAACTCCCATTTTTTATTTAACCTAATCATCTACTAGCAAACCCAAAAACAAATTAAGTTATAACACTAAACAAAAATTAAATAAAATATATTTTTAAAATAAAAATATTAAAAATTTATTTTTAATTTTTTGTATGAAAATAATCAAAATCAACACAAAAAAATAATCCCAATTCTAAAATACAAGAAAGTAGTTTACCTAAATTTCAAGTTCATCAGTGCATTTGAATTTGGTCTTATATTCAAGGTTATTACATTGTGCGGAGAAAAGTTTACTACTTCGTATTTTCTCAAACACAAAAGCATTGCACAGCAATGGAGGAAAGTGAAATATGTTTCAACGTGATTGTTCTGTTAAAAATAAATGGAGGATATGACTATATCGTTTTTTACTAAACTTTAGAGCGCGATTTGTTGCAAATGAAACTTTATATCCTAAATTGGTCACAAGTTAATATTTTGAAGGGGTTTTTTATATTTTTCCCTAATTGAGATATAAAAAACCCTAACTTCTTCTTATAGGCTTGCTCTACCCCTACGGAGTACAGGGAAAAGGATAAAAGACAATTATTTAGTCTATTTATATCAAAAATATTTTTTCATAATAATAAAATATTAAAATAAAAATATTTTACTTATTTAATATAAAATATAAAGGGTTTAAAAATGCATAAATATATGCAAATGATTCTAGGTATCATTAGTAATGTTATAAAATATGAATAATTTAATATTAAATATGTAAAGTTTGAAGGAAAAACTTTTTATTTATTTAATGCTGTGAAATATCAAAAAAGAATTTATTTTTCTTCATTATTATGCTCTTAAGTATGTTTTTTATTATAAATGCAAATAACATAATTTTTTTAACAGTATTCATAAAAATGACATTTTTCTTCCGACAAAATAAATGATATCTTATATTTGATTAAAAATATATATATGACTGGAAAGGCGAAAAGCCCATAATTATTTTATTATTTTAAATTGGTTGAAGCTAAATTATGTTATTCATATATAGGTTATGGGTTATATGTCATTAATACCTGAATGAAATTATATCAATACATAGTCTTGCAATGTATTTCATGATAATGTTTGATATATTTTTTGTAGCTTTTTCATAAAACGTAAATTGAAAAAATAATTTTAGAAAATTCTGTGATCTTTATAATGCAATTTCTGTTAATAAAATTATAGTTTTTTCTATGCTTATTATTCACAAAATAAATAAACTAGCAACATTTTTAAACATGTAAAAATAATAAAAGTGAATGAGTAGGTGGTTTCATTAAAAACTCGGGGTGCTATGATGTGTTTTAAGCCGGGATTTGGAGTACCTTTGAGGGTCTATCTCCAGCGTGGGAATTGGAGTTTGAAAACATCATTCTAAAATCATACGCCCTCTCGTTAGTGGAAGTGTTATTGAATGAAAAGACAGTGAACTTAAGAGCACAACAGTTACTTCTTAGATGCCATCAATTGTTTAAAAGAGGTTGGGAAAGTGCGAATTCATTACACTCTAACATAAGGAAATAAGTGCGTTAATTGATTAATTAATTTAAGTATATACAAAACCCCAATTTTCTAAATCATTGATAAGTTATCGCCAAAGTTACAACTCTTAATATTTGCTAATGTTAGTGAAATTTTTATTTCTAACATATTGTAATCTAATTTTCCTTATTTCTTTTGAGCGTTGGCTACATTTAATCACACGCACGCACGCACAAGCTTTATAGGTATGTAAACATTTTAAACAATTAGTATTGTATGAAATACATTTTATTAGATCTTTGTATGGTTTGAATTTGTGTTATCTGAAGTAGTATTCTATCAAGAAAACAAATGAATTTCTAATAGTTATACTCCATTATCTTCCTTTTTCCCTGTTACATTTACAAAATTAGATTAAGTGGGCAAGTTGGTGGGAGCAGGCTCTATGGACAATAACTTGATTTGAAAAATGACTTTTTGGTCAATACCTAAAATTTAAATATATATATACACACACCAATCTTACTGTTCACCCAGTTTCAACCTCTATAATTTAGGGGAAGGAGAAAAAATTACATAATAAAATATTTTATGTGTTCATTATGTACAAAATTTATATACTATAATTTTCTTTTCTTCTGTTGCAACCATAAAATTAAATTGGCAAGTTCGTGTGAGTAGGTTGCATAGGCAAACCACTTGATTTCTAAAGTGACATTGTGGACAAAAATTGAAATTAAAAAATATGTCAATTTTATCATATATTAAATTTTAATCAATGCATGCCTAAATTGGCATTATTAGTGAATTATGAATATTTAAATTGAGTACTTTTATTTCAAAAATATAAAATTCAATTTGAGCCATTAAATTTCATACATTGAATAAAATTTTGAAGAACTCACCTTAAAAATAAGCAACTTATTTTATCATTTATTCATCATCAATGTTTATAAATTTGTAACAAAAAGAAAAATAAACACACAGATTTTTTATTTTTTATTTTAAATAATTAAAGAGTACAAAATAATTTTGTGACATGCCATTAAAAATTGAAATTTTCTAATATACTCTCTTTGTTTGGAATAACTAAAAGTAACATTTTATTTTATTTTTAAATAAATTTATTTTTAAAATAATGTTTGACTTCAAGTAAAAAAATATTTTATTTTATTTATAATTATTAATTTAATTATATTTATAATATTATTAAATCCATTAAATTTAGTAAGAATTTTACTAAAATTCATTTGATCCAGCATAAAATGCATATTATATAAAAGATATATCATCTTTCTAATATTGTATTTATCATTATACCATCAAAAGGTTTTAATTAAATTTTATGCATTTTTTAACGTATTCCAAACAAAATAATTCATTTATAAATGAATTAAAATCATAATTTTAACAAAATTTTCAAAAAAAAAATTTATTTATAAATAAAATAAAATAAAATATAAAAAATTGCATGCCGTACGAACCTTTTGTAATTATATAAAGATCTTTACTTTAGTAGGACAGTGACAAATTATTAGAAATGTAAGGGTTCCACTTTTAGGGGATTAACATATTTACTCATTTTTAATTGTACTTACCATACTTGTTGAAACAAGCTATGACCTGTGCCTCAGCTCATTTATTTACGGATTTTTGTGAAATAAAATTTCTAAAATAGATATTCATTTAAATACGATCCCAACTTGATTTGGTATGAATGGCCTACAGTTCGCGTGGCTCAATTCGCGGCTGGCTTGTATTTTTTTTAATTTTTATATAAATTAAAATTCTTAATTTAAATAAAATTATATTTTCTTCTTTCATTTTTAGTTATGTAAGATTACATTATAAACAATTTATAATTAATATTTTTATCTTGAATGTGTTTTATAAATTATTTATATATGGATAATAATTTTTTTTGAAATTATATATTAATATTAAATGTGTTATGAGATTTTTTAAAATTTTGGAATGCATACCCCTCTTTGTAGAATAAGAATTCCCATTTGCTTATTGCATATACATGAATTTTTCCATGCCAATAGAATAGCTTAAGAAGTAAGAAATGAAAGTCGGGCAAGACAGGCGGCAGTGGCGGAGGACGATTATTGGTGGAGTGGAGGCCATGGCCCAGCTGGCCACTTTGCTCCCCGACACCTTGGCTGAAAAATCTTCAATGCACTTTGATATCCTTTTCATGCTTAACTTAAACTAAAGGTGGAGCCAAGCACCCATCCATCCTTTTCATGCTCGACTTAAACTAAAGCATTTTGTTGTAATAAAGCAAACTGTATTGGATGCAAGAGCTGCAATTGGAAAGTCAATTAAAAAAATAATTAAAAGTAAAAATTTATTTATTTAACATATTTTAAATAGATTTTTACATCATAAAATATATTTATATGCAATATTTAAAAAATAAGTATTTATACAACAAGTAAAATAAGCAAAATTGTAAGAATTTAAATTTAATTCACCGTTAATATAAACTATTCTTATATTATCACACATTTATATATTGTCATATTAATAAAAAAATATTAAAAATTTTTTTATTGCTGTCAAAATTTCAGAGTTACTTTTATTTTTTAATAATATATTTTCTTCATTTATTGATAATATAAAATATTTTATATTATTAATAAATTAAATCTAAACTTAAATTTTAATATTTTATCCGGTAACATGTTTCTAAATTTCAAAAAAAAAAAATCATATTACTCAATTTACGTGTTTAATGTATACCATTTTTTAGATTTGAGAAAATTTTTCTCATCTATAAATCACATGCAATATCGAAACTACATATATTTTAATATAAGTACATATTTTTATTTTTTAAAAAATTTTAAAAAATTATATATATTATTTAAAATATTTTTATTGATATTTAAATTTTATTTTTATTAAAATATTAAAATATAGTTATCGCCCAGGACTCCGCCAATGATTTTATAAATCCTCTCCTCTTTGGAAAATTAACCAAGCCCACCTTCATATTGACTTTCTGCTAAAACAGTAACTCTGACGGAGCAAATCAGGTTCTACTAAGTTTATTTCGTACTTCTACCCTTTATTAAAATAAATCATGCTGATTTGCATTTTTTGCATTCTCCCATCTCCTTATACAATTTATACGATACTAAATTACATAGAATAGTTTTTCAGTAATATTATACTACACACAAGGAAAGACTCGTTGATATTAATATAAATCTAAATAATTTATATTAAATCTAGATTTTTAATTTTAATAAAATTTAAAAGTTAAGATCAGTTCGTTTAATTTTTTTTTTTTTTTGCACTTTGTGTAACTTACTTTTCTTTTCATTTAATACATTAAATAAAAATATACATATTATTGCCGTACTAAAATTTATTTTAATAAAAGATATTTAAGAGGATAAAAACCCAATATCAAAAGATTGTGTATTTTGTTTAGGAACTTTTTATACTCTCATTCATTTATATATTATTATATCATTTAAAATCTGTTAAGATTCTTTTATTATTAGCAAAATTTCTTAATCACTTCTATTTTTCAATAACTTGACATTAATTCATTTATTAAAAATGTAAAATATTTTACACTAATAATTGATTAAAATTAAACTCAATATCTTTTATCAAAATATATTTGAGTATATTAATAATGTGAGTATTCTTATTTAATGCATTAGTTAAGAGGAAGAGGAAAAATAAGTTACATACAATATAAAAAATTATCGAATTGATTTTAACGTTCAAATTCTATTGAAATTAATGATTCAAATCTAGTATAAATCATTTAAATCTATATCAGTGTGAATCAACCCATAAAGCTATATATAAAACCTTTCATCATCTGTATCATCTTGGCATTTGACTCATAAAAAAAATTCACTTGATAATTGAAATAATAATAAAAAATATTAGTGGAAAGTTTTTGGTTCAAATAGTTTTTAATATTTTTGAAAATTTTGTATCTTTTGTTACATTTAAAACTTGATCTTTGCTCTATATATATATATATATATATATATATATATATATATATATATATATATATAATAGTTTAACTACTTTTATTATTATAAAAAAGTTATTTATCATTTTTATTTATTTTATTCATAGACATTTGAAATCAACCAGACGCAACTCTTAAGCAGGAGTAACCGAAGTTACAGAACCTTGCTCTATAACTCCTTCGCCCATAGATTCAAACAGGGACGGAGTCCGGGTTTTGTGCCGGGGGGGAATTTATATACATATAAATTATTATTGAAAAATATTATTATATAAATTAAAAAAATAAATAATTATAATTTTTATTTTATTTTGAATTTTTATGTATTAACAAATCCAATATTCTGAACTAAATAATTATTATTCCTCATAAAATTAATTTAAAAAATTGGATAGATAAAAGTTAAAGTAAAAATTATAAATTTAAAATGAAATTAATGATTTTTTTAAAAATAAAATAAATATTATTAAAAATTTTATTGAAAAGCCTTCTAAAAAATAAAATGTGAGAAAGTTAAATTATTATGAATAATTTAGTAAAAATTTGAAGTAAGTTGTAACTTGTAAAGTATAAGTATATATAATTTAAAAAAAAAAACAAGAATCATGATTCAAGAAACATATGAAAAAGACAATATCTTTTATATATATAGATCAAAATTCATATATAACAAAACTCTTAATTATAATTTTCATATTACTAATGATACAATATAGTTGAACATGATTTTAAAATCATTCTTATAAATTAATAATTGTAAAAAAAAATTATTTGTAATTCAATATGGTAAATATATAAATAATTTATATTCAATATTCTATCAATTTAAAAAAGAAAATTTAATTTAGATGTCATTCAAGAGGGCCAATAATAAAATTTAAGGGACAAAAGTTATAATATTTTTATATTATATATTAGTCGTGATGTTTCCTGCATCTTATAACAAGTATCATTCTCGTTATTCATTACATATTAATTTATTATTATTATTTATTTATCTTTAAATATTAAATTAATTTCTAATAAAAATTTAAAGTTGAATTATTTTCTATTTATCACCAGAATTCATAAATTTTCAAATTATTCTAGTGTCATAAAAACTTCTCAAAAAATTCTTTAAATTATATTTATGTTTTGTTTCTTTTCTTTTTACACTTTACTATCATCTTTTTTAATATAAAACTTTTATTTTCATCTTTTTTTCATTTTATGGGACTTTGCTATTTTTAATATTTTGTAGCTACTCAGTAATATTCTTATAATGTTTTTAATGAAATCCCTCGTGATTGTAGGTAGCTCTAGATGGAAGATAATGTTGGAATCTCTTTTCCTAGAATTGTAAGCCCTTAGTTGAGTGTTTGCCTTGTTTTGTTGCCTAGAAAAGTAATACTCTTACAATGAAAATTCCTTTTTATAATTTTTTTTACTTCTTTTTTATACTAACGTTGTTTTAATTTAATTGTCCATTTTTAGTTATGAACGCTTTATGTTATTGGATTTTTTTTTAAGATTTGTAACTTAATCAATTCTTTTTAGTTTGTTAGATTTTTTATGTATAAAAATTGAAAAAACATATATTTTTTATATGATTTATTTCATTAGATAAATTTTTTAATTATTTCACACACTCTTTAATAGGAAAAGATAATTATGTGTTTTAGAGGAAATTGTGAGAAAATAGAACTATTATGTGAATTGCTACTTCTGAAAAATGTTACAAATTTGCAACTAAATTTAATAAATTTACAAATGATCTCAATAGCATTTTTTATTTTAAAATTTAAAAGTCATTTTATCTCTATCTTCATCTAATTTTATTTGAAAATCTTCTTTTCTTATTTTCATTTGATTTAAATAGAAATATTTTTATTCTTATCTTTATCTTATTTTAGATATAATTTAACATTTATAAACTCTCATCCGCAATACACTTTCTTTTCATATATATTTGATAAAATCTCCATTTACTCATATGTATAAATAAACAATTCCACTTACAACCATATGGAAATGTTTAAATCTAATATTAAGTTTATTACTATTAATATCATCTTTTTTCTAAGAAAGTTTGAGTTTGATATTTGACAATATTTTTCACTAAATAGCATAATGATCTACCTTTATTTGACAAATTCTTACTATGATAATTATAGATTTATTTTTTCATTTCATAATCTAATTAATTAATTCTTACCAATATTTTTTAAATATTTATGTTATTCCTCTAATCTTTTTTCTCCTTCATATTTTTAATATATTTTCTTAAACTTCAATAAAATTATTTTATATTTATAATTATATCAATTTTTTTAATTTTTCTACTGTGTTTTTTTTATAAATTTATGTTTTTATAAGCATAATTGATCATGGTTTCTAAGAAAGCAGCAATCCTTGATATTATTATATATCTATATAAGATTTTTTTTAAAATTTTGGGAGGAGTTTTTTTAAATAATTTTTATTATAATGTAACTTTTAAAAAATACTTAAATATGAGTCCCTTATTATTATTTTCCTATCAAAAGCTATTTCTTTGTTTCATATGAATTAAAAAATAAAAAATATTTAATATTAAAATATTAAATTTTAGTCAACAAATAGATAATAATTTGTAAATTATATTTAATGCATTGTTTACAATATAAAGTTATTATTTCAAAAGTTTGTTTTATAATATACTAATGTAATAAATGAAAATTTTATTACTTTTATAAAGAAAATATATTCCTTTATAAATTATATTATTAAATAATAATAAATTGATTTTTGAATCTAAAATCAAATTTTTTAGCAAAATAAATTCATAATCAATTATCTACTTAAATATTAAATTAAATGAGTGGGAAGATAACTTTTTTCTTTTCTTAAATCTCTCACAAATTTTATTTTATCAAATACTCCTCCTTTAACTATCTTCTTCTATAAATATTTTAACTTTTCCGCTATTTTTTAAAAGTTTTTTCTCTCTAAACATTCCTAATTCCTTCCCTCATTTTACCTTAGTTTTTTTTCCTTTTTCTCCTTCATAAATTTTTTTCAAAGATTATGTAATTATTATTATTTATAGAATACTTATACCTTAAAAAATTTTCTATTAAATGAAATTATTATCTACTTACAAGCCTACGATATAAGATTGTAAAAGTATAAACTTTTTTTTTAAAGATTGTAGCATATATTCTGAACAATTTCGAGTAGTTTGTTTTTTTATTTAACTTATAAGTATTCAAAGTGAGAAAAATTTTTAAATTTATTTTATATGATTTAATGTGTATGAAAGAATTTATAAATTTAATTTTTTATTATTATAATATCAATTTTAATTATTTAATAATATAAATATAATAAAATTATAATATTCTATTTTATAAGATATTTTTAAAGTTATTAGTTGTATATTAATTTTTTGATCTATTTTTTAAATAATTAATATATAATTATTATATTATTAAGGAAAAAATGTAAATTACTCCCTTGAACTTTAGCATCATTAGATTTTTCCCTTTAAACTATGAAAACTTGAAAATAACCCCTTCCAAGCATTAGAAACTTAGAAATGATACTCGCCATTAATTTCAATAACAAATTCCATCCATCATATGATCATTATGTGGTATAGATACTATATGTAAATTTATGATTAGTGGTCTTTATTTATAATTCCATGTCATTATCTATTTTATCCTATTCATCAAAATGCACTCCATGTAAAAAAAATCCAAATGAGCTAAAAAATTACCAAATTTCAAATTTTCCAAAATCCATCTAACATCGTTGTTCTTCTTCCTAGATTGAATGGCCAACTCAAATCTATGGTTGTAAGCTTCGATCTTGACTACAAACATCTAGTGTAAGGGTAAATTATTAAAGGTGTTTTTTTTAGTGTGCAAGGTTAGGTAATGTAGATTTTAGTAATTTTTTGGGTGGGGCAGATGATACAATTGGTTTTCATTTATTGTAATTAAGTTTGCAACATTCAACTAAGGTAACTAAAGTTATGATTTACAAAAAGAACAATAATGGTTGCTATTCTTATTTCATGGTTTATTGTTGTAATTAACCACATAATGGCAACGATATAAATGATTCTTGCAATAATGTCACTGCCTATTTTATGTCAAGTTAATACTTGCCATTGATAAACATATATAATAAGGAGAAGAACAAGCTTAAACATTTTCGTTGCAGTTGGAGATTTCTAAACATGGCTAATACTAGTTGTAAAGGGCTAATATTCCCACTGGAAAAATGCTGCAGTCCTTCTTATATTCACTAAATCTGGAAAATGTCACTAGTTTTTACTTCTTTAAAGTAATAGTGTGTAAAAATATAGTCAGTAAAAATACTTGTGAACTAACAATGTGTAGTTATTACAGCCAATTCTAATTTAATAGTGTGCAATTATTAGGACTTTCAATTTTTACATACAACCACCTGAGTCTCTTCTTTCTAACTCAATATTTAACGTTAGTCCAAAATATTTTTCATATACAACCACTTAGCTCCATAAAGGGGAAAATATCAATAACTTTAAAGCTAAAATATGTAGAAAGTTTAACTACTTATTTGCCAACTATTATATAGTAATCTTAAAATATAAAGTGACCGCATGGAAATATCTTGTCATTTGTATATACTGAAAAAAAGCACTGAAATTGGGCATTTCCCACTCTAAATTCTCCAAAATGAGTTTTGGAGGACTATTACATTTTAGTCTCAAAATATAACAACTAAAGAATTAAAATTGATCTTCAACTACACATTACTATCAGTTAGAAGTGTGGGTTGCTTTGTCAAACTGTACGAGGCCCTTAGCTTAGGAATTAGTAAAAAAGATTCCTTTCTTCCATTTACAGCTGCTTGTAGTCCCACTTAGCTAATATGATATGTTTGCATAGGATTCTTTTTCTTTAGCTTTAATGACTTTGGTTTTAATACTTTAGCTTGTGGACCACCTTTCCGGCCTTAGGTGTCTTTACTTTGCAAATTAAATAAATTAAAGCCAAGAAAGATAAAATAAATAAGATATTAAGTATTAGATAAATTTCCATCACCTGAGAAGTTGCAACCTCTTGAGGAAATGCAGTAGCTTAACCTCTATTAGCAGATGCATTAGCCTGGCCTCCATTAGTAAATGTATTGGCTTCACCTTTAATAATTGTTCCACTAACTTCACCTCCAACAACAGATCTAGTTTCAGAGATTCATACTGATCAACTTCCATAGAGTTTTGCCATTTAGATTTGTTTGTATGATTTTTCAACCTTTAGGTTTTTGGATGCTTACAACTTTGGGAGTTATGGCCGTATGTTTCATAATTGGACCATTTTTTTTCTTTCCCTTCCTATTTATTCTTTCTGGATTGTTTAGGTCACCTTTTTCTTTGAATCTTTTCTTCTTAGGCCTTCCTATCGAAGTTTTCACCTTTAGAGGTAAGATTTCCACATGTCTAGGATCAGGCCACATTTCCTCTCTTAGCATTGGACTAATGTGATAAGCATAACACTTAAAGAAGGTTTCCTTAGAATAATAGCTATCCATATAGTCTTTAAGCTTTCCCTTATCCTTGTAAATTATAGCTACACTATGGCTACAAGGATCCTTGTAAACTGCCATTTCCTACAAGCACATGTTCTTTCAAGTAGGTTGATAACATTTTGGTTACTATCATAATGTCTGACCTCAAATGTCCTATTTCCACCAAAAATGGTTATGCTATTCCTAGCACCAGTTTTAGATGACTTTAGCTTCTACAAAATCCTTGGGCACACTGTTTATGAGTACTGCAACATGTCATCTTTCTTAACATGGAATCTTTTCATCAACTGTCCCCTTATCATTTCCATCATAGTTATGATAGGTTTGTCTCTTGATTCCTTGATGTATGCATTAAACATCTCACAAATATTGCTTAATAACATGTTACACTTGAGGTTATTATTATGAGTATACTTATGAAAAATAATATGACAAGATATATAACTTCATAGCTCAATAACAACTTGCAAATTATATTAAACTCTGTATAATATCTAAAATTGTATCACCACCTTGCAGATTATTATCATATGAATATCTTATAAAATTTAGCATGACAAACATTATCCGTGAGCCTGTATAGATTTAAGAGGGCGCATTATTGTAATGTCTATATTTATTGTTAACTAGAAATTAACAATAGTGTTAGAAACAACATTCTCCCTTTAAGATTTCCTGCATCATAGCTTTGGATCTAGTCTTTTTAGCCAGTTGTATGCTTTATCATCAATTACTTCAATTTTTTGCATATATTGGTTATGGTCAAATTCTATGTAAGCTTTTGTTGCATTCCACATCAAATCCTTTAATATCTTTCCTTTATAGCCTTGTTTCTTAAAATTGGAATAAATACGCTTAACATAAAACCTCTGGTTTGCATTAGGCATAATCTTTTTAAACACCTACTCCAATCCCTAACATAAGGTTAACAAAAAATGAAAAAGTTAGTCAAAGCAAAATATAAATAAGTTTACATGAAAAATCTAAAGTAATGCTTACTTTCTACTAATCAGACATAAATACCCATCCCATCTTTTGAATAGTCCCAATATCCTCTCTAAGAACTACCTCCATGTTTCTTTGTTTTTTATCTCCGCAACTACCTAAGCTATTGAAAACACATTATTATTAGCATCCCTCCCAACAGTAGAAAGTAATTGACCCTTATATCTACTTTTTAGATGGCAGCCATCAACACCAATCACTTTCTTACATCCTTCTAGAAATCCTTTCTTGCATGCATTTAGGAACATATAAAACATTTCAAAGATATTACTATTCAAGTGGATTTTCATAGTAAATCCTACATTAGACTGTAAAATGACAATTCCATACTTTTTAAGTTTTGAATATTGTTTGTCATCATTTCCAAATATTAGCTTTATAGTAATTCTCTTAGCCCTATAACACTTATCCATACTGACTTCAAAGCCAGACTTTCTATAAAAATCTTTTTTCATTGTATTACATTCCTATTATGGACTATCCCTAAAATTCTTTAAGTATTTTTCCCCAACCACTGTGTAGTAACCTTACTACATTTTTCATGCCTCCTACACTTAATTTATTATAAAAGGTCTTCACTTAGAAATATTGTTGATCCTAGTCCCATGATCCTTTTATTTTCTAACCATCCCTTTTCTTACAAACACCAATAATTCTACTAGTTTCATTATGTGAAAATACTATGTCATACCTATGTTTAATTATCCATTCAGAGATAACTTTCCTAAAAGCATCCTGGGAATCAAATTTCATCCCAACCTCCAAATAAAAATCTTTATGCAAATCTATCTTTCCATTAAATTTTTTATATCTTTTCCTCTTTACACCATAAACATGGTTACTGCCACTGCCAGTGTCCACACTTCTAAAGTTGTCATTGTCTTTATATTCAAATGTATTCTCTTCATCACCAAGGTCTTCTTCATATGGCTGGCTTATATGTTTTCTTGTAATATTTAAAGGTTGTCTTGGCCCATACATTTATTCATTGATATCCTTGAAAAGATTAAGATCAGTACCCTTGTTAAATAGATCATCCCCTTCTTTATCTGAGTTGTCTTCAAATTTTGACAACTGAGACTCATCACTTTCTTCACTTTGCCCAAAGTCAGGGTCTTCATCAATTCTAATCTCTACATCATTTACCTCTGGCTCAACTACATCATTTTGTATTATTGTTAGAGTTCTTTCATTTACTATTAAAGGTCCAGTCAAATTCATCTCACTACAAACATCATTATCATGTTCAAAATAAACGTATACTCTTTTATGACCCTCTTTTTTTATTCTTCTTAATAGTGTCTTAACATGGCCCTCATTTGACATCCTTATCATTTCAATATCAAATGTTTCCCTAGGAAATTTGTAGTAGTAACATTTAACATTAGGGTAACCCAATTCCTTCGCATCTTTCACAAACTCTATCATACTTACACAATCAATGTCCACATTACACTAGTAAATAACATTACCCCCTATATATTGAAATTCTGAAATTTTCTCTAATCTACCTCCATGGTGTATCTCCACATCCATATAATAGAACTCTACAAACCATTTAAGATTAAAGTTAGTTGTGGGCATTTTGATGCAAATATAAATAGGCATAATGAAAATAGAGGAAAAAAAGAGTAAGAGGATAAAAAATGTCATGTTCTAAGTATTTAGTTTAAATAAATTTAGATAGAAAATCTGATACTTTAAGGAATAGGAAGACAATATATAGATTTGCAAACTTTTTATTAGCTAAATTATGTTAAGTGGATTTGTAAACTATGAACCATTAAGCACAAAACCAGACTAAGGAACTGGAAGATGATATATATTTTTCCCAAAAGTAAATGGATTTAGCCAAAAAAAATTCAAGCTTAGCAAATAAAACATTGAACCATTAATCACAAAACTAACCAAATAAATCTACATTCAAGTCAAAAAATTATCAAAACAAGAATAAAAGAGTTAACTTTTTATAAGCTAATATCAATAGCCATTTCGCACAAGCTAGAACAATGCAAATTATCAAAATTCAAGCTTAGCAAATAAAACATTGAATCATCAATCACAAAACTAACCAAATAAATCTATATTCAAGTTAAAAAATTATCAAAATTAGAATAAAAGAGTTAACTTTTTATTAACTAATACCTATAGCCATTTCGCACAAACTCGAATAATGCAACTCCTGGACTACTCCCTTTTGTTACAACATTCACTTGCCTTTTCTTCAAGTTTCTCCACTTTATGTTGGGAACAAAGATAAGTAATGGTGATGCTAGTAAATAGGGAAGCAGAAGCATCAATAGCAAAAAGGGAATTAGAAGGCAAATGGGTTATAGGTGACTAAGAAGGGGGAGAAGGAATTTGGTCAAAATGTTGTTATGGTAACTAAACAGTGGTGATGTGGATTTTTAACTTGATGATTAGGATATGAGGTGGATTATTTTTTTTAATCCAGCCAATTAAAAAATTACTTTTGTAAAATTAGTCATATGCAAGGCACGCAAGGAGATGGAATCCATTGATGAAAATAACGGTAGGTGTCATTTCCAAATTTTTAATACTTGAAATAGGTCATTTCCAAGTTCTCATAATACAAGGAGGTAAAATCCAACAATTTTAAAGTTCAAGAGGTAATTTGTAATTTTTTCTACTATTAAAATAAATATTTTTTCATATAATATACTAGTGATTAATTAATATATATAGTAAAATTTTGTGGTAGCTCCCAAGCTTACATATGGTTCCGTATCCTAATTTAGACACAAAATAAGCAATTTACTTGAAAATTGCTTGAAATACATAACACAAAGCTGAAAATTCAAACTCTATCTGTTTATTTCCTAAAATCACATTTTTTTATCATTTAGATATTTCTTTCCTTTTGACTGCTAAGACTAGAAAACTTCCATTACGAAAATCGATATTCCTTATGATGGTTAATTCCTTACTACCTAGAAATTGACATATATTAACGCATCGATGGTAGGGATGCTATTATGTATGTCAGCATCATTATCTTTTTCTTGGTCTACTCTTAGGCTTTGCTTGATTATAAAAAGATTAGGAAAAAAAAGAAAATAAGAAAAAATAAGAAAAAATTAAAAAATATTTTTATTATGCTTTATTAGATAGAAAATTAGAGAGATACACAAAAATTCTTTTGTTTGTTTAGTTGAATGAAAAATTAAAAAAAAAAAGTTAATATACTCAAATGGCAATAAAGCCCCTCAATTATGTTTAATAAAATCTATAAATTTGATATTTAATCTATGGTATTAAATTTAATTCAATTTTAATGTAAAAATTTTTAAACTATCAATAAATATAGAAAAGATATATTATTAAAAGTTTAATAATTTTTACTAGTAATAAGAATATTTTAATTATTCTTATTGACATGAAAATCTATAAATGAGTAAAAGTATAAAATTAATTTATATTGATAGTGATACTTATTATTAAAAAATAATTATTAGGTGTGAAATTAGAATTAAAGTAATTATTACGTTATTAGAAAATTATAAGTGTTTTTTTTAATTTATGAAATTATTAAAAATAATTATTAATTATTATTAAAATTAATAAAATAACATACAAATTTAAAAGAATTATTCAATTATAGTTATTAATAAGAATTTTTTTAGTCAATATATTTATCACAGCATGTCTCTTTTTATGGTTTAAATCTAATGTATTGTTAATGTAAAATATTTTATACTGTTAATAAATATAAAAATAACAAATCATTAAAAATGTAAAGATAATAAATAATTCTTACTTATAGTAAGAGTTTTAATAATATTTTAAATAATATAGTAATACAACAGTAAATAATAATATAAAATTAATTTATGTTGATAATAAATTAAATTTAAATAGTTTTGGATATTAAAATTCTATTTTTTTTTCATTTTGGATGAAATCTCTTATAAGTGGATTTTAACTTTAAGCTTGGTCAGTCTACCAAAAATTGGGAGTTTGTACTCAGATTTCAGAAATTAAGGGCATTACTGAAAAATAATATGATAATTTTTTTATTACTTTTTCTCTCCGAACTTTTGTTTAAGAAGAACAAAATTATCATAGGATCTAAATTTAATTTCTTCCCAATTTTTTTTATTTCTCCTCATCATCTAAACAATCGAAATCCCTTCTCTTTTCTCTTTTTTTTTAATTAATTTCTTCCTCTTTCAATTTTTATCCATCCAAACAATCGATTAGTATTTGTGCTTTCAAAGCCTAAGAATTAGAGTATTTGAGGCTATGAAAGGGGTTCAAATATTAAGCGGTAAAAAATAAATGAGAAAAAAAGTAAATGGTGAAAGAACTAATGAAAACTTAGGCTCCTTTGTTTTGTTAAAAGGCATTTTCTATAAAAAAAAATATCATTTGCAAATATATTGATGAAAAATTTATATGCCATTCATATTAATAATTAAAAAATGATATTTAAAAACTTAGAAATAAAAAAAAGCATATTTATTTTTGAAATAGAAGAAGCTATTTTCTCCAAAATTTTCATATTTAATATTAAATAAATAAAATATTTTTCTTTCATTTTAATATTTTATGATATATTTTAAAGAAAATATTTTTAATGAAATAAATGGAGTCTTAATTTCTAAATTAGTGGTAGAGTAAAAAAATTAAGTATTTTTTATAAACAAAGTAAAGTTTGTTAAAAACAGGGAAAGTTTAATTAATTTTTCAAATTAAGATATTTATGCTGAATTTTACCTTTAACAAATAACAATGCTACATGGATAACTAAATAGTGAATTCTATGGTACCAATGAAAATTTAAAAATTTAGGATGATTTGTTAAGTATATAAAATTGATATCAATTAATCACATCCATTCAAAAATAGATAATTGTGATAAAACAACCTCTATCTAATAGTTTTGAGGTTTGTTACATAACTTCAAATTTTAAAAACTCTAAAAATAAGATATCAATCATGTTAATATATGGAAAATAGGCATATTTTCCAAATATAACTAAGGAATTAAATAAGAAAAATTAAAATTTTTGTATTTTTTAGCCTTTTCTTCTTAAATGATTTTATTTAACCATAAAATAGAAATTAAAATATTTGGAATTATTGTGTTTATTTTTAAAATCCAACTTATACAATTTGGTTACAAAAAGATGGTTTAATAAAGAGAAGCCTATTAAGTGTTTTATAAAATTTTGGGCCATCATAATTATTAAAACTACATCTAATAAATTTCCATAAGGTGTATTTCTTATGTGTTATATACACATATATTTTCCCTCCATTTGGTTATTTTTGAATCATGACAACACTTATAAGATAAAGCTATATTTTTTTAATTAAATAAGAATATCTTCTTTTACACAACAACCAATGGACATTGGTTTTTTCTAAACATTTTTAACCATTAGTACATTATGAAATGAAGGGACAAAAGGATTTTTTTTATCATGTTTACTTAATATTAAATAATATTAAATAATGTCAAATAATGTTTGTTACTTGTATGAGTTAACAGAGTTAAAAAGATTCTTCATTGGAAAGTGTCTAGAAAAAGAATATCATTATACTTTTTAACTAAAGCAAGCAGGTGTGCCTTATACACCTAACAAAATAGCAAGTAAATTGCTATTTTGGCTATAATTCAAAAGAAAGAGAAAAAAAGTTAACAAGTTAGATCTTACATGACATAAGTAATCTCATCTTATCAAAGTTAAACTTATGGAACAAGTAAAGGCAACTAAGAGGGCAAGTAGCTTTCATTTATAAATAATTTTTAACACTTTAGAAGAAAATATATTTTCACTCATATATTTGTCATGACCCTTCTTTGGTTGTGACAAGTATGGAATTCAATCACTCTATTTCCATAAGCATGCCCTAGTTGTACTTAAGTCCATGACACTAATTTAACTTTATAAATAACAAAAATAGCTTTATCATTTATATGATAAAATATCAATAATTAATATGATTTTGTCTTATATAAAATAAGAGTCATTAAACTTGCTTATAATTAATTCTTAACAATTTTAATAATAAGTTGACCTAACTAATATTTTTGAAACAAATCCACTATCCATTTACTAACCATATATTATAACTTAAGGCCCTCCAAAGAAAGGTTTAAGGAAATCATATCCATTTATAGATAAAAATATTTATATGCTACCCTTATCTAAGATTAAGAAAGTTCTAAAAGATCTATCTTCATTATAATTATAGTGGAATGTCAACTTATAAATTTATAAAGTAAAAACATGAAAGAGTAAGTTCAGAGTTTAGAGAGTGAACATTAAAAAAAATTGTAATGAATAAAACTTTATCAATCAAATTGCCTCTTTTAATCCTAATTTACATTTTATACATTCAACAATTAGATCCATTAGTAACCTCATAATATTCACATAAGTATAATGTTTGTGATTCCTTAATTCCATTAATTCAATATTATTTCAATAATGCATAAGTGGAAAGCAATAAATCTTCTAATGATTTCTATCCATGTTTATCCTTTATAAACTTATCCTTATCCTTTTCAAGCAATTAACAGATCCAGTATTTAAGCCATAAGAATTATCAATCCAGTTCTATCTCATTTCTCATATGCAACAATATCAATTAAACTTATTTATTTCAAAATTAAATCATAATATGATTTTATGAGTCATAACATTATCATGTTTTTTATTACATGACCTTATAGTACTTATTTCACATTTATTAAGGCCTATATACTTATGTTACAATTTGTTCACCCAATAGTGTTAGGAATTAGTAAATTATTAACTAAGGAATTTTTTAAGAATTTTTAGATAGGAATAAATTAAATTATAATCACATAAAGAAAGTGTGGAAATAATTTATTAGATTTATGCCAAGTCTTATACCATAAAATATATTGATTAGGAGAGTTGAAAGGGCTTTAATATACTAATTTTTCATTTTGCCCTTGTTACCACTCTTCTTCCTCCCTAAACTTTGTACCCATTTTTATTTTTATTTTTATAAACAAAACACTTCCTTATTCTTTAAACTTTTTCTCTAACTTTTTTAACTTCCATCTTCCTCTTTATTAATCAATCTACCAAGATAAGAGATTCTTAATACTATCCACTTCCATGAATTTCCATTACTGAATCTTTTTAAAATCTATAGCAATTTTTTATTGGTTTGGTTAAGAAATGGGAAGAATAAAGTTAAGAGTAATTATGTCCTAACTTAACCAATGCTCCTTTTTTATATATGATAGCTTAATGCAACATTAAAATCACAATAACTTCTCATTCTTTGACTAGTGAGTACCATTGTACTTGAATAATTACTTGTTTGCATGTGATTTCTTTTATATTGACTATTATAGGATTCTTAGAAAATTTTAGTTGGAATCATTATTTTTAGCTTAAAAATGATGATTTTTATGATCAAACTGAGTAGTTTTACATGTTTCTTAAAAATTTTAATGATTTAATTAAGTGATTTCATATTATAGGTGAGATTTGCTATGAGAATAAGTACATAAATAGTAATTTTTAAGCAAAATCTATAGGAATTCAAAGATGAATAGATCTAACAATTGATTTATTAGGCTTAGAAATTATTTTTGGATTGCTTGAATCAATTAGTGAATTAATTAAGCTAGAATTTGTTATGGGAATTGATTCCCTAATCAATTTATTATGCTCGAGATGCTTTTTGTAAAGCTTAGATTGATTCCCTAATCAATCTAGACCTAATAGAGGCTTTTCATAAGATTTGAATTGATTTCTTAATTAGTTTGGTCTTGATAAATGCTTTTTGTAAGGTGTGAATCAATTTTTCAATCAATCCACCCTACATTCTTTTGATATTTTACATGTTTGAGGAATTTAATTTTATAGTACCCCTTTATATGTGTTTTATGAGAATAAATAATATTGTCATAGGTTGAGTGGTTGTAAATGGACTTGGTATTCCATGTGAAATTACTTAAGATAGAGATTATTATGTTTTGCTTATACATATATTAAAATTATGCAATGTTGATAATGGATAAGAACTTTGCTTTTGTTAAAATTTATGCATTGAAATTTGGTACCTATTTGTGAAGGGATAAAGCTAACCTTGAATAGATATGATTGTGTTTATGAAAGGATAAGGATGATCATAAATCACAAGGAGAGGTATTTGTCTGTGCATCTCTATATATGTTATCTTCAATATACATTGTGCCAACCCTCCCTAATAAGTTAACATTATGGTTAATAAATGATCCATACTACATTGTGATGTTTGTATATGAAACTATTTGATTATACTCTACTAAGCCCACATAAGAGATTATTTATTCCATTAATAAAATAATGATATTTTCAAATAATCATTTTATAAATTTTAATTATTTAAGTAAAATGTTAACTCATTAAATTTTTAGGCTTATTTTTCTATGGTTTATTATTTTTCAAATACGTAGGTTAATATGCCACCATCACTTTCACCACAATAAAGGAGTTTGCCTACTTAAAGGATTTCCTATTATTTTATGAGTCAAATAGCATTTAAATTATAAATTATTTTATAACTTTGGATAAATTTATAAACTTTCTAGCCAAAGCTATGATTATAGATGATAAAGTTTAGAGTTATGTTGGCATAGATTATGTAGGAAAAAAATCATTAATTTTGAGGCTTAATTAAGTTAACTTATTCCTTATATAGTAAAGGTACATAAGTTGGTATAAATTCATTAAGTGTTTAACATAAAACTCTTATAATTTAATAATTATTTTTTAACTATTCAATTATTTTCACACAAATATTTTAGTTTATTAATATATTATAATTAATTAATTCTAGTGTAGAACATTTTAAATTATTATAGGTGTAATAATACTCCCCTATAAAAGAATTCATCATTGATTTCTTAAGATTATGTTAACTTAGCAAGTTATATGAAAGCATATTAATATTAAGTTTTAGCACTCACCAAACAGGTGGGGGGTACTTTTATTGCACTCTAGACTTGAGCTCATAAGTAACTTTTTCTTCCTTATATCATTCCTAAAGAACTTTTAAAGAGAGCAACTCCTTGTACTTCAATTTTGAACTTACCAATCTAAAATCTTAGTTATCCTTTATACAACATTTTAAAGTCTAATTGCAACAACTCTTTTCTAATCATATGGGAATCATCTGACACATATTTTTAGAGTATAGAAATGTGAAATGCCAGATATATGGCTTATAAAATATCCAGTTATCCCAATCGATAAGCTATATCTCTTACATATTTGATAATTAGAAAAAATTCTATAAAACGTGACCCTAGCTTGTCTTTCCTTTTAAATTGCATGATCCTATTCATAGGTGAAATATTTAGAAAAATCATATTTCATTCTTGGAATTTCAATTATATCTTTACTTTATCCATATAGGACTTTTATTAGTTTTGTGTCATTTTTAACTAGTCTTTAATGATTTGAATCTTTTCTAATGCATTAATTATTAAGTCCAGTCTTAGAAGCTTTACTTTTTTTAGTTTAAACTATATCATGGGGGACTTGTACCTTTGGCCATAAAATGCTTCATATGGAGCCATCTTAATACTTTATTAATAGTTATTATTGTAGGCAAATTCTATTAATGACAAGTATTTCTCATTTTCCTTTTTCAACTTGATGGTATAAACCTTAAGCATATCTTTTAAAATATGAATTGTTCACTTTGATTGCCTATTTGTTTAAGGATGAAAAGTCATATTAAAATGCAATTGAGTTCTTAAAGCTTGTTAAAATGATTGTTAGAAATGAACAGTAAATTACATGTCTTGATTTTATATAATGGTAGTTAGAATTCCATGTAATGAAACTATTTTGTCAAGATACAATTGAGCATATTAAGTTATTAAGAAAGTGATTTTGATTAGCAATAAATAAGTTATTTTAGTCGACCAATCAATAATAACCCAAAAAGAATCGTATCTTTATTAAGTCTATTTTCATCTTATCAAGAAATTCATTACTACACTTCCCACATCCACTCTAGAATCACAAGTGGTTAATGCATTCCAACTAAATGCTGATGTTTTATTTTTACCAGTCGGCATATGAGGTATTTTATTGCATAGTCAAACATTCTTCCTTTATTCATTTCTACTAGAATATGTTGTAAATTATGATACACTTTAGCTACTCCAAGGTGCATGGTATACAAAGAACAATAAGCTTGATGCAATAATTCGTTTCGCTTGCTTGAAAGAACCTAAATTCACCTTTGATGCTAAATTACTCATCTCTCATCAATGGTTAAGTTTGTTTCTAGATTGTTGGTTACATATTTTAATAGTGTAGTATAACTTGGGTTAACTTTTTAGTTTCCTTGATTCTTTCTACAAGAATGAACTAAATTGCCACTTGAGCTAGTAGCACTCCTTAGTCATCAGGTTTGATCACTTTGTAGGCATCTTACTTAATGTATTTATTGCCAAATGGGCTTGCCGAGGTGGTAAAGAATTGAATAGCCATATATAATCTTTAATAAGTTCTATCTATCTTTTTTGCCTAAAGTTCTAGTCTTTCTACTAAAAAATATATTTTTTACTTTTTTATTTAGATAAATCTCATAGGTTTCTCCATATAAATAGGTTTTCTAAATCTTTAGAGCAAAAATCACTATTGATATTTTCAAATCATAGGTATAGGGGCAGATCCACTATAACCTTGGAAAGCCATGAACTCTATTAAATTTTTAGTTTTCCAAAAAATATAGATGCATTTTTTATGAATTTTTTTATTAATTTAGTCCATTTTAAAAAACAAAATAAATATGTAAAATAACATACTTAGTAAGAATGTTAATAATAAATGTAGACTTAAAAATAATTTATTAATATTAGATATTAAATTAAATGAAAAATTGATAAATTCGTTCAATGCTAAGTACATTTAATAGTTGCTTTCATTTTGATAAGATTTATTAGATAAATATATTTAATAATTTCTATTTTTAGGATAATAATTGAATATATAATATATATCATGGCATTTAAAAATCTAGTGTATAGAATTTATAAAATCATAACTTTGATAAGATTTTAATGTTTTGTAATAAATTTTTCATAGTATCAACAAAATACTTTAAATTAGAAATTATATAGACATTGTCAATTTAGTACTTAATAGATTTAATACTTAAAATATAGTAATAAAACAGTATCATTAAATGCTTCCTAATTATTACTATAAGAAATCAGCTAAAAATATCAAAAAGAAAAATAATGTGAAAATAAAATTATTATATTTTATTTGTATTATTATTTGCAAAAAATAACCATTAAATATATTAGAACTCTTTCAAGCTCAATTAAATTTGTTTAATAGTTAAGTTTGAGTTTGAATTTTATAAGTTCAACAAATTTGAACTTAGGTCTAATGTTATTTATTTTTATTGAATTTGAACTTAAACAAATAGATATTTGACTCAATTTATTTTTTTATTTATAATTCTAGTTTTTAATCTAACTACGAACATTATAACAAATTTTTTAGCCCCTTTTAAGAAGATTCCAACCTTTTACACTTGTATGGATAGGATAATTTTGTTTATATATGTCTAATTACCAAGAAGCACACGTTATCACCTTATCATGTTATATTAAAATAGACCTAAGGCCATGAAGCATTACAATAGACCATATATCCACATGTGTTAGAAGGTAAATTTAAAATTTATGTTGATGTCTAACATGTCTTTAGTTTCTGAGAGTTATTTTTCACATGCATCCAACCACATGAACTTAACTCCTTTCTATGTTAACTTGGTCAATGATGCGCCTATCTTTTAGAAATACTTAACAAGCCTATTGTAATACCTTTTTGATTTTCTATACTAGTCATGTGCTTAAAATTAGGTTGTAACACTTTACTTCTTCCATGCTTTTTTATTTTTCCAATATTTGCTTTTTACTAGTGTTTTATTATTTAAATACTTTTTCTATAATTACATCTTTAGCAAAAGTACCTCATGGTTTCACAAGATTTTTAAAAGAAGTCTATTTTTTAAAATTATTATAGAAGTTTTAGAAGTGAATTCACCTCCTTTTACTATGCAAGCTCTAATAATACTAACTTTTCAATTATTTTATTTACAATATTACACATACATATATAAAATCATAAGCCTTTCAACTAATGTATAGGTTGGGAAAGGATTGTAGAAAATGATTAATAAATATATAAGTTCAAGGTCATAACCATGGTTTTGATGAACTAATGATTTGATTAGTTTGATTGATGATTTTGATGAATTAGTTATTTGATTAATTTAATTAACCTTTAAAACTATTTTAGAAAAAACAATGTAAAAATTAGTGAATTGATAATGAATTAATCAAATTATGCAAACTGGCCATGATTAAATCGATTGTTTTCCTATTTTTTAAAATGCATTTAATGTAGAAAATAATATTTTATTTAATATTAAACATATTTCTAAAGTTTAAAGTCATATATAATCAAATATAACATTCATACTTTACAAATAAGGGTCATAAAATAAATAAAAAAATGATTCAATCAAAATTTAGTGTGACAACTTGGTAATATTTGAATTATAAACTTATAAAAGTATGAGTTATTTAGTATTATTTGAATTATTTTCATATTTATATGCATAATTTCAAATTTCTTTTAATGCTTTAATTATTTTTAATTGTCATATAATATATTTGTAATGCAAATTTAAAGTTTTCAATTCAATCTTAGTCTAGATCTAACTCAAACAAATTATTAAACCTTAAATTATATTTTTTTATGATTCAATGACTGACCCCTAATGTTTAGAACATTGCACAACATTAATAAGATGATTGATCATGTAATAAATCATGAGATTAATCGTATGTTCAATCATGTACATTGTGGCCACATTGCTATGTAGCCATGTGATCATGTAACCATTCACATGATCGAAGTTATAAATATGGAAGATCAAGACCATAAGATCAACATAACCTATCATAAGATTGATTATGTGATCAATTATAAGCGATGTAATTATGTGACAACTTGACTATTTATGTGATTAATCATGTATGATCATATCAATTAGGCACATGCTAGGTAAACTAGTGGATTAAATGGTATGAGCAAACTTTAAGTAGTTATATTGGTAACTAAATAGTTCAACTGGATGCTCCATTTATTCATAATAAAAAGGATCAAAACATCCTTGATTAGAAAGTTACAACTAATAAATTTGAATTGTGTGGAGGAGTTCATTAGTTAATTGACTATGACTACTAAAAATACAAGTAAGGAATGATTATTCAAGATTTATAATCATCATTTTACTTACTCTTATATATTCTTACTTTGACTTGATTATTAGAGAGATGACGATGATCTTCACTACTTAGACCTCTTGTTGTAGGTTAATTTTCATCGTGCTTAGTTAATCTTAATCCCAACAATCAATTAGTGATTGCCATTAGTTAATCTTAGTCCCAACAATCAATTAGTGATTGTCATTGGCATTGTATATGGGAAACTTTTTTTTTTTTTGCTTTTACTTCCAATTTTGTTAAATTTTGATATAATCTTCTCAATTTCTTTTCATATGTTAGTACATTTTTTATCTATTTGTTTCAATCTTCCTTCTTTGTTTATGATATGAATGGATATGCAAAATTTTTTTGTAAGTTGTTATATGAAAGTTTAATGTAAATTTTATAAAAGTTGTGAGTATACATAAATTTTGAGTATAATAAGTATGACTTCATCATTTAAAATTGCATTAAAAAATTCACATTTTCAAAGTCAAAATTGCAATTGCATATAATCACAAAGATTGCGCATCATTTATGTTATGTTTAGGTGAATAAGAATAGAAAGAAAATTATATTATACTCTTATTTTTATTTGAAAGTTTTGATTAAGGAATGAAAGAGATTTAAGGTTTATAACTAATTCTCTAAAATTCTCCAATCCTCTCTATTATTCACCATTTTGCATTTTTCTAATATGAAATATCTTGGAAATTTTTTTAAACTTTCAAATAAGGAGAAGAAAAATTATTTCTTAATCATTCATTCCCTTCTTTTAAATGAGAAATACTTGCATATTCCAATCATAAAATGCATCTTACTCCTACTCAATTGGAAAAAGATAATTATAATTTTATATATTTTAAAAGTTGAAAATTACAATTTTTAACATAGGTTTCACAAAATTGACAAATGATCATTTCTAATTAAATAAGAGTAAATAAAAGTGTTATAATTAAGATTTCAAATATTTTTCCTCTTAAACACTAAAAAGAGAAATAAGTTATAACAATCTCTTCCCTTTTATTTTCCTAATTTTATTCCATCCAAATATACCATATAAGATGACTTGTGTGTGAATTATGCTATGCTTGACAAAGTTCTTCCACCTTTGTGCTTAGGTCTCTAAAGCAAAGTAATATTCTTCATTCCACAATTAGTTTTTGGGACGTGCCAATGCTTAACTTTCTGCTGTCTCCTAATTTGAACCTGGCTCTGTGTTTGAGAAAGAGAATGTTCTTTCTTAACATCGAAGTAAAAGCTCCATGCATGGCATTGCTTACATATAGTGCGCTAAGGTATCACCAAATACTTTTTGACTAGCTGGCATACCACATCGTGAAAAAATACTTTTATAAATATTATTTATTATGTTATTTTTAAGTTCTATCAACTAATAATATATGTATCTATTTTATTCAATAATCCATTATAAGTTAATATAATTTTTTATTGTAATTAATAGTAAATAATTATTAATTTATTATTCATATTTAATTAATTATCATATAAAATAGATCCAAATATTCTTAATTCATAATATTTGAATGATAATACCTAATAATAATATAATGAATTGTAGTTATGTAGATATTTCTCCTATATCATTTTTTTTCTTCAATTTATTATGGAAATCTTTTGATTAAGAGAAAGAAAAAGTTCTATGCGGGGCGTTGAGTTTGGCATTGATATTTGGTTACTGTTTTTATTTCGTCGTTTTCATTGTACATGACATTTGTCTAAATGCATTGTGCAAGTTGGCCGTCAATTTTTCTAATGCGGGACAAATCGGAGGAAAAATTAACTGGGCTACTTCCAAAACATTGGCATCCATTTTCGCAAATAAACATTTAATTTGTTCATATATATATATAATTCAGCTTAGATTACATTATATAACACTTTAGAGGTATCACAGTCATTGATTTTGAAATCAATAATTTAAAATTTTTTAATAAAAAAAATCATGAACCATTGATTTCAACATCAACTACTATAATGCCTCACTTTTACCTATAAAGTACTTTTAACATTTTAGAAGATCCCGGTCCTACTAGTATATATTACTTACATTTTTTTTTTTAATAGTTGGAGTTCTAATATATTAATACTCACATATAAACTTCTAAATTTGATCCTAGAAGATAAAGGGAGTAAAGTTTTTAAATTAATATAAAGTATTATTACATTATTAAGATACCAAAAAACTTATTACTTATATTTGAGAAATACCAATAATTTGGATCTAATTGGTCGATTAACCTATAAATCAACATACGTTATGATCTAATGTGATTTAAAAAGCTGATCAGCCCACTTCATTATAAAGAATCAACCGAAAGCTTATACTAACTAATAACTCGTAACAATGCTTAAGGGTAGGACTAGTCATTTTCAATTACGACAATCAAATGGTGCTAATTACAAATGAATATCATGCTTAAAAAGATCTATTCAAGTTAAATGACCTTAGTGCAATGTCTCCTATAAATACTATAGTTAAGTGAACAAAGTATGCCTTTTAAACCTTTTTTTCAATTTTATTAAATATTTTTTTAGTACTAACTTAATTGTTAGAAGGTTAAATATGAATTTACCACTACTCTTCTGCTTCATTGTAGACAGAGAGTTATTTTGATTGATAATTTTTTTTGTTGTGCTTAACCAAACAAACCACACTATAATAAGATCTAATTAATAAATGTTAGTGTAGAATTTTTTTTTAATTTGAAGTTAAATGTAGTGTGAAATTCATCGTTTTATAAAATCATGCATGTAATTCACGTGTAAAATGGTTATGAATTTATATTTGGGTTCATCTTAATACAACTTAAATAATCGGATGTTTTTATAAAAAAAATTTAATCTTTTATATGAATATTGCATCAAAAAGTTTGTAAGTAATTAAAGTATGAATTATAATTATTTATATAAATCTTTCAACTTTTTAAGCTTGTAATTTATCAGTCATAGTTCTTACAATAAAAAATTGGAAATTTTTATGAAAATTTATAATTTCTCATAAAAAAATCAAAAAATTCGTCATCATACAGTCTTTGTAATTTTTTTTGGGTGAATTACACCCTTCGTTTTTTTGTTTCAAATATAAACAAGGCTATGTAAATAAAATACACAAGAGTGACAAAACTCGAATTCTTCCACGGTACCACCCATCTACGGTCCGACACTGACCCTCTGAACTCTGGATCTGAGACTCCAGTACGAACAAAGCGGTCATTGTTTACATCACAAGTTTATAACGGTCACTTGAAGGGCAGTTGCGCCATTTCATCAATTATTTTTGCCTCCCAGTTTCTGTTTTCACTTTTCCTTTTCCGCATCAATCATGAACCTGCTTTATCTCGTTTTATTTCAGTCAGACACTGATTCAAGACAGGTTATTTTCATTAAACAAAAGCAAAACAGAAGATGAGAACCCAGAATCACTCCTCACTGTATCCTTCTCCCCTTTTTTTTAGCGAATTTTCATGCGTTGAACACAGCTGCCTCTTGAATTCCATTTGGCGGTTCATAACAATCTTCAGTCTCCAAGTGTAACATCGCCTTCCCCGATATAACAAAAGTTTTGTCGTAGAATTAGAATTAGAATTACGGTTTTATCCTCCAGTGTGGGCTTCTCCATCCTTTATATAACTCCAAGTTCACTCTCCCCCCGAAGCAAGGAACTCTCCCGCCATGGCAATCTTCCTCTCTCACTCTGCAATACTTCCAATCCTTGCCTTCGTTTATGCGTTTAACCTTGCAAGTAAGTTTTCTCTGAAAGTCCTCTGTAATTTCCTTCTGTAAACATTTCCTTTTTCTCACTCAGTTTTACGTTCATCCCCCTGTTTTCCATATCTGGTGCTACGGGTTGTCTCGTAGTTTGTGTTCTCTTGCTTTTGCTTTATGCACTTTCTTTTTCATATCATATTTCCATCTTTTTGGATCATTTCCAGAATTATGGTTTTCAAGTTGCAATAAAAGTTCCAACTTTGGAGTTTTCATTTGTTTATTTTGTTCTTCAATTGGGAAGATTTGTCTGTTTGTGAGTATGTATGACATACAAAAGAAAACCTGGAAATCTATCGAGGAAACTTTGTCTAATTTTTAATTATGTGCTGCCTAAAATGTAATTTGTTTGAATTTGAATTAAAGAAACTGAAGTTTTAATTTTGTTAGATTCTCAATCCTTTATCGGCATCAATTACGGAGAAGTCGCCGACAACCTCCCGCCGCCGTCAGCCACCGCTAAACTCCTCCAATCCACTTCAATCGAGAAGGTCCGATTGTACGGTTCGGACCCGGCCATAATCAAAGCCCTTGCGAACACCGACAAAGGAATCGTCCTCGGGGTGGCGAACGGCGACATACCGGGACTTGCTTCAGACCCCAGCACGGCAAAAAGCTGGATCAACTCCAACGTAATTCCGTTCTACCCTGCAAGCAAGATCATCCTCATCACTGTCGGAAACGAGGTTATCCTCTCCAACGACGCGAACTTGGTAAGCCAGCTGTTGCCGGCGATGCAGAATCTCCAAAACGCCCTCGATTCTGCGTCTTTGGGCGGGAAGATTAAGGTTTCCTCCGTCCATGCAATGGCGGTGCTGGGGCAATCGGAGCCTCCGTCCTCCGGAAGGTTCAAACCGGAATACGTTGACGTGTTGAAGGGGATACTGGAATTTAGTAATGCCACCGGTGCTCCTTTTGCGATAAACCCTTATCCTTACTTTGCATACAGCTCCGACCCAAGGCCAGATACCTTAGCCTTTTGCCTTTTCCAACCCAACGCCGGTCGCATAGACTCAAACACCAATATCAAGTACATGAATATGTTTGATGCTCAGGTGAGAATGACCGTTTCCCTTCATTTGTGTACAAAGCTGAATTCTTTCGAATCAATTAATTCTGAATTCTCACATTGCATGCTAAGATAATCCTTCCATCTCTAACTACTACATTAGTAGTGAAAGTTAGTACAGGACACAGGACATGTATTGTGTTCATTTCAAATTTAAGATCCTGTCCTGTTGAATGTCACTGCATGACTGAAGGTGCCGGCAACCGCATAACATATATCACAAAATGGGCTTATGAGTGTATGAAATTAAGTGTATTTATTATTAATTTTTGTGTAATGTTTGGTTGTGTTGATCAGGTGGATGCTATATATTCTGCGTTGGATGCCATGGGCTTTAAGAATGTCGAAATTGTGGTTGCCGAGACGGGGTGGCCATACAAGGGGGATAGCAATGAACTTGGTCCTGGTCTTGAGAATGCCAAGGCTTACAATGGCAATTTGATTGCGCATCTTCGTTCTATGGTTGGGACCCCATTGATGCCAGGGAAATCAGTAGATACCTATCTTTTTGCGCTGTACGATGAAGACTTGAAGCCTGGGCCTACTTCTGAGCGATCCTTCGGGCTTTTCAACCCTGACTTAACCATGATCTATGATGCTGGCCTCTCCAAGCAGAATAGCCAGGTAACAATATAGAGTATCATCACCTTTGAATAAGGTGTCATCAAACAACAAGCTTAGGACATTGTGTATCTTGTTTTATGTCTTCCAGTAGTTGTGGAACTAACAATATGTCACTTGGTTGTAGACTCCCGATATGGCAAATTCTCCGGCAACCCAATCGCCTGCTCCGGCTACTACTACGTCTGCTACATCACCCACTTCGGCTACTGCAACCACGTCGTCCCAGCCAGGTACTCAATCAGCATCAGCACCAAAGGCAGTACTCTCACACGATGCCAATGTCTCGTCCAACAATCCTAGTAAGTACTCATATCCACATCGGATCCGTGAAAAAAAATTTTCTGATATTGAAGTTTGGTTGAGGAACGAATAACATTATAGATGTACCGGGCAAGATTCCTCAATCACTCTGCCTACAACTAAAACTCTTTTATTTTTCTAATTAAAGTTTGAATCTTTGAATTTTAACAAAGCATGCCATTAAAAGTGTCATTGCTCTCATTTTCAGGAATACTAAGAGGAGGAAGGAATAGCTGGCTCCTTGTATTTATTTTGGCCTCTGTGTTATTCTGGTAATTTAATCATTCACTGCATTAAGGATGTTTCAATATATTACTAGATTTAATCCTATATTAAATTTATCTTCTTAAATTAAATTAACACATTATACAATGATATATCAAGAATATATACTACTCTATTAATGATATATTATAATTATCTCCTTGGTTTTATCTCCTTAAAGTAAAATACTTATCAAATTCTCTTGCTATTTGTTTATTTTTTAGGTGACAATAATTGGGTTTATAGGGCAAGTACCTAATATGAAGAAATCTCCTTTATCAAAAGCAGATGGACATGGGATGACAGTTAATAAGTAAGGTGAGTGGAAGACGACAGAAAAAGTGTGCATGTATGGAGGAGGACCTTCCTCCACTTGTTAGTGCTACCTTGCGTATATGTATAGCAGACGCAAGCTGCTGTGTTGTTTTATGTTGCATGTGAGGTGTAAATTAGGCATTTTGATGTAAAATGTTTAGCTTAGCTTGTTTGGTTATATAAATTAATTTACCTCCACAAGGATGAGTTGTGATTGTGATTATGCTCATCCCATTGTTTTTATTGTTAACGTTGATTGGGTCACTTGCCTTTGCTTCATTGCAAATTTGCAATCTTTTTTAGTGAGTGCTAGAACTGCCTTTTTTTCCATCAATTATCACTGAAAACAACAAAAGGGAAAGTGTTGAGGTGTCATTATAATGACAAGAAAATTGTGGGATTCTATTATCTTTCAGTGGTTATTAGTGCCAGTTTTCACATGGTTAAAGACAAATAATTTGCTTGAAAGACTAAGAGATAACTTGATTAATTCCTTTCCTCATAAAGTTATAGTCATGTAAATCAAGAGACGTCTTTCACTAATTAACCTTCTTAAAAAGTTTAAAACAAACAATTTTCATTCAATCAGCCACTAATTTTGAAATCAAATTTGCAACTTAGATTTAATAATATAATTAATGTTTATCTATTAAAAATTGGGCATTTTTCTCGATGGGATTATTGGCCTATTTTAAAATGGGAAAAAAATATAAATTACTTCTTTTAAGTTTGAAGTAGTAGAATTTTACCTAATTCAACTTTAGAAATTTAAAAATTACCTCCTTAAATTTTGTAAAATTTAAAAATAATATTTATCTTTAACTTGATTAATTATTTTATCAAATTATGTAATTTTTATAAAAATTTTAAATGAGAATCAAAACATTATTAAATATTAATTTATTTTATTATTTTTTTGAATAATAATTTCACACTTATATAAAAGTATTTAATTAAAATTTTTATATAATTTAATTTTTATTAATTACATAACATAAAATTTATATATGAAAAATAATTAAAAAAATCAACATACTATAATATTTTAATTATTGTTCAAAACCTTCATGAAAAATATATAATTTCATAAGTTAGTTAATTAAGTGAATGATGAGTGTTAGTTCAAATGAGTGATAAAATTTAATCATCTCAAATTTGAAAAGCGGTAATAAAATCTAATTACCTCAACTTTGAAGAGGTAAATTATAATTTTTCGATTAATTTCTTTCTGTTGGGCAGAGGTATGGAGACTTGTCATACCGAATATCCAAATGTTTCTCCGTAATCGCAAACTTTTTTTAGTGGAATTCTCCTTTGATCGTGGCATGAAGTGTGCCATAAATTGAAAGCATTGCATCACTTTCATTTTCCTCTTTTCGCTAAAGCCAATAGCGTACCATAAGTTTCGAAACGAACCGTTTCTTAATTTTCAGACGTGGCTCACCGCCGTGCGTGCCTACGAAAAGGAGCCAAGGCGTGTTATTGATCGAGTTTAATTTTCAGCTGTGGAACTTTGATCCCGTGTTGGCCAAGAGAAGAGTGATCCATCGAAAACAGAGATAAAGGAAGAAAATGGGAACCAGAGAAAGGGAGAGAGATCTAGAACTGCTGATTCCGGTGTCAGGGATTTCTGAAAATGGAGGCTCTAACTCATCCTCTGGCGGTCTCTCTCCTACAGCTATTTCCACCCATTATCACTCGGGCCAAGAGGTTTCTTTTCCTAAATTATTTCCGTTTAACGCATTTCGATTCATTTCCTTCTTCGATCAATATCCCACAGCATGTCAGATTGCCATAGATAATTTAGAAGTTATTGTCATTATTTTGACGAAATGCAATTTCTCGGCTTGGTTGTATAGGCATTTTACAAAGTAATTCGAAGCTGGGCCTCAAAGAAGTTTATGTCTGGATGGTAGGTTCTGTATCATTCCTTGATCGCGTATTTCATTTGCTATGACATTACAAATCTTTTCAGGATAGTAATAATGAAGGTATAACAAGCAACTCTGTTAAATTCCATCTGAATTCCATGTTTGAATTTGTTTCAGGAAAAAGTTTGACACGGTATTATACTTTATAGAGCTTGAATGGAGGTTTATGATGCTAAATGTTTGCTGAGGAAAGACAATAATCTGTTGTCAAGTGTAGAGTTTATGTATAGTGTCACATATGATAACATTTATGCGTGCCATCACTCTAATCATTCTTACTCGGAATATAATGTCATTTGCAGCGTCATTCTTCTTCCTATCGCTATAACATTCTACGTCACCTGGGGTTTTGTCCGCTTTGTGGATGGTTTCTTCTCCCCCATCTATAATCATCTCGGCATCAATATCTTCGGTGAGTTATTTTTAACATCACTTTTTTGTTTCTTGGTTTTGATGCTCAAATTCTTTGGCCAGGTTATGGATTTCAATTGTAAGAGGATATTTTCAGACATTTGGATGTCTGATATTTGATTACAATCTCACTGACAGCACTGGGATAATAGGGAGGGGTCACAGTTAACTAACATTCATGTATTAGCAAATCCAATTCTAGAATTTAACAGGAGTTGAGTTCGGACTCGAGTGGATGTTGTAAAAGCTTAACTATAAAGTTTACACAAACAGCTTCTATTTTCTTAATTTGGCAGGTCTCGGATTTGTTACTTCTATAACTTTCATCTTCTTAGTTGGTATTTTTATGTCTTCTTGGTTGGGAATTTCTGTTCTCACCCTTGGAGAATGGTTCATCAAGAAAATGCCTCTTGTAAGCTATATTTATGCTGCCTCAAAGCAAATAAGTGCAGCAATATCACCAGGTATATAGATCTCATCATATTTTCTTAGTACTCTAATTTTTTTTTTTTTTTTTTTGGGGGGGAGGGGGAGGAAAAACAAACTCAATGCTTTCAAAATACCTTACAGATCAAACCTCCAATGCTTTCAAGGAAGTTGCGATCATAAGGCATCCGCGTGTAGGCGAATATGCATTGGGATTCATCACTTCTGCTGTCATACTGCAGAGGAACACAGATGAAGAAGAGCTTTGTTGTGTTTATGTTCCAACCAATCACTTGTATCTTGGAGACATTTTTCTCATCGGTTCAAAAGATGTGCTGAGGCCTAATTTGTCTGTTCGTGAAGGCATTGGTATGAGTTCTATACCAAATAATGTGTACTTCCCATTTTCTCTAATAACGCTTTCATGGTGACTGGTATTTGAATATCATGCTTTCTTTTGCTGCAGAAATTGTTATATCTGGTGGCATGTCAATACCTCAGCTATTGACTACAGTAAATGCTCAAACCAATCTAACCCCAAGACCGAAGTTTGGAGCGTCAAAAGTGCAAAGGTAAAAGTTTACATGCACATGGAGAAGTGTATGCCCATTTTAATTTTGAGTTTCTGTTGAGAAATTATGATTTTCTGTTGGGCTGGGCTGGCTTTATTGGTACTCGAATGTTTTATTACACATTCCATTAGAGAATAACAAATTTGGAGAAGTTGCAGAAGCTTCATTTCCTAGTTCTCCCTTGGAAGAGTTAGCACTACATTAGGCTAGAAATTAGCACAACCAGACCCTGCCTCATTCCTTAGTTCCCTGTGAGAAAAGGAGCGAAGACATGTGGAAAAAATACAAAAGCCTTGCAGTAGTTTGTTTTTCTAGTTGTTTTTCCTTGACTATTTTGCCCACTTGTAAAAGCCATGCTCATTTGAGGAACAATGTTGATAAGAATGAAAAATAAGGGCAAAAGTGATACTAACTATTTTGTAAAACGGGGGAAATTTGAAACTTCAGGTAATGTTTAACTTCAACATCCCATTGTCAGTAAGACACTTTTTAACTTTTTCTTTTCTTTACGAAATTAGTGTAGTGTCCGAATAAGATAACATGTTTTCTGTTCATTATTTTCAAATGTAGAACTGATGTTAATGCTTGAACAAAAGATGGAAATATTCTGCCAAATCCAACAAAGATAATTTCATCCGGAAAAGGAAAAATGATTTGGTACATATTTGATATAATAAATAAATAAGTTAATTTATAACTTATTTACTTAATCAATTAGTTATAAGTTAATCTTTACCAATATTTCGCGCACTAACTTAAGTTGTTATTTAATAAGTTTTATAAAGTAATTTATAATTTATAAGATAGTAATTTTTAAAAAAATTTCAAAAATTTTCCTTTTTCTCCTAATTAAATATTAATTTATGTCACGTAAATAAATATTTAATGTGTTTTTGTAAATTTAATATAAATAAATTAAAAATGAGTAAACAAACAAGCAAATATATAATATCAAAAAATACAATTAATTAAATTAAATTTTAAATTATTATATTATTATTTTGAATAATTAATATTAAATAAGCAAATATATAATATTATAAATAGTTAATTAAATTTTAGGTGATCATATTTTTATTTTGAATACTCCAATTAGATTAATATAATTTAATTTTACAATAAATATAAATTAATTTAATTAATATAACTATTTATATTTATATATTATTTTATGTCATGTGAATTAATTCAATAACTACTTTTATCAGATAATTCTAATAGGTACATGATGGCCATAAACCAATAAAACATAATAATTTAAGGAGAATTACTTGAAATATTCATTATTTTATTAATTAATAAAATGATAATATTAAGAGATTCAGAATATATAATTTGTGTGTTGACCCCACCAAGGAAGAATTTCTCCGTGGCTCCATGTTTGTTTCCCTGTTCTTCTGATTTTACGGATTGAATCGCCCATCATCGTCGTCATTATACAATTACTCGACACCTCGATTTTTTTTTTTTTGGGTATTTCGTCTCGTCTGGAAGAGGGCGATGGGCGCCGACGGGGGCGTAAAATGGAATGAGGCGGGTTATACTGGACAAATTCGTGTAGATATGGGTTTGTAGTAGTTTGCCCATTTAACCTGTATGTTTTGCGAGTAATTTAAATTGAGTCCACAGATATCTGCAGGTAAATTACTTTTTTTTTATATCATTAAATTTACACACAAAAATTAAAAATTGAATATTAAATGTAATAAATGTTATAAATTTTTTAAGGAAATATTAAATGAAATTGGTTAAAAAATTAATTTTTAAAAATTATAATTGATTAATTAATTTTTTATTTTGTATGATGATTTAATTAAATAAGATTAAAAATTAAATTATTAGATATTAAAATAAATTAAATTAAATTTTTTAAAAAAAATCCACAGATATTCGTAAAAACGCGCGACCGTACAAATAATCGGCGTAAGGTCCGTTGACAAACGAGTTCCACATAAATTACTCATGATCAATTCGCGACCATAGATAGCCCACAAGGCCGGCGCAAACCCATTTTATGTCCCTTTGCCTGGAGTTGCGACTTTGCCCATGGCTTTTTGCTTTCAACGTGAAGAACCCATCGCATCGGGGCATATAATACAGCCTACCACGTGGGCCATCACAATCACTATTCACGAGCCACTGTCACGGAGGGCCCACCGCACCTCACATCTTTGTACCCTTATCGCAATTCGAAGTGTGCTAGGTACGATTCAGTTTTGAAAATTTTACTTTTTTTTTTTTTTTTACGTTTCCACAGTCCAAATCAACTTGAGAATTTCTATGGTACTTATGTGAATTTTAAATTTTCATTAATATCATAAAATAAAAATTATTAGATAAAATTATTAATTTGTAAAGAGTTTGGATAAAATTATTAATTTATAAATTAATAATTTTATTTAATAATTCTTCTTTTATTATATTAGTGTGAGTATAAAACCATAACAGCATGCACCAAGCAACTTTTGTTCCTGGACGTACAACGGAATTTAATATCTTTAGCATTTGACACGTAGAATTTGTTCCTAGTTCCTACGTAAGCCTGCTATGCAGCAAGTTAGAATGACGTGTGAATTAATTGAAGTCCTTTGGCTCGTTGAAAGAAGAAGAATAAATCGTGGAGTTGGATTTTGAAATTCCCCTAATTCAACTGCCATTTCTTCTCTCTGAATTTTAAAATATAATATATTCTTTTTCAAATTTGGAGCGGGAAGATTTTACTCCTACTAATTTAGAAATTAAAAGATTAGCATTACTTTTTTTTAAGTGTAAAATATGTTTTAAAAGATAAAAATACTATCATAATTATTGACGTAAAAATTAAAAGAGTGAGTAAAACATTATGCTTCTGTCTTTCCTAAATTTGATAGTTCATGGTATAAAAATTGAGCGATCTAGATACTAAAATATAAGGATCTGTTAAGTTATTTTTTATGTAATTTCATAATTCATTTCAAGAATTTAGTTAAGTATTTAAATTAATATATTTTTATTGGTTATATAACTTAAAAATTATTTTAAAAGAATAATAGGATAAAATAATAAGTATTATTATTGTAATTCTTTTGTAAAACTTCATAAGAAATAATTTTAAATTTGATTTATCATCAATATAAAATCATTTATATTATTAGTAAATTAAAAAATATTTTATTAATAATATAATAGTAACTAAAAAATTTTAAGAGAAGTAAACGAAATTTAACAATTTTTTATTTACATGACAATGCATGATTAAGTGAAAGTGTAAGGTTAACTTTTATTGAAAATAAATCAAATTTAAATAAAAAAACAACAAACACCTTTTTAATTTTGAGTGGTTGAATTTTGTCTTCTTCAACTTTAACTTTGAAAATTTATATATCACTGTTTTAAACTAAGCAAAATTTAAAATTAATACAAACCATTAACTTAATTTACCAAACACACAATCGTGTGCTGACTCTCTCCCTTAACAGAAGTTTCCTGGCTTCGTTCCCCTCTTCTGTTGTATTTTTCACTCCTGCTTTTAAACTCTTTTCAACTTCTAGAACTTGCGATGAAATTATGTGTAGAAGAGGTATCGGGGTCATGGACTTCCGAATCTTTACGTACTCCCATATATCATATTATAAATTTTGTAATTTTTTTAATTAATTTTTGTAAAATTAAATATTTGTTTCTCAAAAAAATTAGTATTATCCCTTTAAATATTGTATATTTTTAATTGATATATTTAATTTTATATATTTGTAAATAAATTATTTCCTTATTTTATTTTAATAAAATATTAACATAATTTATATTTTTAAATAAAAAATTAAATATAAAAATTTATTATAATATTTACATGTGCTAATAAATTTAACCTCTAAAAAAAAAATTAATTCCGTCCCGAGAACCCACTTCCGTTGCCACTTTGTTTCTGTTCTATAGATGCTTTCTGAAAAAACGAGTGGATGGAAAACTCCTGCAAGGATGTGATTAGAAAAACATAGAGGCTAAATAAAGTCACACGAAAACAAATCAAAAACAATTTTCTAACTTATCTTGTCGGTAGCAGGTTATAATAAGCAAAGGCTGAGGGCTCAGATCTTGAAATGCAAAATGAACGGTTCAGATCATATGTTGTACCCCATACAACAAAAATGACTATTTATGTCATATAATTCTCATTTTTAAAATTTTATATTTATTTTTCTTTTTAAAATTGTAAAATTAATATAGGTAGATAGGATGGAATCTTCATGCAACAAAATTCCCATCTTCCTACCAACATTAAAAAACTCAAAATAAAAAAAAAAAATACAAGCCACTCGAATCTATTCTCATAAAATTAAACATGATTTTTATAGAAGTAATGAATAATTTTACATAAAGTACTAGGGAATAAATTACACAGAATTCTATAATTTATAGGTTTTTTTTTTGGGTATTGTCGCCTTTTTTTATAATAATATGATTATGCTATCCTGCCACTTATATACAATAAAAGTCGTAACTTCTTAACATTCTTTTATTTGTTTCAAGACTGAAAACCTTTTTTAAGTTTCTGAAGTATTTTATTTATGTTAATCTCATTTACAAAATAAAATTTATATCAATTTTATCTTTAAAAAATTAAATTTGAATAAAATTTTGATCCCTCTAACAAATATCAACTAATTTTTTATTGGAACTTAAAGTTTCAAAGCTTTATGAATCAAATTAATATAAGTCTTATTTTGAAAATTGATATAAATTGAATATTTTAAAAATTAAAAATAAGATTTTAGCTTTTTTTAAATAATAAAAAGAAACTCAAATCAAATCCATTAAAATAGAGTAGTATTACATATACACATAATTTCTTCCTATACTCTTGATAAGATTGTTATTTAGGTGATATTTATTTCGTGAAATTAAATATTTTTATGAATTATAATATTTCTAAAAATATAATTTTTATGAATTTAATTATTAAGAATATGACATTATTATATTTTACTCAATTAAAATTTATAGGAATGTGGTAATATTATATTTTTAATTATTTTAGATATTTTTAATAATATTATTAAATTATGAAAAATATTTTTATTAGAAATTAAATAGTTAATAATGATAAATATTAGTCGATGATAGTCATTGACAATAAATGATAATATTAATAACAATAATTGGTGATTACAGGACAAAGAGTAATGATAATAAAGAATGAATTGTGGTTAGTAATGCTTACCGAGGATGGGCAGAGCTTAATGATATGTGATAATAAATGGTAATTATTGATAATGAGTAAGGATGAAAGGAGATCACCGATGATAAGATGGTGGTCAACAGAGATTATTAATGATAAGTAATAGTTGGTAGTGTTCACTAACAATAGATGGTAAATAACAATTATCATTAAAAATGAATGATAGTAGACGATAATTATTAATGATAAGTGATGGTCAATAGTAATTATTAGCAATGAGTAATGATAAATAATAATTATTAATAGTGAATAGTGGTCCATAATAATCATTGCAATGGGCAGTGAGGTTGGTGATAGCTAGTAATAAATAATAGTCGACTGTAGTCCATAATAATAGGTTGTGGTGAAATGGGATGCTAATGGTTATAAAACTTTAATAAAATGATAAGTAAAATAGCTTATTTATATTAATAAAATATTGTCATATTATGAGAATATAGTATATCCACTTCCTTATATGAGAATATTTTAGAAGAATATTAAATTTAAAATATTTCTAGGACTATAAATATTTTCATAATTTTTTTTAATTTAAACTAAACATGAAAACTTAATATTTTTTAAATATTATTAAAAATATGAGAAAGATTTTGCAAACCAAATACTATTAATTTTTTTTGAATTTGCCAACCGCTGTATTGATATAATAATTTTTAATATTATTTTAAGAAATTTATTTTTATTATATTTGAGGTTGAAATTTAGAATCTTATACATGTATGTTAAATAAATTATCTATTTATCATTGAAAAAAAATCATTTTTATGAACTTAAACCTAACGGCGCAATAGTGATATTGATGTCTAACTGAACCGTGTCCCAAAAAAAAAAAGGTTCAAAAGGAGTACGGTAAAAATTATTCTGATTAAAAGAATGGTGCAAAAATATGATGCTCTTTCTTTTTTTTTTTTTTGGGGGGGGGGGGGAGATCCACTTTTTTTTTCCAAAGTAAAGAAAAAACATTTTCGTTTTTTTTTTTAAATATATAAGGAAGACAAAATCCATTGGAAAATGGCTAAAATAAAATCTTTTAAAAATGTAATTTCTCAACCTGCGTATCATATATTTCTTATTCCTAATATTAAGAAAAGATTAATACAAGGATAATGACAAATCGACGGTATACTGCTTTATCCGATAACTACAGTTATCTGCCTCATTATTTCCTTGTCTTTGATTGCAGGATAAGTTGGTGTTATGTTGTTGTGATATGGGAAGCACCGGTAATCTACGAATAAATTCAAGAAATATTTAAAAATTTTTAAAAAGTTTAAAATTTATAAATTTTAAATGCACATATAAATATATAATTAATATTTAATATAATGTAATAATATTAATTTAAAATTATATATAATTTATCTAACTAATCTTAAATTTAAAATAAAATAATTAAAATAAATGTTAATTAAAAATAATTAATATAAATATTTTTAATTATAAAATTAATAAAATAAATGTATAATAAAATATATTTTTAAGTATAATATAAAAATAAAAAATAATTTATTCTTTTAAAGTAAGTTGAAATACTGTAAAGTAATATTATCTTATCCCACATAATTATTTTAAGTTCAAAACTTGCCTTACGCGTTATCTTGCACCTAGCTTTGCGGAGCAAAAATTTATGTCAAATTCGCGTCCCACAAGACAAAATCCACAGGTCAAAATCTGAAATCTGTATTTTGTCATCCCTAATTTTAGGCATAAATTTTATAATTTTTTTAATCAAAGGAAAGGCGGGTAATAGTTTTGCTATGGCAATTAGACATGTCAATCGCCGCTTGGTTGGGAATAATAAAAAAATGGAAATAGTAAATCTCTATTCACTCTGGTTGAAAAAAAATATCATCCCCTTTTTCTTTAATAAGATTATTCTAAATGAGAGAATGATGATTTTTCATTTTTTTAAAAAATTTTAATTTTCTCATTTTAAATTTTAAATTTATCATTTTTATAATAATAAGTTATTATTAAAAAATAATGATAAATAAGAGGTAAAGTGAAAATGAAAATAACATTAAAAAATAATAAAAACAATAAATGGTAAATATGAAATAACGGTGATAATGATAAAAATATTAATTAAATAATAATTAGAAACAATGATATGATAATTATAATAATTAAGATAATAAAATAGTTAACAGTAATAAAATAATTAATATTTAAAATATAATAATACCAAATAATATTAATTATATAACAAAAAATTAAAATTAAAATAACATTAGTAAAATATAAGTAATTATTTAATAATAAAATAATAAATAATCATAAAAATAATAATATTTATAAATATAAAATAAATAATAAATAATAAATAAATTACTAAGAATTGTAATAATAACATTAGTAAAATAATAACAATAAATAATAAAAATATTAAAATACTAATTCTAATAATAAGATAATAATGATAAATGATAAAAAATTATTATTATTTTATTTAATTACAAATATTTTATAATTAAATATTAACTTTTCTCAATATACCAACCATTAATAAAATGTAAAATCTTAATTTCCATTATCATTTGAACTAAATAAAGTGAATAATAAAAAGGTATTCATTCTCTTCGCTTTTAATTCTTTCTATTTATTCATTTTTACTTCCAAGTAAATCCAGGCATCCTCTTAAGAAAGTGTTTAGTTTGTAAAATATTTTTCACATTCTTAATAATATTTTATAAAATATTATATTATCATATTTGATTCAAAATTTAAAAATACTTATTCAGGAATGTAACATTTCTAATAATATTTTAAAACCTAATTTTTTTTTTAAATATTTTCATAAGGAGGCGAGTATCTTAAATTTTACCCTCATTTTTTATTGGGAGGTTTTTATACTGTAAACTAGACTTTATTGCATGTTGTGTAACATGATAATAAGTCTTTGATTCTTAATATTTGTCATGTATTTTCATAAATAAAATGAAGTAATTGAAAGGAAAAAAATTATTAGAAGCTTTATATTAATCTGATGTTATTAATTTTATATTATTTTATAAAATTTTAATAAAAAAGTAATATATAAACTATAAAAGTAATTTTTTCATATTAAATCTCAAAATTTTTATAAAATAATATAAATTTATTTAAATTTTATTATCAATAAATATATAAAAAATTAAAATTTTATTATTTAAAATTGTATAAAAAATTCTTCAATATTTTTATTTTTATATAAAGCTACAACTTTAAACAAAAAAGTTAACAACATTAAGTTTTTCCTTTTTAAAAGAATTTTTGTACAAGTTAAATGATAGAAATTCTTAATTTAATTTTTGTACTCTCATTAAGAGTGGCAATTTGTGTTTACGTGTCAGATTCATATCATATCAAAAAATAATAATATTCTAAATAAGCTTAACTTGAATTTGAATCAAATAATGATATATTGTTTTGGATCAATTCTTTTATCAAACATGTTAACTCATTTAATAATTTCACCTAACAATATAAAAAAAATTTGATTGGAGTTGAGATTATTATTACAATAATTCAAGTTTTGGAATGTAAAAGTGAGTTGGGGAAGGTAGGAGCTACAAGCTTACAAGTTATTTGTGAAATGTTTAGTTGCTTTCTACTTATAGCAGAGTCACAACTTTATTAAAAATTATGCTATAATACAGATTATGTCATTTTATAAAAGAATTGATTAATTTATTCGTAAAATATTAAGAAATTCTATAACTGTTTAGAATGAAACCATTTAGTTAAATTTTACTAAATTCATTTAGATTATTTTAGGGTATGAATTAATTAATTATATTAAAATTTTATACTCTTAACTATTTTAATATTTTATATATTAAATTATTTATCATGTTTTAATTGAAAATAATCTAAATTATTAATTTGTTAAGTGATCAAAACTTTATATTTATATAATTTTAATTAAAATTATGATTTATTACAATTTATAATAAAAAATAATAGGGCTATTTTTTAACAAAATTAATAAGATTCTCAAGGATATAAAATATAAATCAAATATAGAAATATAATATATCTATGAATTTGAGAAAATATTTCCAACAATATTTATATTGTATCAAATATAGAAATATCATATTTCAAAAAATATGATTTCTAAAAATATATATTTGTAGAAACGTTAATTCTGCAAACTAAATCCTGAAAAAATCATCAAGGGGGCTTAACTGTTTACCAGCGTTAATTTACTCTTTTTTTAAGTGTTAATTTCCCCTTTTGATAGCTGTAAATTGATCGATCTTTCGATCTTCCTCGCAGGCACGTGCAACAGCATTAAATTGGTTTGTTTTCCAATCATTAATGGTATGTTTGTTGTTATGACATGTTTTTAATTTTAATAAATATACTTAAGCTGATAGCATGTTATTAAATATATTAAATAAAAGAAGAGAAACCATTATCCCATCCGTTCCTATTTATCTGACACTGTTAATTAATTTTACACATATTAAAAAATTAATTTAATTTATTTATTTTTAATGAATTTTATAAAATTACTCTTTATATACAAAATTTAAGATAATTAAAAATAAAGAAAAAAATATGAAAAAATAAATATAAGTTAATTAATAGTATAAAATAATAAAATATTTATTAATAAAAAAGAATGATAAATTTAAAAAAATATTTAATACTTTATTAAAATTTTAAAATAATAGATAAAAAAATAATTTTTTTTAAAATACGATAAATAAAAAATAACAGAGGGAGTAATTTATAATTAAAATAATTTTTTATTAATTTAGGAACCATTGGATTGCAAAATTTTAGATTTCCAAGAATTTTAATAATTTAAGATTGTGAATCTTTGGAACAAGAGTATAATTTTTCAAAATATTATATTATTATATTTGATCTATTTAAAAATATTATAATATTATATTTTAGTTAATTTATATATTTAAAAATAAAAATATTTTTATAAAAAATTAAATAATTAATTGCAGCATGTGAGATTAATAATGATAAACAGTAATAAATAGTTGACACTAACAAAAGATAATAATAAAAAAAATGTTCATATTAGCTTTTAATAAAATAATTTATCTATATCATCAAAATATTTTTATACTATAAATCACGAATGTTGCAAGGAATCATTAGATTAAAAAATGTTTGAGAATGTAAATATTACTGAATACACATTTTTTTAGAAAAAGATTATTACACTCTCTTCTTAGAGAGTAAATGATTACTCTCATCTCGTGCAGGTTAAGATTCATTTTAGCGAATAAAATTAATTTAAAAAAGTAAGATTAACATTTTTTTAATTTTGAGTCAAACATAATAATTTAATATATTTTAAAAATATTTTTAGGTGAGAAAAATTTTGTAAATTAAATATTATCTTATCTTAATGCACATAAATAAGTACATTTAATATGACTAAAAATCTCCCATACGAGATGAAATCATGCTGAATTGAACCAAGTTTTAACCTTACAAAACAAAATTTATTAAAATAAAATGAGTTTGAATTGTGCCCAATTTTAATTTAAACCCCAATTTATATATATTTTTAATTTTAATTAATTAAATAATAATATATATTTTAAAATATAATATTTAATATAATTATAAATATAATTAAATAATATAAATTTAAAATTATAAAAATAATTTTTTTATCATATTATAATATATTTTATATACATGCATAATTGTAAGCAAACTATTTACAAGTAAAACGAGTCCAACCAAAATTTAATTAAATCAAACAATTATCTAATAAAATAGAGAAGTTTAGGATCTGTTTTTTTTAAATAGTTTTTTTGTTTTTAAAAATAAATTTTTTTTGGTCAATTTGTTTTCAAAATCTATTTTTTAAAAAAATGTTCTTTAGATATATAATTAAAAAATAACTTTTAATTATTTTTTAAACTTATTTTTTATTTTAAATATTAATTTAATAATTAGATAAAATATTTTTTATTTACAATATTAAAACATTCTTAATTCTTTATTTTTTTAATTTAAAAATATAAAAATAAAAACATATTTAACACACCCTTCGAGTCTGTTTGGTTGTGTTTTCTGCTTTTTATTTTTGAAACAAGTTTTATAAAATAGGTTTCAAAAATAATTTTTAAAAATAATTAAAAAAATATTTGATAAGTTATTTTAAAAATAATCTTGAATTATAAAAATGTCATTAATAAAATATATTTTGGAAATATAAAAATAAAAATAACTTAAAGTTGTTTAAATTATTCTTGTTTTTAAAATACATATTTTGAAAATTGTTTTTAAAATTGAAGAGGAAAAATATTTAAATAAATAAATTCTTTTATTTTTAAAAATTTAAAATTATTTTTAAAAACACAAACCAGACGGTTAATTGTTCGGTTTACGTGACATCTGTACTCCCATGTTATCATTTCGCTTGTTATTTTACAAAATGGGTATGAACTTGACGGCAGAAACTAGAGAGAGGGGATGGAAATGTAATTTGATTAAAAAAAATGAAAAAAAAAAAACATAAATGAGAGCATCTGGACGATTTGAGGAAAGATCATCCCCTTTGCCGCTGTTTTCTCCTAGGAAAGGTGGACTAGAAAAACGCAGGAGCACACAGTGACCAAGTAATAGTTGTTTTGTATTAAATTGCTAAGAATATTTCTCATGGGGTATTCCTTCTGACCCGCTTTGGTTTCTCTGCTACTTTCACCTGATACGAGTTTAATCTCTTCTTTCTTTCTAATTATTTTCATCCTTCTTTACAGAAATTATTCTGATTTGAGGTGAAATCAGATTAAAATTCACATATCGTCTCCACTCCGATTTTCAGAATATCTGCAGTCCTTCTCTGTTTCTCATCAGTTGCCAAGGAAATCGAGGAGTTTCAAGCCTATCAGCCCAAAGGAAACGACTTTTGGTTCACTGATATTTTCAAATGGCCTCCTCCACTCTAATCTGTGACACTGAGGCATGGAAGGATTTGAAGGTAATAGGGATAATAATTTTTGGTTCACTGATATAATATTGTGGAATGCTCCGAAGTATACTATTAAATGCAACACTTTTGTGGGCAGGCTCATGTTCAGGACATAAAAAAGACCCATTTACGTGATCTATTAAGCGATGAAGGGAGATGCCGGGCCATGATGGTGTATGGCACGAAGCTATAAGATCCCACTCTCTGTTTACTTTTAGCAATCAGATAAACTTTGAGGATTCAAAATGTTAACTTTCTTACTTTTGGTTGCCCTGTAGTGAGTTTGATGGGACTTTGTTGGACTACGCAAGACAGCAGACCACTCCTGAAACAGTGAATAAGCTCTTTAAATTGGCAGAGGTCGGTTCACTCCATGTTTGTTACATTGGTGGTCACTCCTTCTTTTATTTATTCATATGAAAGGCAATAATTGAACCGAGGAAAAATCATTTGGTATATGTTGTTATGTTCTTATGCAGGCTGCATCTCTGAAAGAAAAAATTCACCGCATGTACAGCGGGGAGCGTGTAAGTGGTTATGCATAAATTCAATGAAGTGTCAGCATGTTATACTATTTTTTTTCCCTGGATTAAAGGTTCTTTTATTCGACCTTGTTCTTATATGTCTACCAGCAAATTTAGATTTCAAAATGTCCGGATATTTTCCCATTAATCCAGCAATTTGTCATATGGCAGTTTGATCAGCATACACTATGGATGCATTTGCCAATCTCCTGATATAATTAATTAATTACCATTTTGGCTTGCACTTTCAGATAAACAGCACTGAGAATAGATCAGTGCTTCATGTGGCCCTACGTGCTTCAAGGGATGCTGTCATAGAAAGTGATGGGAACAATGTTGTCCCAGATGTTTGGAAAGTTCTGGACAAGATCCGGGAGTTCTCTGAGAGTGTTCGCAGTGGATCTTGGGTAAACTTCTTCCCTATATTTCCATATGGACAGTTGTCGAACTCAAGGTTATTAAGCATGTTTATCATTAGGTTGGAGCTACAGGAAAGGCTTTGAAGGATGTTGTTGCAATTGGTATAGGTGGCAGCTTCTTGGGACCACTATTTGTGCACACTGCCCTTCAAACAGGTTTGGATGATGCTTTCTAGTCTCTTTGATAGCAAGCTTGTCATTCTCTTCTGCTGCCCTGTTATTTTTACATAATTTTGTACAAGTAAATGAAGTGTACAGATATGTGCAACTTTTTGAGTGACTACCAACAGATTTATGTTTGCATGTGCTATGTGTACTTGTTATTTTGTGAAACCACTGACTTTATCTTACAAGTAGAAGTGTTAATAATATTTATGGCATATTACAGATCCAGAAGCTACTAAATCTTCAAGAGGCCGTCAGCTACGCTTGTAAGTATCTTTAGTTATATTGGTTTTCAAACTACGGATTTACATAAATGAAGATTCCAGTAAACCCTGTCTAGCCAGTTTAAATATATATCCCCCAATTTGGAACTATTAGTTAGTTGATATGCCCGAGCTTCAATGATTTTCTTTATGTAAAATATCCTCGAAGGATGTGTATTCATGCATGTGAATGTGTAAAATAAGTGTAAATTTGGCAATAGTTTGATTTCTATTGAAAATCTTACAATGCTTACTTTCAAGGGGTTAATGTGTTATGTGATGGTAGAAGAGAGATGCACTGTATATGCTACAAGTATGTGGAATGTGGCATTAGGATTTAGCTTCCTAAAGCTATGTAAATCAAGAAAGCTGTTCCATTTCATAATATCAAAATCACCCTTTATTTGTATTTCTCTGCAGTCTTGCGAACGTTGACCCGATTGATGTTGCTAGAAATATCACAGGGTTGGATCCTGAAACAACCCTGGGTAATTGTTTTTCTGTTTTTATTGCACATTTCATTTGAGATATGGAGGCTTATTTTGCTCGTCAATTTTTTGGTTGATTTTTTTTTACCTTTTATTTGATGGCAGTTGTCGTTGTTTCAAAGACTTTCACGACAGCTGAAACCATGTTAAATGCGCGAACGCTCAGGGAGTGGATTTCATCTGCTCTTGGGTAAGTTCATTTTTCAGCGTGGTTGTTTAAGAATTCTATTGTAGCGGTTGTTTCATTACTTTGATTTTTGAAATTTCCTTCAATTTTACATTATAATCTCTTTAAGAAAATTGAACTGTGTTTCTAGACATTGTAATATATCCCTTGTCACCCCTTTCAGTACCCTCTAAACGTACTCATATATTAATTGAAGGAGAAGGAAGGAGAAAGCTGAAATGAAATTTGATTTTATGAATTGGAGACTCACTCATTTTGTTACCTACAGGCCCTCTGCAGTTGCAAAGCATATGGTAGCAGTTAGTACTAATCTCACGGTATGCCAAGTTTTATTTCACTTTCACTAGTGGACTCTTTATTCTGTCTGCAACTCTTTGTTAATTCATGTTTACTTTCAATTGATCTCGCTTTTTGGTTAAAGACACGTGTCCCCCAAGCTTTCTTGAATATTGAATTCTTCCTTGATTTTGTATCCTTGGTTAGTTGATCCTTTATTACCCTGAAAGTTTTTGAGCAACTGAAAATAATGAAATGATAATGTCAGAGACAGATCCTTGCAGAATAAAGTGTTCTCCATATCAAAATTTTTGGTATTTTGCATTTGCATGCAGGTTTTCCGAAAAAGTTTAACCCATAAATCTATTATATAGTTTTTTTTTTTTTTTGGTGATTCCTGTTCAATCATAAGTGAACACGAGATGGATTTAACAAATATCTATAGAAAGAGAAAGTTGATAAAGAGATACCTTTCTCATCCAAAAGCATGGCTAAGATTTGGCAATCTTACTCAACTCTTTAATTTCTATGCAGCTTGTGGAGAAGTTTGGTATTGATCCTAATAATGCTTTTGCATTTTGGGATTGGGTTGGTGGCCGGTATAGTGGTGAGTAATTTTGTTTTTATTCCTTACTTTTCACTTAAAATCATCTATGTTTGGGAGTATTGGACAGATTTGATTTTGATTATCTAAATGCTGCTTACAGTTTGCAGTGCTGTTGGAGTTTTGCCATTATCTCTACAATATGGTTTCTCTGTAATTGAAAAGTAAGCAATTTAGTATTGAGATGATTTTATTGTGGTTACTTTTTTTTTTCTTCTCCTCTTGGAAGAGACTGGTATTAGCAGCAGTTCCATATATTTGTCTTCAAGTCTATTGTAGGAACTTCTAACCTGTTGATCTTTAGTAAGCATTTTGGCTGTTAGAATTCCATTTGTATATGCTGATGTATTTATTTTCCAAAGGTTTTTAAAGGGCGCCTCCAGCATTGATCAGCATTTCCATTCAGAGCCATTTGAAAGAAATATCCCTGTGAGTGATCATACTTTTATTTGGGATTCTTTTTGGCTTTTCTACTATTCTTGAAGACTTCTGTCACATTCATGCATTAAATGCCTACAGCTGTAGTTTGTACCATACTGGCAACTGTTCCTTTGAACTGAAGGAGCGCCAGAAAAGTTGGACCTTTTTAATTGCAATGTACTTCAAACTTAAATACTTCTTCAGTCAAGACTTGAGTCCCTCAGCTTAATGATTAAACAACTCTCTTGGAGTAGAGATGTTGCTGTGTCAATTTCAGGATGACACGTTCAATAACTGTTTGTCAATGCCCCAGGTGCTTCTAGGTCTGTTGAGTGTATGGAATGTTTCATTTCTTGGATATCCTGCCAGAGTGAGTACTTACATGTTTTATTATTATAAAAGAAATTTTAGGTTTGCATATTATTAATCAAATTTGTTTAATTACTGAAATTTCTGTTATATATCCAGGCCATCTTACCTTATTCCCAAGCCCTGGAGAAGTTTGCCCCTCACATCCAACAGGCATATTTGTTATAGCCTTGTGCTTGAATATTATTATGATCCTGTTTCTTGTCGGTCTTATGGTATGCTGTTCTTTTTGGATTAGGTCAGCATGGAGAGTAATGGAAAGGGTGTTTCGATTGATGGTGTCCCTTTGCCATTTGAGGCTGGTGAAATTGATTTTGGTGAACCTGGAACGAATGGGCAGCACAGCTTTTATCAACTTATACACCAGGTGATACATGCACATTCATCCCTGAATTATGATTTTAGAAACTATTTTAATGAACTTAAGTAAAGTGGAAGTCTTACTTGTTTGGTTTATAAAGCTATCATCTGTAAAATAAGCTTGTTTTACATGACTGCAAGTCTGCCAACAAGTTATGTGGGTTTAATTAATGTTCTTCTTCAAGTGCTAATTGCTTAATTCAAATTCATCCAAATTTAAATTAGATACTTATATTTTAGAAGTTTAGAATTAAGTCCTTATACTTTTCATTTCTAAATGGAAACTTCCCATTGCTTTTCAGTTAAATTTCATGAGTTATTGACATATGCGGACAATGCTTTGTTGATATGTCTTAACAATTATTGATATGAAGGTTATATGTCAATTGCATTTGTGTTTAAAGTGGCAAATGGTGTAGAGAAAATTATGACATCTTACAGACTTATTTTGTTTTTTGAGGTAAATTCAGAATTACATACTTCTCAATCCATAGATTGTTGTTCATGTGTATTAATTATTGAAAAAAACCTAACAGAGATATCCAATTAAAAATTAAAATAAGGACCCAATTTCAAACTATAAGGACCTAATTAGAAATTGAGTGAAACTATAAGGATCACAATGTTATTTAACCTCAAATTAACTGTCAAGTTTTTTCACCTAAATCTTAACCTCCATAGTTTTGACAATTTTCTCTTGAGAAGGAAGAGCAAACATAATTCCATGTGGCGGATGATTATGACAAGTTTTATGATATGCACTTTCCATTCTCTTCATTGATTCAATGTGATAGTATGCTTTACCTCTTGGCATGCACATGTTTTCAGTTGAATAAGAAATCTCCTTACATGCAGGGGCGCGTCATTCCTTGTGATTTTATTGGAGTAGTGAAAAGTCAGCAACCTGTCTACCTGAAAGGTAAAATTTACCATATTTGTTATTGGATATCTAGAATGCTGGCTTCTTTAAAGTTTAAGCTATGATACTTCCAACTTTTCAAAAGTAATGCAATTCATTATATAAGCACTTATTTTCCAGGTGAGGTGGTGAGTAACCATGATGAGCTGATGTCCAACTTTTTTGCACAACCCGATGCCCTTGCATATGGCAAGGTACATTTCTGATTTTTCTTCCCAATTCTGTATAGATTAGTCAAATGCCATTTCCCCATTCTGTAAGAGTAACCATGATGAGCTGATGTCCAACTTTTCTGCACAACCCGTTGCCCTTGCATATGGCAAGGTACATTTCTGCTTTTTCTTTCCCATTCTGTATAGATTAGTCAAATGGCATTTCCCTTCTGAAAATGTAAGAGAAAAGAGAAAACTATAAGAATGATGAAGTGCATGACTGTTTTTTACTATTTAAATTCTCAATAGGCAATTTGCTTAACCTTTGCATCATTCCAAAGGATATAATGCCTTGGAGTTAATATCTTCATTATAATTCTCATATAGGAAATCATTATTCCCAAAGCAAAGAGCCAAAGACACTGAAAAACAAGATTTGAGACACCTTATATTTATAGGGCCAGATATTTTATGTTTGTTCTTTTGACTTGTCTTGATGAATGAAACTGGCCATTACTTTCTTGTAGACTGCAGAACAGTTGCAAAAGGAGAATGTTCCTCCACATCTCGTTTCTCACAAGGTTATGTTCCTTTGGCTTCGATTTGCCTTCCGTGTTATTATAGCTGAATATGTAATCCTTATCTTGTATGTTTCTTTTCCACAGACATTCTCGGGCAACAGGCCTTCTCTCAGCCTTTTGCTTCCATCACTGAATGCTTTCAACATTGGACAGGTCTTAGATCCCCTAATTTGATTGTTAACTGGACCAAATGGTTGATTTTATCAAGATGTATATGAATTTTGCAATTACTTATTTCTATTGAGCATGTCCAACGAAAAAATTGGGTTGTTCTATGAGATTTACTGGAGATAAAGGATTGAATATTTATATTGTTCTCCCTACAATTTGAAGGAACATAGGGCTTGTGCCTTCTTTCCTATGGAAACTATTTGTGTCATATTCCGAGCTTTGTATTATGTGCCTCTGGATCCATCCAAGTTGCTTCCTTGCTCTCCAAAACCCATTTCAATGGTGTTGTTGGTACAATATAGTTTGATCGTATCACTATAATGAGTATATGAATGTAATGTACTGGTCAGATGTGGATCTTCCATGCTTGAGCTATTAATTTTTTGGGGTTTACTCTAATTTTCGTGATTAATGCATTCAATAGTCACTAATGTTAGCGTGTATGTTTTCTTGCAATGAGGTCAATGAAAATTGCCTTGTACTGATATCATTTCTCCTCCTTGTTCCTCAGTTGTTGGCTATTTATGAACACAGAATTGCTGTTGAAGGTTTCATATGGGGCATCAATTCTTTTGACCAATGGGGAGTTGAACTGGGCAAGGTGGGTATTTAATAAGTGAGGCTATCTTGTTCTGACCTTCAGGATATGCTGTCCAATTGTCACCTTTGATGCGATTGTTGCATGTGTTTGATGCAGTCACTTGCAACTCAAGTCCGAAAGCAACTTAATGCATCTCGCACAAAGGGAGAACCAATCCAGGGCTTTAATTATAGTACTACAACACTGTTAACAAGGTACCTCAAGGTATGGCAGACTCTCATCCCAAATGATGAAGAATGAGAAAGTGAAAAGGATAATTTTAGTATTTAAATTTTTAGCATTTTTCCTCATGAAGGCTGATGCTGTCTTAGAAATAATATATGATGGAACAGTTTCGGTTTTCTATATTCATTAATTGAAATTGAGCCTTGGATTCTGGTTGCTTATCCTATATAGCTATTTTAATATAATAGGCATAATAGAAAACAAGTAACAATATTTGCATCTTTCTATGTCAAAATTCTGTTGCAAGAATTATTTTTCTAGAGGAAAATCATGTAATAGTATCTTGGTCTTTCTGCCCTATCATTGAAGTTTACTCTATTATTTCTTTGTTGGAATTCACGGCCAGGCTTCTATATTGTGTGTTTTTATTTTGAAGCTTTCTGTAATGTCCATGATTACTGTAATAATAAAAATGTCTTTTCACCTGGTAGGCAAGCTCCGATGTTCCGGCTGATCCCACAACACTTCTGCCGCAGATATAACTGCTGTTTTGCTGAAAGTTATTCTGACATTGCAGTCCGACAAAATCATCATTTTTAACCCTTTATCTAAACTATCATCTATACACCATACTGTTTCCATCTTTTTGGTCTGGTAATTTACAATAATGTTCAGAACATCATATTGGTCCACGATCATGCTTTTCTTCTGTTGTAGGACTCTTTATCCTCCTGAAAACCACTAGTGTGGAGTCTGATTTTAGAGAATCTGAGGTCCAAGCGTTGGCTTCTTATCTTGTCTATTGTTGTAAACCAGCATACTTGCTTGATATTTAGAGGAATTTTGAGCGTCCGATGAAAACATGTTTCAGGGTCATCTTCTGGTAAATGGTAATAATAAGATCCTTAATAATCTCAGGCTCAGCAATTGGTCTTAGATTTAATTGCATGTGGATTTTCCTATGAACATGTTTTGGGGCTTTGTTTAAGGGAGAGATTATAATATGTTATTAATATACCGGTACATAATCAGATTCTCTAATAATTTGATTGTACATTAATGATGTATCAATATATCATTAACACAATAATGTACTGGTACATTATTGTATTAATAATATATTATAATTTTTTGCTTTGTTTAAATGTTAATTCTCCCCTTGGATTTAAGTTAATGGTTTAGTAATAACAAATTTGAATATTTTACCCAAGGTTCCTCGAACTTAAGTTGCTGGTTTAGTGGAAACAAGTTAGAATATTATACCCAAGATTTTAAGGTTAAAAATTTCTAGTCTTTAGTATTAAAAAAATTAAAAAAGAAGAAAGAAAATAGTGAATACAATATGAACCACGTAATATCTTCATGCGTCAAAAATGAGTTTCTTGGGCCAAATGGATATTCAAGCAGAACAGATCCGAGTAGGAAAATAAAAGCTAGGAAAAACTGGCCTGTCCCATTGGGTCCAATACCCAGCTTTCACGCATGCCACATTTGCAGTGTGGCTACGTTGCCACTTGGTAGTTGGCAAAGCCAAAAAGTGCCAAAGCAGATTGTCCTTTTTTTTTTTCGTTTTTGGTAGAAAGCAGGAAAAAAAAGATTATGCAGCAGAGATTGTTTTTGGCATTGTTCTAACAATTACATCAGCAAGAATAGTATCAAAAGCCTCCAGGGGAGGATTATCTAAAATATGCAAAGCATTATCAAAAGCCTCCAGTAGAGATCGTTCACAAGTTAAATTGCATTAGAATCTCGACAGTTTCATTTTTGAAACAGAGTACTTTACAAATTAAAATGGCTGTTTTCAAGTTCAAAATAGGCTAGCGTCTAATAAATACAATGAAGGGTCAATCAATCTTTTTTTTTAATTTGACATTTAACATAAACATAAGAGGATTGAATTTAAAACTTCTAACATGCTACTGAATTTTCTTACGGCGTGGGAAAAATTTTTGGTGTTACATTTGCACCAAAAAATTCAATGCTATTTCCACACAAATATAATTCAATGTATTATTCTTTTAACTCAACAATTTGATAACAATCTGATTTATTCAGAAACAAATATTTTCTTGCCAAAAATAGTTAATTTTCTACTAAATGAAATTGTTGAGTTAAAAAAATACATTTAGTAATATTTATATAAAGTGATACTGAATTTTAAGTGTTATTGTAACAATAAGAATTTTTATCACGGAGTGATGCGAATCGGTTAATTTTTCAATTTTCAAAAAAGTTATAAGTTTCCATTCTAAGCTTGATTAGATTTTAATGAAGGAAAATTAGTTTTGGGAGGAATTAATTTTGTAGGAATGAGATTTATACATGGAAATTGAATATAATAAATGTGGAATGACCAAAAATGAAATGACATATTAATGATATTAGTATAATAAGAAGGTTATTATACACCGCAAAAAAAAAGCAAGGTTAAGAATGAAAAACGAAAAGAAAAGTACGTAAGATTAAAATAAATTGTTTCAAAGGTGAATGAGTTTTGTGTCTGGTAACCCAAATAAAAAATTACTCTTGTGAAGAGTAAAAATGCTTTTACTTTCAATTCATTGTACTTCTACTTACGGTTACGGGTGGTAAAAGGATTGGACCGGTTTGTATTGATTTCAGTACACACATATTGCTTTATATAAATGTGTGCAAAAGGAGGATTAAATTCTGAATGGTATGGTTCGGTTTACATTTTGGATGGTGTGGTTTGGTAAAAGGGTTGGACTAGTTTGCATTGATTTCAGTATACACAGATTGCTTTATATAAATCTGTTTGAAAAAAAGGATTAACTTATTGTTCGGAACGGGCATTTTTTGGAAGGGGTAATGGGAGGGGTGAAAATGAAAGAGGAATTTACAAATTCATATGTTTGGGTAAGAGGTGAAATTTGGGGGGTACAAATCGAAGTGAAAATAACGGTGGGGTCTACCGATAATATTCCCCCCGATTTGAGGTGAAAAAGGGGTGTAAATAGCTAGTTTTTTACCGCATTCCATCACTGCCCTTGAAGAATTGCTTTGTCCTCCCAAATTGCATCCACAGCTCGCGATCTATCACTGCCCTTGAAGAACTGCTTTGTCCTCCTAAACGACTTCGACTCCACCGCTCGCGATCTGCTCGGAAATCAGCTAAAGTAAGCTTGCTATTCCATCATTTTCAACCACCTCACAGCAGGTAAGCAAATCCTAACCCGATTTAGTGGTTCTTCTCTCTCTTTGGTTTTCTTTCAATATTTCCATCTTCTGACATATTCTGCAAATATCTCCTCTTCTTATATTGATTTCTAGCCGCTCCACTTCAGCCACCAGATTCCATCCCTCTGTGCCGGCGTGTCCCTTGAAAATATGAAATTAGGTATACTCGATTAAAAATCTTTGGTATTTACTTCTGACTTTGTCGTTACTGGTTGATTGTTGCAGGGGTGGCACTGATTGCATTGCAACGGAGATTGGCCGAGCTCAGTGGGAATTTAACCATTGGAGTCTGTGCGGCTTCCTATGTGGGTGACTGTGAACCTGGATCCATACTCACTGGTGAATGGAAGAGAATAGATTGGACTTCGATCTCAAGTGGCGGGTGCATCAGCGGGAGTTCTGGAACCTCCCAATCCGGGTCGGTCAGACTGGGTTAGGCTTTACCCAAGAATAGGGATCCAACCAAACCCATTAAATAGTGGCTTTTTTTAATAAACTTTTTTTTATTATTATAATTAAATAATCTTTTGAATGTTAATAAAATTAGTCTCAATTATTTCTCCTCTTTCTTCATATTGATATCTATAATGGCTAGATAATTGTTGCAAGTTCGGAATTCTATATGGAATAGAAGTGCACTATTCTTTATCTTCACATTTTTTCTTTTCACAGTTAGTTTATCATATAAATTCGATGGCAATGTACCTAGCAGATGTCATGTTATTTCCATATAAATATCATTTTAATCAAATTTTTTTCCATATAGCTGATAATTTTAATTAAAATTTAAGGCTAAAAAAAGTCAAATATGAGGTTTTTTTAGCTCATATTATATTATGATATAATAAAAGGTGCAGGAAATTAAGCTATACGAAATAAATATTAAGGCGAGAGAAGGAAAGAAAATGAATAGATTCATTGGATGATTCGTATCTGAAAAAAGTGTTGGTAAAAAGATGAAATTAATAAATAATTTTATATAAAATTCAGATTTTAGGTAAATAATTATTTTTTATATTTCGTATGAGGCCTTAAACGTGATTTTATTTTTAATAATCCTGAAGTTTTATAAAATTCTTAATTAAATTTTTAAAATTATAAGAAAAATAAAATTAATATCCATAATTAATTTAATTTCGTACGAGGGCTTAAACATGGTTCTGTGACAATGGCATAATTAAATTTTTAAAATTCTTAATTTAATTTTTCAAATTATAAGGAAAATAAAATTAATATCCATAAATAATTTAATTTATTATTTTATGAAATTATATAATCTCTATAATTTTTAGCATTAATTATAATATCAAAATAAAAATATAGAATTTTATTTTATTATTTTTTTCTGGCATAATTTTGGTATGTTATATGATTAATAATAATTAAGTTAGATATATATATAAATATATGTAAAGTTTCAATGATTGGGAAAAAATTAACTGTATTTCATGACCAGTGCAATGCTTGAAAATTGTTTATTATAATTTTATACATCCAAAATTGTTGTTTATAATATAAATTTTATAACCTAATACTATTATATGCCAAAACAATGTATCTTGAAAAATTAATACTTTCCCAGTTAAGTAACAAAACCATAAATCATAAATTGATGTTGTATCTATTTTAAATATGGTATAAATATAATTTTCTGCACTTTATTTTGTATGGATTAAAATCACTTTATATTATATCATAATATAATATTATCATTTGAATTTTATATAAAATGAGTAATCATAATAAAATTAACAAAACCCTTGAGTGATATTGCCCATTTCTAAATGACATACTATGGTGTTATTGACGTAGCAACATGAAAATCATGTGCATTTTCATTGCTATTATCATCATTTAAGTCTATATATTTATTAGTTGCACATTAGGGGAACTGTACAAGTGACAACGAATGATAACAAGCATGATGTGTACAAAGAGAAAGAGGAAGAACAGAATTTGATTACTGTTGATATGAAAGAAGAATGGGAAATAATGTGTCAGATGTGTGCTAGTCACATGGCATGCTATACTGCTCAATATATGCAACTATTATAATTAGGAGCATCTAGTGTACGCAAACATATTGATGAGGCACTAGCTCAAGAGATCAAATGCGGCAACAACTGTTACATAACTTATTAGAGCCTGATAAATGTCATAATCTGGTGCGCATAAATCCCTATGCTTTCCATCAATTATGTGAAAAGTTAAGAGCAATAAGTAGGATGAGAGATTTCATATATTCAACAGTAGAGGAACAAGTTGCATAATTTTTACGCATGTGTCATAACGTTAAGAATAGGATTATGTCTTTTTCCTTCTGTCAATTTAGGGAGATAATTAGTCATCACTTCCATAATATTTTACGAGCTATTGTAGTACTTGAGGACGAATATCTTGTGCAACCTTCAGGTTCAGATATTTCCTCCTAGATATTCAACAACAGTAAGTTTTATCCTTATTTCAAGATAATGCAGTAATTTATATATATTTAACCCAATGTATAATTCTCATTTAGAGTTGACAATACATAGTCTTTATATAACCCAATGTTTAAAAACTAATGAATACAGGATTGTATTGGAGCTTTAGATGGCACTCATATACGAGTCAAGGTACCAAAAGAAGATGCCCCTCGTTTTTAAGGAAGAAAAGATTATCTTACATAAAATGTGTTAGTAGTTTGTTCATTTGATATGAAATTCACATATGTTTTATCTGGGTGGGAAGGAACTGCATCGGACTCTAGGGTTCTTAAACATGCACTAAATAAAAGAGGAGATAAATTGAAAATTTCTAGAGGTAAGATATATTGTAATATGTCATTCGCTTGAAAGATGATATAACAATCATTTACAAACAGTTCTTCTTATTATGACACCGACTTTGTGACGGTTGTTTGCATGATTGCCATATATCCCAATCAAATTTTACTTAAGAGATATAAGTTGTCCTCTAAAAGCAGAACTTCTTACACCGTATAGAGGTATTCGTTATCATTTAAAGGAGTACATTATACGTGGTCCCCAAAATGTAAAAGAGATATTTAATCATCGACATGCTTCATTACGAAATATGATTGAAAGAGCATTTGGTGTCTTTAAAAAGATATTTCCTATCATAACTAGTGGGACATAACTTTATTACTCTTTTGCGATAATGATAGACATCACCATTACATGTTGTATACTGCATAATTTTTTTATGGATGTTGATCCCGATCCACGGTTGATGGATGAAGTGGATCATGAGTTGTTGCACAGTGAAATAGAAGATTCGAGGGAGCATGAAACACGAAATACCGAGGAAGATTATAGGGAAGGACACATATTTAAGAAACACATAACCACCCATACGTGGAATAACTATGAACAGAGTTTGTCTTAGATAGTTTATTTATTTTTTAAAGCTTTGTATTAATTGTGATATGATAGATATAACCCTTGTGACTGAAACATGATCATATCCTTGTAATATATGTTTAGAATGAACGAGTTGTATCACTTGTGAAGGTGCCAATTGTGTAGGGTGTTATTATGAATTGAAATTTGCTTCCATAAATGTGTTATAGATTTATCATGCACAAAATTTTTCTTTTTAGTTAACTTGAGTATCTTGTAAAGTGATGGATATGATCATTGTGACATAAGTAGTTCTAAAGCACAACTTAAATTTGTCATGCAATTATTGATGTGAATTGTGAATTGACTTATTGTTATAATATACATTTGACGGTCCTCTGTACTAATTCATATTACTTGATTGTATAAAAATTTGCAGTTTGATAATGCCAAAAAGTAGGAAATCTGACAGCTGGGGAGAGGGATCATCAAGGACACCTTACAATGGATAACAAAGATGGATTCAACATTGTTGGATGCATTATTAGAAGAGATATACAAAGGAAACTATCCGAACGGCACTTTCACTTCCATAGCTTATGCCACTATCATAGTAGAGCTCAAACAATCAATTAGTTCATTACTTCAAAGGCATTATATAAAAAATAGAATGCGAACATTGAAGGAACACTTTAACAAATGTTACAACTTATTTCACAGGTGGAGCGGGATTGCATGGAATCCTTCAACCAAAATGTTTGAAACTGAGCAGGAAGTCTGGAATGAGATTTGTTCGGTAATAAATCAAGTACCCTAAATAATACATGTGATCCTAAATTTAATTTATGTTATTGCAGGATGTGTATAGATTCATGATTGGCTGATGTGACACACGTATACGATGATGTGCTCCTTGACTTCCTTATATGTTTATAAAAGCATGTATTTTATGTGAGATTTTAGTGCTATAATATAAAACTTCTGAAGGTTATCAGTTATTTGTAGATTTGCTTAAAAAGTCACATAACATGATATATCATTTAGATATAGGAAAGAGGTGTACGCTATTTTTGCATGTTAATTGTTATAACTCTCTTATTTTGTTTGCCATATGGTTGAAGGAATTGTTTCGTTTAGTAGTAAATGTAAAAAGGCATTGTATCTTATAATTCCAATTCAATGTTTATCTAGCGAAAGGTTTATTTTCAAGAGAAGCCGGAAGTTCAGAAGTGGAAACACACTCCCATCTATAACTATGACAAGTTGTTAGAACTCTTTGCCAAGGATAGGGCTACGGGTGCACGTGTTGAGACTTCAATCGACAAAGTTCATAAATAGAAGATAGAAGGTTTCGACCTTAATGACATCTTTGAATTTAACTCTGATTTCGACGTGACACGGGGAAGTGAGACTCCGAATTTCACACAACATGATAATGTATTTAGTCCTCAGAGTGCTCCTTCCCATCACTCTTAGGAATATGCTCCTTCAAATTCCTCAACTCAATCATAAGGGACCTTATCCTTAAAGAGTTCTAAAAGAAAAGTGCCTATGGTTGATGTGATTCAAGAAGGGTATGAAAGGATGGACATAGGGATGAATAGATTGACGAATGTGATGAAAGAAATGGGAGAAAGACATGCCAATATAGCTGAAAGAAATCTGTCATTCCTCTATAGTAGTAGACCTCACTATTACAATGAGGTAGAAGTTTAGCAGGAGCTGGAAAACTTAGAAGTTCCCATGATTTTCAACTGAAGTGTTATACCTTCTTGTGCGAAAATGAAAAGGCCAGGAGGCAATTTTTTGGTGTTCTGTCAAATGTACGGCTCTCGGTCTTGTATCAACTTATAGCGAGTGCAGAAGTTAACTAAGACAATGGTGATGCAACCAAATGATCCTTTTTTGGATGAAAGATTGGTAATGTGAATAGCTATTATTCTTTTATGAACTTGTTTGTTATTAAACAGTTTGTGTGAAATGTTTCTTGATGCTTGTTTTGACATTGCATATATTAATATTCATTCATTGTTATCATAATCATTGATTTTGCAATATTGGCAGAATGATGGATTCTAAATTTAATTTCTGAATGTTATAGGTACTTTTGCTCCAAGATTTTATGAAAATGTGTCTGATCTGTATTGCTCATTAGTAGGATTAGAGTATTATGTTTGATGATGACTTCTCATATTCGTGATATTGTAGCATGTGACTAGATAATGTGTATAATGTCATCTATTATGTTTATGTATAATTAGTAGAATTTTGAAGATAATATAGAACGAGACTTGACAAACGATAGTATTATGTTTATGTACCATGTGATTCTCTTAATATGTTATGTTGTCATTGTGTACCAGGTCTACTGAAACTACCCTTGAAGACTCGTATAAATATAAAGTGTTATATTTACACTATACTGTTTATTGGTATTGTATTTTAATTCATGAACTAGCATATTAATACTAAGCAGGAGGAAATGTAATTGTGGATATTGACAGGATTCTAATACATGATTGAAAGAAAGTTATTTGGAGGATTTATAGTGGTGTGATTAACCCCATTTAATGGTACACTCAATTTTGTTGGAAGTTGAATAATATGGGAGGGCCATATGCAGGTAGTTTTGGTAAGAAAACCCTAAATAAATGTGGAATTAATAATATTTTGTTTTTCTAAAAGATATTTTAAAGTTATAGTGCAAAGTTTTAAAAATTTATTAAATATTTTAAATTTAAAAATTTAAATGCAAATTTAGAAATAATAAGTGTAAAATTTGACATAAATTTTTTTATTCATATATTACTAAGAACAGTTCTAAAATAAATTTCAGTTTCTCCTTTAAAATGAAATTAAAATAAAAAATTATTCCTTACATATAAAATTTACAATAATTAAAAATAGAAAAATATGATAGAATAAATGAAGATGTTTGAAAATATAAAATAATAAAATATTTATTAATTAAAATGAAATTATAAAACATGTTTAATATTTTAATAAAATTTAATATTATTAATATTATTACAAAAACTAATAATATATTATAAGGATATTATAGTAATTTTACTCAATTCTATTTCCTCCCCTTCAAATTTCACTCATTCCAAATAATAAAAATTAATTTCACTTCTATTTCCACCTCTCCCATTTTCACCTATTTCAAATAATGTAGGTAAAATCCCTGCCCCTTCCATTTCCTTCCCTTTCTATTTTCACCTAAACCCAAACAAAAATTATATTTACAATTTGGTTCGTGAATTTATAATTTTAAATATAAATATGAAAATTGGTTCAATTCATCCAAATATTGGCTCATATACATTGGTTCACAATCTTGCAATTAAAATAAATTAAATTTTGAGTAATCTAAACTATTCAGTTTTATAAATTATAATTCATTTCACATCCTTACTTTTACTTATTTTCAAAATTAATTTTGAATCAACTAAAAAGGTGTTGATTTAATGAAAAATATGTTAACTCAAGGCGAACTTAATATATCAATGGACAAACTTTAAATTTTGGAGAAAATCCTTATTGAAAGAAGAAAAATATGTTAATATACTAATTCTAAAAGTTTAAATCTTGAAGAAGTTTTTTTAATGGGAGAGGAAAAATAAATTAACATTCTAATCCTTGGAATAGTTGCCTCACTTGGCCATCACTTAATTACAAAAAAAAAAACACAAAACTAAAACTGATTTTGAATCAAAAGTAAATAACATGTTTAAAAATTTGACTAATTAAATAATGAGTTTAAATTTAATTTATTTTAATGTAAAATATTTTACATTATATCATAAAAAGTAATAATAACTAAGAATTTTTAGTAACAATAAATGAATTTTAATAATTTTTATTGACATAGTAATATATAAGTAGGTAATAATATAAAATTAATTTATACTGATAATAAATTAAATTTAAATGCTCAAATAATTTATTTCTTGATTTATCTGACCAAAATTAATTTTGACAATAAAAATACAAACACTTGTAACACTGTTTATCCACATACTCAAAGCTTTAATTACCGGATTATAAAATCTTCAATCCAAAAGCTTTGGATCATATTTGCTCAAAAATTGTGACTATGCAATAACCCTTGCAACCATTGGACCCGGACGCAGTGCGCAAGACGGCATAAATCTCATGTGAAAAATGTAAAATAAATATATTTTATCTATGAAATAATTAGGCATTTCTGTCACCAGATTTCAAAATTTAGAATTAATTTTTATTTTTATTTTTAAATAATATAAAACATTAAATCAAGACTGATGGTCTACTAAATTGATTATTTTATTTAATTATATAATTTTTGTGAAACTACAATAATATTATATATTAATTTATGTCATATATTTACAAAAATATATTACATAACAATAAAAATTAAATTAAATGTATAAGAATTTAACTGAACGTATGATAATGAGATGGAAATTATTAATAAAAAATGATTTAATCGAACAAGCATATAATAAAATTATAATTTTTTAAAACAATGGATTTGCATTTAGTATAAAAAAGACAATATTACTTATAATTATGAAATTTTTTTATTTCCATTTTTGATAAATAAGAAAATATTTAATTATACTTATTTATTTCTGAGAGAAAAATATATTAAATTAAGAATTATAATCATTTATTTTTTAAATATAAACTAAATAAGTCTAATAAATTATATTAAAGTATTTATATAATAATAAAAATTACATTAATATAATTATTTTTTATCAAAATTGTATAAATAAGAAAAGAATATATGTTTCATTTCATAGAAAATAATAGAAAATGTACTAAAAATATTAATATTTGTCAAATTGTATTATTTGAATTAAAGAATAATACATATTAAGAAAAAAAAGAAACAATAGGATGATATTATTTGTGAAAGATATATTTTTATATTTAAAATATGTAATTCATTAATATTTTGAATAAAAAATTATAAATTTTAATTTAATATTAAAAATAGTGAAAAAATTTAATAGTTATTACATCTATCAAAATATTACAAATACTTTTTATATAGAAAATTATAATTATTGATTTTTTAAATAAAAATAAAATAAGTAAAATAAATTACAATGGTATAGTTTTTTCAAAAAATTTAATATAATAAATAATATATTTATCTAATAAAATGAAAAAATATTTAAATAAATTATAAAATATAAACTTATCTTTATATATATTTTACATATAAAAAATTAATAATAAATATTTAATTTTATTAGATATTTATATATATAACTAATGTAATTATAAAATAAATCAATTAATAAAATTAATTACTAATTAATAATTAATTCAATTAATTAGTGCCAAAATCTTCCATATAAACTTTGAATTAGATTTACTTAAAAATTGTGACTGCGCAAGAACCCATGCAGCCCCTGGGCCCCGGCGCAGTGCGCACGACAGCAAAAATCTAATGTGAAAAATGTAGATAAATATATTTTATCTTTGAAATAATTAGATTTTTCTGTCACTAGATTTTAAAATTTAGAATTAAATTGTTAAATAATATAAAACATTAAATATAGAATGATGGTCTATTAAATTAATTGCTTTATTTAATTATATAGTTTTTGTAAAATTACAATATTATTATATATTATTTTATTATATATGTTTATAAAAATATATTATATAATAAAAATTAAACTAAATGTATAAGACTTTAATTAAATTTATGATAATGAGATGGAAATTATTAATGAAAAATGATTTAATCGACCAAATATATGATAAAATTATAAAATTTTAAAAATTCATGAAAATCATATAAATAAATAAATTATTGATTAAATAAATAATATTAATTATCATACTTTATATAATTTAATATTTTAATTTTAAAATTTTAAAGTTGATTAAACTAAAATTCAATTACTATAAATTTAAAGATTCCTTATTTGAATTTAAATTTGGTGTAGATCAAATTTACATCATCACTATATTATTATATTACCAAAAAATTGTTTAACAGTTAAAAATACTTAAATATTATTACTTTTTGAATAATATGTCTCATTTTTTATTTAAAACTTATTATAGTGATTAAAATATAATTAATTATTAATTTATTATAATGGACAATAATTATGATAGAAAATTATTGATTAATTATAATGTATAGTAATTGTCTAAGAGCATGAGAGAATTGCTTGAAGGATAATTTTTCTCTCACTTATTTTTCTTGAAGGATAACTGCTTTAAGATTTATTTTTTAATTATAATTTTTCTTCCATTAAAATCTTTAATCAATTATCCCTAATAAGAGTCATATTATTATTGAAAGAAAAATCACATTATAATTATTATATATTATAATTAATTAATAATTAATTATAATTTTATTATTATATCCAACAAATTCAATAATATAAAATATTTTACATTAAAAAATGGATTAAATTTAGTTCATTTTAATTTTCTGCCACGTATACCATGATTATCACAAGAGATTTAAGGAAAATCTCAATACCGGGAGCCCCACTCACATTTAAATGGCGTAAGAACCACTCAAGGGAAAACCACCCGCGTGCTAATGACGAAAATTCCGTGGGCGCGTGTACTGTTTTTTCCGAAAACACCAGTGGAACTCATCCATTATTAATCACGGTCAGACAACCAGACCACCGGTTGTGTCTAACGTGAGCATTGGGGTTGCAGTTTTCTTAACGTGCGCGGTCCCATTTATCTCTGAGGCTTCAGGTATATTTCTCCCCCACCCTTCCGTTTTGTTCTCTCACCTCTTTCAAGTGCAACCAAAAGCAAAAGGGTTTTCTTTCCTTGCCTCGCTCGCTTCCTCTTTTCTCACTGTCTCTGCAACTCTCGTTGATCATCATCCATGGCTGAACATACCAGCTCCGATACCCACCTCCACATCTCCGCTGCGCCTCCCGTTCAGATCTCCAAAGGTATTTTCTTTTCTATTTTCTCTCGTGTACTTTTCCTCTCAATTTTCAGGTTTTTTCTGTCACTCCCAGTCTAAACCCTAAGTTCCTTCAGTCATTTGGGCTTTTCATTTTCAATTTTATTCCTTTCAGTTGTTGTCAACTGCTGGAATGCAGTTCATTCGTGTGATTGAGTTTAGGGTTTTGCTAAATCTTCAGAATGTTTTATTTTAAAAATTCCCTTTTTTGTTCGTTTATGATACCGTTCGATTCTGGATTTTGAGTTCGGTAGTTGAACAACACTGGCGAATTGGTCTCTACTAGACGGTGGATTTATTTCTACATTGCGTTCTTTTCTAATTTAACATTTGAAATACATGTCTTATACTGTTATCGTCTTTTCGTTTCGTATTTTTTTTTCGTTTTTGGGTTTGCGGCAGTAATCTTTCTTGTACACTCACTTGGTTTTCTGTGTGCCGAGATACATGACGTTTAGAGCTTTGTTCTGCATTTGGTCTCACTTCTTTTTTGACAAGAAGGGAATTTTAGAACTTGTCAGTTTATTAGCTGTGTCTTGCAGGATATTAGATCTTCGCGGTATAAATCAGAAATGTTTATTTGATAATGGGTTCTTTTTTACTCAAGTTATAAGCATGCCTTCTACTCAGTATACACATTGTTTTCAGATTATTGTGCTTCCAGGGAATTTTTATTGGTATTGCTCGATACAGTGACTTATAATGTTACTTCTACGCAGCAATTGGTGATCTACCAAACTTTGTAACTGAGTTAAAATTTAGCTGGACATGTTTTATTTTGTAATATTAAAAAAATGAGGTTTGCAGACATATACGCTTCCTAAATGCTCATTTTAGGGTGTAGCCTAAATATTCTCGTTTACTAACATCATTCCTTTTGTGCAGATTTCCATGGCACTGACAATCCTATCCCACTTTCCCCACAGTGGCTTCTGCCAAAGCCTGGGGAGAGTAAAACTGGAACAGGAACTGGGGTGTGTCACCGCAACTTCTGGTTTTTAAATTTTTGTTTGTGTCTGCATTTATAGAATGCATATTAGCAATGAAAGTATCTTTTAATTCGTCTGTTTTAGCTACAATCACGTGTTTAACTTGATTATTTTGCTCTTGTATTCATATCTATATCACCTAACATAGGAAGACAATGTGATCTCAAATCCATCCTTTGGCAATCGCACTGATGCTGTTAAGACATCTGGAAATGGAGAGGATTCACATGATGGGAATAAGAGAAAGGATGTCTTTAGGCCTTCCATGCTTGATTCAGAAAGTCGTCGTGATCGTTGGCGTGATGAGGAGAGAGACACTAAGTTCTCAATCCGTAAGGATCGATGGAGGGATGGAGACAAGGATCTTGGTGATGCTCGGAGGGTGGACCGATGGACAGAAAATTTGTCCACAAGGCCCTTTGGAGAAGCTCGCCGTGGTACAACTGATAGATGGAATGATTCCAGCAATAGGGAAAACAACTTCGATCAGCGGCGTGAGAGGGAAAACAACTTTGATCAGCGGCGAGAGAGTAAGTGGAACACTCGCTGGGGTCCTGATGACAGGGAGTCTGAAGGTCTGCGTGAAAAATGGAGTGACTCTCTAAAAGAGGGTGATATGCATCTGGACAAAGGCTCGACTCACATACCTAATCATGGGAAGGATGATAAGGAGGGGGATCACTATCGACCATGGAGACCTAACTCCACACAAAGCCGTGGAAGGGGGGAGCATCACTATCAGCAAAACTCAACTCCAAACAAACAGGCCTCCACATATTCTTATGTACGTGGCCGTGGTGAGAGTACACCTCTGTCCTTTACTCCTGGGCGTAGTTGGGTTGGTTCTGGTAGTAACTCCATGAGTAGCATCCCTCTGTATTCGCAGTCCCCAGGAATCATATTGGATAAGGATGGAAGTGTCCATGGAGAGTCTAGCTCCTTTAGATTCAGTAGGACAAAAATGCTTGATGTGTACCAAGTGACTGATGTGTATAAAAGTAGAAAATTAGTTGATGACTTTGTGCAGGTTCCTTATCTCACACAGGAGGAACCAGTAGAGCCTCTAGCACTAAGTGCACCAAATTCTGAGGAGCAGGTGATTTTCTTATAATAATTTGAGGTTGTCATTGTTATTTATTTCATGTGGTTTGACAAGGTCAGTTTCCTGCTTGAACAGGCTGTCCTAGATGGTATTGACAAGGGGGAAATAAATAGCAGTGGTGCACCTCAGGTACAAAAGGATGGACGGAACTCCACAGAATCTACACATTCAAGGCGAATGAAGCTTGGGGGTTTGCCTTTTCAGGGTATATCTCCAATCTTGATTGGCTAATTACAATTATGTGGGTTGTTTTATCAGGGTCTCTTGATTATCATGTATAACTAAGTATTCTGACAAATTAAACTGGTGTTATGCAAATATCTGGGAAGGTTACAAATCTCAATTATAGTTTTCAAACTAATATGGAAACTATACAGTAATTTAAGACATTTCTGGAGAGGAAAAAAAAATAGAGGATTGTTAGTGGAACAAGTAATAGATCCGGGGAATATTGTGTATTTTATGACTTAATTACACAATGCAGAACCGTTTGGTTCTATCTAAATGTGGAAGGTGATCTTCATTTTAACATGTGCAATTTTTATGAAAAATACAATTCTTCTTTTTACAATTTGTTTCTACCAAGTTTTTGCATATAGTATATATTATCTTCCTTAGTTTGTCTAAAATGAGACTTGAATAGTTGTTCCCCCTTGTCAAATATGATGCACTGTGCTACTTTTCATAAATATGAAAAATGTGTTTTCTTGATGCATGTATCTCAAGAGCTTTTTCCCCCTTTCTCTGTATAGATAGAAATGAAGACGGAGGATCTCAGAGAGTGGCTAATGAAGTACCTAGTGGTAGGGAATTGACAGTTGATGGAAATAATTCTGTTCAACATGGTGCCGAATGGAGAGCCATGCCACATACTGAACATTCAAACACTCACCTGCACGATGGTAGAGATATGCCTAGTGATATCAGGTTAAGAAACTCAGATATGGGCTGGTCGCATCACTCAAAAGATCCTCATAATCAATGGGAAAGTAATTTGGGTTATTTATCTGAAACCAAAGATGTTAACAAGTGGCAAACTAGCACAGATCCAATTGTTAGGAAGCAACCGTCTGGAGTTTTGGATAATGAATTTGAAACCAGGAGGGTTATGCAAACATCTCCAGAGGAGTTATCACTTTTCTATAAGGACCCTCAAGGTCACATTCAGGGCCCATTTAAAGGAATTGATATCATTGGATGGTTTGAGGCTGGATACTTTGGCATTGATCTACCTGTTCGTCTGGAAACGGCAGCGGCTGACACACCTTGGTCCCCTCTTGGTGATGTCATGCCCCATTTACGAGCTAAGGCCCGACCGCCGCCTGGGTTTCCTGCTCCAAAACTGAATGACTTGACAGAGGCATCGGGTCAGCAAAATTCTGGTGGCTTTGGGAATATTCATGCTGGTTTGAGTGGGATGCACTGGCAGAGTTCTACATCAGAAGCTGAAAATAGGTTTTTGGAATCACTAATGTCTAGCAGTAAGAGTAGTCCCCCACTTGATAGCTTGACTTTATCAGAAGGTTTGTCCTCGTTTTCCCATTTTATACAATTAGATATTTGTACCGCCATGCATTGTGTTGGCTGTCTTCAATTTCTATAAATTTGACTGAATTGACATAACTGACTAGTGGAACTTAACTTTTTAGCCAAGATTATGTCCTAGGATAGCCTGTTTTGACTCTATTTGACATAACTTTCTAGGTTTACAAGGGTTTGCTGGAAATATTTCTGGAAATTTGGGTTCACCAGGAGTAGATAGTGGAAACAACTTGCACATTCTAGCCAAGAGAATGGCACTTGAGAGGCAGAAATCCTTACCTAATCCTTATCCATATTGGCCTGGGAGAGATGCAGCGTCGCTGGTGTCGAAGTCTGATATTGTCCCAGACACTTCACCACCTCCAAAAATGTTGTCTTCAGTGAGTGACAATTCTCGTCAACCTCAGTCACAGAGTACTGACTTGATGTCTATCATTCAAGGATTATCTGAGAGGTCATCTATTGGTTTAAATAATGGTGTTTCTGGATGGTCAAATTACCACCCTGGACAAGGTGGTTTGGATTCCCTTCAGCATAAGATTGATCTGCATCGTGATCTTCCTCAGGTGCCGTTTGGATTTCAACAACAAAGGCTGCAAGCACAAAATCAAATGGCCTTAACTAATTTATTAGCTCAAGCAGTAGATAATTCATCTGGTATTTTAACTTCTGAGAAGTTACTTGCTTCTGGTTTGTCCCAAGATCCACAAGTATTGAGCTTGTTGCAACAGCAATACTTGCTACAGTTGCATTCTCAGGTAGCTGCTCCAGCACAGCAGATGTCGTTGTTGGATAAATTACTTTTGCTGAAGCAGCAGCAGAAGCAGGAAGAGGAGCAGCAGCTCTTATTGCGGCAACAGCAACAACTGCTTTCACAGGTGCTGCAGGAACAGTCTCACCAGCGCTTTGGTGAATCATCTTATGGACAGTTGCAGGGAGCTGCAATACCAATTGGGGATTTGCGTGTTGATACTTTGCAGCACCAGCCACTGCAAGAGATGTATCCCATGAGCTCACAATCACCTCTGCCAACTGTTTGTGATGAGCTTAATACAAATTCATTGAATTTGCCTCTGCAAGTTAAACAAGACACCAGCTATAATATAACTACTGAAGCTTCTGCTGTAAATCTCCCTCACCAGTTATTTGGAAATATTGGCCATCGGACAAGTTGGACCCCTCCTGTTGCAGAACAACTTAATGATGAATTGCATCAAAAAGAATCATTGCTGGCATCATCATGTGTTGAAAGTTCCCTAGTGCATAATGATAACAGATCTGAAGGGGAGCCTAACATTATGCAGAAATCTCTCTCTGCTTCTGACTTCACTGCTAAATCTGTGGAGCAGACTCTAGACAGCACTCGTAGAAGTGATGGTATCGTCACAGCAGTAACCACTGAATCTAATGATCATTGTGTAACTCCGGTTGTGTCTTCAGCTGCTTCTTGTGGGTTTGACTTGCTACAGGCAGCTGATTTGAAGATAAAAACAGATTGTGTGCATGAAGAACTGGAGTTTGGCGAGAGAAACTTGAATATTGAGCCTTCTGTGGCAGAGGTAATAACTGTTGAAGCACGTGAGCCCAAAAAGGCATCTGAGAAAAAATCTAAGAAACAAAAGTCTTCCAAATCTCAGTCTTCAGATCATGCAAAGGGGGTGCAGAAGACTCCACACTTGCCACAGACAATGCAATCAGAAGCTGAAAAGCCAAATGTCAGTGATTTCAAGTTGGGCAAAGCTAACAAGGGAGAAAGTCATGAGGGATATTCCGAACAGACAAGGGATAAAGGAAATCAATCTGGAAATGCTACAGTAGATGGGGCTGATCCTGAAGAGATTAAGGAACTTCAGGCAGCTGTTACTGCAAGAGTCTCTGAGAGCGATGTTATGCAGGGTGACTTAAAGGCAGTCGATTCTGTTGCAACACATAATGAATTGCATGTTGGACAACGAGCTTGGAAACCTGCTCCTGGTTTCAAGCCGAAGTCTCTACTAGAAATTCAACAGGAGGAACAAAGAAGGGCACAGACACAGCTGGTTGTATCTGAGATCACTTCTTCTGTCAGCACCATGAATGTGACAACTCCTTGGGCTGGGGTTGTGGCCAATCCAGATTCTCTGAAGATATCCAATGAAAGTCACAGAGAAGTAGGCAGTACTGAACATGTGATTAAGCCTGAAAGTGTTGAAAATCCTAAGAGCAAGAAAAGCCCGCTACATGATCTATTAGCAGAAGAAGTTTTGAAGAAATCCAGTGAAAGAGATGCTGATGATTCAGTCTTTATTTCTTCCTCACAAAATGTAGGGGCTCATTCAGAATCTGTTGATGATGACAATTTTATTGAGGCTAAAGACTCCAAAAGAAGCAGAAAAAAGTCAACAAAATCCAAGGGTTCTGGAGCTAAGGCCCCAATGCCCCCTGCTTCTGGTGAATTACCTGTTGGTTCGAGTCTCAATGAAAAAGGCAAAAACTCCCGGTCTGTGCAGCCAGAGAAAGATATATTGCCTGCCATTCCTGCTGGACCTTCTTTGGGGGACTTCGTTCCATGGAAAGGAGAGTCAGTAAGCCCTTCCCCTTCTCCAGCGTGGTCTACTGATTCTGGTAGGATGCCTAAACCAACTTCTTTAAGGGACATTCTAAAGGAGCAGGAGAAAAAGGCTTCCTCTGCAGTGCCAACAAATCAGTTGCCTACTCAGCAGATATCACAACCTGCACAGGCTAATAGGAGTAGTGGGCCTCATTGGTTAATTTCTGGATCTTCTCCATCCAAAGCTGCATCTCCGATCCAGATCAACTCCCGTGCCGGTGCTCAGTCAAAAAATAAAGGAGACGATGACTTGTTCTGGGGTCCAATTGAGCAATCTAAACAAGAAACTAAGCAGTATGACCTCAATCTTTATATTTTTTGCATTATCCCTAGTGTTTGTGTCTTCAAGATTTCTGTACAGTACATTATTGATGTCCTGACTCTTTTTTTTTTTTGGGGGGGGGGGAAGGGGGGTAATTTGGTTCCTTGAACTAATACAGAAATCAAGCTGTGTAATTTAACTTAGTTGGAAGGTGTATTTTTATGATGTTTGACTTTACTTACCAGTTGTGAGCATAGTAGATTCAAGCACTGTATATTATTCCGTTATGCCTAGTGTTTTGTGTCTTCAAGATGTTTCTGTACAGTACATTGTTGATGTCTTGACCTTTTTTTTTATTTTTTATGGGGGGGTGTAATAACTAGCTTTGGGGCATTTTTGAGAGATTTGACGTAAACTAATCCAGAAATCAAGCTGTTATATAACATAGTTGGAAGGCATGTTTTTATGATGTTTGACTTGCCAGTTGTGAGCATAGTAGACTTAAGCTGTTAGAGCCTTTGTGAGAAACATTTAGAGGCTAGTAGAGCACCCTCAAGCTTGTAAGATGGTTGATTGAGAACTCTAACTGATTTGGAAATTATGGACAAGTATCATGAAAATCTTACAGCTCCGAGACTCCTACTTTACATAGTGAACTTCTAGTTTTTGTGGGATATATTTCTTGGGTTTTGGATGTGGTGTCCATCCTAGTGGTGTTTTCGTCTTAATTCAGATTTGAAAGTAACTTATGCAAAAGTAGGACGTCCTATTCTCTTGATATCTTGTTTTGTTGGGTAAGAATTTGAGTTCAGAGTTTTGGCTAATTTATTTGCTGTCTTTGAAAACAGGTCAGAGTTTCCTCAGCTTTCCGGCCAGGGGAGCTTTGGTTCAAAAAATGTTCCTGTTAAAGGGAATTCGCCAGGACCATTAACCCGCCAAAAATCTATTAGTGGCAAACCTGCTGAGCGGTCTCCATCATCGTTGCCCGCCTCATCTCAATCATTGCTGAAGTTGAAGAAGGATGCTATGACTAAGCATTCTGGTATGTTGGATTGTTCAGTACTTCTTCATTTCAACATTGTGAAGCCCACTTGGCGTTTGTCTAATTGAGTCTTCTATAAGCTTCTCTATGATTTATCTTATTGATGGTTCTTTAAAATACTGATTTCTTTTCTTGATTTGCAGAGGCCAAGGGCTTCAGAGATTGGTGTGAGAATGAATGTGTTAGGCTCATAGGGACAAGAGGTACTAATTCTATTTCTTTTTCTGGTTTTCATGCTTCAATTTTGAGTTAGTCTACTTGTTGGATGAACAAGAAAGGCAAAATTGTATTGCTAAAATCAAACAAATCTATAACATTATCGAGATTCAAGTCTGGTATATTTAAAAAGTGACATCTTGTATCATGACAAGAATATGATGTATCTTAAACTTGTTATAACCTTTATCTTGATTCTTATGGCTAATTGGTGTTTTGCTGAGCATGGCAATATTGAGTTCTATGTGCCATCCGGTTTAACTTTTTACTTTTTTGGATTGGCAGATACTAGTTTCCTTGAATACTGCTTGAAGCAATCCAGATCGGAAGCTGAAATGCTTTTGATAGAGAATCTTGGATCATATGACCCTGACCATGAATTCATTGATAAATTCCTAAACTACAAGGAGCTGTTGCCATCAGATGTCCTTGAAATTGCATTTCAGGGTCGCAGTGATCCAAAAGTTCCTGCTGGACACTTGAATTCTGGAAATGCAGATGGTCCAGACATGGACCACGCTGGACTTGAAGGATCCACAAAAGGCGGAGGAAAGAAGAAGGGTAAGAAAGGAAAAAAGGTTAGCCCTTCGGTTTTGGGATTCAATGTCGTGAGTAACCGGATTATGATGGGGGAAATCCAGACAGTAGAAGATTAAGGTTTATAGAGAAGGCAGATGTAAATATATTTCGGCTGTACTTGTAAATGATTTTTACAGTTTAGGGTTTCTATATTTCCTTTTTTTTCTTTCCTCCATACAGCAACAGCAGCGGAACAAATTCAATCTGCTCCAGCAATTTTGTCATCCTTGTTATATTCTTGCGTTTACGTTCCTTAATTTAATTGATTTTGCCTTTCATTCTTCCGTCCTCCTCCTTTCTAGGATGTAGCCATTTCTGATGATTATAATGTTGTGTATCAATTAAGTGCATCCGGATGCGTGGATCAAAATTATCTTGGGTCTTGGTAGTTATTACAAGCTCCAGTTGCTCAATTTGAGTAAGCACCTGATTTTCATATTTTATTTAATTTGTAATATTTGATCGTCTAAACAATTGTAATAGAAATTGCTTTTTGTATCAAGAGTGGAGATGTTCATTTTTCATACAATCTAAATTGTGTTCACACCCTTTTGTTTTATAAAAATATATTCATCTTTCAGATTCTTGTGGTAGGAAGGTCAATATAATTTAGAGTAGAGAAAAAATGCAGCTGAATATATGTTCTTGAAAATATAAGTGTCACGGTAAATTGAATAAATCTGGGTAATCTGTCCTCCTGACATTTGAGCTGGTCTACAATTTGTTGGGTTAACAAAGATACTGACGTGAATAACACATCCTGATTTTAATTCTTAAATGCCAAAGCTGCTTCTGCTTTCTCGTATATTTTGAGGACATGATATTTAGATTTTTACAGAGTAAATTTTGTATATTTTTTTATAACTGCTGTTAAACAACTAATAAACTCTTTTTAGGTCAGGCCAAGACTGATGGATCAGTTGGAAATTCTTAAGCTATTATTTATTCACTGTGAATCGAAACAAAAGGAGGCCACATTTGAAAATATATTATTATTTTTTAATTTTACAGATCAGAGAGAGAGAGAGAGAGAGAGAGAGAGAACTTTACATCACGAAGAAACAATTGTCATGTCAGAAATTTGAGCAGAACATCAAGCACAAATTTACAACATACACAATATCAACCACGATCAAGCAAGCAAATTTTACTTATATTCTACAAGAGATAACGAATCTGTTCAAATGCTACCTCTGCATATATCATAAATCCCCTTCGCTTGCATGCCATAAATTTGAGCAGGAACATCAAGGAGGTCGTAATTGTTTCCATGCTAAGGTAAGAAACCAATCAAGTAGTATTCTCGTCATCTATCGAATATTGCCGACTCCCCTCACCATTCCACTCTCAGCTTTCTTCATTTTTCTTGATTTTCTGCTATTCTGCACATGTTAATCATCAGCTCAGAAAATCTATCAAGGTGGCTTTTAAAACATTACACTACATAGCAATATTAATCGATGAAGTACAAATTAGTAAATTAAATAGGAAAGTTGAATCTAGTAGCAAAATATAGGTAAGGCAAATGTGAGCAGAGTTTTTACGATATAGTTAATGGCGGGGCCATGATTTTTAATTCGAAGGAGTCAACATATAGAAATTCAAAATTTGAAAACATACAATTTGGCAGAAGATTTCATCCTGGCTGGTGTGGATATATATAGTTATTACACAGTTCCCTCAAGCAATCTAGAGGAGCTCCTAGAAGACGAGTCCTAAAATATTTCTCCCTTGCAATAACTTGGGATTTAATAAAACTAGATTGAGATCTAGCTGGTAAGTATAGTTATTACATGATGCAATAAACTACGACTTGTAAAAATTTATATTCTTTAATAGCTTCCTTTCTTTATAGCTTAAAAAACAGCTTAGAGAGAGAGAGAGACAGACAGACAGAGAGAGAATAAACCGAAATGATAAGGGCTCAAAGCCTCAAACATACCTTGATTAGGGCTGGGAATGGGGTCTCTGAAGTAAAAGCGATCAGACAACTAACAATTTTAAAGATAAACCAATTCAAATTCATAGACCAACATTCTAAGGAAAATGAAGGAACTTGCGGGCACAGTCCGATAAAAACCAGCAAAATTTATACTGAAGGGCGAATCTCAAGCAGGACAGACCAAAAGCTGAAATCATAGCTGAAATTGTGCAATTAATCACATCCATCACTGACAATTCGTGTAGTAGAGGAGCAATTTTAAAGACAAAGAGTGGAACATAGAAGATAGGAGCTCAGAATAACAACCTCCGATTGAAGTTGAAGTTGGTCCAAACTGAAAGATCGGAAGCGCAAGGACAACTTGGCAATCTCTGAAACGGCAGCGTCTCGGACACCGGGAACATCACTCACCAAATGCTCGTATGCGGCTTGAAAAGCCTCCGACCAGAAGCGAGGCACCCGAATAGTGCTGCTTTGAGTGTACACATCCCACATTCTCCTCACCACCTTCTCCCGCTCCTCCACTTCCTATTCTCCGCAGAAAATACACATTCAAAATTTTGCAAAACAAACAGGGAAAAAGTTAAGAACTTTCTCAGAATTACAAAGATTAATCATAGTCCTCCTGTGTGGGTAAGTACCAGAACATCGAGATCGTCCAGAATCCTAGAATCGAAGTCATCGGAGAAACGAGTAAGGTTGCCGGCGGACCATTTGAGAGTGACGGAGCCAGTGAACATGGACCAAAGAGCCAGAAGAATAATCGCAGCTAGAACCCATAATTTGTAGTGATTTCTGCTAGATATTCCGGCTTCTGAACTCTCTCTCTTTAGCTTCTTCGCTGGTCGTGGTGTTCGGGTTGCAGTGAATGCTGTCGTAGATTGATCTTCATCCTTCATCATTTGCTTCAATAATGGCTATGGCAACACTACTTTCTCTCGATAGAATGAACTTTATGAGTTGAGAGGAGAAGACAGACAAATGAGGGAACAATAATAGACATGTAATGGGGGGTTAGGGGAGTGGATGGCCCGCAATAACAATATTGCTGTAGTTGGTCTTTTTGTCAAAGCCGCTGCTTTTAATTTTCAATCGTAATGGGATGGGTCGGCACTCGGCAAGTGGAAGTGGCCACAGAAAGACGCAAGACGGAGTTTATTTTTGAGGGGCTTCCTCCGGCAAACTCGGATGTAATTATTAAATTTTAATTATTTACTTTTTAAAAATTTTAATTTAATGATTTCTGAAATTATTATACCATCTTAAATTTCAAAACTTTACTGCCAACCACGTAGTTCACCTTGTGTTAATAAACAAACCTGTACAGTCTGTTTGCTTCCACAAATGGGTATAACAATTAACCAAACCAACTCGTACAAATCTGCACTTGGCTTCATGTTGGAATTGGCCCAATAATCCTCGTATTTAGGCATGGTGAAGAAAGCAGATGGTTTTATTTAACTAGTAAGCTTTGATGTTATGCTTTCTAGTTTATTTTGATAAACCTTTATAGTCTGGTCGGGGACAAATATTTTTTGGTGTTAGCATGAAGCTTGATGTATGAATTGACTCAAAATAATTGAAAAATATCATCATTCATTATAGTCAGACACTGCAACATCATAAATTCCTGTAGTTAAGGTTGAGGCGCAGCTGCAATACAATATTTTGTTTCTATTCCTGGCTGAAAAATTCCAAAGCACAATTATACATGGCGACTCAATAGAATCAATGATACGAATGGATGAAGTAAAATTATCCATGACTGAGTTTTCTAACTTCTTGGACCTTTCTCTAGTGCCTTTATTCTATTCGCAACACACACACACACGCACACACATCCAAATTCTCAATATATTATGAATAATTAAATTTATTTCTCATCATAAAACAATTTTCATACATTAATTTTCATATACACAAATAGTCAAGTAGAGTTCATACAAATTTATTAGAATTGATGGAATGAAAATTCTATATTATCAATATCCTAAATAAATTAGAATTGATTTATACATGTATCTTATCATATAAATACTTAATATCCAATTTTAATAGGATCATGTTGTATTTTATGAAAGAGAATAAAATATTATATTACAATAGAATAGCCAGATTGAATGAAATAACTTACATAAATTTGTGCTTTAAAAATTCATGCGAATATATTCTAAAATATTTAACACAACACAACCTATGTTTGAATGTAATGGAAAACAAGTATGAAAAGAAAAATAGATAGAAGGAAAAAAGGTAAAAAAATATGAGAATATACTTTTTCACATATTTGGATGCATAAAAAATAGGCAAAAAGAAAATAATATAAATATTAGCTTTTTATTTGATTTAATTAAAAATTAAAAGAGAATAAAAATGATAATTTGTTAAATAACAAAATTACTCTTACTTCAACTTAACAAAGTTATTTAACAGGCTTTAAAAAAGAATAATTTTATAATTATAAAATTTTCTACCCTGCCTCTTTACACTTATTTGGTGATAAAATATTTTGTCGATTTCCAAAATACTTTTTCAACTTTTTTCTTTTTATATCAAGTTTTTTATATTATCTAAATACTAAAAAATTTAATTTCAACTTTTTTTCTTACCATCCTTTTTTTCATGAATTCAAATAAAGAGTAAAGAAATAAAACTATAAATAAAAAATTATAAGAAGAACAGAATTATTTGATTCAATTGCAAATAAGATGATACTTACAACTCAATGAAAATTAAAACCTAATTAATAATACTAACAAAATAATAATAAAAATAATTAACCATAAAAAATTAAATATACACATAAATTATAAATATCCATATTAATTATAATTATTCATAAAAAAAATATTATAATGAAAATTTTAAAGAATTGATCAAGCACGTAAAAATTATATTCCTTCTGAAGTTAATAGATATACCAAAAATATCAATGTAATTAGATATAAGTTTTACAAAACTGTGTATTTGTATGCATCACTGGCCAAAGTCGTACAATGCTTAAAAATTTGTAAGTGTAATATTTGCACAAATTGACACAATAATTTCTCCTGATACAGTTTATGTGACTCGTACAAAGAAACTTCTGCCAAAAGCCCTTCTCACGTATCACGTGGTAACATGGCTTTGCCCGTCTGTTGCATTTTGAGTTCGTCCTAATCCTTGTGCGCATTGGTCGAATTAGCCACCTACTTCAAGAGAAAAGGGGGGGGGGGGTACTTCTTATACCAATGAAATGTTCCCTATGTAATGTAAGCTACAATATCCTGCCGTCCAAAATTATAAATTATGGTACATTTTCATTCCAAAGTTTAGGTGAGCATCTCCATTGGTTGGCATCAAACCAATCTAAGAATACAACAAACAGACGACCAATCAACAATCCACCCCGTGGTTGTGTACAGAACACAGTAGATCTGAAAAACGGATTCCTCGCATTTCAATTGTCAAGAGCAGTTGCACCCTCCTCGGCAGACAAGATTCTTGGTAGAAACAATAAATTTAGAAGCCAAACCAGAAACGTCCAGAGGAGTCCACAATTATCAGAAAAAGAAAAAGGAAACAGCAAGTAGCTCTTAATCAAATTAGGAGCACAAGTATTGACAATGACAAGTTGAGGTACTTAAGAGGAGAAAAAAGGGGGAAAAAAAAAAACAGCTGTTGATATTCACATATCCGATAGTTTATCATATATGCCAGATACCTCAGATCAAATCAAGCATACGAAGAGGGAGACAATAAAGATTGAAACAAGCATATGGTGCGAACTATGTTGTAAAATTGCCATGATGACAACCTTTATCAACATGGAAAGATTTGATTACATTCCGTAGATATTTGTTGCACTAAACCGATTAAAAAAGTAATACACCATTTTTTATTGCACATAATGCATTATGCCTCAACTATTTTCTGACCACTTTAATGCACACAACAAATGAATGCTATATGGAACCAATAATTTCTTGTCTAAGGGGTCGTTTGGTTTGCAGCAACTACGCGGGAACTGAACTTCCCAGGATATAAACTACCATAAAGTTGTTTGGTTGCGCAAATGGGAGGAAATGGAACTTTCCGAGAACTTGTATTTCCCACCAAACGCAGGAGGTCACTTACCCACTCCCCCTCTCGGTAAGTTTTATTGCCTGCACTATCAATTTATTTATAGACAAAAATGACCCTGTTAAAATTAGTTAATACCAATTTTGCCCTTATAATTTGAATATCAGGATTCACTTCTTCGTGTATGCCATTGTTTCTCGAACATCTCCCGTCTCCTCTCAACCCTAGCAGCAGTCTCTGGCAACGGTATTGGCGATTTCTGGTTCTCGAACTTCTGCCATCTCCTCTTAACCCTAGTAACAGTTCCTGACAAATGGGAGGAAATGGAACTTTTCGAAAACTTGTATTTCCCACCAAACGCAGGAGGTCACTTACCCACTCCCCCCCTCGGTAAGTTTTATTGCCTGCACTTTCAATTTATTTATAGACAAAAATGACCCTGTTAAAATTAGTTAATACCAATTTTGCCCTTATAATTTGAATATCAGGATTCACTTCTTCGTGTATGCCATTGTTTCTCGAACATCTCCCGTCTCCTCTCAACCCTAGCAGCAGTCTCTGGCAACGATATTGGCGATTTCTGGTTCTCGAACTTCTGTCATCTCCTCTTAATCCTAGTAATAGTTCCTGACAACGGCACTAGCGATTTCTGGTAAGCCTTGATGACCTTACTCATTATATTTCCTCTTTTTGTATTAAGTAAACTATGGCCTCCATATTTAAAAATTGGACTTCCTTTCCGACTTTCCGTCAAAGAATAGGAGTTGCATCGTCGGAATACGAACTGTAATAAAATAATGGTAGAATTTGACAAAAAAGGATGTGCTTATGATTTAGCAAATTGTGATGTTTAATCCAACCCCCATGGCAGAACCCCTAAGAGGTTCTGGATATGATATCGTTATTGTTTGCCTGTTGACTACCTTGAAAAAGATGAATAGTGTTTGTTGAATTCAAATTACTCAAAGTGGCTGACCATATTTTTATTGCTCTTCTAACTTATAACATTTTTGCATGTAATTTGCTTGTGTCATACAGTTATGACTCGCTTACCGTTGAGTAAAAAGAAGAAGATTTCTACTACATGTATTATGTTATACACATAGATGATGCTCATGATTTTGGAGGCTATTTCTGAATTCTTGTATCTTCTGTCCTTTTTGAACATTAGATTGCCTAAGCCTATATTCTATATATTTGACAATTGTGCTGAAGAAAGATATTATGCTAAGCTTTTAAATCTCAGGCCAATGATTCAAGAAAGTGACTTAACATGCTTGGACAACCTTAGGATGAATAGAGCCTATTTTTCTAAGTTATATGATATGCTTAGAAATGTTGGTAAGTTACAAGGAAATAGGAATACTAGTTTAGAGGATATGGTTGCTTTATTTCTATTCACACTTTCTCATGACACAAAAAATCGAAGAACTCAATTGTAATTTAGGAGAAGTGGTGAGGCAATATCTAGGCACTTCAATTCAGTTCTCCACGCTGTCCTTAGATGCCATGATATTCTACTAAAGAAACCTGAGCCAATGACTGAGAATTGCTAAGATGAGAGGTGGAAATGATTTAAGGTAAGTTAGAATTTTTAGGAAGATTAGATGAATGTGTAAATATTTATAAATATATATAGTATCTATTAACAAGTTCTAGATATATACACACTGCAGAATTGCTTAGGTGCTTTGGATGAAAGTCATATTAAGGTTCGTGTTGGGGATAAAGATAAAGTTAGATTCAGGAATAAAAAAGGAGAACTCACTATTAATGTGTTAGTTGCTTGCACGCGAGATTTACAATTTATTTATATATTGCCTGGTTGGGAGGGGTCCGCACATGATAATAGAGTGTTTTGAGATGCACTTTCTAGAAAAAATGCTTTGGCAGTTCCACAAGGTAACAACATAGGTACCTTGACATTGCTCAATCAGAACCAAGGAGCTTATTTGAGATGAAAGTACTTAACACTTATGTTAGTTAATTATAGGCAACTACTATTTGTGTGATGCCGGATACATGGATTGTGAGGGTTTTCTAACACCATTTAGAGGCCAAAGATATCATCTAAGTGTGTGGAAGAGTGGTGCTCAACCCGTATCTGCTGAGGAATATTTTAATATGAAGCATTCTCAAGCAAGAAATGTTATCGAGAGGTGTTTTGGATTGTTAAAAATGAGATGGGGTATTCTAAGATGTACAACTTGGTACCCTAGGAGAACCGTAGGTAGAATTATCTTGGCTTGCGCATTGATGTATAATTTCATTCGAACATACATGAGTGTGGATCCCATGGAGCCCTTACTTGTGGATGGTGAGGAAGAAGACAATAGTAAACTTAATATTGGGATTATGGAATCTAGTGTTGCATGGAGTACCTTCAAATATGATCTTGCCAATGAGATGTACAATGCATGGTTACATGACACCACATCATTGAACAGGGTTTAGCAAAAACTATGTAGCGTGTTTCACTTGTATTGCATTTATGGATTGGTAGACAATATACACTTTATTCTTGTATTATTTTTATCTGAATTTGTAATAAGACGGGAGTAATGACTTCGCTTTTTATTAAACTAGTAGTATGATCATCCTAAATTGCTAAATCATGAGCAGAATGCCGCTTTAACGAATTCCTATGTTTCCTCTCTCTTTATCTTTCCTTCTTCACAGATGAGTCAACCAAAAGCTCAAAGAAATGCTAACCAAGGTGGTGAGGGTGCGAACCCATCTAGAGGATGCACAAGATGGGGAAGTGCTGAGGATCGTGCACTAATTAGTGCAATGATGGATCTTGTGGAGCTGGGTGGTTGGAAAATGGACAATGGCCAATTTAAGAATGATGCTTATAACAAGTTGGAACAATTTATGGATCAAAAGATTTCTGAGTGTAGTATGAAGGCTAAACCACATAGAGTCCCATATCAAGTATTTGAGCAATCAATATAATGCTATTGTGGAGATGCTTGGTCCAACTGCCAGCAGATTTGGATGGAATGATGCAAAGAAGTTCGTAACTTGCTTAAAACCAGTCTGGGATGAATGGGTGAAGGTAATATTTTATATTATGCCTTTTCTTCTATGCACATAAGTGTGTCTGTGTATATTTCTATTTATTGGTGACAGCTTTTAAAGTTTTACCTTTTCTCATTATGTTTTCCTTTCTTTTATGCTAGAGCCACAAAAATGCCATGGGATTAAGAAATAAGCCATTTCCATTTTTTGATGATTTAGCCAAAATATTTGGGAAGGATAGAGCCATTGGAGACGAGGCTATAAATCCATAAGATGCATTACAGGAGATAGAAGATGAAGTAAGGGATAGAGAGGAAGAAGAGTAACCTGCCTTTTCTGTGGAGGACACTTACCCAGTCCCTCCATGTGCCCCAATGGGAACTTCTTCCTCAACCACCCCAGTAAACCGTAGGTCAAAGAAGGCAAAGATAGAAAATTTAGAAGTTCTGAGAGAATTCTCTTCTAGATTTGCACGAATGAGTGATGTGATGGAGGATGCAAGTAAACATATAGGCCGCTTGGCTTCTTATTTCCAACATGAATCTGATTCTGTAGGGAGAAGGATGCAAGTGACTAGTGAGATTATGAAGATTGATGGGTTAACTCCTACCCAAGTTATGAATGTGACAAGGAAAATTGCTCTCAACCTCCTAGAAGTTAATTTCTTTTTTAGCCTTCCAAAAGAGTTCAGAGCTGCTTATGTGCATGGTTTGTTACTTCCAGATCTGTGAAGTTCTATGAAAACTAGTAGTCAATAGGAGCCAACACACTCACTAAACTTATGCTATGTTGTTGAACTTTTGTATGTGCACCTATTTTTTAGACACTTATCTGACATCGGATCCCATAATGTATTACTTGATGTGGCTTCCAGTTAAATCATGAGCAACTAAATTGGATTTCCTTAAGCTTTTGGTGGATTATAACAATACATTCACTTTGCAATTCTATTGATACTCCTATAGTACAGCTTAGTTCATTTCGTGCATCATCGAATGCTCATCGTTACACATTATCTTGGATGTTACTGTTCTGGACGAAAACAGTAACACCGAAGAATGCAACCCGTTGTAGTGTGAGAGAAACATGCTTATCGCTGGGGTCTGCGCATTGTTAAGTGGCCACTTCGCCTGAGAAAGCAGGCTAACTATCTGCATGTTATTGTTTTAGTCGGAGACAGTAACATCATTGCGGCTGATGGAGAATTGATTCCGGGGGGGGATTACAAGTGGCTAGAATGTAGGTCTAGTTAGTTAATTATGTAACTTGGCGCATTCATCTTTGGATAAGAACTTGTCAACTGAAAACAGTAACACCTAAGAATGTAGCTCGTGGACTACAGTCGGTTGAATTTTCACTTCTGGGGTAGAGCCTATTGTGCACTGGCTACATCGCCCGAGAATGCAGGCCAACAATCTGCATGTTACTATATTGGTATGAAACAGTAACATCATCGAGGTTGTTGGAGTTTTGTGCCCGGGGGAGGTTACAGGTGGATGGAAGAAGGGTTGGGTGGTTACTGTTTTCAGTTGACAAGTTCCTATTTGGATTATACCCAAGAAACGTCTTTATATGGGATGTTACTGTTTTGGTAGAAAATAGTAACATCATCGAGGCTGCTGGGTTTTGAGCCCTGGAGGTTTAGGTTGGTTGGAAGTCGGGTCTGGGTGGTCATTCATGTCACTTGACTAGCTCCTATCCGGATTATATCCAAGAAACGTCTTTATATGAGATGTTACTGTTTTGGTTGAAAACAGTAACATCATCGAGGTTGCTGGGTCTTGAGCCCTGGAGGTTACGGTTGGCTGGAAGTCGGGTCTGAGTGGTCATTCATGTCACTTGACTAGCTCCTATCCGGATTATTCCCAAGAAACGTCTTTATATGGGATGTTACTATTTTGACCGGAAACAGTAACAACATCGAGACTGCTGGGTCTTGAGCCCTGGAGGTTTAGGTTGGCTGGAAGTCGAGTCTGGGTGGTCATTCATGTCACTTGACTAGCTCTTATCCAGATTATACCTAAGAAACGTCTTTATATGGAATGTTACTGTTTTGATCGAAAACAATAACATCATCGAGGCTGCTAGGTCTTGAGCCTTAGAGGTTACGGTTGGCTGGAAGTCGGGTTTGGGTGGTCATTCATGTCACTTGATAAGTTCCTATCCGAATTATACTGAAGAAACGTCTTTATATGAGATGTTACTGTTTTGGTCGAAAATAATAACATAATCGAGGCTGCTGGGTCTTGAGCTTTGGAGGTTACGGTTAGCTGGAAGCCGGGTCTGGGTGGTCATTCATGTCACTTGACTAGCTCCTATCCGGATTATACCTAAGAAACGTCTTTATATGGAATGTTACTGTTTTGGTCGAAAACAGTAACATCATCGAGGCTGCTGGGTCTTGAGCCCTGGAGGTTACGGTTGGTTAGAAGTCGGGTCTGGGTGGTCATTCATGTCACTTGACTAGCTTCTATCCGAATTATACCCAAGAAATGTCTTTATATGGGATGTTACTGTTTTGGTCGAAAACAGTAACATCATCGAGGCTACTGGGTCTTGAGTTTGAGTGGTTGTGTATGTTACTTGATAAGTTTCTCTCAAGATAAGAACTAAGAAAATATTGTTTATGTGATGTTACTGTTTTCGACCAAAACAGTAACATCCAGGAAACTGGCCCGTGTGCGTGTGAGAGGTGTATGTCCATCGCTGATGACTGTTTCAAAGATTGTTCTTCGTTCATACTAACATTGGTGGTAGGTCTTAAGAATAGTACCGTACAATTGGATGTTGCTGCATTCGTTAAAAAGGAGCAACATCAACACAGGTGTTCGTAATTCATATGACAACCTGTTGTCTGAGTGCTAACATAAACTGGATATAAGATTAAATTGTACAGAAGAATAACATTTATAATTGAGTTATACATACAGTTGAATTTTAAATATTAAGACAATGATTTTACATGAATTTAATTTTACATATGTGCATAATAATCAACTTTAGTGTTATATATGTGCATACGAATCAACTTCAACTGGGAAGACTGAAATTCTGGAGGAATTTAGTAACTAATTTTGCTCTGTATTATCTCACTTCCTCCAACGGAAATTGTTCCTGAAACTCTTTATTGCTGAATTATATTCTCTATATGCAAGCATACAAAAATTTCGCAATCTTGCCTGGAAAATAGTAACGAGTTAGTTTGGTACCTACTAAACATGTTAACCTTGGATAAGAAAAGAACTTGCTACTTACGACGTTTCTTCCTGTTGAGGTGACCGTTTGTATGATACTATCTCAAAAGGTGGACCTGCGGTGGCTGACTCTACCCTCTTATCCAGTCCACCCTGTGTAAGGACTTCATTCATCTTTTTCTCGTAATAGTCCTTCTGTTGTTAGCAAACTAAAAAAAATGAAAAACGAAAAATGAAAACTCCATGCAACTGTCTACATTGCTGGCTGTAACATCTTGTATTGTTAGAAGTTAATAGTTTTTGTTATGGCAACAGTAACATCAGCAACAAAAACACATCCAGCATACAAATAACCCAATGATGTTTAATTAAAAATTGAAACTCTGAGAAAACAAAGTGTGACTATCTTTACAAGAAATAGAAACATCAACAAATAACAGCTTATCATCTAATAGAATCACACTTGACATATTTTTTCCAACGAAAGACCATGAAATGAGCTACATACGAGAGATACAATGTTGCTTTATTGTGAGTATGATATGTTATTGTGTTTGATGGAAAGAGAAACATCAACAAGATAATAAGGTATTTAATATCACTTATCACCATCGTGGCATCACGAAAGTATGGATCCAGTGCCCCCTCTCTTCTCGGCCGCAGCGAGTTATAGTGTGTCCATCTACACTCTTTATTATCTAGGACGAGAAGTGTGAAGTGGTTAGGATTTTTGAAGTCATTTACACCCGTGGAGTTCACTGGGAAGATAATAACATCTGCAGCCATTGCTTCTTCCATATGTGCATCGAATTTGAATTGCCTGACTTCCTAGAGTAACTTGACGTCGCTCACAATGTAAAACTGTCAATATAGTTTTAACCTAAGTCAGAATCAATGCTGCCTTTTGTGATTCATACATGGGAAATGGATTCAGAATCTTACCCAGCAACAGCCGTCGAATGCAAATATCTTCCTTTCACTGTTCGTGGAAGCCAGGCTCAGAGTGTAGGCATGACTATCTATGATCTGCATTAATTGTTTAGTTCTTGTTAGATGATTGATAAAGGTGGCAAACTTCAAACAGTAGCACAAGAATCCACCAGTTGAAACAGAAAGAATAATTGTATCTAACGGTTTGTATGACACATAGTGGAAATAACAATCTTTTTGAGACTGATTAGACTCAATAAGTTCATATTACTGTTTAGGAAAGAAATAGTAACATAACTAGAAGTGTGATTAAAGACAAGACAACAATACGTTTAAACGATCAGATGATACATACATTGTTCGTGATTGACATCTCCTTCATAACTCCCACCAAATCCTCAAAGGTTATGAACAAATCCTGCTTGGGGATTGACTAGACAAAAAGACTGCATATGGTGATTTGGCAAAGGGATTAGATGAGGCGGTAGGCAAAACTTTCTAATAAATGCAAAGCATTGAGAAGAAAATAGGATATGACTTACTGTGGGTCTCTTGCTAATTTTAATTACACCATCTTACTCCTGACATCTTGGGTCAGATATTTTGCAGTTGAAAATTTTGTAGAATTCAGTGCCTTATGAGTCTGCTTTTTCTTGGTTTTATCTGCTGGTGTATCATCTTCAATTATAACAGGGGCTTCTTTGCTCTGCTCGTAGACCTCCTCAGTAGTTGCTATCTGTTGACGTGCATATGTTTGTCTCGTTTATTTTTTCAATGGATCCGAGCACGTGAACTCCTCGTCCCGTTTTATTTTTCTTATTTTTTTTATATTCGCTATCATCGAACGCAGCTTTTCCTTGTCTATATCTTGCTCATCAGCTCTGGTGGTTTCTACCTCATTTCGTTCAACCACCTGCACAATTTGTTCTAATAGCTGTGCATTGAGCTGTTTATTATGATTTTCTAAACTCTCATTGACCGCCCTAAGGTTTTCTGCCTCACTTGTTGCTGTGGACAGTTACTTCTGTAGCTGTGCGTTATCGTGTTTGAGTTTAACTATTGTCTCTGCGTTTTGTTGTGTCTGTTGTTCTGACGACTAAAGTTTCTTAGTGAGGGACGTCAATTTATCTTTTAGTTTGAGTATTTCTATGTTTGCACTGAAGAGTTGATCCCAAAGCCGTAGAATTTCATCGTTGTCTTGTTGCTATTGCTCCTTGTGGGACAGTGCAATATCGGCAAATTGGTCCAGCTTTGTTGTCCGGGGTTGGATCACGTACTGGGCCGATGCTGCCTCAGTATCGCCTTCTAAATCCTCCGATTAAGAGGGTGTGTCCTGTGATTTTGTTTTGTCAACAAATTCAATTAACCGTAGGTTTGTTTCTTTTGTATAGAGGAGGTCGTATTCATGTACTGTGGGCGCAATTTCTTTGTTTACAACCTGAAACATAACATTATTTTCACTATTAGTGTGGGAAATCGACATGTTACTATTTCGGTGAGAAACAGAAACATGAAAATAAAGGACAAAGTTTCAGCGTAACAATAATTATGGATAAATTATTAAATATTAAACACAATAAACGCACAAAATAATGTATGGTTAATGGAAAGAAATTGGAATCAAAAGATGTTTCTGTTTCCACTCCAGAACAGGAGAACCCCGCAATATGTTATTCTTTTATGTGAAAAACCTAACACAATGTTAATGAAGGGAAAAAATTGACAAATTGAATATTACTAAATGTTAAAACCAATGAAGAGCGCATGTTACTGTTTTCAGAAAATATAATAACATGTTGCATTGTAACTATGGTATACTTGTGTTTGTTATGAAACAACACCACCATACATAAAATAAAGTAAATTGCTGGAATGAGTATCAAAATAACAATAGAAATCTGGAGAGAAAGACCTGTTACTGTTTCACGTATAAACAGTAACATCTTGTTAAATGTTATTATTACTCATGGAAATAGACAGTAACATTTTCTTGTACTGACATGTATCGGGCTTTATAATAAGTTAATATTTTCATACTGTTACTTGAAACTAGCTGATAAGTTGATCCCTGAGTTGGCGTGTGAGGAGCTTCAGGTTCCAATATTGTCGACAATAAAACGTACATTTTGTCACGTTAATTTCCTTAGGAGGCTGCATCCAAGGACGGAGTAATAAAAAGAGCAAGAATAACTGGAGGTAAATAAGTTATTCTTATACGCAGTCATCAACATGAACCAAAAACTCACAAATAATTGTTAAATGAAATCACATTAACAATCAAAATGTCATAAAACTTTAGATAACCATTCACAGACAAAGCAGGGACATGTTACTGTTTTAGTCTAAAACAGTAACATGATGCAAGACTTGCGACAAACATACAATAAGGAGACAGGAACATTCACTTAAATGAATGGAGATGAATGAAGACAACGTAAAGGATACGGACACGAAGTAAAAAGCAGTTTTGACATTGAAACATCTTTTGAGAAAATTCATTAGTTGGTCGTGAATGTGTTATTACCACCCATACTATGTTATTGCATCTACTTCCTTTACGTATTTGATATATGACCAGCCCAATGTGTGAGTCCTGTTTGATACGAAGAGGATGACTAGAAGCATCTATATCATGAGCCGGGAGACATCCTGCACGTCAGTCTCCGATGTTTCTTTCACTATCTTTCGAGTGCGTTGAATATTATTGGTTTACTCATTCGTATTTTACCACGAAAACACCTTATGTCAAAGTTTGACAATGTCCTTTTGCCAGATGTTGTCTGGATAGGCTGGTCTCCATCTCTTATTCCAAAGATCAGCTTCACTGACGGTGTTATTCTGAGCTGTTCGCCCCCGATATTGAAATAATTATTCTTTTCTGAGAAGGCAACAATTATAGACTGAATTTCAACATCGCTCTTCCGACACATGCTACGATTCAGTTCCTTTGTTATTATTACATTAATTAAGACCCAAAATGGGTTGTGTCGCAACACCATCATGTGTCTATCATCGAATTGAAGCTGATCAACCTACCTAATGCACGCCAACAGATTGGACCTATATTGCTGAAATTTTTGAATTTCTTCATCAGAATCATCTGCTTCTGTGAGTGTTTTAGCGCCTTTCTGCTCAAGTAAATGTCAAATCAAGTGTTAAATCAAGCATAAATAGACAAAACGAGGTATAATTAATAATGCAACATCCAATTTTTTCTAGTGTGTTAATGTTTTAGCAAGAAAAAGTAACACTATAAAAAATAAGATATACATGTTTAACAAAATTCTATTGAACAAACGAGTAAAAACATGAACAACACTGCAACATCGTGAGTAATGCTACTCTGTGAGGTATGAATAACAATGCAACATTGTGGCAGTGTGTGTTACTGTTTCACCGAAAAACAGTAACATGAGCCAAGAACCGAAATATAACTATCTTACGGATCTTTACTGAGTTGATAACGAGCAATAGGAACATAAGTTGAAAAGATGAAGTATGATCAACAGTGGAGCTTCCAAGGAACCATGTATTACTGTTTTACCAAGAAACAATAACATGGGCCAGAAAAACAAGATATGTAAGTTTGACATCAATCTACTACATTGAAAAAGAATAAGAATATGTACAAGTGGACAATATGAGGTAGGACTAATAATATAATATCGTGATAGAGATGTGTTACTGTTACACCAAGAAATAGAACAAGAGCCAAGATCTGAGATATAACTGTTTTACGAATCTCTACTGTGTTGTTAACGAATACAGAAAATATAAGTTGACAAAGTGAGACATGATTAACAGCGGAGTTTCGAAGAAATTATATGTTACTGTTTCACTAAGAAATAGTAACATGAACCAGAAAAGCGAGATATGCGAATTTGACAATACTTTACTTTATTGAAAAATAACCAAAACATGCATAAGTAGTTTTCATGAGGTTTGACTAACAATGCAACCTCGTGATAAAGATGTGTTGCTGTTTTACCGAGAAATAGTAAAATAAGGCAAGATTTGAGAAATTACTACGAATCTCTACTGCGTTGATAATGAGAAAAAAGAACTTAAGTTGATAAAATGATGTATGATTGATGGTGTAATCTAGGAAAAATAATGTGCGACTGTTCCAACAAGAAATCGTAACATAAATAAAAAATAAGATATGCATGTTTAACAAAGCTCTCCGGTGTTGACAACGAGCAAAAACAACCATAATCAAACAAAATGCCGTATAAGTGACAACGAAACCTCGTGGTAATAATGTGTTGTTTCACCAAGAAACAGTAACATGAGCTAAGAATCGAGATATAACTGTTTTACGAACCTCTACCATGGTGACATGATTATGTTTGGTCCACAAACAGAGATGCCAGCACAAAAAACACAAGATATAGACAAGATAATTCATAACTAAACGAAAAATTTTGATAAAACTAACTTGCTTACCCTATCAAAGACTAATGAAACGAGATGTTATTGTTTCGCTGAGAACAGTAACACCCACCGCATTGTGGGGTTAAACTTACAAATCAAACATGATTAAAGGCAATGCCGATAGAAAATTATTTTACTTTTGGGCATCAGATGACTCAATAATGTCCATTTGTTTTTATGTGAACAGAATATCAAAAGGACAATGAAATATGCACGATGCCATTTTTCTGTTTCTCATACAAATAGATATTAAGTGGAATGACAGTAACATGCAACAAAATATTTAACATACTGTGATCGTACTAACTTCTAGGATTTCCCTTCAACTCACATAAAAATACAAATCCAAGGAAACCGTGACATTTTCATTACCCTTATAACTGAAATATAATGCCTGTACTAGAATCAATGATAAAGACGAGGTGAGTTTACCTGTAGATGAGCCATTTGTGCGAAATTACTATTTGATATTGTTTTAAGCATATATTCTCAATAAATGATGTTATTCAGTTGTTCAGGATCGTTTGGTGTCTTTTCTTACTGTATTTGGCAATAATTTGCACAATATCTTCCTGTATCTTGAGATCACTGGTACTGAGCTTTGAAATGGAATGCGAAGTGTTGTTACTGTTTCGATCTTTTTGTGCCAGCCGAAACGCCCATCGCATGCATCGTTTCGTATTCAAGCCATTGCGTTTTGTCACTTCGATATTGTATCCTTTCATTTTCTCACCTCGGAGAACAATATTTTTCACATAAAAAAAATAAAATCAATTAATATATGTTAATATATTATTTTGGAGGTTATTGTGATCATTTCATTATTATATCGTAAGAAATACAAAATTAAACTAAACAAAAATATAGGAAGTTCTTTACTGGAAAATGGACCTTACTCCATGTCAACCAAACAAAATTTAAAATTTCCCAGGCAGTTCATACAAGAAATCTTCTTCCTGTGAAATTTTATTTCCAATGGGAACTTAATTCCCATATGAATCAAATGACCCCTAAAATGACAAGATGAAGCAGGAGAAAAACAATAATAATCAGACAGCAAAAAGAAAAAAAAAATTTAAATTTCAGTTAGAGAAGAAAATATAAAGAGAAAATTTTAAAAATTTAACGTAAAAAAATAATACAAATTCATTTCCCTTTCTATTCATTTTCTTTCCAACCGAACAATGAAAAATTTTGAATTTTAAAATTTTCTACTCTTAATCTTTCCTTTCTTCACAACCAAACATAATGCAAGACCGACGAGTTATTTTGGATCAATTGACATTTCAAATCAACACAGCCACACTCATGAACAAGCACCTGCTGGCAGTAGCGTACAAACAAAACATTTCAACGGCAGTCAGCTTAAGCAACAAGCAACCAATCCAGAGTAAAACAGAGGAAAAGCAATGGCTAAGCTGCTCAGATCCAAAAGAAGCAAAAGTAATCATAGACAAACATCATATGTCCAGACATATTTATGCTAATTCATCATAGCAGCTTATTATGATAAGGAACGCAACAGCAAAACAGCTTGATTACTTTGCTAGGATTAAAGATTAAAAATCAGTAACCATAAATATCCACAAAAAAAAAAACCAAAAAGGCCTCGTACTATTGCACCTCAGAGACATTCCAAATGTGGAAATGGCAGACAATCAACAAGGCATCAGATTCAGCCCGCCCGTCTGCTTTTTCTCATCACTGATATCGTTATGAGAAACTATAAACCAAAAAAAAGCACAACCTACTCTACCATCAAATTAAAAATAACAAAGAGCATTTTGATTTAAAAGGAGAAGGCATCAGATAATAAGCGGAGTTTTTAATCTTCATAAGATTCAGTGTGTAGGATAAGAATCTTAACATCATTTGCCACGCTTAGAAGCTTATTTGATATAAAATCAAGAACATATCAAATTCATCTACAAGCTAGGCCATTAATAATTTAATTAATAAGATAAATGGCATCAGACTCGATTTATTTTCATCACAGCTTATCAGTATATCAATAAGCGGATTACAAATAATCATCACATGCCAATTTGTTTCTGCTACTGCTAAGGTGGATTCACAGTGACATAAATATATAAACAATAAACAACCTTAAACCAAAGGAAGGATTACGTTTAGGCAGGTCCATTTGACCCAATAGCAATGATGAAATTGGTGCAAAGGGCTGGTAAGCCAACCTTTCAATCTCTGCATCCGTTATAAATCAACTGCCATTGAATACTGCAGCCGCTGGAGAAGATAGACAGATGCACTAACATTACATCGTATAAAATAAAATAAAAAACACAAATCAAAAAATATCTTGGACGTATTTCATACAACCGAATGAAGCAAGTTCCAAAACAAATTTCACTTCGCCGAAAAGAAATTGAAGGAGAGACCAAAAGATTATTAGATGGACTCATCCAGAAGGAAGCCAAGTATAGTTCTCCATAGGTGAAAAAGAAGGACCCGGACTAGATGCGAGGCAAGCAGGCCAGCGCCGGCGCATCCTTAAATAGGGTTTGCAAAAAATTAGGGTTTACGAAACTTTTGCCGTTGCGGGATTCGGATGCCGTTTTGTCATATAAATTGTCGTTCCACCGTAGACGAAAAGGCTACGAAAATTGTAGATCATTGGAACGGACTCGGATTTACGAATTTAAACAAATACGGAGTAAGATTTACTTCACACTTTAAAATTAAAATTCATTTGAATTTGAAATAAATTCTATTAAAAAATTATATTTAAGTTTAAAATTTTATTTTATTAATATTATTATCATTTTAAATTCTTATGAAATTAAATAGAATTAAATAAGAATCCATTTCATTTCAAATATGATATGTTCATTGGATAATTTTATCTTTAATTTTTCAAGTTATTAATAATTATTTTTATTTCTTTGAATTTTGTCTCTTACACACACTTAAGATAATATTATAAATATAAATATAAATATTTAAAATAAATTTCATAAGTTTTAATAAAATTTTCTTTTAAAGTTTTATTAATAGTCAATTCTCTCTCTTTGAATTTTCTCCCTCACACACATTTTTAAGAATAATATTATAAATATAAATATTAAAAATGAATTTCACAAATTTTAATAAAATTTTTAAAAAAATTATTTTAAAGTGAAATGTTTATTCCAAATAAAAGAATTCATTAAAAATGAAATCATTTTTACTAAAATAAAATGAATTAAATTCTATTTTTTAATGTATTAAACAAAGGGTTAGAAAAAATGAATTTGTTTAAATATAAACTTAAAATAGTTGAGTTTGCATTTTTATTTTATTTTTAAATTAAATTAATAAATTATATAATTCTTCACACAATTAATTTAATAATATTTACTTTCAAATTTAATTTTTTATTTTTTAGATAATTTAATTTGAATAAATTAGTTTAAATTAATTATTTTATTTTTAAATTAATAATTTTATAAATAAATAATTATTATTTATTTAATTTTAAATTATTGATATAAATTAAAAATATATTAAATATAAAATTTTAATCTATAATTACTATTTTAAATTATTTTAAAAATTTTAAAATTATTTTTAATAAATAAAAAATTCACAAACTTGATTCGCAAATTTTAAAACTCAAACTTTCATTATAATTTTTACAAAATGAATCTAATTTCATTCATTTATGACTAATCCGGGCGAATCGATTTATAAATGGACAAGACGAGTACGATTCAACAGCTTTGTAATCAAATGGGAGGTTCTGCTTGATACTAATTTTTTTATAAAGAATATGATTAAATTGAAACAAATTTAATTAGTAGGCAGGTAAAATTTATGTATATAGTTCAAAAGGAGAATATGTATTTTTAATTACTTAATTTTCACATATTAAGAAATTTTATTCTTTAGCTTTTTGAAAGCATAAAAAGATACTCACAACAATGATTATATTTAATTTAGGGAAAACTGCAAATAACCCTCTCAAATTATGAGATATTTGAATTTTACCCCTTTAAATTATGAAAACTTAAATTTTATCTCCTAAAATTATATAAAACTTAAATTTTACCTTCTGAAATTATATAAAACTTGAATTTTACCCTATCATTACCAAGTTAACAGCTGTAACACTTAGCAGCAATTCTCTAACACTTAATGATAGTTCTTTAATATTTAGTGGCAGTTTATAATCGTCGGTAAGTGAATTTTTTTTTAAAAATAAGAAAATTTAGTAGCGTTTTTTAATCGTCAGTAAATAAAATATAATAACAATAATTTTTGTAACATATTTCATTAACTTAATAATAATGGGGTAAAATTTAAATTTTATATAATTTTAGGGGGTAAAATTCAATTTACCTATAATTCAAAGAGTTATATAAACTTAGCCCTTTAATTTATTATAAAAAAATTCTTATATCACCCATAATCTAACATCTAAAAATAAGTTTTTACCTTGCAATGAGCACCAAAAAGTTGTTTTACTTCTAATAAATGAATAAATTTATTTTATTCTATATTTTTTTGTAATAGGTTAATTTTATCCCCTTTAATATATTTTGATCCTTTTTCATGCATTCAAAATTTTTCAAAACTTGGAAAACAAATTGTCGCCTAAAGGGGTTAGTTTTTTTTTGGTGATGTTATTAAGAATTTAGGATTACTACCCATGTATAATTTTAAATGAATTTTTTCTTTAGATTTTGGCCTGATTTATAACCTTATTTAATAATTAGTTAATTCAATTAATTATTAATTAATAATTAATTATATTAATTAATTTGATCAGTTGATAATATTAGTTATTTTGATAAAGATGTTTCGTAAAACTAATTATTCCTATTAGTTATTTGTATGAAAAATGATATATAAGGATGCATTTATATTTTATAATTTATTTAAATATTTTTTTACTATAATCATATTTTAGATTTATCATATGATTTATTTTTAAGAAATATAATAATTCATTTTTAAATAAATTTTTGAGTTATACTTGTTTAAAAATATGATAAATCTAAAACATAATTAAATATTTATTATATTTCTTAAAAATATTATAATATTTTAAAAAAATTATTATATCTCATAAATGCTTTATAGAAATTAATAATTATTATTTAATAAATTTATTTAATCTTTACTTAGTAAATATATAAATGAAAATAGATATATTATTTAAAGATAATTTTATATTTATACAAAATTATTATCAATAAGTTAATTAAAAATATTAAATTTACCATCTTTTTCAAATTTTTAAATTAGCTGATTGATTAATTAAAGATTAATTAGCTAATTCAATAAATTAATTTTTAAATAATTAAATTGACTAATTAATTTGATCAAATATTTAAATTAAATATTATTAAATCAGTTAAAAATTAATTATATTTCTCTTTACCAGAGAACAAATTACTTAAAGTAATTTTGTAATATTTAGAGAGTTAATATACAATTCGCAGTTAGCGATGGCGTACACATGCAACGCGCGAACGTAGGGTTGACGCCAATGCGGCGTCGTTGTGACGCCATCGGCAGGTCTAAATATCAAACCACCGCAGATTTACTTCTTGGTTCTCAGTTAGTGTTTCGAAGTCCGCCAGCCTCGAATGCTGGACGATAGCAAAGCTGCCGACACCTTCTACAAAAACTGAATCGGAGTTTGTTACACTTAACTTCACCGAAAACCTCTTGCTAGAAGGTGACGACGCCCCGTGCGACTTGAAGGGCGTTGTCTATGCTGCGGTGAAGGGCTTGTTCATCTAGGTTGTTCGTTTTCACTCTAACCTTTTTCGTTCGTGAATTGAGTTTCTACTGTCAATTTCAATTAATGTTAAGTTATATTTTACTTTTGAGTGGTAGGGTAGAAAATTTTACGCTGATTCAGTAATATTGTCAATTTCGCGGAATTTTCGTTTGGCACTTCTTATATAGGTGAAGATTACAATGCTATTCTTGCAAATTGCGATGCTGGTACGTTTTCTTCGTCATCATAATGTATCTGTTTATGTGGCAATTAGTTTGGGAAGGAAAGTCTTATAAATGTTTGAACTAGCTCGAAAGAGTGAATGTCAAGACTTTGGTGTGTTTGTGATCAACTGAGCCTACAAATCTGGCTAGGTTGAGGATTTTACTGCAAACTTGTCTGGTTAGTAATGCATATTAGTTGATTATAGATGTTAGTTGCTCCTTCAAATTCATCTTATATAAAGCAATATTTCAGAGTTAAAAAATGTCTCGGGACTTCTTGAAACTCGATTTTTGGATGTTATTGGAATATTGTAATACTATTGTGTATTTATTTTGTTGCAGATGTGTTTGCTCTATCCTTCAGTTGTTTGGTGTCCAAGAGTTCCGTTCTTGGTGTACCTACAGATTTAGACAAAGAATTGGTAGGTAGTATGTAAAGAAAAAACTTGAAATCTCAACTGGTTTGAAGGAATCAAAACTTGAGCCTGAAGTTTGCAACCCTTGCTTTGGCATCTGCCAATCCGGATTTTAGGATTACATAGAGATGCTGATTATAAAAATAGGCTATTTGGCTCTCTTGTTGCTGATTTGGTTAAGCAACAGAACCATCAAATTAATAGCTTTTTGAATATAGATACTCCCACACCACCACGCAAGTAACTTTCTTAAAGTCCAATGGTAACTTTTAACACATGGCAAGTAATTTGTGGTAATAATATTATAGAACAAGGCAAGTAACCTTCTTACAGTCAGATAGTAAATAGAGGAAATGGTATATCGGTATCAATACTCTAGCTTTTCCCTTGAAGTTTCCATGCCACATTTTCTTTGAAAGTGATTGCATAGCTTGGCAAGAGTTGCATTTTATCAATAAGCACAGTTCATTTTCTACAGCAAGAGAATCCCTCAATGATGTTTACATTTTCTGTTTGTTCTTTCTTCCCTTCTTATTTGAAAACAGTTGAACAAATAACAAATAATGTTATAAGCTTGAGCTTTGGGATTCTATTGCTAGAATACTCCATTATGCAATTGATCTTTTTTTCCTTTTCCCTCCAAATGACACGCATGAGAATTGCAAGAGAAGAAAAATATGCATGTCTACATTTGTCACCATGTTATATGGTGTATTTCTCTTCTTTTTTCTTTATCACAGTGATGAGCTTCCAATTGATTGTATGTATTGGGGTTTAATTTTTTCTTCTTAAAAAAGGCATAACTATCTTCATTACCATCAATTGACAAAAATCCAAACAAGAGAACATATGACATCATTAATTTATATAATCAGTAAAGGTTTTTGAGTAGTGTTAGAGTATAGAAATTCCCAATGTCTTTAACTTTCTCCTACACCCACATCCAGAGTCTAGTTTCTGAGTGGTGTAGGTATGGACAATTCTTTGGACACTGTCAATCATTTCACAATTGAACTGATGGATTATTCTATGGGTGAATCAAACTAAACTTATTTTACTTGGGTGAAAAATCTGCATGTGGCTTGCTAGTCATGGTTGGGATCTCTATTATGTGAAGTGCAGAGAAACGGGTTACATTTTGCTTTTCAAATTTGATACTAGTTCATTACATTTCATGCATCTGTATTTTACTTGGATCAGCCTTAGTATTCAACCTTTTTAGTTTCACAGATGCAATATCCTGCTTCAGTGTGAATTTCTTGCCCTAAAGAAGAAGATTGGTAATTTGTGTATTTGCTAAATGATCTGGCTAAGTGTTCATGCTGTGCTGTATCAATTGTCTGTGAGAAATGACTAACATATCCAAACTGATGGATGAGGCAATTAGGTGTCTCGTGTCTCTGTGTTTCTTCTTTTGCGTTGTTTATTGAGTCAAAAAGATGTATCTATAATCCATTTGAACTTATTCTTATCACAATTTTTTTTTTGGTCAACTGAAACTTACCCTTTTCGTATGCATATCCATTAAATTCATTCTCGTGTACATGTAAGAATCCGCTATTGCATTCTGTTCTGTGTAATTTTGTTTTGTTTTTAACATCGGAACAGTGCAGCTGTTCACGATAAGCCATATTCTAGTTGGTGATTACTGACTCGGTGGATTGATTCAACAGAAATCATGGTAGGTTGAAACTAAAATGGTCATTTTGGATTTGATATTTCGTCTGTAGACTTTTCTATTGTCTAATTGAAGACTCCCTTCCCCCCCCCCCTCCCCCTTTATTTGTTTTGTGCAAAAAATTTTGCAGAGGACACCAATAAGGGTGCTGTACCACTGCAGTCCTTTAGAGTGTGCAGAGGACCCCTCTGGTTCTGTTGCTTGAGTTTTAGGAATGATAATAATGAAAACAGATTCAATTGCTGGAATTTTCTAATATTTTATTTTGCATCTACGTGCACATTTTTATTTCATCTTTTATTTATACTGACATACACGGCTAACACGATTGCATCATGTTTTTGTGCATGCGTTTAACTTTTAATCGCCAAAAGGTGAAAAAACTTGCAGCAAGTTTATGGATGCATACCCGGTACTTCTGTGGGTGAAAAGAATGACCGACCGCATAGGACCCACGTCTCTGGTAACCATTAAATTAAATATCTTGAGATTTGAATATATTGAACTAGTGACGGTCCCAACTTGAGCTCTAGTTTATGCCTGAATTAGATGCTCATTCTGTTCGGTGAAAGTTACTGAAATGCAAGCTGGGACCTACGTCAAGGAATTTGATCATTTGGATGTTGGACTCAAGAATCCTACGTATGTTACAATACATTCACCTTGTGATAAATATTTTATAGCCTTTATTCGTTTTTGGTTCCTGCAAGTATTCCCTATGTTATGACATCCTTCGTACTTCTTCTGCCTTCAATGGAACACTACATTGGCAATTGCTTCATTTGGTTTTTCAGCATTGGATCAGTTTTGGTTGCAGATCTAAAATTTACTGCTTGATATCACAAACATGAAAAATGGACCGCTTCCTTGCTTTACAAGGTAACCTTGAAGTTAATCATGCCTCTCCTCTTTCTTGTTCAGATAAGATACATTGCTCCATCCAAGATATTTGACATTAGAGATTCAAGATATTTGAAAGATTTTTCCCATTACGAAAGGTATGTACAGAACTTCTCTATTTGGAATTCTGTCAGACTCACTTCGTTGAAGATTTTATGGGAGTCTCTTAAATCAGGTCACACGAGCCTGTTTGGATATTGTTATATAGCATTGCTTTTGAATGAAAATGTTTTATTTGAATGTGTAACGTAAAAATTACTTTTGAGTAGGGATAAGGCTCCAATCGTTTCTTGAAAGATAATTTTTTATAGGAAAATATCATTTTTTATATAAATAAATGATTAACATGAATTTTTATACCTTATAATTAAAAAAAATTCCTAAAATTATGCTAGTTGAGGAAAAAAACTCCCTCTCTCTAGAGGGAGGAAGTTGGATTTCATTAAACTTATTACATTTAATATTAAATATATTAATCATTTTTCACCATTTTAATAATTTATAATTATAATTTTATGAAAGATATTTTTTGCCAAAAGCAAATGGAATTTAATTTATTATATTTAATATTAAATATATTAATATTTAATTATTTTTTACCATTTTAATAATTTATAATTATAATTTTATGAAAGATATTTTTTGTCAAAATAAACAGAATTTAATTTATTATATTTAATATTAAATATATTAATATTTTTTTATCATTTTGATAATTTATAACAATAATTTTACAAATTATATTTTTTACCAAAATAAAGGAGCTTGAGTATCTTACCTGTTTATGGTGAATATAAAAAGTATACAAGATAGAAAAATAAATTCCTTCTACCGAGAAGTACTCGGGATCCGAACGAACAAAAATGCTTTTTATGCTTAGAAGTATCTTTCATAATACTTAAAGCAATTTTCCTTATTTGATGAGTTGTTGGGTTGGTAGACTCTTTTTTATATTTTTAGAGCTGCATTAACGTAATATTCGATACTTATAATTGATTTAAAGCTAAAAAGAATTTATCCGAAAATATTCAGATTTTTTAAAAATGTTTTTAATTCAATATTCTTTAAAATATTTATACCTTATATTTTATTCATTCTTTTATTTGAATTTTACCATTATTATTATGTCGATTTATTATAATTAATCATCATCATTATATATCATTACTTATTATCATCTAGTTATTATCATTTATCACTCTTGATCGGTATCAACTGTGATTCATTGATGATCTTGCACCAGCACCTGTTATTTATTTACCAATGTTGGCCTGTCAATTTTTTGTCATTGACCGCAAACGATCTAACCTGATGAAGATTCGGCAAGGTCCAAATTAGACTCGTTTTGGAATCATCGTTAAAAGGAAGAATATAATGTGAGTTTTTTATTAAAAAGAAAAATATAGAATTATTTTTATTATGATGGATAATAGTTAATTAGTTGTGGAGTAAATTTGATTTGCAAAAAGGTGCTAAAACCCTGTGAATAATTAATAACTAGACTTAAACACATAAATAGTAGATGTAATTGAGGTTTGATCTGTTGGACCGGTTCCAGTAAAACTCCAGAAAGACTCGTTGAGCTTGGATCGATAAAGCACCTTTTTATGACCTAATAATATTTTTAAAATATATAAATTAATTAAAATATAATATAACATTTTTAAAATCATTTTAATTGAACGAGAAATAGCAATGCGATATTTCTAGGAATCACATTGTGATTTTTGAAAATCACTTTCACAACCATATTAAAAATTTTCAAAATAGTTAAAGGTGGAACTAAGTTAAATTAAGTTTTATCTAAAATGGGCTCAACTTGTGTTAAAAAGGAAAAAAATTGGTACGACCTAAAATCTATTAGTTAATATTCTTTAAAAAGACCACTAAGATTGAAAATTGAGTTAAGTTGACATTATCGGCCAAAATTCAATTAATGTAGAAAGTTGTTTAAATTTAAACTAATGTTTAATGTTTTGACTTGAATTTGTCTTGATTAAATATTGAAAAATTTGAAGTTCTATTTGACTTAATTCAACTTGACAAAAATTAATAAATATTGTAAACCTTAATAACCACAAAGCTTAGTTTGAATTCTATTAGAGTTTATTTCAATCTTAATAACAAATTTTGTTAAAAATATATTTTTGGCGAGAGAAAAATCGCATTAGTATATTTATAAACATAATCAGATATCATAATTACAATGGTAAGAAGATTTTAATTATATAATTGATAAATAAATAATTAAAATATTAAAAATTGTAATTGAACTATTCACGAGTTAAACAAGACGAATAAGAGAAAATTTTACTTAATTTATTTAATTAAAACAATTAACTCTTTTATTCAAATTTGATATAAATAAGTTACCAATCAAGTCAAAATAAATTATTATTGACTCAAATTACCAACATATACAATACTATAAATAAATGTAAATAGTATATTAATAATTATAATGTGTGATAAAATTAAGAGAATGAATAAGTAGTAAAAATTTTTTCATACACTTTATACATTGTATAATTTTACATGGAAAAAGGATGGCCTCACTATTTTATATAGAAGATTGACAATTAGACTTAAATTTATTTTATTTTAAAAATAGGTTAGATTAGTGTAGGTTAAAAATAGAATAGGTTTGTAGCCTACTTTAACCTTTGGGTCTACAAATAGTAATATTATAAGAAATTTGATGATAGAGCATTTATTATTGAATTATTTTTTAAAATTTTAAAATAAGTAAATTAAAATTAAAAATATAAATTTTGATATATTAAAGATAATTCAATAATAAAAATATTTAATTTCTTAAAAAATTAAATTTCTTATTATTAACTTCAAATTTTATATGATGAATTTTGATAATGATAAATGAATGTTAACATTGCTTGTCTTTATACCAAAGTATCATAAAATCTTCGATAAACATGTTATATTATGATTTTAATAGCATTGTATGTTTTATGTTAAAGTGATATGTATTATACAAGTTTTAATAAACATATTATATTATGGTTTATGATATATGTATAATATAATGATTATGCATATTCTTGTGCTAATTTATTATAAATTTTGTATATGAAACATGCTTATCAATATTTTGATATATTAGATTGAATTAACTATATGATTTGCAGAGTTATAAATTTTTGTATAGAAAAGTTGAATAAGTAAAGGGAGAATTAGTGTTGAAGTAAAGAAATGAAATATCATACTATGCTTAACTCAATAACAAGGAAGAAAAATAAGAAAGAAGATACGATTCAAGTAGTGAAGGATGATAAGATTCAAGTTTTGAAAGTTTGGAAGCATAAAAAAAAGTTTAAGGATTTCATTGATATATTTTTTCATTTTTGATTTAGACTTTCTTATAAAATAGAGTTTTTCATGATATAGAGCTCAAACATATTTTTATAATCTTAGTTTGATCAAAATGTTTTAAAAAAATAGTTCACAATTATATTTTTACAAGATAGTCTATGGGGACACATTAAAAACTAATGAGATATAAGATTTTGATATTTTTTAATTTTGACTTTTGATCACTCTTTGCAAAATACTTATTATTTGATTATAAAACTTTTTCCATATGCAAACAGAATCGAATAGTATTTATGGGCATATTATTTGCTTAAAATAATCAATATAAAAAAGAGTTACGATTTTTTCAAATTAAGTTTAGAAATTAATTTTTTACATTTTAATCCTTGCTCATTGTTTTAACCATATCTCAAGAATTATAAATAATATAAGCTTAAAATTATTTTTATGTAAAAGTAGACTCAAAAAGCTTTTCATAAACAAATCATTTCCTAAAAATGATTAAGATATGAGAGAATTATGAATTTTATAAGTTAAGTTTCGAAATTAAATTTTTACAATTCATTATTTTTGACATTTGTTCATTATTTTAATTATACCTCAAAAATTACATTAGATATGAGTATAAAACTACTTCCATTTGAAAGAAAACTCAAATAACTTTCCAACGATAGATCATTTGCTTAAAACGAACTTAAAATAAATTAGTTCTGACTTTTTAAATTTGAGTTTACAATTTTATCTTCATGAATTGATTGACCAATCAATTTTAGACAAACAAAAATGAAAATTCTCATCAGAATCAATTAATTAATGGATTTTGACTGTTTTCATACACATTTAATAGCCATAAATGACTAGTTTTCATTCTTAAATACCCTTAACAAATATAATACTCTATAAGCTTCCTATATAAGTTAGAAAACATTAAATACAATTGAAAAAGATCTTGAACTTCAATTTTTAACATTATTTTACTCTTTTTTTGCATTTAAATCATGGTTTGAGTTTTTTTTTTAGTGAAAATTTTCTATTATAAGACTTCATTTATTACATCCACTCTATAAAAGAGTTTGTATTAATTTATATTTATCTTATATTACTTTTTAATTGTAAAAGATGAGGTATCCTTTATAAAAGAAAGATTTGTTCAAAGAAGAGTAAGAGCATTGTAAGACTTTTTGAAGTGTTGATTGAAACTTGAAAGGATAGTAAATTGAAAAACAAGCTTGGAAATGTTAAAGAGTGGATATACACTTTGAAGAGAATATTTAAGGGAGGAACCATTATAAATCTTTGTATTTAATTTCTCTTCCCTTACTCTATTTACATTTATTTATATATTTTTTTTCTTAACCACTTGCTTTGTTTTTGTTGATGTTATATGTTGCATTATGTTTCAATGCTTATATTGATGCATAGATGATTAAATGCTTAAAAAACATGTATATCTATGTATGTGCTTATTGATAATTTGTTTATACATAGTTAATGAGATTCTTGAATATATTATGCTTCAATATTGATCTTAATGCTTGGATGAGTGAATGGTTGAAAGAGAAATTTATCTATACATAATTGAATAAGTTATTTTGCACAAATACATTAAATTGTTATATATTATGTGCAAATATTTTCATTAAACTATCTTGAATTTGTTTCTTGATAATTTGTTTATGCACAATTGAATAAACTAATTAATACTAATTTATTGAATTATCATATCTAGGGTGTAAACTCTTTATCAAGCTTTTTTTTTGAAATTATTTGAATTAAAATTATCCTCATATCTTTCTAAAATTAAAAAAATTTTAAAGAAAATTTTAAAAATAAATAAAAAGTTAAAAATACTCAATTCACCCCCTCTTAAGTGTATTCACCCCCTCTTAAGTATAGGTTGTCAAGACCTACAATTAGTATCAAAGATATGGGTTCTTGTTTAAAAGACTTATTCATTTTAAAAAGATTTATGACAACTTTTGATAACAACTCTTTGAAAGACAATTTTAATATTCCAAATACTCTAATGTTTGAATATGTTGATCTTAAACCTCCATTCTTTGATGATTTATATTTTAAAGTTTAGAAATGAAAAATTAAATGTTATATACAAGCCTTAGATTTTGATTCATGGGATATCATTAAAGATGATTTTACTTTAAAATCAAGAAGTGAATGGCATGATGGTTACAAAGAAAAGTTTGTTTTTAACATCAAAGTTATAAAAATTTTGCATAATAGTTTCAATGATGATACTTATGCTAAAGTGTCTACATGTTCTAGTGTCAAAGAAATTTGGGATAATCTTATTGCTTTTTATCTTGATAGCCATATATCTATTGACAAGAGTTTTTATGTTAGGTAAGAAAAAGAAAAGGAACAAGAGAAAGTTATCTCTAAGGAAACTTTTCAAGAGGATGTGAAAAAGTGTAAAATATATTCAACATTTTTTAGTGAAGAATTCAAAAATAAAGGGAAGGATGGTTCTAATAATAAATAAATTAAGCTTCAAATGGGAAAGTCATGCTTTATGACTTAAAAGAACTTAAAGGTACATGATTCTAATTTTAATACTAATTCTTATAATGATAAATTATGTGCTTAAATTGCATGATGATAGAATTTATATAGAACTTGATTGTTCAACTTCTATTAAGATTGAAATTGAGAATAATTTACCCAAAAAGGAAGTTGAATACGCAACTTATGTACTTTCCACGTCTTTAAGTAAAGATATAGATTTTACTTTTGGAAAATCAAGAAAACCTCTTGGCAAGTTTGAATTAGAATGCAATTTCTATAAAAGGCTAAAGTTTTCTAAATGTATCTTTCAAGAGAAATCAAATTGTAGTAAAAAATCTATTATTTATAATTATTGTAGTTATGAAGGTCATATTTCTCATTTATGCCCAATTAGGAGAAATTCTTGTGTGACAAATAAGAAAATTTGAGTTTCTAAGATATCTAGATGTTTAAATGCTAACATTTAAGGACAAAAATGAAATGGGTACTAAAAAGTCTTCCTAATGAATTAATTGTGCATAAAATTTTTTACAGAGGTGGGCAATTTGGTTAAGAAAAGAAAAAGTTTTCTTATTGAACTCTTCCAAAGCAAATGAATAGAAAAAGAAAGTTTAGCATAACTGAAGCTTCTCAAACATATAATGGTGTTATTTTAAAACTCAAACATCTTAGAAAGAAACAATAGGTAAGAATGAGTTGTCCTTCATTGCAAAAAATAACGTATCAACTTTTTAAACTTCTTATATTACTTTATTTGATATTCATTGAAAAAGATTATTAATTTCAAAGCATGAGTGTTACTTGAAGATTGTGGTTCACCTTGATCAAAATTATATATGCATATGAGTTATCCTTTCATGATTACAAATGATTACAAGCTCAAAAGTCTTTGTTAATGATCAATTGGATTTGAAAATGATGAATTGGAGCTTTCAATAAGGAATCAATCGAGTGGTCAATCGATTCATTGGTGACAGAATCAAGTGACTAATTGATTCTGAGAAAATGGTGATCGCCTTTAGAACTTTGAAATTAATTCATTAATTATTTCTTGCATGTAGAAAAAAATTAGGAATTCAAAAATATAGGTCATAAATTAAGTGATCAATTGATTCACATATGAATATATTCATACATGAATTGATTGGTCAATTGGTTCCAAGTGATGCCTATTCATTCGCATGGCCCTGTTTCATTAAAATCAGAATGCATGATTTACTTTTCTTCATACGCCTATAGCCCTTTGATGATATAACTTAATATAAGGGTATGCAATGTTTAGTATATTTTCCATTGAGTTTCCTTATCAATTACTTAATATGAAAGATATAAAAATGCTTTAAAAATAATTTTCAAGAATATAATCATTATGCTCATTTATTTGAATTGATTAATCTTTCATAAACATATTACATTGATATTCGTTTAACCTCGATAAACCTAAATTTTGGTTGGATACTAAAAAAGTTGTCTAGAGTTTCATGTAGGAAGGAAGTATAATACTACCTTAAGCTTAGTATAAAAATGGAAGACAAGTTCAACTTGAGACTAGATCGATTCAACTTTCATAACAAAGTTAACTTCTTCAAAAAGGAATGAGATTCAAAAGATTGGTATAATTTATCCTTTCTTTATACTTAATATGTTTTCTATCTCTTGGGAATAGATAGTTAAGGATTAGACATATCATTATTATGATTGGATTTATTTTTCAAAATGATATGTGCACTTTGTGCCAAAGGAAGGTTATTTATTCTATTAAAGCAAATATGCCACTAACCCTAAACCGTAATGGTTTTACTTGTAAAAATTTAAAAAAAGCTTATTTCATTAAAATAGCTTATTATTGGTGATTATATATATTCTTAAGGGTTAGTCATATCATTTGCTCTTATGCGTTTGTCCCCTAAAAATGGTTTTATTAGTTTTGATGATTTCATGTGTTTTCTAAAATCATAAATCAAAATTTGAGTTTTTCGAAAATCTTCGTTAGTTTGAAACTAATTTCATTTGGATTTCATTTGTCTTTTTAAAATTTCAAAGTTTTATGGTTGATGATATAATATTTACTAGATATTCTCCATTAATTATGTATATACTCCAAAAAGTGCTAAAATGATGCTTATAGCTAACCATTCATTGGAAAATATTTAGAATTTGTTTGACATATCCTGATCCCTATCTTGAGTTGTTATGTTTAAAAGTTTGATAGGATTTTAGTGATTTGAAAAAAATTTAAAGATCAATTCCAAAATTATGAAAAATCAAAGGAGTTGAAAGATTAAGTCTTGACATAAAAATCAATGGCTTCCAATCTTTCTCTAAAGGCAAGTACACCAAGAAAAAACTTATCTTTCGTCAAAATCAATGATATTCACCTCATAAGTGATGAGAAGGAAGATGATTACAACTAAGAAGCACCACATATTGCAAAAATCAATAAGTATCTCTATCCTTATTCTTTTCTTATGGATCATAAATCTTTGGATTGCAAGATACTCTTTATTTACTTGTTCTTAATTGGTTAGTAGGATATGATTATGAAAAATATACTTGGTTGTAATAATAAAGTACTTAATTATTGTTGTTACATGATCATTGTCATCACTATAGGGAAAGTTTGATAGTTTTTATCTCTTTTATTCTTATTGCATATTTTATAATGTGCTTGAGTTAAGTCTCTTGATTGCTTAAAACTTGCGCTAATTATGTTTTTTCATAAAAGAAACTTATTAGGGAGATATAAACACATTAGATTATTTCAAATGATTCCCTTTAACCATTTTCAAATCAGTTTGGAAACAAAAAGTAATGATTTCAAGTACCTTAACTCTTTTATCATCTTTAAATATTATTTTCAAATAACCATGCTTGAAAGATTTAGCTTTAACAAAGTATTTTGAAAGCGGGAGCAATTCAAATACTTTTTTGTTAGATTAAAAAAGGTTTATGTTTGCCTTACTTATAAATATGATTATATACTTGTGTAAACATATATGTCTTGATCCTTTGTATCTTTCTATTTCCAATCCATTTTATATCCTTTAAGAAAAAAGCATATTTTTTTAAAACTATAAGAATCAATATTGTTTCATTGAGAAGGAGTATATGTAAAATAGATAGTATGATTAAAGAGAAAACTTTACTTATATTTAATCTATACTTTGGGTCACATTTTTTTTGACATAAAAAGTTTCAAATATTTACATAAATTACATGTCTATTCATGCTTACTCAATGAAAGAAGGTAAAACATTATATCTTCTAACCCATCTATTTGATAAATGTTTTTCATATGATCATAATATGAAATTTTTGATAATCTTATTGAAATCATATGATATGAATATACCTTTGTTTACAAAAGATGAATAATGTAGTTTTTATTTATGTTTATCTTTTAAGCTACTTTCATCTTCTTAAAGAGAAAAGGAAAAAAGATGATAATGAAAAATAAAGGCAGAATAAAATGACATCAATTACTTTAATATGTTTGGTTATCCTTTTATTTATGTTAAATAGAAGAAGATGACAATGATATCACTTATATGACATCACTTGTTTTAATATGATTGCTTATCTTTTTTATTGATGTCAAATAAATGGAGAAGAAAATGGAAAGAAAAATATACTATATGCTTAATATTTGATATCATTTATGCTTACTAGACTAAATCTTTATTTCAAACATATTTTTCTTTGGTAATTTGTTATCATTAAAAAAGGGAAGATTGTTAACCCCAATTTTTATATGATGAGTTTTGATAATGACAAATAATGTTAGCATTGCATGTCTTTATACCAAAATATCATAAAATCTTCAATAAACATGCTAAATTATGATTCCAATAGCATTGTATGTTTTGTGCTAAAGTAATATATATTGTACAGGTTTTAATAGATATATTATATTATGGTTGATAATATATATAATATAATTATTATGTATATTCTTGTACTAATTTGTTATAGATTTTGTATATGAATTATGCATATCAATATCTTGATATGTTAGATTGGACTAACTATATAATTTGCAAAATTCATAAACTTTTATATAGGAAAGTCTAATAAGTAAAATGAGAGTTAGTTTTAAAGTAAAGAAATGGAAGATCATATTATGCTCAACTCAAAAATAAAGAATAAAAATAAAAAAGAGAATGTGATCCAAGTATTGAAGAATGAAAAAATATGTGATCCAAGTATTGAAGAATGAAAAAATTTAAGTTTGGAAAGTTTGGAAGCATTAAGAAGAGCCTAAGCACTTCATTGGTATAATTTTTCATTTTAAAATTAGACTTTCTTGTAAAATAAAGTTTTTCATGATATAAAACTCAAACATATTTTTATAATCTTAACTTAATCAAAATATTTTAAAAAGATAGCTCACGATCATATTTATACAAGACAGCCTATAGGAACACATCAAAAACTACTAAGGTATGATATTTTGATTTTTTTTCAATTTTGACCTTTGGTCACTCTTTTAATCATATCTTAAAAAATATTTGTTATTTGATTATAAAACTTTTCCATATGAAAAGAACTTAAATAACTTTCCATGGATATATAATTTGCTTAAAATGATCGATATATAAAAGAGTTATGATTTTTTTAACTTGAGTTTAGAAATCAATTTTCTACATTCCAATCTTTATTTTATCTTTGCTTATTATTTTGACGATATCTCAAAAATTACAAATGATATGAACATGAAATTATTTTTATATAAAAATAAACTTAAAGAGTTTTCCATGGATAGGTCATTTGCTTAAAATAATTAATATATAAGGAAGTTATGAAATTTACAAGTTAAGTATCAAAATTAATTTTTTACAATTCCTTATTTCTGACATTTGCTCATTATTTTAATCATATCTCAAAAATTAAATAAGTATGAAACTAATTCCATTTGAAAGTAAACTCAAATAGTTTTTCAATTATAGGTCATTTACTTAAAATAGATTTAACATAAATAAGTTATGACATTTTAAAATTGAGTTTGCAACTTTGTCTTTATAAATCAATTAAACAATTAATTTTGGACAAGCAATGATGAAAATTTTCATCAGAATTGATTGGCCAATTGATTTTAATTGCTCTAGTGTGGATATAATGGTTATATACAATTAGTTTTCATTCTTAACTACCCCAAACAGTTATAATACTCCATGGGCTTCCTATATAAGTTAGGAAACATTAAATATCATTGAAAGAGAGCCTGAACTTCAATTTTTAACATCATTTTATTTCTTTTTTCATTCAAATCATGATTTGAGCTCTTCCTTGTAAAATTTTTCTATTTTAGGACTTCATTTATTTCATCCACACTATAAAAAAATTTGTATGAATTGATTTTTATCTTATATCACTTTCTAATTATAAGGAGTGAGTTATCCCTTGAAAAATTTTAGAGTGAGTAAAGTATTCCTTATAAAAAGAAGATTTACTCAAGGAAGAGTAAAAGCATTATAAGGCTTCTTCAAGTACCAGTTAAAACTTGAAAGAATAGTGGACTGAAACATAAGTTTGAAGAGCTTAGAGAGTAAGTGTACATGTTGGAAAAGATATTCAACAGAGAAACCACTATAAATCGTTGTGTTTGATCTCTCTGTCTTTACTCTATTTATATTTATTTATATACTCTTTTTTTTTAATCACTTACTTTATTTTTGTTGATGTTATATATTGCATTGTGTTTCAATGCTTATGTTGATGTATAGATGATTAAATGCTTAAAAGTGGTGTATATACACGTGCTTATTAATAATTTATCTATGCATAGTTAATGAAATTTTTGAATATATTATGCTTCAATATTGATTTTGATACTTGGATGAGTGAATGGTTGAAAGAGAAATCTATCTATATATGTGCTTCTTAATTCTTTATCTATGTATAATTGAATGAGTTATTTTACACAAATACATTGAATTATTATATGTTGTGTGCAAACTTTTTTATTAAACTATCTTAAATTTGTTTATTGATAATTTGTGTATGCATAATTGAATGAATTAATTAGTGCTAATTCATTGAATTGTAATATTTCGAGTACAAACTTTTTTATAAAGCTCTCTTAAAATTGTTTGAATTAAAATTATTTTTATGACTTCTCAAAATTATAAATTTTTTAAAAGGGATTTAAAAAATAAAAAGATTTAAAAATACTCAATTCACCCCTCTCTTGGGTGTAGATTGTCAATGCCTACACTTATAATAATCTTTTTCACAAATTAAATGCCTTGAAAAGCACTTTAAAAGCCAAAAGCTATTTTGCTTAACCATTAAGCACTTTTACTTCTCTATTCAAATAAGTATAAATTTGTCATTGATAAGGAGACATAACTGTCAGGGTTACCATGTTTATGCCCTAAAATGGGCCTTTTTTGTCCAAATATTCTAGTAAACCATTTTATTAGGCTTGCTTAGTTTTGAGTGAATTCGAAATTAGAATAAGTTAGTAACAACTTTTCCTTTTTCAAACAAGGAAATCTTCACACTAAATAAATAAAGATTATAATTCGAATATCTTTGAAAAAAGTGTATAAACATATGATACATATTTTTTTATTAAAAATGTAATTTTTTAAATAAAATTTGCGATTTCATTAAATATTACAACATTTTCATAAAAAAATTTAATTTTTTCATTGCAACCATAAATAATGGCATTACAATTTTAATTTTTATAACCTTTTCAAGTAGAAACTATTAATATTACTACAGTTGGTTAGATAGCATCATATCAATGAAACAATTAAAAAAGAATGCTTACTTCTAAGCTTGAAAGGTAAGCACTATGATTTTAGAGATGCAAGATAATTAATAATTTGATTAATGCATGTATTTGAATTTGATAAAAGGTTATATAAATAGCATTATTCTTCTTAAATCTTAAATTAAGCTAATTTCTTACTTATTAAAGTGATGTTATATCTGGTGAAAAAGGATGCAATGGACGATAAAATTGGATCGGTGCAAAGGTAATTTAAATGATTTTTCTTATTCTTCAAAATGGTAAACATGATTCCTAAAGAGTATTCAGGTGGACTTGTACAAGAGTACAACCATTCAGTGTTTGTGAGATTTTCTTCACCCTTGTTTCTATGGTAATTGAATTGGAGGAAACAAAATTAAAGAGAAGAAAAGTAATGTTATAAAATAAAAAAAGAGGTAAAAGAGAAAATGAATTGACAAAAAAAAAAAAAAGGTTCATTGAAATATTTTCTTAATATATATAGGTGGAAAAATAATGAAAAATTAATTTTTTTTACAATTGTGTCCTTAATTGTTTAATGTAGAATTTGATTTAAAGAGTTAAATTGTCATTTAATTTAATTTACTTTTACTTTCTCTTATTTTTCTATTCAAACAAACATCGATAGATTTTGTTCTTTTCCTTTACTTTGTCATTATTTTCTTTTCATTCAAATAAGAAAAAAAGTTTCTCTTTTTCATTTTCTTTTCTTTTCATTTCTTTCCCTTATTTTTTTTTCCTTTCCTCTCTTACATCAAGCAGAAAGTTTTGTTTGACCATTCTTTTTTATTTGTCCACTTGTTCAACCTTCTACATCCAAGCCATATGATTGTTACTAGGTCCTCCGTCTAAATTTGTCCCATTGCACATCCTTAGCAACTGTGTTCTATAATTAATAGGCAATTCAAAAATGTACTTATATTTTAAAAAAATGGGATGTCAACAAATAGGACACCACAAAGATTGTTTCATTGTATATATCGAAGTTTTCTTACTGTCTAATCTTGTTTTTTCTTAAAAATATCAATGGTAAATTTGTACATTAATTGTTTAGGTGGTCTTGAATCATATTGTTTCTGAATTATGTTTATTTTGATGTCAATTCTCAAACTTTATACAACCTAACCTATATGTTGAGTGTTATAGAAGGGATGAAGTATAGGGTTTATTATTACCTTCCATATAAACAGGAGATACAAATTATAGACAAAGGCAACTTCTATTGATTCCTAATTGAAGTTATTGATATTTATGGTTGCAAAGCCTCCTTTTAGAATAATTTAAAATTTCCAAATAAAAAAAATATTTCAAAATGTTTATTGAGCCACTAAAAGAGATTTAAACTTCTAATAGAAAACTTAATCTTTTAAGAGATTCATCAAATATCAATATTGTAAGGGTTTAAAATCTTAAATTACTTGGTTCAGGAGGGTTTTATAAAGGATTATTCTCTTCCCAACTAAACTTGGCCATGAAGAGGGATTCTAACTGCTATTCCCTTAAGATTACTATTACCACGGGATTTGAACAAATAGAGTTTCATAGAAGTGAAAGCTAATTAGCAGTTTTCCAATCCAAAGATAAAAGTTATTTTGATTGTTGAAAAGAGAACTTTTATCCTACAAATTTCTTGAAAACCCTCAAGGTATATGACTTAGTAGATATAAAATAAGGGATTCACCCTAATTCATACATGCTACTCTTTATTTTCTTTGTTGTAAGTTTTCTAACTAAAGTGAATGAAGGACTCCTATACTATTTAAACCACTTTAGACCCCTCACAAAAAATAAAATTTGATTATGGTAGCATCTTTAATCATCTAATGGTATAGCCACTAATAAAGCTTATAAGTCAAAAGGGTGAATTAGCTTTTAACAAAAATTAAAAATAAAATTTATGATATTGATATAATAAAAATTGTGAAGTACAATAAAAAGGTTCTTAAAATTTAATGAATACATAGTTTCAAAAATATAAAATATTTTAATAATGATTGAAAATATTTTCTCAAAAATAGTTTAAAATTATTTCTTTACTTAACATGATGAAAAAAACTGTGTACCTTATTTTACAAAGATACAATGCAATTTTCAGAATAAGATTCAAGTGAAAAAGAGAGAAAGGCATAAAAAAATTTTATAAAGGTTTGATTTTTCAAAAGGAATGCCTTTTGGGTCTAGTCCTCTCTTCTTAAACTACTAAGTTTCACTTGAGGTATCTATTAACTTTTCATCAAGTTACAATACTCAGCTTTACAAGATGTTCCTAATCGATACTAAAATTTTTATAACCATTTAACTTTACAAGATTCACTAATCTTCATTAGGATTTCAATCACTACCTAATTTTATAAGATTTTCCAATCTCTATTAAAATTTCACAACCACCGAACTTTACAAAATTCACCAATCTCTATTAGAATTTTAATTACTACCTAGTTTTACAAAATTCTCATAATTTTCACTAGAATTTCAAGATACAAGAAAAAATTTTCTCATAACAAATTTTTACTCACTAATACTTTTAGAGTGAATATGCAAGTTAAAGAAAATTTGCAAGTTGTAGTGCAAGACTTTTACATCTTCTATCTTGTCTTCTTATTTCATCTTTAAATGCATGAAGCCTATTTATAAAGAAAATTAACTTGGGCTCCAAGTTATCTTTTAACTCCAAATTTGAAATTTGAACTTTTGCCTCTAAGCTTCCTTTAGGCTCTAAAATTTTGAAATTTGAAAAATGACTCCATAAAGTATTGGCTTACTTTAGAAACTTCTTAAAATATCACATAATATAAAAATATCATATATGTACTGTGTATGTTAGATTTTTTGTCACTTTCTCACTTTTTCTCCATTTTCACCCAAGATACGCAAGATAGTAACCATACTACTATTTCATTGAAACTATACTTTCTTCTAGAAAACTGATCTAAATGACTTGTACTGTATATATACTGCTCAAAACTGTTTATCCAATTATAAGAGAGATGTCATGACAGCCTATGTAATTTTATATTAATTTCAACACATGTTAAGTTATTTAAAATTTAAAATTTCCTCTCATTTTAAAGGGTTTGATAATCATAATCCATTTATTTTTGGACCCAAATAAGTTGGATAATAATGATAAACTAATAAGTTCAAGTCCCAATTTATAAAAATATTATATAAATAAATTCAACTTATTTCCCATTTATTTCCTTAGTCACTATCATTATGCATAGACCTTCACTACCTTATCTTGCAGCGTATATCTTATCCCTCATGTTCCTAACCAAAATGAATCTTCTTCCCAAACTATTAGCACCTCGATCTATACACCTTATTAGCATTCCTTTATTATAAATACCTCCTCATTTCAAGACTTTAAAGTAACAAGAAAATATACAATGAGAGATACATACATAATCATGTACTTTCAAGAATTATATCTTCATCCTAACTCTTCAAAATCATCATTCAAAATCTTTTAGGAGATGAGATTTCACAAAAATATACCCCTCAAGATTTCATAAAATATGTGAATAAGGGTCCTTTTATCCCATTCAAAAAGTTTTTGCTCGGAGCACTTATACTTGGCTCCCCCCAAGCACCACATCTTAAAATTTTATTGTTATAGTTACGCCTCCCATCTTCCCGAACCTATCGTCCCAAAACTAAAAGTTTACGTATGATTCCATCCAACAATAGAAGCCATTTATTGTCAAGATAATTGAAAGAAAGACACAGACATTATTATTTGATGGAGCTAAAATATTGCCCATTGTGCTTTCAAGAATATCAATTCAAACTGCTTTATTGTTATAATTGGTGTGGGCTCCATGTATGAATGCATGCGAGAATCATTTTTTTCGTATGATAAGTTCATTCGATTTAATTGTCTAAGTAGATCATTTGCTCTTAATAAGTCTGAGTTATTAAAACAAAACCAACGAATTCCTCTAAAATTTTAAATTGATTGGCTGCTCTGGGTTAAACCATCTATGAACACCTTTCTAACAATTTCCAATTGCTGACGCCAAGTTACTTGAAAATACCAATTCCTCTGCTTATTTTAGGTGAGTTTGCACTTATGTGCATGTCTTCATTGTTAAACTACCTCTAAATTCTAGGCCATTTTCGAACGCAACATCCACTAGGTCTAATCCCAGGTCTCTTTTCAGGCATGATCCACATGCTCCCTGGGATTGGGTATGACAATTCAATGTGACAATTTACTCTGAATTTGGGGATGCCCACCGGTAACTGTTCCTTGGAGTGGGGAGATAGAGAGATTTCGCCCCGATTCAAATTTTGGAGTAAGTGCCTATTTTGTTTTGGAAAATAAAATATATGCTATATGCACTTCAAATAAGATTTAAAATTAAATTTTAAATATAAATTAAAGACTGCCATTAAATACAAAATAATTAAATAAATTTATAAAATTTAATTAAATAAATATAAAAAATTCAAAACTTTTATGTTCACATATAGCACTCTTATAAAATACGAGATTAAAATAAAAAAAGTTGCCGTTCCTAATTGCTGGGTCCCATCATTCTTTTTATTTCTTGTAGTTCTTATTATAGGCCGGCCGTTCTTGCTCTTATAAATATATTCTTCACCCTCGTCTGAAAGTACACAAAACCAAAAAAAAAATTCAGAATCCAACGATAGATTTGCACCAGTCAGCATGTCTAAACGCTTCAAGCTCAAATTCAATATCCCTTCATTTCAACTATGTCGCTCCAGAGATCTTTCAACTTTCCCCCGAAATCCAGTTCCGGCCATATATCGTTTTTCTCCGGTGAAGCCCAAAGCTGTTGATATCGGTTACCCTGGCTTGCCGGCTTCCGCACCCCCAGCCCCAGAAGGCCGCTGTGATGTCTTATGCAACCACCATCTTCCATTCAACTTTGATACTAAGAAGCAGAAGGCCAAAGCACGAGGCCGAAGAAGTACTTCTTCAAGAACAAGGGATCACTTTCTCGTCGACAAGTTCGGCGAGAAAAGCAAGAATGAAGAAAGCGAGTCTCTAATTTCTTGTCTGATAAACTTCTCCGACGAGGTTTGTGATCATGAAGTTGTCGAGTTTCCACAAACTGCGAGTAGAAAACCAGAGGAACCGATTAGCATGCAAAGAGAGAAAATAAGCAGCGGAAAGAACGTTCAGAGGACATTTCAGGCTTCTTCACAGAATCTAGGAGTCTCCGAAATCGGAGAGACGACAAAGACAGTGATGACAACATTCACAGTGGAGGGGAAGGTGAAGGACAGCTTTGCGGTGGTGAAGACGTCAAAGGATCCGTACGAAGACTTCAAGAAATCGATGGTGGAAATGATAACGGAGATGCAGATGTATGAGGCCAAGGATTTGGAGCAGCTTTTACAGTGTTTTCTGAGTCTAAATTCGAGGCGATACCATGAGGTTATAGTGAGAACTTTCATAGAGATTTGCCAAGAAATGTTCTGTCGACGTTGCGCGGACCGAACACGGGGATGATCTATTTTCCTCCGCTTTGCTTGTTTTCTGAACATATGGGGATGAGTTGATTAGGGTAGAATATGATATTGTTTCTACATGGGAGTAATAAGTCTTCGATGGTACTGTTTGCATTTTTGTTACTTGCCCATTCGGCGGGTCTAACTTAAATTTCACAACTTTTAACCACGCGTTTACTTTAATTTAGGAAAAATTACATTGAATACCTTAGAATTTTAGTTTAATTGTATTTAACATTTTTTATTTTTTTTTAAATTATTCGCATCTACCTGGTGATTGTATTTTATTATTATGAAAAATAACGATGATAGCTTTTTACCTATAGTTGATTGGAAAATGTTTTTCATATACAAATATTTTGTTTTATTGAAAAATAAAAAATAATAAATTTACAATTTCTTAAAAAATAATAGATTTATATATAAAAATATAATAAAATATTTTTTAATTGTTAAGGATAATATTTTGATTAAAAAATTAATACCATTACATTTTAAGAATGGGGAAGTACAATCAGAAAATATAAGTGTATAATTTTAGAAATCGAAGGATGCCAAATAAAATTAAACTAAAATTTAAAAGAATTAGACAAAACTCTTTAACTGTGGCTTTTGTGCAAGCCCTTTTTGTCGGATTCATGCTCGGATTGCTGAGAATATGTGCCTCAAGCCTCTAAAAGTCTCCATAGATTAATAGAGCGTTTGAATGTTTCACCAAAAAATAAAAAAAATGTAGAGTAGTGGTACGTCAGAATGAATAAAAATAGTGAAGAAAGATCCTTATCTGGAGTTTCCGTAACGAGGGGGAAAGATGATTAATCATTCAAAATTTTTTTAATATTATTGTTTTTCTAGTTCTTTAATTTAAGAGTTTTGAATTTGGAGATAATATAAAAGATATAAATTTAATTTATTATTAATATAAATTAATTTTATATTATTAATTATTTATGTATTATCACATTATTAAAGAATTATTAAAATTCTTCTACAAATTAAACTTTTACTTATTATTAGTTTTTTAATGATATATTATTTTTTATTAATTAAAAGTGTAAAATATTTTATAATATTAATAAATTTAAATTTAAACTCTAATATAAAAATTCAAAAGATATAAGTGTAATATCGAATTTTTGGCTTATCTCCTTTTCTACCATTCTTGATCGGTTTCAATTGTGTATACCCTTTTCTGGAATTCTTGCTTGGCCTTGCAGGGCATTTATATTTTCAGGCCTCTTTTTTTTTTTTTATGTTTGGATGGACAATAAAGGCAAAGAAGAAGAATGATGAGAATTATTAATAATCTTTCAAAATTATCTAATATTAATATTTATAAACTCATTCAATTTGAGAATTTTTAAAAAATATTTAAAATTACAGAGAATAAGAACACAACAAAGATGATTTTTTGTTGCCATTGAAAGATGGACAGCTCCACATTCTTATTAAGGAAAGAACTAAGAGCAAGAAGAATACAAAATACATACATACATACATATATATATATATATACATACATATATATATATATATATATATATATATATCATGCAACTCTCTTGTATGATGATTGATCACTTTCTATTGTTAGATTGGAATTTATATAATAATCTAATGATCAACAATAATATCTTTGAATAGCATGCTTAAAATTCTTATAAATAGTCACTAAACCTGAATACTCAAGAACATTTATAATATTTGAAATAATTTTAATTTTTTTAGAAAAAAAACATTTTTCAAAATAGTTATTCTCACTTCCTTATTAGATCGACAGGGTAATCGAAAGTTTTCCCTCGGACGACAAAGTTGATGTGCTGGTGATTCTTATATAGTCGATTCAATGGAAACCAGAAATCGGAAACCATTGATAACTAGCAGTGACTCACTTTTTACCATAGTAAAGATTACAATTTAAAACCCAAAAAAAAAAATTTAACATGACATCTTTTTCTTGTTAGAATATGATGATGTTGGAAATTATTTTTTTATAAAATAGGAATTCAATCTATTATTTTATTTTATTTTTAATTTTCATATCCTTAACAAATGAAAGACACGACCTTAATAAAATAGGGATAAAATGTCCACTATACTTAATTTGTCAATCTAGGTAAGTGGAGGACTAAGGATTCTATTATTATTAAATCACTTCTGAAGGGAATTATCAAGTAATTTCATAAACAATCATAGGATCGTGGATACTTACTTGTCCTCCTTAGAATTAATTATGCAACAATTAAATAAGATGGAAGAAAGAACACAATGAATCACCAAAGATCAGACTTGCAATCAATTTTTGATGGAGTGAAGACAAACACTTGTTCACTACCTTTCTTATAAAATCTTATGTAAATTAAAACTAAATCTTTATGGAAAAGGAGCATTGATGGGAGGAGTGTTTTTCTTCTAAATTCACTATATATTTATTGCTACACAAATTGTCATACATATGATCTATTTATAGGTTGTAGAATGTCTCTTTACAAATGGTCACAATTATTAGAACGGAAATGTCTCCTCACAAAAGGCCACTACCTTTTAAAGAGACATATGAGTTCAATGAAGGGAAACAATTATTAGCAGCCAATAACTACCTTTCATGTTAGCAAATTCAGATTGCGACACTTGTTAACAATTTAACGTTGACACTTATCATCCTCCTATTAATCCATATGGTGATAATGTGTCATACATTTGTGCCACATCATCTAATCCACCTAACTGCCTCTACTAGTGTCACTCCAACTTAGCTAAGTATCACTTATCCAATTGGTTTGAGCTAGAGTGAGCTAGTTGTGAACTCTTATAAGCTAACTTCAACTAATTCAAGCTTACTCAGAATAATTTGAGCTATTTTTAAGCTGAGTTGAGCATTATTAAGCTTGTCTCTACTCATTTTATCAATGTATCAAACCTATTAATTCAATCTTGTGCGTGTATTGGATTTATATGTACACACATGCTCACAGAAATCCAACAGCTCTCACTCGTACTAGATTGACTTAGTAATAAGTTATACCTGTGCGTTTTGACACTAATGTCCTAAGGAATTCCTACAAACTCCCACTCGCACAAGACATATTTAATATTTTTAATAGTGAAAAAAATAAAAAAATACTTTTAAGATCATATTTTTCTACGCAAGAAATATTTGTAAGTAGGTTGTATGACCTTAGGCATTCAAATGGGTTCGTCTCTCTTAAGCAACGATTAAGTGTACATAGGAGATTTTCTTCCTCAATTCTTGTTATATTCATGACCTATCATGAATCTTAACCTAATAATGACTTATAAGTCATCATAGGCTAAATGATTCATAAATCATTCAACCATGCCTGTGATGCCCTAAGACTTGTTGATACATAATCTAGCTACATTCAATCCTTTTTCAATTAATATGAACCATAATAGACGTTAAATACTTGTTTTACTTTGAGTCACTTCATACTTAAATCCATATTATACAAAGTAATATGAATGGCCATTATTCAAGTATGAATGACATTTGTATCTTACAAAATCTTTCCTTTTACATTAATTATTTAGTGTTTTCAACTATACATATGTTTGAGTGGGTTCCTCCTAACTACATTTTTGCTAGTCTATCAATACTTGCCATCAAAGCAAATGACATAATTTAAAACACTAAATAATAGCTAATAGTCACTAAGAGCATTAGCCAAAGAAACTCATACACAAGAGGACAAGGGGTAACACTCTCATTTTTCTTTGTTTCGGTCATATGGTAGTATTTACATAACTAAATGATTTACCCCATAGAGAAAATTATCATTCTCCCTCTGAAATCATGTTTTGTATCTCTCCTAATAAAACTCCCACTTGAGTAAAACAATGTGATCTCCTACTGGAGAATAATCAATATTAGGAGCATATGTTTAACACGTTACCATATTAGTGTTAATTAATCAAACACATTAATTAAACATGAATTCTCACTCATAAGAACTCACACCTACATAGGTTTATTACATGTATATGTGGCCATACATGTGTGATAAATCAAACATTACCTCATCTTTGATTATTTAAATCAAGGCGATCTAAATACTCAAGTAGTTACCGGTTGGACATGTAACTCCCTTGGAATAAATCATAATTCCTGCTCAATACTAAAATAAAATAGTCTACGTTTATTCACTTGAGTGATCTCATTTCTATTCTTGCATAAAGAATAAAAGCAAATTATTTATGTGAAAGAATTAATCCTTTAACCTATGTTCAACATACCTTAATTTTTTTTTTTTGTGATCATAGAATATGTAATAAGTATGACAAACATGAATTGAATCTCTCATAAAAATTCAATACAATTTTTCATAAAATGATACTACGAAATGACAAACATGAAAACTACACAATATTACAATCTACAAAGGCTCATTACCTTTACATACTTTGTAAACAATGATGGTGATATTGGTTTAGTCAAAGGATCCACAATTATTTAGCTAGCAGGATTGTACTCTATGTGAACTTCATTTTCTTCAATTGCATCCCAAATGAAATTGTATTTAATCTTTATGTGCTTAATCTTCCTATGATATTTTAGATCCTTTGTGTAAGTCAAGGCTGCCATACTATCACAATAAATGGTTATTAGCTTATTATTAGGTTATACAAAATCCAAATGATTAAGAAAATAGTAAAGTTATAAAGCTTCTTGTACGACTGTTGTTCCAGCCACAAACTCAATAACCATTATGGATAAAGTTGTACAAGTCTGCCTTTTGCTATTCCAAGAGATAGCAACATTGTTAAGCAGAAAAATATAACTTAATGTAAATTTGCAATCATCTTTATCTCCACCCCAACCAGCATCAGTGTGCCTTTTAATTTTAACATGCCACCTTGGTAACATAACCCTAAGTCTTTGATTCCTTTAAGATACCGAAAGATCCTTTTTACACACTTCCAATACTCAGGGCTTAGATTTGATGAATTACGAGTTAACAAGCTTAAGCTTGAGTAATGTCAGAGTGTGTACACAACATGACATATATTAGCCATCTAATGGCATTGAGGTAAGGAACCTTTTTTTTATCTTATCTTTATTTTGAGAACTCAATTGTTCCCAATAGCCTTTTGATCTTGAGGTAGATCCACTAAATCCCAAACCCCAATGGCATGCACTGAGTCTAATTTTCTTACATTGTAACCATCCATTTTTTAGAATCTGAACCACCAAGCATCAACCTCAAGTATGCTTATATAAGCCTCAGATTTGTTTAATATCCATCACTTGCTTAGCGGTTTGAACTGTTATGACGAACAACGTAAATTAGAAAGATTAGAGGACTCATCATGCGTATTTGTACGTTCAACAGGTTCTTGATAAGGTAACTCTTCCTCATTCATTAGGACTTCCTCTTTATCACCATTACCATTTTGATTATTATTAGCATTAACCATATAATAATCTTGGTGATCACGAACCATTGAAACCTCTAAGTTTTCATCTATCCTAATATCCCTCCCACTCAAAAGAGAAGGTATTAACATATCACTTGTGCTAAATTGTTCAGATTCATTAAGCTCTTTTAAAGAACTTTTATTCTTAATATTTCCTTTCTTAGGAAATTCATTCTCTAAGAATGTTGCATCCCTTGATTCGAATTCATCCAAACTACCCTTGCTTTTCAAATCACTAAACATATATCCTTTGGAGTGTTCAGAATATCGAAGGAAGATGCATTTCCTCCCTTTTGGCCCTAACTTGCCAAATTTGTGATTTGGTGTATGGACATAAGCTGCATAGCCCCATGGCTTTAAATGACTTAACTCTGGCCTTCTACCGAACCATAACTCATAAGGAGTAGTTTCAACCAATTTGGATGGCATTCTATTAAGTATATAAACACAATGACTAATACATCTCCCCAATAGGAAATTTCCATGTTAGCCTTTGCCATCATGGTTCTCATCATATCCATGAGGGTTCTATTTTTTCTTTTTGCCACTCTATTTTATTGAGGTGTGTTAGGAATAAATGATTGTCGAATTATCCCCTTCTTAACACATAAATCCTTGAATTCTTTAGACATATATTCACCACCCCGATCAGTCTTTAATGACTGAACTTTTTTATCTAATTAATTCTCCGCCAAAGTACAATAAGTCTCAAAGCACCATAATGCTTCACTTTTATACTTAAGAAGATAGACATGGGTGTATCTCATATAATTATCTGTGAATGTGAGAACATATCTAAATTCTTTTCTAGATATCACATTAATGGGACCACAAATGTCAAAATGAATTAATTGCAATGATTTCTTACTACGTGATGCTTTCCTAAAAGGTTTTCTTATTACTTTAACTATAAGACAAAACTCACAAGTTGAGAGGGTTATTTTTTATATGGAACCAAGTAAACCATTTTTGGCTAACTTGTTCAACCTATCTTGCCCTATATGCCCCAACCTCGCATGCCAAATCTTTTCCTCTTCAAATTTGGTTATAAGACAACTACTTGGACTATAATTATTAGAAATTGTATTTAATACAAATAAATCATCACATTAAAAAAAGTACATAGGATATCATTACTGAAATGAATATTAAGTACATCATTATAGAAATCCAAGCAAAATCCAAAATGCAATAAACATGTTACAGGACTATAATTATTAGAAATTGTATTTAATACAAATAAATTATTACGTAAAGAACAAGTACATAGGATATCATTACTGAAATAAATATTAAGTACATCACTATAGAAATCTAAGCGAAATCTAAAATGCAATAAATATGTTACAGAAACCAAGTTTCTACTAATCATAGGCACATATAAACAATCTATAAGAACAAAATTCTTTGAATTGTTTATAGGAACTTTGCAAGTCCCTATCCCATCTACTTCCAATTTTGCATTATTCCCATATAAACAAACTTTGTCCTTTGAGAAATTTTGTAAAATTGCACAAATGCTCATGATCCCACACAATGTGATCTGTGGGATTAGAATCCACAACCCATAAAGAGTTAAATTCTATTATAAAAGTACATGATAAAATATGCACAAAAGAAATAGAAGGATTTTGTATCTTAGGCTCTTTGGGCTCTTTGGCAAAATGTCCCCTTTTACCATAGTGAATCATTTAACATTGCCTTTATTTTTAGTTTATGCTTTTCCATTTTTCTTGAACTTCACACTAGAAGATCTTTCTCCCTTGTTGAAATCATTCTTTCTGGACTTCTTTTTATTCCTCTTCTTCTTCCCAAAGGAAAAAGAAATTTCAGCAACATATGCCATGAAAGAATTTCTGATGTCCATAACTTCTGCTTCTAAAAGCAAATTTTACGCAATATCAACAATGGTCTTTGATTTCAACATTATGGCATAAATTAGCTTTCATCAATTGCCACTCTTTATTAAGAAGTGAGCAAATCATTGCTTGTACTTACTACTCATTTATCAGAGTATGTCCAAATGCTTTTAAACATACAATCATTCGAATCACTTCCTATAAATGAGTGCTCATGTTATTTTCTAGCCTTTTCACGTAATTCTCAAATCTTAGAATTAAGGCTCATTATTTCTCTAATAAAATAAATCCATACTTTTCCTTGGCCTTATCCCATATGGCTTTAGCATTTTCAAGCATGGAGAATTCTACCATATGATCATCAACCATTGCACTAAGCAAAGTGATGCATGTTGTGGAATCTGTCCTTTTTTTTTTAAAGCATCATACTCTATCCAAGGAGCATTGATTAGAGGTTCTTCAACCACTTTGGTTATAACATCTAAGACATCTTGTTCCATGAAAATGAACTGAACTTTTTGTTGCCATATATTATAATTATCGCCATTCAACTTTAGGTCTTTATTTAACTCAACAACAATGCTTTTTGTAGCACTTGTCATTTACATATACAATTGAGTACCATATTCAGCATATTCATCACAACTAGACATTTTATGATCTAAAATAGAATAATATCATCTATTCATGCCAAATGTACTAAAATTAAAGTAAGGCCATACAATTAAGTCCATTTTCACATGAATACATCTATATTATTCATTTTTTCTCATTCTAAATGTCTAACAAAAAACTCATGTTGCAAAGTTTTAACACATATTTCCATATGAACTCATCAAATCAACACATGAAATGATATAATCCAATACATTTGAAAGAATTTGAAGAATAACAAAAACATGTACTCTCATAAACAGCATGTTAATCATAAAAACATGCATGTTATTTATTCTGAAACTTATTCCAACTAATTTATCCAGAATCATTCATATGGCATATTTTAAAACATATTTAAACTAATTATCAAGAATTATTCTTATTTTTCATGAAACATATATTATTGAACACAACATGTTCCATTACTCATTTTCATTTTTCATTACATATAAATAAATCAGTATTTCAAATTGATCTTCAAACATGCTAAAACATTCCAAAAACATCAAGGAATTGCTTAAACATCATTGAACATACTTAGATAATCATTTTTTGATCATAATCACATGCATTACCAAGACATAAGATAAAAAAAATGTTTAGAACAACATATCTGCACTTACTACATGCCAATTACAACTATATATGTTAAAAAAATAGGTGCTTCATCACTCCAAAACACATAAAAACATATTAGTTATTATAAAATTCACATATTTAGCACAAGAATAAGCATATCACACAACTAAAGCTCTGACACTACTGAAGGGAATTATCAAGTAATTCCATAAACAATCATAGGATCATGGATACTTATTTGTCCTCCTTAGAATTAATTATGTGACAATTAAATAAGATGGAAGAAAGAAGACAATGAATCACCAAAGATCATACTTATAATCAACTTTTGATGGAGTGAAGACAAGTACTTATTCACTACCTTTCTTACAAAATCTTGTGTAAATTAAAACCAAATCTTTATGGAAAGGGAGCATTAATGGGAGGAGTTTTTTCTTCTAAATTCGCTATATATTTATTGTTGCACAAATTGCCACACACATGATCTATTTATAGGCTGCAGAATGTCTCTTCATAAATACTCACAATTATTAGAAGAGACATGTTACTTCATTTGAAAGGAAATATCTCCTCACAAAAGGTTACTACCTTTTGAAGAGACGTATAAGTTCAATTAAGGGAAACAATTATTAACAGCTAATAACTACCTTTCATGTTAGCAAATTCAGATTGCGACACTTATTGACAATTTAACGTTAACACTTGTCATCCTCCTATTGATCTATATGGTAATAATGTGTCACACATTTGTATCACATCATCTAATCTACCTAGTTACTTCTATTAGTGTCACTCCACCTTAACTATGTGTCACTTATCCAGTTGATTTGAGCTAGAGTGAGCTAGTCATGAATTCTTATAAGCTAACTTCAACTAATCCAAGTTTACTCAGAATAGTTTGAGCTATTTTTGAACTGAGTTGAGCATTATTAAGCTTGTCTCTACTCATTTTACTAATATGTTAAACTTATTAATTCAATCTTGTGCGTCTATTGGATTTATATGTATACATATGTTCGCATAAATCCAACAACTTCCAAACCAAAGGAAATTGATTCTAATAATATTTGATATTATGTTTTACGTTATATTTTGGAGTCAATCATTCGTATCTACTCTTATCATTATCAAAAAAATAAATAAATAAATAAATTGAGGTCACTTCAGATTTTTCTTCTGACCTGGTAGAAGATGTAAAACCCATATTAATTGTAGAATTATGGCTGATTCTGTGGTTGGGGTTATGGTACTTCATGGTGGGTATTTTTGTGGGGAATCTTCAATCTATTCTTCTTTTGCATTGGATTTCTTCAATATAACAAATAATATGTTTGCTTGTGTATTCGAAAAAGGATCTGTATCCTGTGAATTGGATCATTCGATTGCTGATTTCTCACTCTTGCATTTTGCTTCTTATTTGATTATTGATGTTCTCTCAGGTTCTGTCGTTTAGTTTTTTCTGTGTTTTTTCTCTTCCAGATTTAGAAGTGTTTTTATTTGTTTCTTTATGTTTTCCCTTTTTGCTTTGGCTGCTGGCTGTATTCTGTTTCTCTGTCAATGGATCTGTTCTTGGGCCCAAAAATTTTCTGTGCTCAAGGATAGGTCGTGGCTTGTCTGCTGCAACTGCCAGTAGAGGACACGAGAGGTAATTGTACTTGAAAAGAGAGAGACAATAACGTTATTATGGCTGCATTGTATTAGCAAAGTTAGAACTGTTTTCTCTTTTTCGCATAAAGATGGGCTTTTGCTTTGAAAGAATCAGCTAAGTAAAGATCAACCTATTTTATGCACTGAGAGAAATTTTGGCCAACTCTAGAGCCACTATAACAGAGGAACATTAAGAAAATGGCCGAGAGAACATTATTTAAAATGAGTTAATCTAATCTTATTAAACTTTATTATTAGATCAAGTTGCTACGTTCTCTATTTCAATTCCAATTGGTTTTTACTGGACAGTTTTAAACAGATTTTATAATCTATTATTATTATTATTATCACACCAATTTTTTATTTATTATTAATTTTATAACACTAATTAAGTAAAATCAATAATAATAATTGTTCGATATAATTAAAATGGTAAGAAAAAATAAAAAAATAATTTTTAATATAGAAAATTTCATAATTAGAATTAAAATCACAAGATCTAGTTCAAAAAACTTATTATTAATTAGAATAGATAAAAATATTTTATTAACTAAATTGGCAATATATATAAATATATCACTCTTTTGAATTAATAATAATAATTTATTATTCTACTTAATATATTTACTTAATTATAGTAACTATTTTATGTATATTTAATGACAATAATTGCTTTCTATAATTATTTTTTGTTAATTTTTAGATTTGATGCTAATAATTTTTCTCATATGATTTTTATTAATTTTTAAATTTTAATATAATTATTTGTTTTAATAACTTTGTATAATATATATTGACAATATTAAATATATAAAATGATTAATTTTAATATTAAATATTTTTAAATTTTAATATAATTATTTATTTTGATAAAATTATATAATATGTTAATGACATTAATTACATAAATTCATTAATTTTAATACTAGATATTATTTAATATTACTCAAATCTATAATTTTATTATTATACATATTAAAGTATTTTTTTAGTAAATATATATATTTACACATATATTAATAAAATAATTATTTATTATTTATTATTATTATAAAACTAACATATTAATTCAATAATTCAATAAATTAACATTTATCAATTTCAATTATTTATCAAGTTAAGCTAAACCGTTCTTATTTCTTAATAAGTTAAATTATTATTATTATTTTTTGTATCAATTTCAGAATAGGTAAAATTTGTAAAATTATATCAATCCCGAACTAACTTATTAAACTTGACTGTTTTGACAGTTCTACCATTTCTAGAGGATGCCAACACTGCCGATTTGCCAACTTGGTTCAAAATTACAAGTCTATAGCAGTGATGAAAGATATTCCAAATGGTACATAAAAATTTCTCATTTATGAGCAGGCACAAAGAATTCCTCCATTAAAAATTTTGAATTTACCTCTACAAGTTACAGAGGACATTAGTACTGAAAATACAAGCAATCTTGCATGCAGCAGAAGGGAACTAACTGGCAAACTTCCAGAAGATTGCAACCGATGCATTAGTGAATGTAAGTGACAGGAACAATTCAGATATTTCTCATGTTATCAGTAAGACATATATCTGCGCAGAGCTTATTCCCTGCTTCAGTGTAAGACTGATTTTGTTTGCCAGAAAATACAATTTTATTGTACAAAGGGTGGCAAGTTATCAAGACAACAACTCCTTTCAGTCAGATTCTAGCAAAGCTCCACTCTCATCCTCATAAAACCGGACATGACACAACCGCCCCCCCGCCTCATCAGCAAAGGCTATCTTTTTCTTCTCTTTACGCACAATATCTTGAGAAGTATGAGAACCATCTTCAGCTACTTTCTGCACTCAACAAAGGTATAATTATTCAAAACATAAAAGAGGAAACAGTAAGCTGTAATCAAAATGGTCAAAATCAAAAGCCTGAATGCTCTTTTTCTTTTCAAGATAAAGAGAGAAGAAACAAACCATTATCTTACAGAAGCGGTTACAATTTCTTTTCATAACAGTGAGGCATCGTTTTGCTGTTTCTTCAGCTTTTGTTGCATTCTTTACGGCCAATCTTGCCTGCCAATGTTTAACAATGTTTTGAGAAAAACAGGATAGCAATATAAATATAGTTACTTCGTGTAATTCGAAATTCATGAGATCTGAAGATAAGCTACTGTACTGATAATTTACATCACAGAATACTATTTATGAACGTTACAGAGATAGCATCAATTAAGGGAGGTTGAATTCAAAGCCGAACTACATAAACCATAAGGCGGGGTATTATCATACCTCATTTACTTTATGTCTTAATGGTGTATTTAGACAAAATTCAGAGCGTAGCATGTCATCTACCATGTCCTTCATTGACTTCAATTCCTTCGTCAGTTTCATAGCTAGACATTCCATATCATGCATCTGTCGTGTGGAAAATGCAATGGCACTCTTTGAGGAACTCTGTATGGAAGAGCACCCAGAGCTAAAACCGGGTGCAAGATGAGAAGAGTGACGAATCTTGAGAATGCCCTTGGGCTCGGAGCCTCTTTTAAAACTAGGGGGCTTCATATTGATTTTACTAGGGTTGGGAACTCCCTCAGCAGTACCATTCTTCTCATCAATCTGCTCGCTAAAAGCTAGTTTTCCCTTGCATTCTACAATCATCATAATCCAATAGACACAAAATGTTGGAAAAGATTATAAGTGCTCAAAAAAATAATTACAATCCAATTCCATATTCATGATAAAACACAGGCACAATAAAGACCACAACTATTCTAGTAGGAACCCATGCTATCCAACAGATCAATGAGTCTAGTTTAGAATTCAGCAAAAGGAAATTAAAAGCATTATCTTTATATGACCTGAAGAATTGCTACTAATAACGTTTCAAATATATTCTGTTTTAAGCACTAGTATGCACAAACCTAGAGTAGTTAGCTTTCTCTTGTTAGTATACTTCTCAAGCTGCCCTATTACTACAGAACTACATTATCTCTTGTTTAACTTAATTTATTCTCATGATTTATCTTTCTTTCACAAATTTTGAGTTTCCAGTTTGAACCATTGGGTCTCAAGCACAAAAGTATCAACCACTTCATAATAGACCTACTCCTATAAACCAGTTAAATGCAATAGTTTGGATAACACTTACTCAAAATGTCAACGTCATGTAAATCAATAGTCTGCATGGCTTTACAGAGTCTTTCCTGGGAAGATGGTGAAATGGCCTGAAGAAAACTCAGTTAATGAGAAGCAACAAAAGCACGAAACCAATTAGACAATAGACATAGACAGTAATAATTTCATTACCTTTCTGCCTGATAACAGCCTCCGAGGATGTTTCAGTTCTGAATTACTTTCACATTCATCTGAACTTACTGGTTCATCAGGAACGTCTGTGACATATTTCATCTCATCACCATTTACAAAACCAAATGATTTCTTCTCCTCAGATTCTTGTGCGTCATCTGATAACAGCCTCCGAGGATGTTTCAGTTCTGAATTACTTTCATATTCATCTGAACTTACTGGTTCATCGGGAACGTCCGTGACATATTTCATCTCATCACCATTTACAAAACCAAATGATTTCTTCTCCTCAGATTCTTGTGCGTCATCTGAGTTACAAACTAGATATTCACCATGATTGAGGCTAAATGCAATGGAAGAGCTGGTTTTTGCCTGAATCTCAACGTCAGATGTAAATTCACCTTTACTGTTGCCATCACACAAAGTAGCATTGCCTATATCACCTTGTGCCTCATCTGAGTTACAAACTAGATATTCACCATGATTGGAGTTGAATGCAATGGAAGAGCTGGTTTTGGCCTGAATCTCAGCATCAGATGCAAATTCGTCTTTCCTGTTGTCATCACATAAAGTAATATTGCCTCTATTACCTTGTGCATCATCTGAGTTACAAACTAGATATTCACCATGGTTGGAGCTAAATGCATCGGAAGAGCTGGTTTTTGCCTGAATCTCAGCATCAGATGTGAATTCGTCTTTACTGGTGTCATCACACAAAGTAATATTGCATATATTACTTAGCGCATCATCTGAGTTACAAACTAGATATTCACCAAGATTGGAGGTAATTGTAATAGAAGAGCTGGTTTTTGCCTGAATCTCAGCATCAGATGTAAATTCTTCTTCATTGTTGTCATCACATAAAGTAATATCGCTTCTATTATCTTGATCCATGCAGTGAAACTTTTCACAAGTGGCAACATTAGGCAGTGTGTCCGGGGCATCACCATCTGGTTGATCATAATAAATGTCAGAATGATGATCTTCAATCAATGAGATCACCTGTGGGGAAATGCAGTGCATATCCGGATGGATGTCGCATTCATCGCTTTCAAATTCTATTGCAGGCAAGTTCAAGGACCTGTCAGTGTTTAATTCTGAATCCCGCACCACAGCATCCTCGCTAGAGTCCCACACTATCTGAAGAGGAACAAGGTCAGCATGGCATTCCCAATCATGATCTAATTCATTCTGCAAAATGAATTCACTAGCTGTTTCAGGCTCTTCTTTGGCTACTATATCAAAAGAGTTCTCCAGATCATGATTAGCTAGAAAACCATTACTGAATTTGTTATTCATCAGGTCATCCAAACAATCAGTTTCAGGAGCTTCGGATTTCACTTCAACCATTAAAGACAAATTCCCACTAGTGGATGGAAACTCCAGAATATTTTGAATCTCTTCATATTGAACAACTGGAATGATCGCTTGGGTATAAGTGGAGGCAGTGTCTTTTCTTCGCCTCCTCTTTGCCTTCATATTCTTGGATACCTTGGACTTCCAGCTACTAAGTGTCTCCATAAATTCAGAGTCATCTGTTGATATCTGCTTCTCTCCGCAGTCTCCCAGACAAGACGAAGCTACAATCTTTATTTTCACTTTAGATGATTCAAAACCTTGTGAGCGTGTCCTCTTCCTTGTTTTGCAAATTTCTTTAATTTGTTTCAGTGTCATATTGCCCAAGCAGTTATCATCCAAATCAAAGCTTCTCTTGTCATCAGCACTAGCGTCTCTGCATGCAGATGTCTCAGGTCCAGCTTTCACTGTTATTTCCTCCACTGCGTCTTGGCATGACCTTTCAAACTTTGCTTCATTATTATTAGACTTGCAGCCATCATATACGTCTGAGAGATTCTTAAACGAGAGTGTTGGCCTTCCACGAGTAACATTAGGTACTTTCTTGATCGTACCACCTTTAATGGCCCGGACGTAGTGCAGGTTACTACAACTTCGTAACTCCATTTAGTTGTCACTAGGACCCCTTGCACTAATTCTTGTTTTTATTTTATACCAAAGCAGCAAAATTCTTATTCTGTAAAAGAGAAACAACTTCACTCAAACAACTTGCAAAACGAAGGCTGGAGTTAGGCTGCGCAAACAGATCAACGAAGACATCGAACAAGTATGAAATATGATAACAAAAATGCCTCAGTCAGTTATTTAACAGAAAAACTGTGATCTGAGATTTACCTATGATAAAAATATTATCGACAAAGGACTGGAAAGGGGACAAAATAAAAACATCCTTGTTCCCATAAACAAGCACAATTAAAAATTTAACAAGGCATAACACTGCAAATTTGCAGCACAAAATTCATTCGCATCCTTCTCCTGCCAAATCAACGAAAACCACGATTCAAACGACCAAATGTCGAACAAGGCAATAAAAATTAAGACCAGATATAAAAACTTAAAAACCCTATCCCGCCTCCAATATAAAGCAAAAGACTTAAAAAAAAGCATAAAACTGAAATGAAAGTGTAAAATTGAAAGATTTTCAGAGAATCTACGCAAGTATCAGATTCAGATCTACCGGACATGAAGCTGTTCTTCTAATTAAAAGCAGGTCGGATTTGGATGAACTCACCTAAGATTCGATGCTGTGCTTGCCGAAGAAGAGGCGAAGGCGGGAGGAGAGACAGATCTGGAGCTCGCTCGCAAAAACAAAATACACAGCAGAGGAGGACAAGGCTCGGGCACTGAATTAGGGGATCTCTTGAAATATATGAATTCCGAGCGCGCCAATTTGATTTGGCGGGAAGCTATTCTCATTATCTGATTGCGATTAAGGCAAAAAGTAAATATTATTGTATTTATCTATTTATTTTTTTGACCGTTGGAAGGGTCGGGGAAATCCGTCTTTTAAGTCGACCGCAAAAAATGCGGAGTGTGTTGACATGCGCACTTCTTTTCCATTCTTCTCCCACAATTGCGTAACAAAAAAGGACACAAGTTTAGATTTTACAGATTTTATAAAATATTGACATAGGAATTATTAAGTTGTTTATGTAAAATTCATAAAATTTGACTATTTTGTCTTCAATCTAAATTCAACAATATTATAGATATCAAAAATATAATCTAAAATTAAAAATAAAATATTTTATATCCATTGAATTAAATTTTATAGATTTATTTTATTTTATATTTAATAATAATTTTTAATAAATTTAGAATTTAATTTTAAATCTCATTATATATATATATATATATATATATTTTAATGCTAAACTAATGATGAACTGACTAATATTTCATAATTTTTTGGTTACGTTGCACCGAAAAAACTTGAATAAATAGTAACACATAAAAGTCTTATAACTGAATTTACTTTAATCAAAACAAAATAATCAGTACCGTTTAAGAAACATATTAAGCTAGAATCTAATCATTGTTAGTCACTAAATATATCAACAAAATTTGGTAAAAAAAATTCTGCATATTAATGCGGACCGCATAATAAAAATAAATCCTTCTTATTTAATATTTTCCATCACTATATTTTTACCTTTTTCGTTTCCCTCTTGTTAATTTAAACTATTTTCAGCTGAGATTGTTTTTATTCTTTTTCTGAATCATTAACAAAAATATAATTCCTTAATACAAAGGGGATATAGCTTTAGATAAGGTTTGAAAATTCTAACGCTCCCTTTGTTTCATGGCAAAAAAAGAAAAAAGAAAAATTTTATTTGTTATATATATGTATAACCTATATTTAATTTGAATACTTTGCTGGGCTCTTTCATTTCAACCCAAACAGAATCGACGAAGTGTGTACATGGTAAATAATTTAATTTGTACATTACAGGATAGAGTTGTTTCTCAATGATGACGAAGCAGCAGAAAAAAAATGAAAAGACAGAGAGAGAGCGCGAGCCACAGCCGCAAAGAATAACAGACCTAAACTTACTTTTTTTAATTTTAAATTTTTATAATTTATATTTACTTAATTAATTTTTAATTTAAACAAAATAGTTAACTATTTTATAATGTGGATTAATTTTATTATTTTTAAAAATATAAAAATTAAAAATAGTGGACAAATAGATCACATAATTCCAATTTTTCAACTAGTCGTTGGGCCAACTCTGCCCTCTCAAATAATTTTGGGCCAACTATGATGCTTGATGGCCCGACTGAATCCTCAGGCCTGTTGACCGAAATGGGAGGGCCGGGAAACAGGTTGCTTTCTATGAAATCGAAGAAAACGTTAGCAACTTCCATTCGAACGACTTTCACCAGAACATCGTCTAGGCTTCTCCTCCGTTGCTTATAATGAAGTCGACTCTGAAGGCCAAGTATGACGTAGATAAAAACGGCGATGCTCTGCTGCAACTCTCGCCGTCAATGCCTGCGATGTCAAGCTTCGAGCTTCCATGACTGATGCCACAATCTTCAATGGTCCCAGCTTAACCGGATTGGCTCTGGCTGTCGAGAAACCTGGCTTCTTCATAGTTGACTACAATGTTCCTAAAAAGGTACTTCGAAATTGCTTATTAATTGAGTTCATGTCTGTTTGGTCGATAAGAACCCCAACAGAACCATTAAAATTGTAAATTTATATATACATGATAATTTCCAAATATCTGCTACTAAGTTTCGCGTTCTTTAATAATTTGTTTTACTGATTCTGTATTCTTTTGTTTATTTTCCATTTGGGTATCTTAAACAGAGGATAAGTTTCCTTACCTTCCTGCTTCTTGGTACTATAGTTGGTTACTTTGGTGCTGCAGGATTTTCGATTTCAGTTTATGAACACAATTAGGGTTGGGGAGAAGCCGCTGAATTTGACTTACATACATAGCAGAGGGGACGAGAGGACCATTTTGGATGGAAATTTGGTCTTTGATCCGGCTAACAAGGTTTTGGAAGTTGAAGTATACCTATGTTCACAAGGGGTTGACTACGTTTGAGCCTGTCTACGACTTGGGTAAGAATTCATGGGACTTTGCAGTTTCAAGGAGTGTTTATGGCGATGACTCACTGCAGGCCTCGTACCAGACATCAAGTAAGATGTTGGGACTGGAATGGTCGCGGAATTCAAAGCATAACGGGTGCTTCAAGGTATATATTTATCTGGCTAGTTCCTGCGTACCAAGCCTTTTCAACTTTTTCCTGTTACATTTGTTTTCGCTTTCCAATATGTATGCAGTGACCATAGGTTTTTAGTTTTCTCTGTTTTTGAGTTAACCTGCAATTTTTGTTGCACAATGTTACACGTTTGTCTTCTTCCTGTTTAGAAGAATTTATAGAATCTTGGAATTTGGAGAAGTCCTTCAATCTTTTGGGCATACGTGTAAAACTTACAAATATGTGATGCTTTTATCTGCGTATTGGGTGTCAAATAGGTCACTGACTGTGCAACCAATACAGGCTATCATTATGACTGTAACTGGAATAGATCTATGCTAAATTTCTTTGCCTGATTGCATCCATTAAAGTACAAGATTTTGCCAGAGTTGATTTTAGAAAGTCTAATTTTTATTGTAAAATATAGTAGGCAATTAATATGAAAAGGAAGGACAGAAGTTGTCAATCTTTTGCTGGTTTTTGTCCCGATTGAAATTGGCATATGATTCCTTTCCTACTTAAGCCTGATTTTCTGGACGACCATGGATTGGCTTTGCTGGGACATTGATAGTTTGCTATATGCTTTTGGATAACTCAGAATCTTAGATTGATGTTACTAGGTTAATTTTAACACTTCAACTTGATAGAGATCAAGAGGTTTTCTTGATTGAATATTAGTAAAATAGCAAGCTGTGATTATTAAATTGTAAGGTACGGATACACCTGATGTGTTGTGCTGCTAACGGTTTCATGCTAGTTTTCTTTTCCCTGCCTACACGGGGATAAAGAGAAAGATAGATGGGTTTATTGTGGTGTATGAATAAGTGCTGACCATGCAGTGGCGGATCTTGAACTAACTCTTTTTTTCTTTTTTTGAGAGGGGGCAAATAACTTATGTTAAAAAAAATATGTAATTACATAATATTAATATATGGTTTTAAAATTTTTGGCAGGTCAAAGTCCCCCTTGGCCCCAATGAAGCTCTGCCTCTGTGACCAAGGACCTTGGAATTATCTCCGTTGTGTGATGGACTATTGACGAGAATTTAGTAGCCTTAGGATCTCACAAATACAAGGATTTTGAGTTTGCGGAATTTTTCCATCATTCTTGGAATACTGGAGTAGTTGGTCTGTTCCATATTATGAGGGATCCCTCTATGCCGGAAGAAAATTCTATTTCCACAGTAAATATGTTTGGTACTTTTGAAGCTGGTTATCTAGGAGAAGACACTCGGTAGTTCTTGAAGATGGAAGAAGGGAAATGATTTGATTAAATAAAAATTTTTAGTGTGGTAGGAACGAGAACATTTGCAAGTAATGCTTAAAGATGAACTAGTGTACTTATGTAAGCTTATAGGTACACATTTGTATTCTTGTTCTCTTTATTTTTCTGGTTGAAAAGGAAATTTATCAAGTGTCTAAAATGGCACTGACTTCGATTTTACATTTTTCCTTCCCTCATCATCTTGTTTCTTCTAGTTCTCTCATTACAAAATGATGAATAACGAAAAGAATATGCACTTGCGACGCATCAAAATATGTATCGTGTCTGGTTTCATTCAATTCCATTCCTCTCATTTTTCCAACATAGTTCATTATCACTCTTTTACATTTTGCTTTTGTTGTTAGATGAATACTTGTGAACTTAAGATATAACGTGTTTTTACTCTCACCAAATGAGAAGTAGTTAATAATTCTGTTGCCCATGTGTTGGTTTTATGGAACTCGCATGCGTTGAAAATTGCAGGCATTAGATGAATAGAGATTTCTACAATAATTTTTGCCTGCATAAAATATAGTTTGGTGGAATAACTTTTATGTTGAGTTGTTTCTAATGACACAGAATAAATTAGTTTTTTTTTTAACTTAAGTAATTGCCATTTTCAGATTTTAGCATCTCTCAACTTAGCTGAGGAACTAAAAGCGCCAAAACTCAGGGCGGAGACAACATGGAATTTTGAGATGTAGTGTGCTTCCAGCATTCTGGTCTCATTTGATTGATAGGTTCTCATACTGATACTATGGTCAACTCACATTGTAATGGGCAACTGCGTGGCGATGGTTGTCCGCCCATAACTTTCTCCTTTATTTTCGTACAATTGTACCCATGTAAAACGTTGATTGGTTTAGGTGCGGGGTTTCGGTAGCATCTTTTTTCTTTTTTTCATTTTTTTTTCTAGGATAGCAACTCATCTTGGCCTCTGATTTTTGTGGAATCCACTGTTATAACAGTAAATCTCGCAAAAAAATTAAAGGTCACGTGAATTGCTATCAGTCATTCTAGATAAAATGTGCTACCGGGATGCCCCTCGGATTTACCTATAAATTGGCCGCGGTTACTCATCTTTCTAACCTGAAATTTTGGTAAACACACTGCAGGGAACCAAACAATGATTAATGAGTAAAACTATGCTGGATTAACGTGGCTTACTAAAGTATCTTTGGACAAAACGAAAATTAATCGTTGCTTTAATCATTTTAGGCGTGTGGACATGTTTTACTTTTTGAGTTTGCATGATATTGTGCGAGGGTTACCTCGTTATGTTGCGAATCAAGGGGATTTCATACCTTTTCAATTACAATTATTTTAGAAATAAAACTTGACATACTTGATTGTATAATCAAGTATTTTGATTCGAGTAGAAGTTTCGCTTACATAGAATATTTGAGAGATCTAGAGGCCTCAAATCTCAAATTATACATAGAAACGCTTTATCGTTAATTTAGTATTAACTTCGTAAATTTTATATTATTATTACTTCCTCTATCCAAATTATCCACATGACATACGTTTAATAATTTTTGGGCTTATATGTAAAGTGAAGTGAATAAGCGAAAGTCACTCAATCAACAGGAGAAGAGCAAAAATCCTTCTAGTTTATCCTTGAAGCCGAACTTCCATGCTTCACACTCCAGCAAGCACGACCAGACCGCTTCCTCCTATTAGGTGTAGGGGTCAATTAAGGTATCATTTCATATAATAAATAAATTATTTACTAACAAGTTATAAGCTATTTTTTAAAAATATTTTTCACACTATCTTATTAAAAAAATAAGTTCTGATTTAATAAATTATTTGAAGTACGATTAGACCGCTTCCTTCTATTAGGTGTAGGGATCAATTAAGCTACCATTTCACGTAATAAATAAATTATTTATTAACAAGTTATAAGCTATTTTTTAAAAATGTTTTTCACACTAACTTATTAAAAAAATAAGTTCTGATTTAATAAATTACCTGAAGTAACTTATAGTTTATTTATAGCTTATAAGTTACTATTTCTTTAAATTCTTTTCAAATCTATCCTTATTCTTTTTATTAATTTACAATTCATGCCCTTTATAATATAAATCTAATTTTTTTTATAAAATATAATTAATTATAATTTAAGTAATTATAATTTTATAATAAATAAAAAATAAAGATTATGTAAATAAATATATAAGTTTATAAAATATAATTAATTAAATATTATATTTTTATTTTAAACCTTTTAATTATGTTAATATAATTTAATTTTTAGATAAATATGAACTATTTTAATTATATATCTATTTCTATTAATATATCCTTTTAAGTTATTTTGTAATTTCAACTAGTTTCATAACTAATTTTGTGAAACTTTTCAACTAATGTTGTGAAATATTTCAACTAATTTACCAGTTATCAATTATTAGTTATCAAATAACTTATAAGTTATTAACTAACTTATTAATTATCAGTTTATTTATCAGTTATTTACAAGAAACGGAGCCTAAATTAACTTTCATAGCCTTCATAAAAATGATCGATCAATGTACTCTTGTGTTCAAAATCCAAATTTTGTGTTTGTAGCTCTATTGGTTGATTGTTAATCTCCTTCTGAGATACCTACTGAAATGTATAGAGATTGAATAAAAGAAATTCAATTAATTATAATCATTTTTTGTACATTCAATGTACTCTACGAATAAAGAAATACGTAGAGTTGAGCATAGTAATATAAAAAATTAAAAGATTTCATTTAAGAAGAGTTTGTAAAAGGAGTTAATAGTAAACACCAAAAATAATTAATTCTAACTAGTAGCCACTCCTAAAATATAAATTATCTAATTTTGGTTTTGTTATCCAAAATAATTTATTTTGATTTTCTTAAAAATTTATTTGGTTTAATCGTGGTCATCTTTTTTTTATATTTTTATCACTATTTGTTGATTCCTGTTCAAATTCCAAGCACTTTTACATTGTAATCTTTTAAATAAATAGAAAAATTGAATTTAGAAAATAATAAATTTTGGAAAAAGATTTAAATTTTCATGTAATCCATTGATTTTCTTTAAAATTTTTAATATCTAGACATAAATTTTCTTTCATATTTACATACAAGTTATTCTAGATAAATATAGAGAAGGTATTGGGTGAAAATAATCTTGTGACATGAAGAAGCTAATGAAAATTAAATAAGAGGGTCAGAATTTAAGAGGACCAATATAAATTATTTTAAATTAAATGATTAAAATTGCATAATTTATATTTTAGAAATGCCAAAATTACATTTAATTCTAATTTGTAACAATGTTTTTATTATCAAAGAAGTTAAATGTGAATATAGAATTGTTATCAAATAAGTCAAAGGTAGCAAGTCATTTAAATTTTAAAAATTATAATTTTTTTAATTCATAAATCATAATTTCTTAATTTATTCACTTCTCATGACTTCAAAATAGATTATATTGTTATTTTAGAAAAATTGTATATTACAATGAGACTAAGTTATGATTTCAATAAAAGTAATAATAATTTAGGAGAAATTTAAAAATAGTACTATTACATTCACATAACATTTTCAAAAAATGGTATTAAATAAGTATTAAAATATTTTGGATAAAATGCAATTTACTCTTTTAAATTATAGGGTATGTGCAAAAAAAACCCATAATTTCAAATAAGAGCAATTTAATGCCCAGATTATGAATAGTATGAAATTAACCTCCCTTAACATTGAGTTTTTTTATCCAAATCAATAGAAGTAGCACTATAATCCTCTCCTCATTTCCTTTTACCAATGTTCTTTCCATTCTTTCTCTTCGAACTATCATTATTTTAGGCAAAAAAATCTCTTATTTTTTTCTTCCAAAAATTCACCATCTTTTTTTTACTATAAAATTCTAAAATATCCATTTTTATTTTACTTATTTTCTTTTGTTTTATCATAAAATTCTAAGATCATCATTTTTAATTTTTTTTACTAGAAAAGGTTAGGTGATTATGCAAAAAATTATCTTAATATTGCAATTTCTTACAATTATTGCCTACTAACTTATTTGTTCTTTCTTAACAATTGAATACATAATACAATGATATTGTACTCATTGTATATTTTGATTTAAGATAGTGACACATAATTTATAATATAACTTTTTACCTATTCTTTAGTTTCTATCTTACCTAATTATATTTTTTATATGCAATAGTTAATTTTTGGATATAATTATACCATGTACTTTTTTGTTATTTTTTATTAACTTCTATATCAATTATTTTGAAGAGATCTGAATGTAACTGAGTTTTCTTTTTTAAGAATACCTATAGCGAAAATTTTCTATATATTTGGGCGAAGTCTAATCCTTGCACATTGATATAAATCTTTCCAATTCACAAAACTATTATATAAAAATATAAGAACAATTAATTTAAAACTTAATCAATCCATAACATAATTATACAAATCCTTTTAATCCACAATATTATTATATAAAAATATGTGAACAATTGATTTGAAACATATTCAACTAATCACCCAATATTTTATGGTAAAACAAAAGAGAATAGGCAAACTAAAAATAAAGATCTTAAAATTTTACAATAAAAAAGAAGAAAATAATTGTGAATTAGTGAAAAAGAAGGAGACTTTTTAACCTCAGACTATGATGTGTTGAAGAAAGAAAATGGAAATAATGTTAATGAAAGGAAATGAAAAGAGAATTAAAATGTTACCCTTATCAATTTATAACACAACTTACTATTAAAAAATTAATTACATATAAATCATAATTTAGATATTAAATTACTTTTAATTTGAAATTAAAAATTTTTTCATACATACTTATAATTTAAGAGGATAAATTACACTTTACTCATATTTTTTAATATCAACTTAATTTCTTGTTTCAAATACTAATTTGACATGAAGGGAACTCTGTTACCTAATCCCCACTTGACTCCGGGTTGGATTCCATCCCTACCGAAGGGGTACGTTGCCATCAACGCTCATGGTGGGGGGCCTTGGCATCATACAGGAATCAGAAAAGGGTTGAAAAGCAAGCAGAGATAATCAAATTGGCCATGATGACTCGCTGGACCTCCCTTTAACTCCTTTTTGACATTATTTTGCAATGGGACACCATACAGCTGTTTTTCTCCGTGTCACTTTCTTCTCTAAACCGGGTACTCAAATCAAAGTTTTGTGAAACTTGCACCTGGGAATTCGAACGAAACGATAATGAAAATTTTCTATTTTTTAAAAAATGTATGAAATGAATTTTAAAAAATAATATATATAATTATTTATTTAAAATTATAAATTTTAATAAAAATAATGAATATAAAAATTTATTTTTATTTTTTAAATTGATAAAAAAAATAAAAAAATTCAGATCCAAACAGATGGGCAATCCATCCACTATCTTCACTCTTTAGGTTCCCTACTAATCAAATTGTAAAATGTTGCCATCAACATAATAATTGCTAATGCCTATTTGCCGCTACTGATTTCGTCTGTATTCAGATAACTCTTTTGCCCGCAGCCTTCCCTCACCAATTATTAGGCGCCTGGAAGAAACATAATTAAACGCATATTTTCCGTATCAGATCTCCGGTGATATGGTATCCTTTTGTGATTATAGTCAGGTTGCATCTCAACAACCTTTTTTGCACCCAAAATACAATGAAGGGTACTTCCAACTTAAGCCATGGTTAATGGCATGTTAGCATCGTCATCAATGGCTCACTTTTAAAAGTTAATATCAAATTTAAATAGCAACAACTCAATTGATTTTTAGATAGCAGGAAATATTTTTAAGAAAAATTATTCACCAAATAAAATTATTAATATTGTAGAGGACTTGAATCCTTAGCAAAAAGAGTCAAGATCTTGTTTAAATCCTTACTGCCAGTTAAACTAAGCTACGTGCAAAAAATTTTATCACATAAGAACTTTTTTTTTTCATTTCAAATGAGTGTTTGAGATTGCCTCAATTTAGAATATTAAAAAGCAAATTTAACCAAAATAATAAATATTAGAACGACAATTTTTTATAGAAATTAGAATAAAAAATTAAAATCAAATATAAGTTTTGGACAAAAATTAAAATTTACCCACATAGATCGGTATATACATGACCACAAAACCATCAAATAAGATGATTTTTTATCCAATTTCGTTGGCATAAGTAAGGTATTTGTGTTGGTGTATATATTCTAAAACTAATAATATGGATAATCATAAATTTGAATCATGTTATTTTAAAAGTAATTTTAATTATCATATTTATATATATATATTTTCTGCATAGTATACTTAGTTATGATAATAACTCTAAAATGATTGTATTCTTAAATATCGCTATTCATATATCATTGTAGATTAAGTTGTGTTGATATGTTAACATTAGCATATATGGTGACTTATATAAGATATTAAATCTATGTATGAGTACGAGTTAAAGAACTTGTATATTAGACCGACTCACCCTAAAAATACTACATAGATTATTACATAAGTATCATGGTGATTTTTAGTGATTATTATTAATATGATCTTTTGACATAAGATCGTTAAAATTCCCTATATGTGAGTTCTACATTTTGATATTACTCTATTTGCTTTAGTTAGCTTACTTAAAAATTAAGAAACCTTTGAATTAGGCTATATAAGAATGACACGGTTTAAATCTTGTGCTCAATCTAAAAGTTTAAGACAAAAAAGTCATAGATGATGATTACATGTATAGGTTTAATCAAATCACTAACTTTCTTATTACTTGAGTGACAATAATATATTTCAAAACATCGTCCATTATTTATGATCATTAATATGATTTATGATCATTGTCAATATAACAATGAGCCCATAGGGTTACACACTTAAAATCTAGCAGATTTAAAATTGATGTATCAAATTGTTTGGACCTAGTATATGAGAATAAAACTCAATTGGTTAGGATTTTCTATATATTTATTTAAATAGGTATGTTGGGTGCTAATATTTTACGATTCACGCATCCTAACATAGAAAACCTTAATAGCCCTCATTGACTATAACCCTAAAAGAGGTATAACTAGTATTACGAGATAAAAGAGGAGAATTTCAATTAGTGATCGTAGAATATTCATTGGTGATTTATGAATTTATGTGGATATTTAAGAGTTTTTGATAAAAAATAAATTAAAAAGGTGATTGACGATCAAACCTTTAAATCATAGATAAAAAGTAATGACTGAATTCTTATTCTAATTTAATCGTTTCATATGAATCCTTAACTGACACTACGATTATTTGGCTCTCAATTCCAATAAATTGAATTATCACCTCAAGAACATAAACAAGCTTTTTTTTTGTATTTTAAATAAGAATTAGAGTAAATTTTTATTTCAATCTAATCGTTTCATATAAATTCTTAATTGAGGTAGGTTAAATTTCACTAGAATTATTTGACTCCTTGAACTATCACCTCAAGCATAGAAAGAAGCTTTTTTTTATTCTTTTTGTATTTTTAGCTGAAACTAGAGTAACGCAGTCCTCTTCCTCTAATGCTCAACAACTTCATCTTGTCCAAGTCTACACGTGTTTGAAACAGAAAGGTCCCCTTTCCCTCTTCTCCCTTTTAAATATGTTTTTGTGTATAAAAATAAATAAATAAAATATGGTACAGAGTCAAACTTCAACTCCTGTCAAAAAGAAATAAACAGAAAACAATTGACAAGTGTTCCTTTCCCGTGGCGCAGACAGACACCGTCTGTAGTTTGCTTCTAAATCATGGAATTGGCTTAATATATATGATTAGCGTCAGATAGAAAATTTTAATGATGTATCATTAATATAATAATATATATCAATTTATTATTAAATAAAGAACAAATACATCATTATATGATTTATTTTAAGAAATTATTAATTTATCATATAATTGAATTTAATATATTAATATATTATTCTGTTAATAATATATTGTAAACTTTCTCATGAAATAATAAGGTTGGGCGGCAAAATCGAAACTTAAAAACTTGTTCACACTTGCACATAATAAAATCTTGGATTACCATTGTGACCTTGATCCTAGTGACGCATAAAACAAAATGGGATGGTTTACGTCCGAAGTCTGAACAAAAAGAACAAGCGGTGACGTGGATCGGTGCTGAGATTGATTCCACGTCAATAGTTGGACTTTTCTAGTTGGTGGGTCCCAGGGACAGGAGCGTAGGTCTGAATCTGGAGAGTGGTGCAGGACAGTGAGGCTTAATTAATAATTATATTATATATTGTTTGAAAGACTAGAATACCCCTCTACTTTGTCATCATGAGACCCTTTGAAAGAAAAGGAGTTGGCCTTCGTGTGTGGTTTGTTGACGCCCGGTGGAGATCTCCCATGCAAATCCACATTTGGGTTTATACTTTATATAGGCTTATAATATTACAGTACATAATTACTATAAACCTCTTTGACTTTACCCTTTTAAGTAATTTAATTATTACATACTGTCCAAGTACTTTTTCCTTGCTTAGTATAATTTTGGATACCAACTTAAATTCAGATAAAGAAACACTGATTGTTACCTATAATTCGTCGGATTTGTAAAACACGCGCTTCTTGAAAATTCCCTTTTTCTTCCCCGAATAGTTCAGATTTTTGTTAGCTTGTAAATTCAATATTACATACTGAAATAATTATTCAATCCGTTAAAATTGGAAGAGTTCCATTTTCGCAAGGAGAGTTATTAAAGCTGCACAAAAAAATAGGCAGGATTTATCTTGCAAACTTAAAAAAAAAAAAAGGGAAAAGAAATATCCCCTTTTACTACGCGACAGGCACCGCCTAGTCCGACTTCTTCCCGACAAAGGTCATCAGTCCGGTTACAGTGACACGTGGACGGTGAGATTGGCGGTGGAAGCACCAGATGAGACCTGGTGCTCAGATGTTCCCTTGACTCTAGTTTAAAAAGTACGGCTTCTTAACTAAACCATGGTTAACTGACGCCGCATTAGCTCACATTTTTTAATTACTTTTCTCACACAATTGGCAATCTCTCTTTTTCTGTCACTCTCCAGCTCCCTTTCTCCACCACCGCGCCGCCTTATTTGGACCGTCGTACACGCACCGGCCATGACTAGCTGATAATGTTGATTCCCCGTCTGGATTGTTGCAGCAGCAACAACAGCGCATTAGAAATTTCTTCCAAATATCTAATTTTCCCAAGAAACAAACAGATTCGAAATTTGTAAAATGTCTTTCTGTTCAGGTTCTGCATATGGTGCCAGCTGTTTGTTGGTGTTTCTGTCAGTGATTAGTTCTGGTATGATTATCATGTCGCTCAGACTCACCGAATAGCTGAGCTTTCATTATTGAATTGAATAAGCAGCGAGGTGATTTAGGTATTTTATAGAGTATCCATGGCGGAGATTAAGAATTTTGCGTCAATGACAGTTTCTGCTACTTCCGAAGAAGCTGGCTTATCCTCCCCAGCTTTTCAAAGCACACCTCAAGAACTGCCACGACCAAAAAAGAAGCGAAACCTCCCAGGAATGCCCGGTACTTTGAGTTTGTCAATACTTAAAAAGGCTCGCTATTGATTTAAAAAAATTTTGTGAGATTTCTCATTTGAAAACTCTGGTTTTGCCAGTTTATAAGCATGCCTGTTTTCCATTTCTATTTCTTTAGATCCGGATGCGGAGGTGATTGCTCTATCGCCCAAAACACTGTTGGCGACAAACCGTTTCGTCTGTGAGATTTGCAATAAAGGGTTCCAACGCGACCAGAATCTGCAGCTTCACCGACGAGGCCACAACCTGCCGTGGAAGCTCCGGCAGCGAACCACCAATGAACTTCGCAAGAGAGTTTACATTTGTCCGGAGCCTTCCTGCGTTCACCACAACCCCTCGAGGGCTCTCGGGGATCTCACCGGCATCAAGAAGCATTTTTGCAGAAAACATGGCGAGAAAAATTATAGGTGTCAGCGTTGCTCCAAGAAATACGCCGTACAATCCGATTGGAAGGCCCATATGAAGACTTGCGGAACTAGAGAATATAGATGTGATTGTGGCACCTTGTTTTCTAGGTTTATATTTTCCTCTTATTTTATTTTATGAAGCTGTTACAAGTTTGTTTCAGTACTATAACAATATCTTTTTTCACACTGCAATGTTAAAATAGTGGGTGGAGTTGCTAATTCTTACTATTTATTTGTTTGATATCTGTTGGATTGTGAAGGAGGGACAGCTTCGTTACGCACAGGGCTTTCTGTGACGCTTTGGCGGAGGAGAGTGCTAGGGCCCAAACCCTAGCTGTTAGCTGTGGCCCTGCGATGAATTCTAATGGGCAGGTTGCAGCGGCTTCACCGCCCCAGCCTCCACTTACTCCTTCTACGTCGGTGGTGTCTCCAGCCTTGTCCATTCAAAGCTCAGGTACTAAATGAACGACTTCCTATTCATCTCCTGTGCATTTACGTTCTTAAGGTCAAAGCTGCGGCAATTTTTTAAACGCCATAGGTGTTCAGGCTTTTACAAAACCTTTATTAGTAGCCTACCGGTGGAAGCCACCTCAGACATATACCCAGACACGATATGAAGGATGTGTTTTTGTCTCTTACGGATGTCTCTTTCTTTGTATATGATATGAAAATGGAAATTGGCTAAGTTGGTAGGAACCAAGTGTAGCATTAGGTGTGTGGTGCATGCGCCGGGGGGAGAGAGATTTATGGATAGGAGAAAAGTTGGAAGGGGGTTTGGCCCTCGTTATTCAATGTTAGGCTTTTTAAACTTTAGAGCCCAAAAGTCGAAGAGCAAAAGGACAGAACTACGGGAAAGGATGCTATTATTGCTTCCCTTCTTGCTCTTCCTGCATAAGTTCATACTGTTGCCCGTTAGGTCTTTTATTGGACCATTGTCTCTAGAAATTAAAGCTGTTGTTCACACACACTCTCTCTCTTATCTCCGCTGTATATTGTACGTAGTTTATCTCTTTTTCCTCTTTAACTATTATTATATGCCATTTTCTTCTGTTTGCTTTTCATCCATTGGTACCAGAGATCCCAGAAAACCCGATCGAGCTGTCTCCGCCTGCATCAAATGCAGCTATTTTGAGAACCACAGTCACTCCCAGCACCACCACAGTCTCAACTACTGTTTTTGCAAGTGTATTTGCATCTTCTTCGACTACTGCCACTTCCCAATCATCATCAAAATCCTCATTCTCGTGCCTAATGTCCAGTTTATCTCGCTCAGATTGTCCCACCACTTTCTCAACCATATCTGCCATAGAGCCGACATCCCTTTCTATCTCCACATCACTCTATCTCTCGAACAATGACTCCTCCCTCTTCCCTGACCAGGCGGACGCTGGCCACTACACCGCCTCTCCTGCCTTATCTGCCACTGCATTACTCCAAAAAGCGGCCCAAATGGGTGCAGTAGCTTCAAATGCGTCCTTTCTCCGTGGTTTGGGCCTACAATTGTCACCATCTGCCTCGGGACAAGATGACGGAATCTCAACCCAATGGAATAGCCATGTAAAGCAAGAGAACAACATGATAGAAGCTGGACTTGGCCTCGGACTAACCTCAGCTGGAAATGCGGGTTTCGAAGAAATGATGTTGGGCCAACCCATGACCCGTGATCTTCTCGGCCTAAGCATCGGTAGTTCTAGTGGAGGGGCGAGGGGCGGCCTTTCTGCGTTGCTTACTTCCTTTGGAAGTGGCTTCGATGTTGCGGATACATCAGCACTAAGGAGGAGGAGTTCGTCCCCAGAAAACTGGGAAGATACATCAGAAACAAGGCATAACAAGTCGGCTTTGCTTTAGAGGCCATTGTTTTGACCCGTATTTTTGGTGTTGGGTCAGGCACTACAGTTTTGCTCTATGCAGTCACTACTGTTCGCAAGCCGGAGAAGATCACATAAGGTTATAGGTGGGAGGACAAAACTATTATAATTATTCATATGTTTTTTTTTTTCCGGAGTCTTGTACTCCGGCTGTTAATATTGTAATCGTGCTGTTTGGATTTGTTCTGAGGGAAGATCAAATATGAATTACTGTAGATGGATTTGGCCAGAAAGTGTACAGGGATTTAGTTGATGTAGTTAGGATCGTCGTAGTAAAAGTTTCTGTAGTTTGAACTTTGATCCCTTGCATTCCGTTCTGAATCGGATATGTTCAAGTTTTTTTTTTTTTTTCTCCCTCGGTGGTTGCATGATTTTTTTGGTTGGAAACGTGAAATGATGATGGTGGTGTGTGGAGGGTGTTGGGTGGGTCTGTACCTTGGTGGTCAAACTGCGGACGGGGCAGGGTTTGTGGGGTCTTGTTTGGGTCAGATCAGACCGCCAAATTTGTATATTGAATATAGTGAGCTGTCATGTGCAGGGGCATCTCTCTGGCTATTTTGGACACATTTTCTTACATTGTATCTATAGAGTAATTTTATGATGCATGGAATGGAATAAAATTTAATGCGTTTTTAAAAAAATTATGAATTATTAAATATTTTTATTTTAAAGAATATAAAATTTACTGTGAATTTAAGATATTTAATATGTGAATGAATTTAAGGAATGGGAGAATTTATTTTATATTTAGATGTTATTTTTATTAATATATGTTTAAATTGATACGGACGTAAATTTTTATTAAAAATTTACAATTTTAAATAAAAAAAATGTTATATTTCTTATCTTGTGCGTTTCTTCTGATCCAAATCCTATTTGTATATGTACATTTAAATCAATGAAGAAATACGCCATGGATGAGGATTCATGGTAAAGTAAAATAAAGTACACCGTACTCTTAATTTAACATCCAGATTTTTGAAACTGAATGCGTAACTCGGTCTAGGATATAAATAATATCAAATAAATTATTAATTATAATTTAATTTAATTAATAATATTTGCATAAACTAGTGACCAGTAATTATAGTGAAATTTTTAAAATTATAAGTGATCTTCCTTGTAATTATTTTTTGGTTAGTTGAGTGATCAATTTTCATTGTTAACTCAAATTGATCAAAATTCGTGATCTATTTTCAGTTTTTTGTGGCAAATTGATGAAAATTTTAAGGGTTAATTTTAGGTTGATTTTTTTAAATGTTTGTCGTAAAATTTTCTGTTCATATATGTATTAATTGTTTTATTAATTATTCTTTTTTAAGTATTATTTGAATAAATATTTAATAATTTTATTAATCAGTTAATTTTTAATAGAGAATATATTAATAATTCTACTTATTAATTAACTTTTAATAGAGATTATATTAGTTAATTAAAATTCATTTCTTATTGTCTTATTTAATTTTTATTCATTACTTAACGGTACTTAAAAAAGAATAGAAAAAAAGTATTAAAAACTTGAACTTAATAATTATAATAAAATAATTAATATATATCATAATTTAAATAAAAAAAAGCTTTGTAACAAGTATTTAAGATACTTTACCTTGTGTTTTTCATCAGTGGGTTAAAAGAACTCTTCCATTTGTTAAGAAAGTGAGAAACACTTTTTTTGGTGGCGAACGGATAATAACTCTTATTTTCATTTTATTTTATATAAAATTTGAGAATTAATTATAAACTCTTCAACTCTTTTTTTTTAATTTCTGTAAGTTTTAATTTGTTCTCCTCTGTTTGATATGAATTAAGAGGATTAAATTATAGGAAATAACTTGTTTAATTGTAAAAACTAAAGTAAAACATAAATAAATTGGAAAACACAATTTAAAATAAGTAAATTTTCATTAAAATTAAGATTAAAAATTCAAATGCTTCCAGTTTAATTAAAAAATTTAGGGACTAGGCATCAGATTTTCAAAGTTAAAGGGATATTTTACCCTTTAAAAATAACAAATAAATTAATGAAATAAGTGATACAACTCTCCTTGTATATCATACGTATTTCATAAACAATAAAAAAATTGAAAGAGAGGAGATTTGATTAAGCCTTCTGCCTCATGAAACAGATAAACGCCAACTAGTTCTTAAAATAATGATCCAAATTACTAATTTCTGAAGTTGTGATCTACTCTAATATTAAGAGTTCTTTGTTTCAAACAAAACTTATGTCCATACGGATGTTAATTTTTTTTAGGAAAGAAATTCACTTATTAATTTTTCAAAAAGTGCTTAAAATTATTTAACTAATTATAAAAATAAAAAAATGGAATTGAAAAAAAATTGACAAGCAACTCTCTCCCTTTCTTCAATTTTATCATTAGCGATCAATTAATTATCTAACCTATATCTCTTACTCCTAAACACATTATACGTGACATGTAAATTTGAGAAAAATACTTTGACCTCCTTTCAAGTACTAAAAATCTACACAGACTTCTCATCTACTTTTAAAACTTACATACAACTCCTCTCTACTTATTTTTGACATCCCCTCAAATATTGAAAATTTACATAGACTTCCTATCTATTTTTAAAATCTATACAAATCTCTCCTCTATTTTAAAAATAAGCATAATATATTTTTTATATAAAATTTATTTTTCAATTATTACTTAAAAATTCTTTTTTATTATTTATCATAAGCAAATTATAAACAAATCATGATAAATGTAATTATTTAATTCAAATTAAACTAAATCTAAAAATGCATTAAATTCACACAAATTAAATGTAATTATTAACTATAAGTTTTAAGGTATATTAAATATATATTATAATAAAATTATTAAATTAAATATAACTATTTTCCAATAAATTTTAAAATTTAATCATCTAAAATTTTAAAAAATATTCAATAAAACTTGGGATGCAATTTTTTAAAAAATAATTATTTATTATTTGGAATAAATAAATTTTAAGCATTTAAAATAACAATAAATAATTCATCTTTCATTCAAAGTAATTATATTATTAGCATTGTAATTTATCTAAGACACATTAAATGAATAAAATATAAAAAATACACAACTATTGATTTTTTGGTAAGTAAATTAGTAATTTTTAAATCTTATTGAATAAAATCTAAAGTACTTAATAAAATTTTATACTTAAATTTCTATAATAAAGCAAACTAATATAACTATTTAATATTTAAGGTAAATAACTATTCAAAATATTTAAAATCTCAATAAAAATTATTTTTAAATAATTATTCAAAACATTTTCTCATCATTGTAAAAAAACCATTTCCCCAAAAAAATGAAGATTATATTATGTGTACATTTACTAGAAAAAATATATTTTTAATGTAAGAAATCATTTTCTGTCAAAAAATATTTATAAGTGTAGGTTTGAAAATATTGTACATTAAAAAATTATATTTTTAATGTATATTTACTAAAAAATTATTTCTCCGAAAATATGAAGATTGTATTATGTGTATAGTTACCAGAAAAAATTATATTTTTAATGTGAAAAATTATTTTCTTATCATCATCATTATGCAATTTGTATATTGAAATATATTATAATTTGCTTATGATAAATAATAAAAAAGAACTTTTAAGTAATAATTAAAAAATAAATTTTATATTAAAAATATATTATATTTATTTTTAATTAAATCAACTAAATAAAATAGATTACACGTAAGAGATATATAAAAATAATTTAAAAATAGATTAGATGTTTATATAATGAAATTAAGGGTCAATTTGGTATTTTTAAAAAGTTACATAAAAACAAACTTTCACTTCCCTTCAAGTATTAAAAACTTACATATACCTCCATTTTATTTTCAAAATTTATAGATATCTCTCTTCTATTTATTTTTGACCTATTCTCAAGTATTGAAAACTTACACAAACTTTCATTTTATTTTGAAAATTTATACAAATCTCCCATCTATTTTAAAAATAAATATTAAAAAATACTTTCACCTCCTTTGAAGTATTGAAAACTTACACAAACCTCCTCTTTATTTTCAAAACTTACACAAACATTTCTTAAATAACCAAGTTTCACTATACTTTTTCGTAATTTAAAATTATCCATCTATCTACTGTTAAGTCTTTTATTATAGTTGATATTTTTGACAAAAATGGTTTATTGACCAAAAACCTCCGCGGACACTGTAGCAGACAGCGTGCAACGTACCAGACGACATGAACCAATCAAAGATTGAAAAAAAAAAAAGTGAAACCATACGTATATAAGCAAAAAAAAAAAATGAAAATGGGCCTCAAAGAGGTAATAAAGCCTAGATGATGTGAATAAAAATAGAGTTAACAAGATTATTATAGGTTTATTTGGATACATTTTCTTACTACTTTAGTGTTTTTAAAAGTATTTTATATTTTTAAAAATAAAGGGTCTGCTTAGTTTCTTTTTCAAAAATAATTTAAATTTTTATATTTTTAAAATGAACATTTCTATTTAGCAAACTATTTCTAGAATGTATTTTTAAAAATTATAATTCTAAATATATAACTTAAAAATAGAAAAATATAAATAACTTTTAGATATTTTCTTTTTTTTAATTCTTACGATAGTTTGATAATTAAATGAAACTTTGCCTTATATACGTTATCAAAGACCATATGTTATTTGTTTTCATTAAATTCAAAAATAGTTTTTAAAAATAACTTTTAAGAATAATTTTTAAAAATAAAGTCTTAAATGCATTTTTTGTCCTTTTAATTTATGATTTGAATCATTTTTATCCTCGTAGTTTAAAATACTCAATTTTGATCCTTTAAATATTTAATTTGTACAATTTTAATCCTATCATTATCTAGCTATTCAAAATCTAACATAACTGCTAATATAGTGCTAGCTCGGCCAATTTATTCTAATATGCTAGCACATGCAATCCATGTTGACACCACTCCATCTTTTAAGTATCCTTGCATTGCTTCCTAATAGCAATGTAACTGAGCAACAATTATTTCTCCCCTTTATCTTTTGCTTTTTTTCTTTATTTTTGAAATTTTCCACTAAAATATGATGTTACTAACTAGATTCTTCCCACAATTTCCTTAACATCTCTCCCTAAATTCTTCTTAAATTGTACATCGAGATATATATGATGCATCATCCTCTTAAATTCTTCCTTAACATTCTATCTTTCTAATTCTTCTTTTTCTTCTAAAATTTTTGATATTTTGTCTTCAACCACATTATTCGCATTGGGCTCCTCATCTAAGACCCTAATTTTCTCTTCATTTAACTCATCTTAATCCTCTTATTCGTCTTCTTTATTTTCATTCTTAAATTGTTCTTCTTCCCTTAACTTAAAAATTGGACCTTGAACATTTAAAGAACACGCCAATTTCTACTATCAACTTGAAGCTCACCACCACCACAAGTATCGATCCAACCCATTCATGATCCAAATTAGATTTTAGAAGAATGATTGGAACAACAAATGAAAGAAAAATTATCTACAATGATAAGAAAGAAAAAGTATGATAGTAAATTGATACCTTTTACTTATATCGAGCGATAACCCTTAAAAAAATCGGTTACATGTATATAATCTTTGTTAGTCACTGACAAAAATAACTACCATGATCATAGAAATAGTTTTAAAGTTTTTGAAAAAGTTCAAATAAAATAATAGTCTAATAGCTAAATAAATACTAACTCAAAATAATCATTTTTGTGCTTGTGTGATTGATATATGTGTGTGTGTGAGAGAGAGAGAGAGATAGAGATAGAATTGGTGCCAATGTAGCTTGTATGCACCACCACATTGGAATAAATTGATATAATTAGGCCATGTCAGCAATTAGGCTAGTTTTTGGATGGCAAAAAAAAAAGATAGGACCAAAACTATACAAATAAAATATTTAAGAGGACTAAAATTGAGTATTTTAAATTAAAGGACCAAAAACTACCTAAAATATAAATTAAAGGATAAAAAATATATTTAACCTAAAAATAAAACATAAAAACATGTTAAACACATTTAAAAATTTTTATTTAAGGAACTATTTTTGTAATTTAATTTTAAAAATTATAACTTTAGATGTGTAACTTAAAAATAGAAAGAAAAATAGGAATAATTTTTAAATTCCTTCTTATTATGAAAATGAAAGTAGAATAACAAAAAATATAAAAAAAAGGATACATTTAAAGGAGGAGTTCATTTTATTTTCGAATGTATCAAACTCTTTCATAATCTTTAGTATTTAAAAATCCCTAAATACTAAGTGATAACTATTACAATTGATAATTATAATTATATCTAATAAATAATTATCACTTATTAATAATTCTATTATTAGTTATAATTAGAGATAAGGCTGAACTTAAGATTACAATAATTAATAGAGAAATCAAATAAATATCCATATAAATACATTTATAACACTCTTCCTTATACATCTATCTTATAATAATCTATCTCACTAAAAACTTTGTCAAAAAAATCAAATGAAAAAAACTATGGTAAAGGAAAAAAAGAGTAGCATGAACCCAACTCCCTTTATTAAATATATCATTAAAGATTTGAGTTAATATCAATTACTCCCTCTGTTCCTTTTTATTCGTCACATTTAAAAGAGTTTTTTTATTCATTTTTATCTGTCACTTTAGAATTTCAATTAAGTATTAAATATTCTTTTTCCTAGTTTACCCTTCTTTTTTATTAATAAAAATTTTATTATTCTATACTATTAATCCACTTACATTTATTCCTTTATATTTCTCTCTCTATTTTTAACTATTTTGCATTTTGTGCATAAAGGATAATCTTATGAAATTTGCTAATAATAAACAAATTAAACTACTTTCTTATTATGTATGAAGTTAGTTAGTAACGACAGATAAATAGGAACGGAAGGAGTACTCTTAATTCAAATAAGAACCACTTGAACAAATTTATTATCATGATCAACTATCACAATCCTTTTGTAAAAAGTTATCTCTTTTATTATATTTTTTCTCCAATTGAACTTTTGCATATAGTTTTACCTTTATATGGATTTGTCAAAATCTCTTCCTTCAAATTTAAGGGAATTAATTATTCACTTGCTATATACATGTTGGAAAAATTACAACTATAATTTATCTTATTAAGAAGTATAATATATATGCATCATCATAAATAGTAATATGAGATTAAACTTTGTATAAATTAAACATCTTGTATTTGCATATCTAAATAATTACATTTCAAAATATATACAAATAAAATAATTTTATATCACTATTTTACAAAGATATCAAAAATATATGTTTAATTTTTTTTCAATATTTTTTGGTTAGTAAAGAACTATATTTTACTAATAAACTTTTTATAAAAAAAATTATATTAATTACATTAAGATATGATACTTCAAGATTATAAAAGAATTTGGTGGGTTAGGATTCTTCATTGGTCTTCAAATTTCATTGCCGCATGAATGTCACCCCACCCTTTGCCTTGAAAGAATTCAATTCATAGGCAGCCACCGACATTCCCAAACTATCACAACTCCTCTCTTTTCAGGAATTTGATCACATTTTTGGTGGGAATCATCAACTTTATAATGTTTTAATAACAGCTCATGCTTTTTTAATGATCTTTTTTATGGTTATTCTAGTGATGATAGGTGGATCTGGTAATTAGTTTATTTCGATTTTGATAGGTGCACCTGACATGGCATTTCCACGATTAATGCACATCAAGATTTAATATATTATAAAAAAATTATTTCACTATATAAATATATAATTACCATGGCTAATGACAATCTTTGCAAAAATTCTCGTGTTACAAATCATACTTTCTCCTTGCAACTTCAATTTATTTTTTTCCTTAACACAATTATATATTTGTACTTCATTAACTTCATATATTTTGAGTGTTTCACTAGCTTAATACCTTCTAGGTATTTTTTTACTTTACAAGTAAATTTAAACTTTATATTTCTATTTAAATTATATTTTTTTCTTTTTTTTCATTTTGGCTAACAATCATCACTTTATAATTTTAAAATCCTCACTAATCATGGTTTTTTATAATTTTAAGCACTACATTATATATAAGAGGAAATGTTATCGATAACTATTTCCTTTTAATTGAAATCTTTTTATTTTTATAAATTTTAAATACCTGAACTTCTTTTAGAATTTTGTCATTATGTCTCAAATCTCTTTAAGAGCACTTGATTCCTTAATATTTATTTTCTTATCCCTTATTTTAAGGATATTAATATTTAGAACTAATAACTTTATTATGCTCCAGCCATGTTCGACAATTATTTGTTATTAAAAAATATTTTGCTTTACTTATACATCAATCTAAATAGTAGCATTTGGAATTGACATATTTTATTTATTCTATTTTAATTAATAATATATTTAAATTTTTTCTATACTTTATAAATCAATCATCTTATAAAATTATGGTTTATATTGATTTGTGTGAATATCAAGATGATTACATATTTGTTACTTTTAAAATTATGTATTTTCTCCCCTTAATTTTGAGAATATAATTTCGCATGTGAACTTATATTCCATCATTTTTCAATATCATATATATGTATTGTGGTGGAATAAAAATATATTACACATTTAAAAATTCTTTATATGTCAAATTTTTTAACTTTTAACTAAAGCTAATTATAAGGGGAAATTATAACCTTTTGGTTTGATGTGTATAAGTATTGTAATGTGTAAAGTTACATATCCCTCAATATGATAAAAAGAATTTTTATTATCTTGTATAATGACATATCTAATAACTTGGGATATTAAAATTATTCTAGCCAAATCATTTTACATATGATTGTATTTTAGAATGTTCAATAATTATTTCCCTCGGAACATGATAATTCTTAAAGAATTTTGGCATAAATCTACTAGTATTATCAAAGATGTATTATTTTAATTGTATACTTAAAAAATTATTTTCAAAGACATATTATTTAAGCAAGTAATCTTATAAACATTAGATTAAGGATTGGCAATAAATTCATACATGACTAAAATCATGAAATATTTAAATAGTCTACATAGTGGAAAGATTAATATATGTTACATTGTATTTATTAACAAAAAATTAAGAATTTAGTTCTGTCTTTAGTTAACAATGGCTTCACTACCTTATTATTGAATTACCTTAAAAACAAGTAGCACTTTAAAATTTACCAAATTGAAGAATTTTCTAATTCTTCAATGAATTACCTTCTAAATTTTTAATCATTATTGATTTGTGATGACCTATCCAATCATACCAAATAATAAAAATATTTTGATTAATAAACTTTTGGTTCACATTTCTTTCAATCATTCTTGTATATATATGCCATATATCAAAAGAAAATAATAGTAACTTTTTTAGCATATTTTTCTCACTTAAGATAATTATTATAATATAAAAACATTTAATATCTTATTATCTTAGTGTAGTATTTATTTTATCGTATGTTTATAAAGTCTAATAAATATTTTCGAGACTTAATTAACAATAATTCATCCATAAGTATTGTATATCTCTTGATAAAATTATATTAATTTTTCAAAAGCTTTCAATTAACTTTTTACTAGCAGATATCATATTGATGTAATTTTCACCAATCATTAATTAGAAAAATTATTTTTAATTCTTAAGAATAGTGTACATTATTACATTATCCAAATGAAATTAGCCACTGTTATTATCAATTCCTTTTTTAAGATGTACAAAGAAATTTGTCATATTAAAATATGCTATATCATAAGAATTATTGTTGAAAGTATAATTCTTATCAACAAAATTAGTCTTGTTTTGATTCTCTTTGAAGCGAGATTTAATAAAGTTTCATAAGATATTTAAATGTATAATATATACATAAACAATGGCTCTTGTACCACCTTGGAGCATATACTTTTAGAGTTTTTAATGACTTTTCATATCATATTAATAATATATGCTTTCAAAACCTTTTTAAGTTCTATTATATAGGCTTTTCTCACTATATTATCCAATTTTTGATAGTGAAAACTAATCCTGTACTTATTTATACTATTCTTTTAATTACTATAATTGCAAAATTTAACTTGAATTTTTCCATCCACATCTAAACCTTTTAATTATCTAAGTATTCCCATGCAGGAATGTAGTAAAACTATCTGGACATATTTTATGCTTTTTTTTATCAAAAACTCAAAATTTTGTTTAGCTACTAGAAGGCACAAACCAATTACTTCAAACAATGTAATGAAATTAATTGTACTAGTTATATATATATATATATATTAAACAAAAACTTGCTCTTTTTGTTCAGCCATAAGAAGGCATGAATGAATAAAGAATTTTTTACATGATGATTAGAGAAAAGAGAAATCCAAATGATGCAATAAATAATAATAGATGAAACTCTGTTTCATCTATCAGCGTCATATTTTCCATACGCTTGTTCAAAAGATAATAAGTTGTTTTAATTTTTTGATATTTTATTTTCAATGTCTCATGAAGATAGTGACAAAATAAAACCGTTATTTTTTTCACAGCTTGCATTCATAACTATTTTGCCTCAAGATTCCGCAACGATGCACATATATTTTCTGGTGACATAATAGTCTTCTGCATCGCGACATTGGGATTGTATAACTACATCAGAAGCTGCTTCAAGAGGGAAAAGTTTTGGAAGTGACGTCACCAGAAGTGCAAGAAATTATATTGCTAACTAATATAAGTTAATCACGAATCCCCAAATTAAAATGATACTCTTCCCAGTTATCCTTCATCCAGTGACATAAAGTGAAATTTTAATATATTCTTTTTTTTAAATAAAAAAATGTTTCTCTTCCAAAAGGATAACAATTATCCTTTGAAAAAATTATATTCAAAACACAATATAGGCAATCCAAAATTAATTTAAATACATAACATTATCACATTTGTGATTAAACTGTATATATCAACAGGCAACCATGTGAATACAAGTTTGATCTAGTAATTTTTCTAATCAAATCAAATGAGATGAACCTAAAAAAGCTCATGCCATGCGCAAAAATCATTGGTGTAAACATTGTTTCAGAACAGATTATGCCTTATGCATGTACATATAAACTTAACTTTTTTTTTCCCATCCTCAAATAAATTGATATAAAAATTCAAAAATAAAAGAAGAACTCAAAAAACTCAAAGTGAAAAAATTTCTTACTAATGATGTGTTATGAAAATAAAAATAAAGTAACAAAATATAGAAAAACTGAATAGAATTAGAGGAGTTTTTTTCTTTTATTTATGAACATATCAAATTCTTTCAAAATCTTCAGTATTTATGTATCCCTATGTACCAAGCGATAATTATTACAATTAATAATGGTAATTATTTCTAATAAATAATTATCACTTATTGATACTTATTTTATGTTGGATACCATTAGAGATAAAGTTAAACTTAATATCACAACAATTAATAGAAAAATAAAAAGATGAGATGGATTTCCATATAAATATATTTATAACATTTCTTAACCTTTTTATCCTTAATAATAATTTTATAATTAAATAAATATTTCTTTACTCTATTAACCGCTTTCTGTCATTTGTTTTTCTTAAATTCAAAAATAATTTTTAAAAATAAAAAACTCAAAATAGTTCCTTTTGGAAATGAAAATACAAAAACATATCCTAACAAGATGTTTTTTTTTCATTTTCAATAACTACTCTAAAATAATTTCTTCAAAATCTTTTTTTGTATTCAAGGAAAATAAAGTATTGAGGATGGTTTGTGGAATTAATAAGGAAATATGTCATTTAATTATAAAATTAAAATTAATAATAAAAAAATAAGTGATAAAAATATTTAAATGTTACTTTTATTTTTTATTTTTCTTACATATTTAAAAACAATATTTTTAAAAAAATATTATAAAAATAATTAATTATTAAGTAGAAACTTATATTTTTAGAAACAAAAAATAAATAAAAATTTTATAGTATCAATGCACCACTAGATTTGACAATTGATATATCATTACATAGCATGCAAAATCTAAACTTAGAAAAAAATAAATATAATATACGATTAAATTTGATTATATATTAGTACACGATTTACTATTGCATTAATGATCCACCAAAATCTCTCTTAAAAATAGAAAGTCATTTTTTAAAATAATAGGTTGATTTAAAGTTATGAGTAGTATTTTATCAAACTGATCCCTTAAGAAATATAACAATTATATTTGGTAGAGGTGGAAATAGGCTAAACTTTGGCTTAAATAAACTAGACTTAATATATAAATTATTGGCTTAGGTCTAATCTATTAGCATTTTATCAAATTGATCCCTTAAGAGATATAATAATTACGTTGGTAGAGGTGAAAATAGGCTAGACTTTGGCTTAAATAAACTAGACTTACTTTATAAATTATTAGATTAAGTCTAATCTATTAGCATCTGTAAAACCAAAATTCAAGCTTTAATCTGACCTATATTAAAAAGTTTGAATTATCTTTTTAGCTAGTTTAAAAGCCTACTTATATAAATAAATATTCAAATAAGTTATTAAGTATAAGCCTTTTAAAAATAAATTAAAATTAAATTAGATAAACATACTAATTATTTAATAGGCCAACTTGATAGGCTTATAAGCCAAGTTTACAAAAAAATAAGTTTAACTTATTTATCTAAATAAGCTTATGTATCAACTTTGGTCCAAATTATTTAAAATAAAAAGTTTACGCTAGACTAAGTTAAGCTGAAAATAAATTAAGCCGTAAGTTCTTGATAAACAATCTGAACTATTTCCATTCTTAATGTTGGGTAGAATACATTGGAGCAAGTTTTAGTGAAATATTACTAATAATATTTGCACTTTATTAACATTATGTATACATATACAAGAAATTCTTAGTTAATAAGAATTGAGATAAATACAATGAGGGATTGTTGAAAAATTAATTATTAGAAAATTCTTGTATTTATCTCAATTTTTATCAATAGTTCACACATATGTTGTGTGCCCATTAATTAATTAATAATCTCTCGTACATATATACATATATCCCAAGATTTTCAATTAAAATTTTTTGAATTTAGTATTTGATATCTCTTAAAAATCTTGTATGTTTCTTTATATTTAGAATTTAATCTATAATTTTTATGTATGTATGTTTAATAGTTTAATTACTCCTTTTATAAAAAAATGTATTAAAAGATTTTTAAAAGCACAAATTACAAGTAACTAATGAAGCCTAGTGTCAAGTTATTCCAGGCAAAGTTCCAAATGCTACAGGTCTTTTTTTAAAGGAAGGGTGCAAACCAATGGTTTGGAAAGCAGCCAATCATTAACTCAATAAAATGATTAAGTTTAGATCGGTTCAATCAGTTAAATTAATTAAATTTTTTATGTATAAATAAATTGTATTATTGTGAATTCATCATTATATATTAAATAAAAATTTCGATCTTGGTAGAATTATTGGGTGATACCTAGCCTTAAGTCATTAAGCGAGTATAGATTTTATGATAGATAGAATTTATAATCTAATTTTATTTGTTATAATAGAGTTCCTACCTTATTAAAACCTTATCATTTATTTTTTTCCTCCATTAAGAAAACAATTTATGCTCTCCCAAAGAAAATAAAATTAAGGGTTTTAGTTGAGAGAAAGCAGCTTTTTAATCTTGTTACATTTGTTGTGATTTTAGGTATTAAAATATAGAAGTTACATTATCATTGATTAAAGAGGACGTGCAATTATTAACTCTTCATAAGTTCAAAATAATTAAAATTTATTAATATTTCTAAATTTTTATATCACAGTTATAAAGGATTAATAATTATATTATTAATACTTTTTAATAAATTTAAAGTTGAACTATATATGATATAGAAAATTAATTTCTGAAACATGTTTATGTCAACTAAATAGTTTTGAATATAAAAAGTTCACCAAAAAATTTATTTTTTATAAAATTCAATTTTTTATAAAAATTTATTTTGTATATGAATTAAACAATTTCTTAACTACTAGTTATCTATATATTACCATATTAATAAAAAATTATTAATTTTTTTTACTAAAATAGTTTTTTTATTTTGTTAATAGTATATATTTATCTTATTTATTAATAATTAATAATATTTTATGCAACCGACAAATCTTATTAATACTTTTTAATAAATTTAAAGTTGAACTATATATGATATAGGAAATTAATTTCTGAAACATGTTTATGTCAACTAAACATTTTTTAGCATAAAAAGTTTACCAAAAAATTTATTTTTTATAAAATTCAATTTTTTTTATAAAAATTTACTTTCTATATGAATTAAACAATTTCTTAACTACTAGTTATCTATATATTACCATATTAATAAAAAATTATTAATTTTTTTTAGTAAAATAATTTATTTTTATTTTTATTCTGTTAATAGTATATATTTCTCTTATTTATTAATAATTAATAATATTTTATGCAATCGGCAAATCAAATTTAAACCCACGTGGGCGTCCTCGCGAGTTTGATCACAAGCGTTTGAGTACCCCCAGAAACGAAATGGAGCGTAGGGGAAAGTGACCTAGGACGGCAAAATCCAAGCCAGTCTGTTGGTCTTGCCTGCGGTGACCAAAGTTTTAACCGAGAATTTGGACTATCACCCCAACGGAAATTTCTGGATTCCACACATAGTAATTTACTAATTCCTTCTACGCGCGCCCATATTCTTTGTCTAAACAGCGATCTATCTGTCGTGAAGTTGTTCGCAGAAGTTGGAAAGTTAGAGGGATCAATATAGGAAAGGAATTGCAGAGAGGCATGTGCCTCCCACCCCACCTAACTCCTCGAATCAACTTTCGTTTGAGGTCCTTCTTCTATTTCGCCTAACGAAACCCCTACTACTGAAATTTATTGTTGGGGTTTTGATGGGTATCACTCCACTTCTTCTGGAACTGTAAGATTCCGTACTTTTCAATTCCAATTTCTTTTGAAATTAATGTTCCCATTTTTTTTTTTGTTGACTTTGATTTAAGCTATTCTGGTTATCACTTCCTCGTCAATTTTCGTTATTGAATCTGTTGTAGATTTTTTGGTCTTTGTTGTGGGTTTTAATTAGCCTTCTTATAACAAAGAAATGCTGACTTTCATGGAAACTCACCAGCTATCTACCTTCTTTTCCTGTGTCAGGTTCATGAATAAGTGAAGATTATTGAAAGATTGGGATTAGGTTTCACTCTTGAATGAATTGAGGTTGAAGTATTGGAGTTATGAGATTGCTTTTTGCTTATAAAGAAGTTGAAGCAAAATACTTGTGCTTGTAAAATGCCATCCTTCTCCTTTTCAAGATTCAGAACTGCCATCCAAAGATCAACTGTAGGGAAAGAAGGTGGAACTCGAGATTCTATTGAAGCTCTGATTGGACGGGGCAAATTCTGGTTTAGCACTCCTAGGTTGTTTCATTCTGCAAACTACTCATCCTGTACGGACCTGCGTGCTCTTCTACGTCCCGAGGTTGCTTTAGCTGCAAGTTCAGAGTTAGTTAACCAAAGGAAAGCCTTGTCTGCAGCTGGCACACTATCACGTACATTTTCCATTCCATCTATATCAGGGCCTTCATTTCAGGTTTGCAGTTACCATATTGATTGCGCACTTGCTGAACCTTCTCAAACTTCCATCACCAGCTGTTTCCAGAGTAAAACGATGGCCACTCCCCTGCCCGGAGTTGTCGTTGGAGAATCCTACTTGGATAACTTAGCTTTTGAGCGTAGGAACCATACAAAGGCAATGAAGAACAGCAGTAATATATGTTTGAGCAGAGGTTCACAGAATGGCAGAGTGAGCATGAGATTAAAAAACCATCAGCAACCAGACAAGCATGCAATTTATGGTTATTTCATTCATAATTTTTCCAAGAGTTGGTGCAGTTCTAATAACCCATGCACAGAGTCAGGCATTAGAGATATCCATAACTCATCATCAACTTGTTTCTCTGCTGGGCCAGCTACTGATGTTCCTTTTGACACTACTGGTCGCGATGAGCAGCCTACAAATGCTTCAGATTCATCAGAAGGGTATGTTCATTCTTGTTCACTCCCTTCCATTTTTAGCATATACGTGTGAAGAGTAGCCCTACCTTCTTGGCAGTTAAATTGATTCACCTAAATATGGTGATATAAGTTGTGGTTTCACTATTCATTTACGTAATATTTTCATAAGGATGACATGAAACTGCAGTGCTATTCTTTAACTAATGGAGTTCATGGTATTTGAGTAGGTGCAATGGTGCTTTCGTACATGCATTAATGTTGAAAAGCCCTTTTGGGAACAAGACAGGCAAAAGTAATATTAAAGGACATTTTTCCTCATGAATTCTGACTGTTGCGTGCTAAATTGCTTCCGATTATGAATACAAATTGCTGATCACAATTATCATCTTGTTGCAAGTATTTCCATGTGATTGATATGGGTATATCAAATTTACTAAGAATAGGTTTAATACTTTAGTTACTTGGTTGCTTTTTTTTTTGTAGATAAGCAACAAGGCCTGGGAATTGTTTTGGCACCCAGATAGGATATTTGGTGTCTGTTTTGGCTTCCAAACCTGTCAAAATCACATTTCCTCCATAATGGGGAAGTTGCTGCTTCCCCATAGCAAAATCTGTTCAATCATCACACCCATGAGCCAGTTCGATCTGTTTATTTTATTGGAGAATTTTTTTTTTAAGGAAAATGTCATTTAATTGTATACAAGTTAAAAACGTTCATGCCACCTAGATACTTGGTGGTTAACAAAAATGTATGATACCATGATAGTAGGGGTAAACAACTTCCTTTCTAAATAAAATGGTTGTTATTTTCCATCATACTCCTTACATGTAACATTAAATAAACAGAACATTTTATATCATCTTAATATTTTGGAACTATAAATATAAGTAAATGAGACTAGTAGTATGAAAGATGTTATCTGCCAAAACGAATGGGCCCTAGTTGAATATTTCTGTACCTTCTGTGGTAACTTGATGCAAAAACGTGATTATCCTAATGAATGTTACAAAACCAAACAATTGTTCTGACTGATTTTTGGATGATATTCCAAAACATGTTTGTTAAAAATATTATTTCAAAACCAAATTTTGCAGAAGTAATTCTTTTCAAAATAATAAATCTCTGGGCAATCTCAGTGTCACACAGTTAGTTGCTAAACAAATTTTTAATAAACAAGGGTAAGGGATTGTCTTATTCTTCATAATTTTACCGTATTGGTTTGAATTCTGCTGTAGGGAGAAAAAGACACAGAAATTTATCTAGTTGTTAGATGAAGGAAAAATGTGCGCATGGAAATGTAGGGGCTCTGTATTGTGGTTAGGGATGTGCTCCTTTCATAATGTTGACATTATCTGGTGAATGATGACTGCAGGGAAACTCCTTGTAGCAAATCCCTTAAGTTAATTTCAGGATCGTGCTACTTGCCTCATCCTGATAAAGAAGACACTGGTGGAGAAGATGCACATTTTATATGCCCTGAGGAACAAGCAATAGGGGTGGCAGATGGTGTTGGTGGCTGGGCAGATCTTGGTGTTGATGCTGGAGAGTATTCCCGTGAACTTATGTGCAATTCTGTGAATGCCATTAAGGAGGAGCCCAAAGGTTCAGTTGACCCATTCAGAGTGCTCGAGAAAGCACACTCAAGTACAAGGGCCAGGGGTTCCTCAACAGCATGCATCATTGCTCTTACTGACCAGGTATACAACCTCTGCATTTGTGCCTTTCTCAGCAGAATATGGCTTTAGCTAAGTTTTTCCTTCTGATATTTATCTGCTGTTAATCAGGGCTTTAGGGGGACTCCTATTTGTTAAGTAAATTTTCTATCTGTAAATTCTTGCTGTCAATAAGTATTCATCGTTAGTTCCCATTACAGGGCCTCCATGCTATTAACCTGGGAGACAGTGGGTTTATGGTGGTCCGTGATGGCTGCACTGTATTCCGGTCCCCTGTGCAGCAACATGATTTCAATTTTACCTATCAACTGGAAAGTGGAAGTAATGGTGATTTGCCAAGTTCTGGTCAGGTAAAAGCTCCTTATAGACTTGATGCATAATATGACAATTCTCGGTTGGTCATTGAAGTCTTATCCATTCACTCAGTTGTTAAATATTGCTTGATATGCTTAAATTTTCTTATGGTGGCATCTGTGGATGTTTACGAGTGGTTCTGTTATATGTTTACGATTAACACTCCTTGCAGATCTTATTGTATATTTCCTTACCCTCTTTGCATAACTGGGTTGGCCTGAAATATTTTAGATATAACGAGGGTAGGTCCCAAACCTCCTATTTTATTTTAGAAATCTTATTGTTCTATTCTTCTTATTTTCCTCACATTTGTCTACTTTAAGAGTTGCATCTGAACAACAGCATTATTAAGTATTAACAATTTGGCTTGAGTCGCTAATTATGCATTGTTTTCATATCATATTCGTTTGGCATTGGATTTAATTTACTGTTATCTAATGTATCATATTACTTGTACTACCCAATATGATTCCACGGGACTTTTGTCTAGGAAGCTGGTCTATAGCCTGTTTGAACCCACTGCTATTCCCACAAGACTCAAACAGCCATTTGGCCTCCATCCAAACATGCTATTAATTGTTATCCTCTATTGATGTCTTTATATTGATGTTTGTGTATCGATCTGAACCATTGAAGTGTGAATTTACTGCTTTTCTTGTTTGCTATGGCAAACCTCTAATTAGAAATTCTATAGTTCTATGGTTACTTCCTAGTTGTGTGAATAATATTGTATTCCCTGGGGTTTATTTAGCCATAGCCATTAGTTTTTTCCAGTTACAAATTTCTTTCTGGTGATGAATAAAAGGATAACTCATTGTGCATCTTGTCGGACTGTTTGCTATCTAGATTCTAATCTGTCTCATTCAGTTCTAGTTGAATGCTTAAATGAGTGGCCTTGTTTATGCCAGGTTTTCACAATTCCTATTGCTCCCGGAGATGTCATAATTGCTGGTACGGATGGGCTTTTCGACAACTTGTATAATAATGAGATTACCGCAGTGGTGGTTCATGCGATAAGAGCCGGTTTAAGCCCCCAGGTGACAGCCCAAAAGATAGCAGCATTGGCTCGACAACGAGCACAGGATAAAGACCGGCAGACGCCATTCTCAACTGCTGCTCAGGATGCTGGATTCCGTTATTATGGCGGCAAACTTGATGATACTACAGTTGTTGTTTCATATATTGCCGGTGCTGAAGGTTCTAAAGACGCCAAAGATGGGTAGTTGTGTCCTCTCCGCATTTGTGGTTCCTGTATATACTCATTTTGTCAGCGTAAGTGTGATTTTGTGATTATCAACTCAAAGAATTGCTTCTGCTTACCTTTTGTTGCGAACTCTCCTTCAAGTCACAGATGTATCTTCTCAATTTCGTTCCTTTTTTTTTCTGGGTTAATTTCTGTTATGTTTGGTTAAAAATTCATTTAACTGTGAGACAGTAATTACATTGAAAGATAGTGGTGTATATTTCCGCAAAATACCGTTAACAAAATAAAAATGAGTGATTCTGAATAATTAAAAATTAAATTGATGTATTCATTCACGTGACTTTATTTCGTTGAGAACAGACAAGTGGTTATTGCTTGTGTAGGATAAATTGTAGGCGATTTTAAATGTCTCGTGTATCAAAATGGAGGTTGAATTCTAAATTTGCATTAATTTATAATTCTTTCCTGTGCTTTATTTGCTTGTGGTTATTACTTGCAATAATTTATCTCCATTGTTTGCTATTATCTATTTGGAAACTTCCCTTGCAACCGGTTTTAGCATGTTTTCTATTTTTGTCAATGTTGCTTTTGCACTAATACCATTGTATTTACGGTCACTGTCTCAAGACGAACTTTTGTTGTTAGAAGTTATAAATTATATTTTCACTTCCTTTTGTAAATTTGAATTTCTTTTGGTTCTTAGTAGCATAAATAATAACATTTTAATATTTATTCCTTGAACTGTTTTAATATCAAATGCATGCGACCGATTATTTTATTATCAATGTATATTAAATAAAATTTATTTACTAATAGAAAATTGACATTATAATATAAAATGTTTGAAATGTTAAATTGCATGAATTTTCAAGAGTAACAACATTTGATATTAATATCTTCTTGGAAATTAATAAGTATTAACTTTTTTCGTGGTTTTTAAGAAAAGGTACAGTAAAAAGAAAACCTAAAGCTTTTAAGTAAATTGTTATCTAGCCCCTTATTTATTATCCTAACTACTTATATTTTCCATAAATATTGGTTTAAAAAATAATTGTTTGCATAAAAAATTGAGAATATACTAATACAAGTAAATGATCAATAATATTTAAATAGTTTAACATAAGAAATATATATATTATATTTAAATATTATATATATTGAATAAATCAATACAAATTTGACTCTCAGAAAATTAGTCTTTTTTTTTCAGTACGACTGGCCTGAGCTCAAAAGAAAACAATAGAAAATTATCTAACTATGAATATCTATACATAGATTAAAGTATTAAAGTGACATCTATTTTAACCTAAAAAAAGTTGAACATATACTCTTTCTTATTAATACGTTATTTCAATATAATTTTTATTTCACAAAACTAATAATAATTCAACCCTGCATTTGTTTAAAGTCAATATCAGCAGACATGGATGAGTGAAAATATAAATAGATATGGATACTACTCTTCAAATTTACAATAAATTATTAGTACATAAGAATCTCTCTTAAAATGTCATATTTATCGTGCAATTTGCATGAAATATTTTTATATAATTTGCATATTTTTATAAATTTACACACATAATATGTTATTAAAACAATTTTTAAATGTCAACAAATTCACTTTAAATTGCTTGCAGATTTTTTTAAAAAATTGTTATTAACATAGGCGTTAAATAAAATAATAAATAAAGTAATTCTTCAATTCAAATATGAGCATTAGCTAATAATGTGAAATTGTTTGCCATCGGCGTGCGCGTCGCGTTCTTTGGGCTTGAGGCCCAAAGAAGAGTAAAGTATGTCTTATTATTTTTAAAAATAATTTTTTATTTATTTTAAAAAATAGAGACAAATTGATTTCAAAATTTATTTTTAAAAATTATAATTTTAAATATGTAATTTAAAAATTATTTATTATTTATTATTTATTTTGAATGTTAATTTTACAAATTAAATTAAATATTATTTATTTATTAAATTATTATTTATTTTTAAATTAAAATTAATTAAAACGATTTTTTTTAAAATAAAATAAAATCATATTCACGCGAAAGAGACCCGTAATTTTTCGGGCTTCACTGCAGAAACGGAGGCAAGGGACCCCGTCTATTACGGTTGAGCGTTTACTGTAGACGACCAAAGCCTTCACTGGTAACAATTACTTCCTTCATGTCCCATTTTCTGCGAAGCTAGGGTTTCAAAACCTGAATTATCCTTCAAATCATGCTGTAGAAGCAGACTTTAATTGTTCGATATCTCCCTCTGCCCACTGTGTAACAAGTTCAGGTATAGCACAGATATGGCCGGTCGTCGGGAGGGTCTGTTGACAAGAGAAAAAGGCCACTCTATTACTGGATCTCGCATCATTGTAGCTGTAGTCATTGGTGTTCTTCTTGGCTGCGTCTTCGCCTTGCTGGTTCCTCATGGATTCTTGAGCTCTTCCCATCGCCCCATTCGTCATCGTCGAAGCGCAATCTCAGATCTCCAGGTTTGATCTTGGGTTTCCATTAATTTGCTCTCATTCCTCTTCCTACTCATAGAGAGCTAATTTTTAGTTTAATGACGGTTACTGAATTTTGGTTTCAGAGCTTTCCAAGCCGTATGGTGGATTGATATTCTAACTTTATTCATAGTCATCTGATATATAATGCCATTTCTTCTAGTTGTTGATGTGCATCATTGCTGGTATGAGCATCCTATTAAAGAAAATTGGACCCACAAATCCGATCGTAATTGATTGACGCAGTTTTAAGATAACCGCCTGAATTTGATATTCTAATTGCCGTCCCATTTCACCAATCCTACTTGGATTTTCTAGTTACTGCCTATTGTGGCCAAAAACTGTTTGTGCAATGCCATCAGGGCTGTGTATTACTAGGAGCTTATTAATTTATAATCTCAAACTTTATTTGTTAGTACAGACGTGTTTTGTCCATAACATGACACGGTCTGATCTAATGGTTGATCTCTTGTTCTACTCTTATTCATCTTTTGCTCCTGCTCTTGGGCGCCTTTTATTTGTCTATTTTTGTAGTGAAGTGGGGATTTAGGGGTGTTACTTTTTTGAATCTCTTGATTTTTGTTTTCTAGTTTATGGAGCTTATATCCCTAAATGGCATCTAGTCTTACTTCTCTTGATTAGGTTGGTTCGTCTGCATGTGAATCATCAGAAAGAATTAGTGCTTTGAAGGCTGATGTTCAATCAATGATACAGAAGAATTCTGAGCTTAAGAAGCAGGTGAAAGGTCTAATGGATAAACTGAGGCTGGCTGAGCAAGGAAAGGGCCATGCTGAGGAACAGTTTGTTAATCTGGGTGAGAAGCACAAAGCCGGGCCTTTTGGTACTGTCAAGGGTCTGAGAACTAATCCAACTGTTATTCCTGATGAATCTGTGAATCCACGGTTGGCTAAAATCTTGGACGAAGTTGCTATTCAGAAGGAGCTTATTGTTGCTTTGGCAAACTCCAACGTGAAGGAGATGTTGGAGTTCTGGTTTACCAACATCAAGAGGGTTGGCATACCTAATTATCTTGTGGTTGCATTAGATGACGGGATTGAAGAATTTTGTAAATTGAATGATGTTCCAGTCTATAAATGGGATCCAGATAAAGGTGTTGATACAATTGCTAAAACAGGAAATAATCATGCTGTCTCAGGATTGAAGTTTCGCATTCTGAGAGAATTTCTGCAGTTGGGTTACAGTGTGCTTCTCTCAGATGTTGATATTGTTTACTTGCAGAACCCCTTTGACTATCTTTATCGGGATTCAGATGTGGAGTCCATGTCTGATGGTCACAATAATGCTACAGCTTATGGATATAACGATGTCTTTGATGAACCTGCAATGGGTTGGGCTCGATATGCTCATACGATGAGAATATGGGTGTACAACTCTGGGTTCTTTTACATGCGGCCTACTCTTCCTTCAATTGAGCTCTTGGATCGTGTTGCTAACCGACTTTCTCGAGAAAAAGCATGGGACCAGGCAGTCTTTAATGAAGAGCTCTTTTTTCCTTCCCATCCTGGTTATGATGGGCTTCATGCTGCAAAAAGAACTTTGGATATGCATCTCTTCATGAACAGTAAGGTTCTGTTTAAGACTGTTAGAAAAGATGCCAGACTTAAAAAGTTGAAGCCAGTGATTGTACATCTCAACTATCATCCAGATAAATTGCCAAGAATGAAGGCAGTGGTCGAATTCTATGTCAATGGAAAGCAAGATGCACTGGAAGCTTTCCCAGAGGGTTCTAACTGGTAGGGACGTCAACTGAATATGTTTCTGACCCAAGAAGCACTCGGATATGCTCTTATTTTCAATTTTGTGATACAAACACGTCAATCATCTCTTCCCAAGACCAGTTGCATCTCATTCGCCTGTTTATTTTTCAGTTCACAATTTTTATATCTAGTGCGACGGATATTGTTTTGGGTTTCTTTCCAGCTCCCCTGCTTACTGACTATTTTTATTTTCATGTGTATTGGCTGAAATGCTGGCTGGTTATGGGAGTTTAAGCCCCCGCCCCCAGTTTGTTTGGGTGGAAACATCTCCTATAAGAATATTGTTATAAATTAGTAAGATGACGGAAAATATTTTATGTATTTAATGTTAAGGAAGTTTGACGGAACATAACCTTTTACTTTTTTTAAAATGAAATTATTTTTCTTTATTATTATGAGTATCATTTTTTTTTTACAAAGAAATATATCATTTATATAGTAGCATCAGTAAATTAGAAAACTTGTTTTGGTTATAGATTGATTTGATTGATTAAATTAATGATTAAAACAAATGACGTTACAATTAAAAGTTCAATATGTTAAATATAACTATATATAAAAAATAATTAGCATGAAATATAATTTGTAAATTTTAAATTGGAGAACATAAAAACTAATAAATATAATAAAAATCAAAATAAGGTCCATAGGAAAGAAATTATTAGCAAAGCATTATATTTGTAGACTATTTATTTGTCCTAACTTTAAAAATTTTGTGTTGTAATTTAAAAATACAAAAAATAGTCCAACTTGAAGGCAAATTGAAAAAGAATTTAAATTTATACACTGTCAGGATAAAATAATTTACATTATTAGTAAATATAACACATTATTTTTAACAATTTTTAAATGATATGACAATATATAAATAGATGATAATATAAAATTAAATTATTCTAAATGTGAATCAAATTTAAATCCATTGAAAAAACAGAAAATGATTCTAAAATGCTGGTTCTGTTCTCGATTTTGAATGATTCGTTCAGTTTTGTTTGGTTTTTTGAAAGGTAATGGTTCATTTTGGTTCCCTCCCCCCCCCCCCCCCCCCCAAAAAAAAATAAAAAATAAAAATCACCCCCCTCTGTTACACTTACAAACGGCAATGAAGTGATAAAGTACAAGCATATTAAAAGGGAAAATCAGCGATATACCATCAAGCAACAAGCTAGTCAGAGAGAAACTATTAAAAAAATATATATATCAAAGATAGATGAAATATTATTAAGTATCAAACAAACACAAGTCAAGTGGAGTTTGCTATCTTCTCCCAAAATTGTTTTTGCATTTGGATAGTCCTTTCGGAAAAAATTCTTCTAAGTTTGGGATCAGTCAACTTAAAATTTTCTCAACAATCCTTTGGAGCTCTGCAATAAGTTTAATAAGTCTTTTTGGTTGTAGACCTTTACATTTATCAATTTTTTTTTGGTGTCATTTGCTATGGATTTAAATTCTTTCAACTTCCTTTAAATTTCTATTTTACATTCTTGTTGTACTAAAACTTATTCTTTATGATAGTTTGGTGAGTTAAGAGACGTTGTATCATCGTTGACTTTGTAAAGTTCAATTTAAATAGAAAAATGTACTTAATTTAAGGTAAAACGTCAGATGATAATCTACATTGTCGGCAAGTCACAAGAAATGGATTAAGTTAGATTGCCACCAATAAGGGTCTATAAGAACCATTCAATTTGGTCTGTAAAAATTAATTTTGTGGTTGAATTAAATTGTAATACACAAGGGTTCTGGATTCAAATTATCTATTGATCCAATTTTTTAAGCATTGATACAAAGATACACTTTAGAAGTAAAGTAAGTTATTATGTTTTTATAATAAAATTAATAAAATGAATAGTTACCAATTAAAAATTTATTTATTAATTAATTATTATTTATTAAATGTCAGACCACTAATATTTTCATAAAAAATTATGATGTCTACATCTTATATTTTATATTCTAAAATAACCCGAATCTGCACAGCACTATTATTTTAATATATTAAATATGACATAATTAGAGTTTTGAGGTCAATTTTATCATATGATATCGACATTATACGCTTCTGTGCTGCGATAGACATGAATAATAATTTGGTTGAATTAAATGTATTTGAGAAAATACTAGTATTATATCTAATGATAAAAAATTATAAAGTTTTCAAATATATTATAATATAAATTATGGAATTATATTATAATAATAAGATAGATCAATTTATATTGTTTAAAGTAAATATTGTATTCTTCAATTATTTGATAATAATATTCTTTAAAGTGTAGTATTATTGTACTAGATATATTGCTTAAAGAATTGAATTTTTCGTACAAAAAGTAATTTTTATGAAAAATTGAACTTCTAAAAAAAATAATTTCCTATGTAAACTTCGTAAGAAGTACTTAAAGTTATTTGATTGATGCATGAGAAGTTTTCTTTAGTTCAATTTTGAATATTTTAAGAAGTGTTAATAAAATAATTATTATATACTTAATATTATTATAATATAAATTAATAAATTTTAATTATTATTAATTAAATTTAATGATAATAATTTTATCATTATATTTATAAATAACATATAAAGTAAAATTTATACAGAAGGAAGTGGATAAATAATTTTTTATATTTTGTAGGAAGTAAAATCTCTTTTAATTTGTTACATAGTAGTTAACCAAACAATCTATTTTTTCTATTTTTAGAAAATAAAATTTTTAATATTATTAAGATGAACTAAACAATTTTTTAAATTCTGAACATGCCACATCATGTGTGCAATTTGAGTGTAACCATTCAGCAACATATATGATTGATATAATAAAAGAGTCATTAAATAATAATAAAAAATTAAAACGAAATAAAAGGAGTCAAATTACCTAGATGATCAATAACAATCAGAATACCTACTCCACTAATTCATTAATCATGGAGGCAGTGCAATCATTTTTTTTCTTGTTTTTGTAAAAATTGTAAAATAAATATTTTAATTTTAGATGGCCACAATTTAGTCTTTTTAACTTTAAAATTTTGAAAATTACCTTCCCATATTATATTAAATTTAGAATTAACATCTAACACCAATTTAATTTAATATTTTATTTAATCATATAATTTTTAATAATTTAAAAAAAAATACAATTCATAATCAATATTATTAGTTTCTTATTTTTATATTTATTATAATTATTTATTCATTTCTTATATGTAATGTTGAAATAAATAATAAAAAATAATAAAATCAAAAAGCAATCATGTGACATTTTTAAGGTATGGATTTAACAATCCACTTTAATATTTATTATTTATTTTAACATTGTAAATGATGAAAGGGGTATATATAATTATAATAAAAGTAAAAAATAAAAAACTAACAATGATGGTTATAGTTCTTATGAAATTCGATAGACATAATAATCAATACATTCATATAAGAGGAGTAAATGTTGTGTTTATTGTAATATTATAATATATTAGTTTATTTTATTGTTTTTCAGCTATATTATACAATTGATACAAATTAAATTATATATATATATATTTATTTAAATACTTTAAAATGAGTTGCAGAGTTATATGTTAAAAATTAATAAAATAAATTAATATATTATAATATTATTATTATTTTTAAAAAATTTCATGATCTTTCATGTAATTTGAAAAAATAATTAATTAAATTAATGATAAATGTTCATTTTAAATTTTATATATTTTAAGGGGGGATTTCTGAATTTTTTAAGTAGAATGGGCAAAATTTAACTACCGGGGTATTTACATTTTTTTTTAAAAAATAACTTTTTTCAGTTAGAGAATACTTTGAGGATATGAGGCTGTGAGGTTGGCAAAAGTCAAGAAGACGAAGATTTGGTAAAATTCTTAAATTTTTTTTGCATTTTCTATGTTTTTCTTTTTCAAAAAATTCATATTTAGCTCTTAAAATATTAAAAACATTTTCATACAAATTTATTTTAGTCTTCCCATCATTTTTTGCCTAACTTCATCGCTGTAAAAAATATATAGATAATGTAACTTTTTGAGAAATACAAAATAAATAACTCATTTGATTATATACTAATTCTAAAGAAATTCTTCTCTGTTATTTTTTTAAGTTGGTGATCGATGTCACTTCTAAATTTTATATAATTTAAAATTTTTAATTTTAAATATTAAAAATAGAAACGTATAAAAATTAATCATTCAAAATTAAGAGGTGTACTTTATACTTTTTAAAAAAATAAAGAAAAAAGTCAACTACTCTGCTGCCCTGCTAGAATAAGTTATTTGATTGTTACTAATTATCTTGCTAATTAGACTTCTTTTCTTTCGCTTTAAATATTTTATTATTATTTAATAACTCTTTTATTACTATGAATTATATCATGCATTCATATTATTACATTCGAGTTACACACATGACATGAAATGTTCGAGATTTAAATTCGACCCCTATGTTCGAGTCATTTAACATTATTGTTTTAAATAATAGAAATAATAATTTATTTAATATATATACACAAAATTTTGAATTTAAACTAAAAATTTGAGGGAGTAAAAGTCCTTTAAAAAGTAAGATTGAATCCACTAATGTTAAGGCTCGATTTATAAGGATCCTTCCTTCTGTTACTCAAAAAGAGAGAGGGAAAAATAAAAGGACACTTGACTTTGAAAGGCTGAGTAACGACAAAAATTATACTTCTATCAACTAATGGTGGGGGTAAGGGGGTCAACTATATTTTAATGTATTAGTAAATAATATGGTAAGATGTAGGAGGAGTTGCATGGTAAGATCCAACATTACTGAAAAACAATTAGTTCTTGTTACTCATAAATTAAAGCAACATTTGAACCACACACTCCCTCAGACCATTCAAAAATGAAACCGATGTTAAAATAATATTCTCAAAATCTCATATTTATCATGAAATTTCAATTTCTCCATACATATAAGTTATAGATATAATCTCCCAATATCTCAAAAACAATTCACGCTATTTCTTAAAATCCTGAATATTTATTTATTTTTTGCATTGATGATAACAAAATTTGAATATAACATTTTCAATATGTTATTAAAATTTCTTATCACTAATTCATCATTTAATAATTTATTTCAAATATCTTCTAAGAGTAGAAGATCTATTTTAAAAATACGTTCGACAGCAAATTTTTTTGAAAAATCTTGAAACAATCCTAAACTTCTCTTCACATATCTTATGTCCGTAAAGATCTTGATTGATTACCAAGATCAATTATGAAGCCTTGTACATCGACAATCACGACATAAGAAAAGGGTTCACATGTACGTGTAAAACACCACTGGCGAGCACGAGTTAGTTTGAAGTACTTGAACGGTTGAACTTTAAGCCCTGCCATCATCGCCTGCAACGTTACCCCATTGCTCGGTAAGAAAGAAAATTAGGATAAAGGGAAGAAATTTTCAAATTTAAAATTTTCTTATACTTACTTCGATGGAAAAAAAAAGATATAATTAATGATTATTATTTTTTCATGTAATAATATTTTTAATTTTTTTTTAATTTTTATTTTAACTAAATTTTAAAATTCTCTTTCATTTGATTTGAATCATTTCCGTCCATTTTCTCTACCGCCAAGCGTAAAAGTTAATGAAAATTCAACCCAACTTGCAAATGTCAAGTCCCACATCCATGGAAACCATTAGTTTTGCAGTTTATATACACAACCCAAATTACTGGACCACGAGGTGTTGTGAATGGGCTTTTAAACCAGTGGATGGGCCCTGGAAAGTTCCCGGGCCACTGTGTGCAGAGATGCGGTCCCTGAAGGAGAGTTACCTTTGTCGGGGAATTGACCCGTCTTCAAGCGATGTCCGAGACGTGTGGGGAGCCCCGTTCAGTTCCCACCAAAAATATTATTATTTAAATTGAATAAAAAAACCAATTCGTTTCATTTTTATTGATTATTATTTAAATTTTCAATAAATTTATACAAATTTTTATTCATTACATCATCCGCTTATTAATTTAATCAGTTGAAATGATGAAATCATTTAATTTTTTCCAGTTTAATTATTAAAACATTAATTAAAAGTTTTTTTATATTGTTTTGATCCCCGTTAATGATGATTTTCCCTTTTAAACGTGTTTTGAAACTTGCTTACAATGTCCATTGATGGATGATAGATATCATTAGTGACAAGGTCAAATAATTACTGCTCTTATCGAAATTTTTTATTCCTTTTATTTGTTAATTTAAAATTTTAATTAAATATTAATTATATTTTAATTTTTACTAATAGATACTTTATTATTCTATACATTTATCTTAGAATATTTCAAAAAAAATATTCCTTTACATCTCTTTTTGTTTTTAATCATCTTAAATTTTGTACATAAAATAAATGATGAAGTAAATTTTAATTTTAAAATAAAGAGTAATTTTAAAACGTTCAATAAAAAATAAGTATACTGAACTACTTTTTATTTTTTGTAAAAATGACTAAATGCAATAAATAATAAAAGATGAAGGAAATACCATATATATTGAATAAAATTTAATACATGTATAAATTAATTTTATTGATAAATTATTTACTATTAAATTAAATATTTCTTACTAAAAAATGTAAAATTTAATATGATTCGTTAATTTTCATGTATTGAATAAACAAAAGAATAGTTCGCCTAAATTGCCTCGTTAATTTTTTATATTGTTTTGAGCCCCGTTTATGATGATTTTCCATTTTAAACTTGTTTGTGTTTTGAAACTAGCTTGCAGTGTTCATTGATGGATGATAGATATCATTAGTGACAAGGCCAAATATTCACTGCTCTTAATCTTTTTTATTATCTATCGCATTTGATCAAAATTTCTTATTTCTTTTATTTGTTAATTTAAATTTTCAATTAAATATCAAATATATTATTTTATTTTATTTTTATTAATAAATACTTTATTATTCTATACATTCATCTTAGAATATTTCAAAAAAATTTATTCCATTAATCTCTCCTTATTTTCAATCATCTTAAAATTTATACATAAAATAAAAGATGAAATTTTAATTTTAAATTAAAAAATAATTTTAAGAAGTTCAATAAAAAATAAATAAAATCAATCATTTTCTCAATTTTCGTGAGGATGACTAAATGCAATAAATAATAAAAGGTGAAGGAAATATGTATTGAATAAAATTAATATATATATATATATATATATTAATTTTATTGATAAATTATTACTATTAAATTAAATATCTCTTACCGAAAAAAATAAAAATTTAAAATGATTCGTTAATTTTTATGCATTGAATAAACAAAAGAATAGTTCGCCTAAATTGCCTCGTTTCAAGTTCAACGTTTCAAGTTCTTGCGACATTGACACACACCTAATTCAATGCGCGTGCACATGCACGAGGGGCCCAATTCTGAAATTTAATGCGGTCTCCTAATAGTATGGTTGATTGTAAAAATAGTTTACGGTTCGTCTTTCGAGGAATCAGATGCCAGATGGCTGCCAACCAAAATCGAAGCTTCATCGTGCTTCATCTTACAATAATGCATCCTGTTTTTGTATTGCTCCAAGTAAGTTGAATTCACTTCGATTCTCAAGAGAAATTCTAATGTACTCTCCATTCCATGTCTCATTTAATTAAAGAGAGATATAAGGATGGTGGGCATTTTGCCATTTGAGTGTGGGTTTCACCTACTATTTTTATCTTGAACGCACGACACAATTTCCCCTTCTACTTACGTATACAAGGAGGTCGTATATTTTGTGAAAATAGAATGAAAATTGTAATTTTCTGAAAAATAAGAAATTTCGAATCTATTGGTTAGTCATTAAATGCCAAATAAAGAAAGTTTACTTTCCACGGAGTTATTTACTTGTATTTTCTTTGATAAGAAAAATATTTCATATTTTTTGTAAATAAAAATTCCAAAATATCCTTATCTAATTTATCAAATGACCAATTTCATCTTTTATATTTATTATTTAAAAATTATAATAAATATTTTTTAATAATAAAATATAAATATACTCATTCAAATATAATTAATGATTATATAATGAATAGAATGATTATTATATAAAATTACATAAAATAAAAATTAAATATTATACCATAAATATAAATTATAAATATAATCATAAATGTTATTATAATAATAAAAATTTAATTATAAGCATAATTATAATTATATATATATTATATTATTTTATAGTTTTCATCTTTGCTAATTAATATTTTAATATTCAACTATAAAAATAAAAAATTATGTATCTCTTATCTATTTTATATAAATTTAAATTTAACAGAATTAATTATTTAATTAATTTTTTATTTAAATTATATTAAGATGATTTATTATATATACAAGATATCTTAATTTTTTAATATAAATCTATTTTACTTTTTTTTATTGTAAATTAAAAAAATAAGAAATTATTAATATAAAAAATACTGAATAAAAAGATTAAAAATTAATTTTAAAAATAATTAAATAAAATTAAAATTTATTGATATTTCTTATCTTATAAATTATAAATTTGAAAAGTATATTAATTATTTTAATAATATTTTCTATGAAGTTCAATATTAAATGAAATAAAATATGAAAAATTAATTCTTCAAAAGTGTTAGTTCTTTAATATTAATTAAATAATTTTGAGTATTTTTTTAAAAATTCATAAAAGAATTTACTTAACTTTTCATGAAAATTAATAAAAGAATTTATTTTTTCAAATAATTTTGAGTACTTTTCAAAAAAAAATTTAAAAAATTACTTCTTTTGAAATGTAACTTTTCATGAAAATTTATTTCTATATAAATTAAATAATTCTAAAATGTAATATATAGAACAATATAATATCATTTAGGGTCATGAAAGAGAATTAAGGATAGAAAATTGCCGGTTGGGGGTTGGCCCTTGTGACATCTAACCATCAAACCACGGAGGGGAAAGTGGGGAAGAGCAAGGCACGAGAGCTAGAGAAGTCGGAAAAATTGTGGGGTGACTCGATCGTTTGATCGTAACCATTGTCGTTGGTTGCAGCAGCACTATACCCTACTTTCATTGTTTTAACTTTTCAGCTTCCAACTGGGTTACTTACCCAATCATGCAGGTCCCCTCGTGGCCTGTCTGCCCAAAACATCCAAGGCCGTATTGGCACGTCTCTCTCTCTATCCGCATTGATTTTTCTTATCTACATTTTTTTTGGGAGCAAGGCATTGTACATAGTGGTAAAGTAATTCCCTTTTATCCCTTCGACTAAGTAAAAATCAGTGGTCCATCTACGTTTTCGGCTAATGAATTTCATTATTCTTGAATCTATGATCAAATGATTGAGAGGAAATTACTAAAAATTTTATGATGTCTTTAATATTAATTGTCCATTAACATATATTGTTATCTAGAAACTCAAAATAATATTGTTTTAAGTAGTTTGTTATTTCTCACATCATAAGAAATCATTATAATGCAAAAAAAAAATTTACACTTATTACTTTTAATATTTAATTTAACTACACTTACATTATTTTTATTTTCAAAAATATATACTTATTTTTTATTTTTTTTGAAACAAAAGAGGCAAACGCTTAAAATAAAAGAAAAAAATATAAATATATATAAGTGTACGTATAATTACAATAGATATCAAGAAAAGTAATAACAATTTATCACACAAACCACCAATCTATTTGGAAAATTTACAACAATAACCGTTATGTTCAATATTTTCAAACATAGAAGCTTGTAGAAATCCGATCAAACAAATAGAAACTTGAAAAACCAGTGTTATTAGGTTCATGCTAGTTTTGGATGGGCATATGAAAAGAAACAAGAAGAAATGAACCTTCAGGAATTTTGATTAAAGAAGAAAGAAATTATAAATTTATTACATATTAACCCTTAAAAAATTTATCACGATCGCTTTTTATTATTTTATGCTTCATTAATTCGAGTAATTTTAGAAGATTTTTTTCAACATTCAGATAAAGAAAATGAAAAACCTCACTTAATCCTCCATCTTTTTTCCTTTCCTTCTCTTTTATTCATCCTCCCTTCTATTCCTAACTTCAAACATATCATTAATGTCTTATTTAAATAACTAAGGTTTAAAGTTTTTATTGATAACGATTTTATTTTATGAAAGGTTATTTTAATTGAATTTTATTGTGATCCTAAGTATACTTAGGATATATCAGTGTAATATTTAATTAAAGAAAAATTACCTTTTACTCATTCATGATTTATTTTTTTTTCATTTAATTCATATATGATTTTAAATATTGTAATTCTACATATACTTTCAAATCATTAATTTTTTGTTTATTTAAATAGTTTTTATCCAAATTTTAACAAAAAAATTACATCCATTATTTATGATTTTTGTCTTGTAAAATTTCGATTCAATTTAATGTTTATTTAAAATTAAATTATTAAAAAATTTTAATTTTATTAAAGATTTATTCTCTATAATTTATTTTTCAATTATTGAACAGAAAGAGCTGAATAAACTTTTGAAAATAAATTAATTTTAAGTCAACATTAAATTAAATAAAAAATTAGAAAAGTTAAGATCATTAATGCTGCTAATGTATCTGGTCACTCTTCATCTCAGTCTAGTACGTCGAGAGGTATGAATGGAATACAACTGCCGAATCCCATAGTTTTACGCTACATTCACACATAATGAGATAGGTAGAGTCCTTTTACAGCTATACAAGCAGCTGGCGTAATTAGAATCCGAGGAGTCGGTACCAAAATATATAATTAAAAAATAAAAAATAATTTTATATTATTTTATTAATAGATAAATTTAAATTATAATTTATATAAAATTATAAGTATTGTAATTAAAAAAATCTCGACATTGCACAATTATTTTAATGTGATTTCATATTTTAAAATTATTGTATAATTAATTTATAATTAAATATCTTGAAATTTTTTTCAGTAATTAAGAAGTTATTAGTTGATCTTTTACAATATTCATTAAAATAATATTTTTTGTAGTTGTTATAACTACATGTAAAATTAAGGTTATATTATTGTTAGGACTTCTTAATTTTTATTTGAAAAGAATAAAAATTTATATAATTAATTTTATTAGATTTCCTTAATTTTGAATATATTTATTATACTGACTATTTCAGTTAGTATTTTTTCTGATCATAATAATAAAAAAGACTAAAAAAATTATAATCAAATCCAATTATAAAACAATGAAAGAAATAATTAATATATATTTTAATATTTTAATGGAATCACAACCCCAGACTGAACTGTGGCTCCGGACATGCACCCAATAACAATAGACCCAGATGTTTAGAAATGCAATAAAAAATGAATAAAAACTCAGACACATTAATTAATGAACTTTCCTCTGTAAAATAAGAGGGGAAGACAACCACAGCACAGGATGTCCATGAAATCCCTTAAAGCATTGGACACAAGCAGCAATGTCAGGAGGAAAATCCGCTAATATGAGACTCAACATATAAAATGAACATTTAATATGATCATATGGATAGCCATCGGTGACTTGAAATTTACTCATGTATAAATAAACTAATTGCTTATATTTATAAAATACTAAAAAATAAAAAAATTATTTTTTTAATTTTATATATGAGAAATGTGATAGAAAGCAATATTTATTATTTTAAAGAAATTTACTCATCGACGAGTGGCTTGATTACAACCATAAATTTAAGCAAGCGTGTTAGAAATCGAAACATAAAGGGTGTTAGATTCTTTTTCTCTTTACTACCTATAAAGTATGAACATTAGGTCAGAAGGCAGCAGATGAAATTCACCGATGTCCTTCTAGTGTTTAAGTAAGTAATAAATAAAAAGAAAAAATAATTTGCATAATAATGAAAGTAATGTATATTTCATATAAGAATTTTCTAAATAGGGTAATTAGAAAATAATTGTCAAGTAGATATGTAATTATTAAATAATTATTATTATGATTCTAAAAAATAAGTGTTTATTATTTATTATTTAGATCTATTGTATGCTGCACACAAATCACCTGTTTGTATTGCTAAAACCTCTACTATAATTATTGGAGCAAAATTCATATATTTTTCCCCAATTTAGTCAAAGTTACATAGAATTTTTTTATAATTTTAAAATATATATAAACTTCCTTTCAATTTTACAAAAGCGCTATTACTGTACCTATTTAAAAAAATTTGTTAAGTGGTCATTAACTTTAATAGTTAGATCATAGTTAATAGGTCAAAATGATTGTTCCATGATTAAATTGCCCTCTACTTATCTCATAAGTTCAAATTTGTATTTTAACATAGTTTTTCTATAGCCAAAAGGAACAATTATGTGAGAAAGAAGAAATTTGATTAAGTTTTAACATAAATAACTTATTTTAGATATTTTGTGAATTCAACTTACATTTTAAAGATATAGAAAAATCTTGTTCCAATTAAATTTGCTAAGTGTCTCATTCTCACAGATACAATAATAATACCAAACAAATCTTATTTCTTTGTTTATAATGATGTCTTAAATTCCATCTTTTGCTTTTGTCAGCAAAACATTAACTTTTCTCCTATTGATTAAATCTTATTGTTTTTTCTTTTCTTTTTCCCTTTTCAATTTTGCAAAACATATCAGCAAACTTATTATCAAATTCATGAATAAGTACTTTTATTTTATTTATAAAAAATTGCATACATATTTTTGACGGATTATAACTTGGAACATAATATTTCCATTGTTGTATATATTATGAAACAAAAATGTTGCCTGCGGTACAAATGCTTGTACCAAATATGCGCATAACACTTGTATATAACCATCTAATACTAATATAACTATAATAACTCTAACATGTTATATTACATATCATATTTGTTGTATTATTTTATTATTGTGATTTGTTTATATCCTAAACCTTAACACAACATTATATATATACTAAAACTATTTGCAATGGTCACATAATATAGATAAAATAATTAATGCATCCAAAAGGATTAAAATATTAAAATTAAAGGAAATAAAATAATAATAGAAATAGAACAAAGTTGCATATTATATTTTTTTTAACCTTTAAGTACAAAATGCCATATGTTTTGGAAGAAATTAAAAAGCTTCCCTAATATTTATGTATAATTTGATAAAATAATAATCAATAAATAAAAATTTGCAAAAGATAATTAAGTAAAAGAATATCAAATTATATTTAAAGAGTATTCCTAATTATGTTAAGTCAAAGGAGAGATTATATATGTATATATTTATTGGAACTAAAGGAGATGCCTATGTAACTTTATTTGTCAAATTAGATTCTAGATTCTATCTTCTTCATGCCATTTATCTTGCATAATTAATTCATAAACGCTCTTTACAAAAGATTCACTAATAGGGTTAGCAGCCCAAATAAGTTTATCCTGTCCATTCTCTGTCAAAGGAGGATGAATGGACTAAATACAAGGAGTTATGAAGTCTAGGATAACAGTTTTTAAGAAATCCCAGTTCCATTCATTTTGATTAACTACGAACTCTTTTGCTACGGCTCCTTTGTGATTTTCATCCATAGGGTTAGGTAAGAAGTGAATTAATAGGAGTTTAAGACCTAACTAACCGTTAAGCCAAAATTTAACAATATTCCTATCACATATTTGCCATTTCATGCCACCTCTGATCTTTTTCCATATTAAGTAGATATCCTTCTAAATAATTGAGTCATTGTTGGCTGAAGTGAGAGAAATTAGCCATTTCCCTCTATCATCATATTTGGCCTTTAATGCATCCAACCAAAGATCTTCATCCCCCGTATAGATCTTGTAACAAATTTTCATTAGACATGCAGAATTCATTTTATCAACCTTCCTAAAGCCTAAACCACTTGAGTTCTTACGTCGGCATATCTAGTTCTAACTGATAGTATGAGCTTTTCGTTGTTAGTTACTATGTCCCCATATAAAATCACGCTGAAGTTTCTCCATTTCCAAGCAAATTCCATATGGTAATTTTTCAACTAGCATATTATAAATCAGAATGCTGACTAGAGTCGAGTTTGCTAATGTTATTCTACCAGCTATAGAAAGAGCCTGAGTTTTCCAACTTGCTAATTTATGATTCAAGCCTTTTAATAAATCATTATAATGACTTTTGGTTTTTCTAGCAAAAACCAATTATATGCCTAGGTATCTCCTTAGTTCATGAGTTTGGGCAAAGCAACTTATTTGTAATATATCATTAACCATTCCTTGGTCAGTATTTTTGGAGAAAAAAATTTTAGATTTAGTTAAACTAATCTTCTGTCCAAAGACATCGCAAAATAAAGATAAAATTCTTTTAATACACATCACCTGATCCTGAGTAGCTTTACTAAACAACAAAAGGTTATTTGCGAACATTAAATGAGAAACTTGAGGTCCATTCCTACCTGCTCAAATGAGTGTCCAATTTCTAGCTTGAACCTCTTCCTGGATCATATAAGAAAGCTTTTTCATACATAAAACAAAAATATAAGGGGAAATAGGGTCCCTTTATCTGATCCCTATTTGAGGTTTAAAATCAATAGTTTTAAATCCATTCTATAAAATATTTAGGTAAGAAGTGGAAGTACAATCCATAATCAATTGGTGAAGTTGGGTTAGGATCCCCACCTTTCTAAGTATTGCAAAAATGAAATGCCAATGTAGTTTATCATATGCCTTTTCTATGTTAATTTTAATAGCTATAAGACCTTTCTTACCTCGCTTTCACTTCATTGAATAAATCATTTCACTAACAATAATAATATTATCTTGGACATAACTCCTAGAAGCAAGGCTAGACTAGAACAGGGATATTAGATTAGGCATGAGATGTTTCATTTTGTTAACTATCATTTTTGTGATGCATTTGTAGCAAACATTACGTAGCGAAATAGGTCTGAATTGGTTTACAAGTTTTGGATGCTAGACTTTAGGAATTAAAGTAATTAAAGTCTGATTAACACATTAAATTGAGGCTCATCCTTTAAAAATATCCTTTATAAAAGAAAATAGATCCATACCTACTAGATTCCAATTGACCTGATAAAAGATAGTAGAAAATCCGTCATTTCTAGGAGCCTTAGTAGCTCCTATTTCAAATATTGCTTGCTTAACCTTTGATTGAGTTACAGTAGTAACTAACTTCATAAAACTTATATTCTCAATGGATGGAAAGGATATGGAAGTATTCAATACTATAATAAATGACGAGTTATTAATGAACAAATTTTGATAAAAATTTACTACCATACTAGTCAACTCTTTTTTATCTTCTACCTAGTATTCAAATGAGTTTCTCAACATAGATACTTTATTGATTCTTCTCCTATAATAGGTTTTGTATAATAATACTTTGTATTGCGATCCTCATCTTTAAGCCATTGAGTTCTAGCCTTTTGAAGCCACAAAGTTTCCTCCTATTTTAGAACATTAGTAAACTCCTTTTGAAGGGTCTTTTCTAGATTGTCAAAATAAGGATTCCATTTATTCTTTATAGGCTTTTGAATTCCATTGATTCTAACTAGTAGAATTCTTTTTTTCTTTCTAATATGCCCAAGCTAAGTCTTAATATGGTCAAGGAGTTGAGATAAATTTATAGGAAAAGAATCCTTTTTCCAATATCGTTCAAGGAATTAACAAAAGTTATCATGTTGTAACCAAGCAGCTTCAAATCGGAATGGTCTACTTTTTCTATCTACTTTATCACCACATAAATCAATTAATAAAGGATAATGGTTGGAATAAATTTTGGAAAGAACCTTGACAATGGCTTCCTAAAATTTTTTGCTAAGGAGCATTACATAAGGCTTTGTCAAGTCTCTCAAAAAGTCTATGATGCCCCTCTTGAAAAGGACCTTTCCAAGTAAATTGGGATCCTTGCCATCCCAAATCAATAAGGCTACACTGTTTAATCCAATATAAGAATTCAATGTGTCGACTTTCAGTGGCAAGCAAACCACTATTTTTCTCCCTACTATAGGTAATATCATTAAGGCCCCCAACCAAAATCCAAGGCTCTTGAATGAAGTTAGATACTTGGAGCATTTGGTGATAATATTCTACACACATGTCATAATGGGGGCTTAGATAGATTATAGTTAAATACCATTTTGAAAAGGCATTATCCATGATTTTTAAGTGAACAAACTGGAAAGAATTGATTTCTACTTGAACATTAATTTGATCATCTTTCTAACCTATCCAAATGCCACCAACCATACCCCTTCCTTCTTGAACATGAAATATAGGAAAGTGCAATTTCTTGAAAATATCATTGCCTTTTAAACTATTAGCTTTAATTTCAATAAGGGTAATAAGGTCAGGTTTATTCTTAGATAAAATTTCATTGGCTTGAACTAGAAATTTAGGGTTACTAATGCCCTTACAGTTCCATACTAAGAAATTATCTATATCTAACAAAAGGAAAAAATAGCAAAGAAATTGCATAGCTTTTCAAGCACTTACTAGACTCCTGCCGGAGAGAACACAGTTTGATTATTAATAACTTGTTTCATAGAAAGGGTAACCTCAATCATAGAAACCAGATCACTTAGAGATACACTAGTAATTGCTATATTAATTATGATATCTAGTGGCTTGCCATTATGATCAATTTGTATTGGACTGTCTTCAAAAGCTTTTTAGTTCTTTTCTATATAGTTGTTATTCTGTCACTCTAGGCCAATATTATTAGGTTCTGCCTTAAAGTTTCAACCTGTTTTGGTATCCTGGTCAAAGGGGATGCATTTGAGCTTATCGTATTTTCCATTAAAGAATCACGTTGGGACTATATGTTCGATCCTATAGCCAACTTAGTAGCTTGAACCCCTGGGGACAACTTATATAAGTTATTTTCCACTTGATTGGTCTTATTACTAGTAATAGTTATAGGGAACACCCTTATTAGGAAGCCTCTCATTCACTTGGAGTTAATGTAATTCATGATTCTTGTTATGTTCTACATTGACACTCTGATCATTGTACACCTTAGCATGTAAAGCCTTTTCCTATTCCCTAGTTATGACTTCTTCACCCTCAAATATTATGTTTACCAAAGTGGCAAAATGAGAACCTAAAATTTTGAAAGGCCCTTGTTGGTTAATTTGGGCTCCATTCCTTTTCTTATTTCTTTTTGGTTCTTGAACCACCATTTATGGTCCATACTCCATCTCAGGTTTGTCAACATTAGGCTAGATGTGTTTTAGAGCATGTTCTTTATAAATGCCCTCTTGTACTTCCTCTAAAGAAGAGTCACCCCTTGAAGATTTCACTACATAACCATTTGTATAGTGTCCATATCTACCACACTTACAGCATATTAAATGAATTCCCTCATACTTTACATTAATAATATCTAGGCCAGCTTTGAATTGGGGGATCAATGGTTCATTTAAGTTAATTAAAATATAAACTCGAGCATATTTGCCTTGAGTTCTCTCTTTTGTCATGTAATCCACTTTTACTGTCTTCCTAATCTTATTCCCCATGGCATGCAAGGACTTTCTATCATAATACTTTATAGCTAACCCAAGAAATTAAACCTAGACTACTACTTTATCTATCAATGACATTGTAGGATTGAAGTTTAGCTTATATTCTTGAATAGTTAAATAGTGACAAGGATAATCCATGAGCCACCTGATAAAATGACATCCTTATCATTAGCATAGGAAAATTTAACTAAAAAATAACCATACCCTAAGTCAACAAGTTCAAACACTTCAATTCCTTTCCATATTTGGATAAGTTTCTTTTCCAAAAAATAATACCCCACACATCTACCTAACAGTTTAATAATCAAGCAATTCCTCCATGGCTTCTAAATTCGCTTTAGTTCCTCAGTTGATAATTTCAAAATTGGGCATATTTTTTTTCTCCTCCATTAATTCATCCATCACTTTAATTCCATTAGAAACTTTATTATTTGAGTTTAGGTTAAAATCAGTATAGTTTGAATGAAAATTATCAAGACCATCTTCCTCTATCCTATCTTCACTTAGATCAATGGCGTAATTTTCCTTATTCTACCCTAAAAGCATACTTTTATATGAAGGCAACTTACTCAGGATTAAGTATGATTTTTGTGGGCACTAAACTAAATCCTCATAACATCGAAGTCCTAAAGTACTCCCTTCAAACCTACATTCATCTCCTTTCGCTTTCTTGACATTCCGTTTCAATTGATCGATTTCCTCAATCATTGGTTTTTTAGCCACAAGAGTAGCCATCTAAATTGTGGTAATAGCTTACCTTTCAATATTGTACTTGAAGAACATGATTTATTCCTTTCAATCTCATATAAAAATGAATGTTTATGTATTTACTCAAGTTATTATTGTAGTGGGTGCAATTTAGATCTTAATTGTCACTGTTTATAAACACGTCAACGTTCAAAGGATAAAGTTAATAATTTTGTTTTTAAATTGTAAGGTGTTGTTAAAATCGCCTTTCAATTTATAAAATTCTAATATGTCATTCTTTCATATAGATAATTTTACCCTTGAATAATACAATTAGGATACAAAATTATATATATTAGGGAAGAAATTATTACTTTATATAATTTTAAAATTATTTTATCAATAATTTATAATTTTAAAGATAAAATTATTTATTATTTAAAAATTATATCAAATGATGTATTGTTATTGTGTAATTAGACTGTACCAGCCATGAATTATTTATTTAATTATAAAATTAGAAGCATTCTTAATTTTAAAGATATAAGGCTTTTATGCTTTACTTGGATTAGGGAGAAATTTGAGAAAAAAGAAAATAGAAGAGAAAGAAATTAGAGGAGAAGGATTTTTCTTTTAAGTTGTTTGGTAAGAGAGAAAATGAGAGAGAAAGAAAATATGAGAGAATTTTTTTTTTATTTGGATGAAGAGAAAATTGAGGACAAAGAAAATGTAATAGGGTTAAATAACCATAATACCCTTAAAGTATAAAATATAAAGATAGTTATAATATAAATTCGTCGAAATAAATAAGACATTATTTTATAAATGAGAAAATTATATACAATTAATTTATGGTAAACTTTTATTAAATAATTAAATATTCATAATATAAATCCATCAAATTTAATGAGAAATTATTTTATTAACGAGAAAATTATATACAATTAATTAGTAGCAAGTTTCTATTAAAAATTTAAGTATTTTCTAACAATGTAATTATTATTTACTCAAATTGCAATAACTAAGTTATATTTTTCCATAACTCTATGCACGAAGATTAATTATATATATAGACCTATAATTAATTTTTCTTGTGCAATTACTGAAGAAGACATATGTACATTTATATAAATAATAATAACTTAAGTTTTGACAAAATTATCCCACTCTTACATTTGCTAAAAGTTTCTTCTTTATATTTGTCCTCATCATTTTAATATTCATTTTTGAATTTCTAGATTCTTATATCAAGTAAAATTAGAAAATTCATAGAAAAAGAAATCAAAACCTATCATAATGCTAAAAATGTAAAACAAAGGAGTATACAAATGATAAATAAAAACTAATATATGGAATGTCAAATCAAATACAAAGATAGGATCCATATAAACTGTTTAACAACTGATAAGCCTAAAGCATAATAATCTTTTATTACAATAACATAACATATAAAAAAGAAGGCATCAATTCATTCTATTATTAGTGGCTTAACTAACTCTTGATTAGCCATAAGTTAACATAACATTTGTAATCATAAATACAATGGAATACTAAAAAATTACTTTTTTACCTTTTCATTTTCACACAAGAAGTTATAGTACTTTAATTTAAATTCTTATGGTACTCCTATATTCTCCAACTCTATCCATACATCTGCCTTGTTGGAATGATGAAATTTCCTATTTTCAAGGATTAAAAGACTTCTTTCAATTATTTAAATATGCTTTTCAGCCACCTCTCTCATTATATCAGTCAAATTGTTGATTCTCATATTTAATCTTACATACTCCTTTTTAATCAAATCAATTATTGGGGCCTTACACTTAAAACCCCTTGATAATTAAGTACCTTGAGATTGATTTGAATAAGCATACTTATAAGAATGGTTGGAAAGAATACCTTTAGGACTGAATACATTAATATTTCTTGAAAAATTGAGGGCATCATTTCCCAAATGGACATTAAAATTAGGCATTATATCAAAGCTATCATTTAAGTCCAAGTCTTCTTTCTTTCATTTTCTAACTTTATCACTTAAACTTTTAATATATGCACCAATAACCCTATCTTTACCATAGAGCTCCAATAACTTGTCATAATTATGAATTAAAGTTCATTTCCTTTCCGTAAATGCATCTTCCATTAGATCATTATGTTAGTGTGTGTTCTAGGAATCAATCATAAAGATTATTATAATAATACATAATGTATTATATTTTATTTTGGACAATATAATTATTATATTTTGCTTTTATTTTATATCTGTGTAATTTATAACTTAATATAATAATTATCCCTAGAATAATTTTACTATTCCTAAAATGCCCCTACTCAAGTATTATTACGATAGTAATAATACATTGAGACTAGTATATATAGTAACTGATGATTATGAATCATGGATATATGATACAAGTCAATGCATGAATATATTGTTAGTGAACAGATGTACTGGACTGACTCACAATGAGAAAACTACATAGATTGTCATATGTCATTAGTTATTCTCATGTGACTATAATGCACGTAGTCCTTTGACTTGATGTCACTATAGTTACCTATATAAAGAGTCACACACTTTGATATTGTCCTATATTACCTTTAATTAGGATATATTGGAAGATGTTAATTAGGTGTGTTATAAATCATGCAGAGGAATGTGAGTGATGTAGATGAAAAAATTTATTCCTATTATATCGTAGGAGTGATAGCCTTGGGCTCCTTGATTGAGTGAGATTAAGAAATGCATAGTCATGCTCAAATGGATCAATATGAGATATTGATCATTTATTTAAATTAGTTTGCTTAATATCAAGAAATATAAATTAAAGATTAATGAGGATAACACATTCCATACCTCTAATTTGATTTAAATATTGTTACAAAAATGGACTATGTTGCAAAGTGTTGTTCACACATTAAGTGAATATCGAGTCATAAATATTTTTATTACTTAGGTGCCAGTGCTGTATTGCTAGATACCACTTACTGTTTATGGTTCACAAGTAAGCTATTACCAATATGTAAGAACCTATAGGATCACACAAAAGGAATATGAATAAGATAATAATTAATTGGATGGCAGTGATGTATTACTAGATACCACTTACTGTCTATAGTTTATAAGTAAGCTATTACCAATATAGTAAGAACCTACAGAATCACATAAAAGGAGTAGGAATAAGATAATAATTAATTGGGCTTTAGTTGGACTAAAATCTAATTAATTAAGCTTATTTTCATGCATATATATATTATTAAAATAATAATATATTTTTACGTAATACATATGATAAATTATGTGATATTAATTAATATTAAAATAATATCAGATAATTACATTATTAGATATTAGATAATTATATTATGAGATAATATTATTTTCTAATATAAGATAACAATATGTCATTTTAATATTAGATAATTATATTATAAAATAATATTATTATCTAATATTAGATAATTAATGGATAAGTCATATCTTTCTTCACTCTCTCTATGATAAGGATAAGGTGATAGTTGTTAAATGAGATTAAGATTTTTGAAGCATTATTCTAGTAGGATTAGAAATGTGATATGTCTTAATTCTATAAAAGGAACTTGAAAACAGCCTTTTATATGCACACATTAGCTACCATTAAACTTTAAATTACTTAAGAAAAAATACACTAATCCTAATCCTAATCCTAGTTAGAGAGACATATCCTAGCAAATTCGTGGAGGGTAAGAAGTCATTATTCACTTCGTGTGGATACCATATAGATGTTGTACCTTTTAGTCAGTATTTGATTCATGATTCATCTCGGCCTCTCAAAGTTTTGTTCAGAAAGAATGCGAGCACACAAAAGATAAAACTCTAATATTGATTTATGCCTTTTTGTATGGATCTTTGATAGGATTTGGATAAATTTTTTTAAATTTTTACTGCATATACTGATCCGAATTCCAACACATTATAGAATAACAACTGCAACATATAACACCCTTACAAAAGAACTACCAAAGAAAATAATATAATCAACAATTTACCAACACCAATTCTTATGTTCATGTGCAAACATGCATAAAGTTATACACCTTTATTCATGTTTGCAGAGTATATCAAATTGTGTGATATTCTATATAATACCTTAAGTAATAAAGAGCCATCAAACATTTTTGTGCATACCACAAAAATTTTATCAAAATTTTATGTGTGAAATCATATATATAAAAAGAAAATAGTACATTATCATCCATAGATGTAATATAAACTGATGATGATTCTCATTTTAAAATGCAATTATGCAAATGTTAAGGGATATCATACATGCATTAAAGATACTAAATTCATTACCTTGCAAATCTCATTCCACACTTCTAATTCAGCTTTAAATATTTATATTATTGGATTTTAGGTGATTTCACTCCACCTATGGAATAAATCGTATCACTTATTGAAGTGATCTTTCAAAGTCTTTATCCTATTTTTTATATGTGACTTTTGGAAAAAAGAACTTATTACTTGCTTAAGCTTTGACACCACAATAGCATGTGTCAAGGAAGTAAAAGTGCCAGTAGGTTAGTTTTCTTTTTGGACCTCCTCCAATAATATATCCAACAACATGACATCGATTTCAAATATCCATTATAGTGAGTATTTGGAAGATAGTTCTCCCTTAATGTTAAACTTCTTATTCTTTGGCATATTGCACTTTACAAAATGTTATACAATTAAGTAATATGAAATAATACAAATTGTACATAAATATACAACACATGCATGATAGTAAATTTTCATTGACAACAACTTAATTTTAAGTTGTACATAAACTGTACATAAATATACAACTTAATTTTAAGTGTGACAATCATTTTCAGCATAATTAAGACATTTTATTAGTTTCAAGTATCACACAATATATAACGACTTACAATGTCTACAAATGATATAACTCGTACATGATAAACATAAAATATAGTTCACAATCCCATTTATGACATAAACATCATAAGCATCACATAATAAGGTACATAATCTTATTCAATAAAAAATGAAATCTATGACAAGTTTTGTTCATAATCATTTTACATATAGACTTCTATAGATTCTCTTAAAATGAATTCTTGCCTATAATCTTCCTTAATATTTCGTACTTCATGATCCTTTATTTCGTTTATGTTACTATTTAGTAACTCAAGATCCATCTTGTCAATTAACTGTGGATTGGGATCAACATCTATAAAAAAGTTATGCAATATACAATAGGAAACAATAGTATTTGTCATGATTTTAAAAGAATAATTTAGTTTTATATCATTAGCTATTATTGAAAATATCTTTTTTAGGATCCCAAATGCTCTTTCAATAATATTTCTTAGTGAAACATGTTAATGGTTAAATATTTCTTTTGCATTTTATGGATCACAAGTTGTATACTCCTTTAAGTGATAATGCACACCTTTATATAGTATGAGTAGTCCACATTTTAGAGGAAAACCTACATCTTCTAAGGAGAATTTACTTAGGATATATAACAATGATACAAATATATGTAAAAAACATAATTATCATGAAAAGACCCTATAAGAATGACTTTTAACTTTTCATTGTGAATGACAAATCACATTTAAGTTTACCTTTTATAATTTTTAGTTTATCCCCCTTTTTAGTTAGAACATGCTTAAAAACTTTAGAGTTAGAGTTAGTTCTTTCCCAACTAGATAATATATATCTAACTAAATAATACATAAGTGAACTTTATATTAAAAGAACATACTATCAACACATTTTGTATTAAATAATTTTTTCTTCCTTGAAAGTGAGAAGCATTTTTCCTTGGTACTTTAACTCGTATATGTGTCTCATCTAGCGCTCCAACATAATCTTATATTGTAATTTTTTCAAAACTTGATTATACATTACTACAATTAAACTTATTCATATGAATTAAATATTTAAACCTACATGTCTTATTAAGTTACCTTGAAATAATGATAAAATCTATTGTTATTGAATATTTAGGAAGGAACCTTTGATCTAGATGATTACATGAGATACTCATACTTAAGAAATATAATAACTTATAAAATATTATGAAAATGACGATTAATAGTCCTTCCTGATCAATAAAAGAAGAAAGATATGATTTTTTTAATGTTATATGCCAAAATGTGTAAGAATTTAGCAATTTGTTCCTTAACTATGTAATACATAGAATCTTTCACTCTACCTATTATTTTTAACTTTTCACACAGTCGAAGGAAAATATGAGGACTCATGCATATCATATTTCGATATTTATTAACATCTAATACATTTTGCATCAAATGTTTTCACATTAGACCTTTTATAGCAATTCCACCATCAATAGGTTTATGTACAACATTTACTTGCAATTGAAATAAATGCATTTTGTGAACAATGTAGCAAATAAGTTGCACAACACACATCTAATATAGTCAAACCCATTCTTCCATCATATCCACATTAGTCAATGTGTCTAACTCTAAATTCTCTTTATATATATTATTCATGTTATCTTCTATAATCACTTGCAACTTACTTTTGATGTGTAGCTATTAAATAATAGATGTTAAGATCATTATACCAACTAATATATATCTTTGATTGAAGAGAATAATAACTATAAAAAACATTGATAGGTAATATTTGGAAACGTGTTTGGAGTAAGAACAATACATGAGAAGTTAATAGATCTTTTTCTGGTTTTTTCATGAATTAATTTTCAAATGTGAAAGCAACAATCAAATACAATTCCTACAATATGTTTAATGCTAATATGTGAAATATGGTAAGACCACAAAGAAATAAAAAAGGAAAAATTTAACTGCCAGATAACATATATAATTGAAGTCAGGACCCACCCACATGAATGTTAAAAGCAGGAGCAAAATGGACATAAATATGCTTTTTAGGTCTAAAAAGGAGAGTTCAAATTGAATCTCAAATTTGGATGAATGTGGCTTTTTTATCGGAATATATGCCTGTGATGTTGATTTCCTATAACACTTTTTGTAATGAATAATCTATGCCAAAGAACACAATATCACAAACTCACATATCTTGCATGATGAACAATCTAGTCATGTGAAGGAAATTGCTTTTTATTAATAGTTTTGGAACGTGAACAAATTTAACTTGCTTTTGATATTGTGTAGAAGAAAAGCGTACTATTTCAAGGTATAATATACATATATCTATATGTAAGTTTCCTAGGATTATTGTTTATATCATGCAATATATGTTACATTCGTACATCTAACATGTAAATAACAATGTGAGTATATTAAATACATATATGTAATGTATAATTAATATATAAATGAAAATGTAAGAATTCTAGTATCGTTATTTTTCTTATCTAATTTCTATTCACATTCTTCAAATTCAATGCATATTAAATACATATGTATTATGTATATTTAATGTATAAAAAATTTAATTATCATAGGATTATTATTTTTGTTATTTGATTTCTATTCACATTCTTCAAATTTGATGTATATTAAATACATATATATCATGTATATTTAATGTATAAAAAAATGTAAGTCTCTTAGGACGATAATATTTCTTGTCTAATTTTTATTCTCATGCTTTAAATTCCTTATATATTAATGAGATATATGTAATATATATTTAATGTATGAATAAAACTATGAGTTTATTGAGATTATAAGTTTCTTGTGTAATTTCTATGCACATCATCCAAATTGAATATATATTGAATACATATTTTATCTGTATAAATTATATTCACATTGTTCAAATTAATCTATTGAAGAAGTTTGCCAATTAAAAATATGGGATAGGGGTACATTATGCAAATCAGTTCTGTAACAGGGGAAAAGCAGAAAATTTTACAATTGGGAAAAAATTGCATATTGTAATGAAGGAAAAAGGGTTTCCAGGTCGCATACCTATCCAAATCGGGTTATGGCAAAACTTAGCTCGATTTTGCTTTACCTCCTAGTTAAATGGGGTGCACAGATCTATCCAGTGAACTGCAACATCATCGACACCATAAAGCTCCTTCGACAATAGATCAACTTTGCTAAAGGTGGCCTTTTATCCTCCAACATCTATTGACTTCTCCTTTAGCATAAATTAGTTGGTGGAGTCGCTCCTCTACAACCAACCTTTATTAGTTTTCATGGTGCCAACCTGCTATAGAAAAATAACAACACCAACATATAATAGAAGATAAGTGAGAAGTATTACCTGTGAGAAGAATATATGTGACAATCAATGTGATTTCATCTAATAAATGTAAAGAATGATAACTATAGTGCGGTTTAGTGATATTAAGAAGAGGTTGTGGTGTGGGCGTGAAATGGGGTAAGTCTAGAAAATAAGAAAAAGTGAGTGGTTTTCTCGGTTTTCTTTCCTCAAGTGGGGAGAAACAATTTTCTATGGACCCCACCATTTTTTTTCCTTAAGAATTTCTTCCCCCTATTTTCTCCCTTACAACTAAATAATAGAAAACCAATTTTCCTTCCATTTTCTCTTAACCATTTTGTTTCCTCCTTGTTTTCCATGTTATCAAATGAGGGTTAAAGTAGACTTACCTATGGCATAAAGATCCAATTAAAAAAGGCATAGAATTTAAAAAAACTTAGAAAGATATACTTCTTTTATAACATCTAAAATAAAATTTAGAATAACATGTAAAAATAGACATTGAGCGAGATAAATTAGCTAAATTATCTACAACATCTTTTTTAATCTTACTATGACAATGGAAAACTTTGATTGACCATCATTAAGGCGAAGAGTATTAAATGATATTATCACTTTGTAAGAAGGGCAGGACTTCCATACCCTAATGGTCAATTAACCCCAAACAACTAGTAAATTGATAGTTGCAAAAATTTAAAAGTAAGGAAAAAGATAAAATACTCTAACTGGATGGCAGGTACATATAACTTTTAAGTTCAGTTGAGTTCTCTTTACATATTAGCACATAACAAAATGGTAATTAAAAATTAGTTCCATTTGAAATGATGGGTTGACGAAGTTGAAAAAAAGTAAAGCCTTTATGAGAGCTTGAATTGGAAAAATGATTTAATCAGGGATAAAGAAGTAAAACATGCTTAATTAACCACCACCTTTAGATTAAATATTCTCTAAAAATAAAAAAATTAATAAATTAATTATTAGGTTAATAGTTTTTTTCTACTATTATTTATTATAATTGTTACTCTCACTATCAATGCAACCTTGAAAGAAAAACTAATTTACTTCATTAATAAAGGACATAAATTTATGATCATGGAATCGAAGTTATTTAATTTAGCTAACATTTGGGATCACTTGGAGTAGTTCTTTAATATTACTTAATTTAGCACTGCTACAAGAGGTCAATCATAATTACCTAATTAATATTTAAGAATGTTGAGAATTAGTCTAAATATAAGAATTAACTATTAAAGTCAAATTATCTGGTATTACTTATTAGTAATTTTTAGTTTCACAAACTATATTTTGTAGGCTCATTTAATATAAGGGTGGGGAAGTAATTTTGAACATGATGGGATTACCTATAATTAATTTTAAAATTTAAATTTAATGATTATTAATATAAATTTTTTACATTATTAATAAATAAAAAGATAATACATCATTAAAAAATAAAAATATTATATACAATGAAAATAAAATTTAAAATTAAATTAAAAATAAAAAAAATTATGTATAATGAAAATAAAATTCTAAATAAAATTCTAAATCTTTTATACTTATTAAATTGATCTTTATAAATTTATTTCATCATTCTATATTTATTTACAATTTTTTATTTGTATTCCAAATCTAATTTCAAATCCTATTTTTATTACAGGTAATATTATTATTAAAATAATAATAATTTTTACTAATAAAAAAGTATTTTAATAATTTTTATTAGCATGCTAACATATGATTAGGTGATAGATTTACGTTAATAATAAATTAAATTTAAATTCTAAATTCTATAAAATTTGGTTATGTAAACTTATTTGATGTTTGATAAAAATCAAGTGGCAAATGATGAGATTAAAAGGTTTTACCTCCCTATCCATCCTATGTTCGATCTCTAGATCGTTCATATGTATCTTTAATAATTTAACCATTATTATTATTATTATTATTATTATTATTATTATTATTATTATAAGTTTTTTCTTATATTTCATCACAGTTGATCATTAATGCATTTCTTTTTTTTTTTGGTAATTCTTAACATAAATCTATTTTAGTTTGATAAGAATTACAATGAAATCAGTGTTTAATTAAATAAATTCAAACTTAAGTTTTATTTGTTTGATTTATTGGGAATAAGTAAAAGTTACTAAATTTTTTAGTGGTAATTGCTTAGGTGATTTTGTGTATAGAATTTTCAAATCATAATTAATAAAATTATCTCTATTTTTAGGATTTTGTATATAGAATTTTTAAATCATAATTTAGGGTAAAATTTAAGTGTTAATTACAAATTGCTAAAAGCAATTTATTTTTTTCTTTTTTTATGTTAGTTTTTATATTTTTTTAATGATAGGAAACTTAATACACATAAGCAAGATCCTAGATTTGAACTCTAGACATGATGAGGAATAAAATCTGTAAAACAACATCAAGTAGTATTGCATTACTAAGGTACCAATTAGTTTTCATACTTTTTTATAATTGTAGGAGTAGATAAATCACTAAATATATATACAAGGATCAGAACACTGAATGTAGATAAAGGCATAAAAACATTCAAAAACCACTATATGCTACTTGAGTTAAAAGTTTTCTATTAGGTTTGGTCGTGCACTCGTATATATTATTAAATAAATTGTAATTTTAAAACTTTATAAGTTCATGACTTTTTTAAAGTTTTCTTATTGTTCTCTAAGCTTAAGAATTTTTGAATAGTCAACTACATATTTTTCAAAATTAATTAAATTTGTTACATGTGTGGTTAAATTAAATTAATAACAAACACATATATATATATTTTTATAAAATATATAATCACAATTTTAAAATAAAAAATTTAATAATGAAGAGTCATTTTATATTTTAGAAAATCTAAAAAATAACTCAGAGATTTTTTTAACTTTAAAACAAAAAATTGGAAAATGTATAGTTATATTTATAAGAATAAGAAATTTAATGATAAAATTTTAAAAAATAAAATATTATAACTGTCAAGCACATTTTACTGATTAATATATATTTTTGTCAAAATTAAAATATCCCATTTGGGTGAATTTCTATTTTAAAATAAAATAATTAAGAATAAAATTTAATAATAGAATGTTTTAAATGACTTAACACACATAAATATCAGATAATGAGATAATGATAATAAAATGGAGTAATCAAATAACCAATTCACCATTGCCTGCTGTTTAAGTGCTAAAATAACAGGCATACGTGCAATAGTGGGGACAAAATGGAAGTTTACTTGCATTGATAGGAGCTTGTTGAGCTACTTTCAAAATTTAAGGTAATATAATAAATTTAAAAAATTTTAAATTAAAATTATTTAATTATAAATATATATTTTTTAATAGATGCAATGAAATAATTTTTATTCAATAGTACTTAAACTGCCATATTATCCTAAATTTTAAAACTTTTAAAATACTATAGGATTCACCATATTAATATATTGAGAAAAGTGATATAACTCTTATTATCATTTTTTAGTCTCTACTTGACGATTAAGCTTATTAATAGTAATTAAATAAAAAAAATTCGCCCAATCCAAATGTCTATTAAGAAGAACCTGTTGTTATATAATTCTTTCTATTTTAAAAATGATCATGGATAATGCGGAGCTATTTGAAAATATGAATATTATGTTAATTATTTATCACCTTAATTTATTAAGTTAATTAAGTTTGAGAATTAAAATGATATTTAATTTAATTATATCAAGGAATTAAGGTGAATTGCAAATAGGTTTTTGAAATTATTCATTTTAACTTAATGGTAAATAAATGTTAAAAGATTTTAGGATTATTGTTTTGAAGTAAGTGGTACAGTCTTTTGAATCTATTAATTAAAATGCCTATGTTCTAAATTTTTTTGAAGATGTAGACCTCTTTCCAAATTTTCAGATGTAACTTTATTTCTTTTTCTAACTTTAGGAACATAGAAAATTTTGTTTATTAGAGTTTTGTTTTAATTTTTAAGAAAATTTTATTATAAGTAAATTTAGTAATTTATTTTAAATAAAAAAATTTACCTCTGTTCAGACACAAAAACAACCTTATTATATGAGCGAAGGAGCTAATTAAAAGAAAAATAACATCTTGTTTTTTTTTAGGTCAATTAATATGTTGATGTTTAATTGGGTATGGAACCCACTGGTATGTATTGCTTCGCTTATTTCAAAATATGCTAAGGTTAAAATTAAAATTGAGTAAGTTGCAATTTTAGAAAGGAGAAAAAAGGACTAAGTTGCAAATAGAAACAGGCTGCTTATAGGCTTCACTGGCAATTGACGGTAACATTCAAAACTGTTGACGAGGGTTAATAAACCCTAGACATATAAGTAGGGTATGGAGGTCCTGCGCTCGCAAGGATTGACCATTATTAATAAAGCATGACGCACGCAGCACACCTTGAATTATTTAAACTAATGATTATATATATATATATATATATATATATATATATAACCCCATTCTTCAATTCTGGGGTGGTCATTTTTTTCCCTTCATCTGAAAAATTTTAAAGTCCTCTTAAAATGCCAAATCCATGGCAAAATTCAGGATGTCAGATTGATTTAAGGGTTAAACAAAATAAACGACTATTCTCCTTTATTATTATTAACTGGAAACGGGCAGTTTTCCAATGAGGCAACTGTTTGTCAACATTGGATATAGTAAAGATGGTATTATAGGTTATACTTTTTCCCAGGGTAGCGTAGCATCACTGCTGAGTCTCTTGTCCATATCTAAAGCGCTGTGAGGTCTGTAATTTTCCCCCAAGTTGTCTTTTCTCTCTGTTTACGCATTGTTGCGTAAAATAGGACTGTGTCTGGACGTGCTCAATTTTCTTCTTTCTATTCTCTGCTCTTCTTAAATTTCTTGGCCATATTCTTTTCTCCCTTCTTTCTCATTGCAACAAATTTCAGAAACGATTGTGTTTTGGTGCAGAAGTGATTCTCAATGGCGGTTTTCGAGGCAACAGAAGGTGCTATTGCTAGCCTCTAATGGCAACATTCTTTCAATCTGTAAGTTTAGTCATTTACCGTGTGCGTATTTCCTATTTTGCTCTTTTTTCTCCCTTCCTTTTGTGGCATTTATACTGTGATTCTTTAGAAACAAGTATGAAATGGCGGTGAAATCTTAGGTTGTTATTGTTTCTTATTTAACATTGTTGGTTAGAGGAGTAAGTGTTAGAAAATCTTAATGTTTGGTTGGAGAATGAAGAAAGCTGTCATAGTAATGTATTCCTTAGCTTTTGAGGAGTTTTCCATTTTTTCCCCCTCGGCAACCAAACATCAAAAACATGTTTCTCCTTATTTTGATGTTTAATGTGGAGAGCTCTTTGACTTAGGATTATAGTAGTGGTGCGTCCGATCTGTTTCCGAATATGCGGTGGCATAGATAAACACAAACGCTTGACGGGAATCCATCCACAGGGTATCGGTTTTTCGAGCTGTTCCGAGTATATCTGAAAAGAGTTGAGGATGTCTGTAAGGACAATCTGCATCTCTTTCCTTTAGCTTTTTGTCCTTAATGTTGATATGAGATTGAACTACCTTTCAGATTTAGTCTACCACTACTGAATTTGGTTAGTTTCACAGCTGATTGAGAAATGGAAACGCCAGATTTACTCTATCCTCATTATAGAAAAATTACTTAAAGAAAATTTGTAGAAGGGATCACATTTGTGAATAATTAAATAGTTCGATTCTAATCTATCCTTTTTAACCTTATTATTGGTTTTCACACTAGAACATGATATTTTGCGGTAAAAATCTGGTAGTATTTCCTGTAGTTGTGACTTACTTTTTTCTTTTTAAAGAAACAGTATATAAAAGGGAAAAGGAGAAAGTAAAAATATTCACTAATTATTGCATATTCGAAGGTGAACTTAGCTCAGCGTACCTTGTCTAATATGTTTACAAGTTTTTGGATTATTTTCTTTTTATCTGAGCTTTTTTAAAAATCTTCCGCCAAAAAAAGTTCTTTATTTGTATTCCCTGTTTCTCCTCAAAACTAGGAATTTTCCATGGTGGAATTCTATCTCGTATAACTTCTTACATTGTTGAAACTGAAAAAAAAAAAATGGATAAATAAGTTGACTCCTAAAAGAAATGCTTATGAATTGAAAATGCAAACATAATATATGCTGAATTACTGATTCTTTTGCCCATATGATTGTTGAAACAGGTAGCATAGGTAAAGATGAAATCGAAGGCTAAGAAAGGATGGAAATCCATGGTACCACTTTGTCTGAAAGGCAAATCAACCACCCGGTTTTCTCTATTTTCCAAAGGCAAAACAGCTAGTTATGGTCCTGGCAAAACACCAGTTTATCTCAATGTGTATGACTTGACTCCCATGAATGGTTATGTGTATTGGGCTGGCCTTGGCATCTATCACTCTAGCGTGGAAGGTACAATCATAAGCTTCATATTCTTTAATCCCAATCACTCTTTCTCTCTGATAAGTAATCTAAGCTTATGACATTTAGGAACCTGGCTTTTGGTTAGATGCATACTCTCTACTCATATTGGAAGAATCAAGTGTGCTGTTTGAGTACAAAATTCATCTTCCAGCCCACCGAATAACCTTTCTTTATTTGAGAGTCTTAGTGAAGGAGGGGAAGGGATGGGGATTATTATTAATCCCCTAAAACCCTCCAACCAATACTGGTATTTTTGTGCTCCTATAATTTGGAGGCTTTTGGACGATTTTCTAAACAGATGGGAGGGGAAAAGTTATGAAGTTACCATCTATTTTCCTTCCTTCCCTTCTTCTCCACTCTCCCTTACTGTCTTCCTGTTTTTTCGCCTCCTAACTTCTAAGCATATCTTTAATCGGTGTCTAATGTGATATGTTTTCATTTAAAAAATGTGTTGACATATCCAGTCCTATCAGGTTTTAAAATATGTAATATATATTACTTATTGGCCATAGAAGGCTATTATTCATGAATATATATGATGATTTTGATGCCCTAGATATAAATTTGAAACTTGAATTGGATACAGAACACGGTTTAGAGATTTGAACTTCTATGATATATTTGGTAGTTAGGAGTAAGGATGGCAATTTTAAGCTTACCTGATAGATACCGATATTTTTTACCCATTTGGTATGGATATGAGGCTTAACAAATGGACACAAGTATGGGAAGCAGATTTTTGTGAAAATTTTATCGGGTACAGATAAAATGACTACACTAACCAGCTTTTCTCATACCTATATTATATAATCTATATTAATGTGTGTGTGTGTAAACTTATAATATAATAATAAGAAAAATTAAAACTATGTTTGTAATAGTTTAATTTAAATATAATTTTTTTAGATAAACTTCAAGAAAAATTGTATGTTATCTTTTGTTGTGTTGGTGATATTTCTATTTTTGAATAACTATGATTTTATTGTTATATATAAGTTTTAATTTAATTTTTATTAAAAAATTATAATAGAATATAAATAAATATGCATTATATAAATGAAATGGGGAAAAAGAACGGTTACAGGGATTTGGGGATTTGATAGGAATTGGGAGGGGTATTGAAGAGTCTATCCATATGGGGACATAGAAGGATAGACTATTTTTGAATGGGGATGAGTATGGGGATCTTAGTCCCCTCACCATACCCTCCCCATTGCCATTCCTAATTAGGAGGTGAAGGGAAGGAAAAACAATAAGAGAAGATGGAGGGAAAGGAAATGGGAGAGAATAGATGGTTAGGTCATGATTTTTCCTTCCTTGTTTTGATTTTAAAAAATCCTCCAAATTAGAGAAGCACAAAAATGCTAGTATTGGAGGATGTTGGAGGGTTTTGGAGGATTAATCGTAATCCCCCATTTCCTTTTCATCCCTTGCTAAAACGACTAAACAAGAGAAAGGTCACTTGGTAACCTTCCCTCCCCTTTCCTTCCCCTCCATTCCCTTCTCTCCAAATAAACCATTAGGCTAGTTTCCAATTTCCACATTTCAGCAGAAAGTTTCTGCATTGATCTCTTCAAACATAGCTACATAGCATTTAAGGTAGACCATCTCTGATTAGCCTCACCTGCATTGTGCAGTTCATGGTGTAGAATATGCATTTGGGGCTCATGACTATCCATCAAGTGGTGTTTTTGAAGTGGAACCTCGGCAATGCCCAGGCTTTAAGTTCAGGAAGTCAATATTTATTGGAACCACATGTTTGGATGCTGCTCAGGTTAGAGATTTCATGGAACGCCAGTCAATAAGCTACAATGGAGACACATACCACTTAATTGTGAAGAATTGCAACCACTTTTGTAAGGATATCTGCTATAAGCTGACGGGGAAATCGATTCCAACTTGGGTAAACCGACTTGCCAGACTAGGTATTTTCTCTCATAATTGATAGTTAGCTTTTCAAGTTTGTAGTAAAAAGTTTCCTCTGGATTTTGGTTTTACAAATACGGGAAGAACTTGCTTATTACATGATATTCCACAAAAAATGCTACTTGCACAAATAACCTTTGTATACCATCCATTACACTATCATACATGGCATGGTTTGGGTTAGACTGGTATCGCCTATATTAAACATGTGGTGTCAAGGTGGTTTGACTTAGATTTGTGCTGTTACTACCGTATGTCTAAATGTGATATTACATGATATCACATGCTTACTCCATGACATTTCATGAAAAAATGCTACTTGTGCAAATAATCCTAGTACACTATTCTCTCTCTCTCTCTCTCTCTCTCTCTCTCTCTATATATATATATATATATATATTGAACAAATAGCTGATCTTTATATTGACACAATCTGAGTTAAATTAGCTTATCTTATATTGAACAAGTAGAGCCCAATCGATGTGACTCAAATTGTACCATATCCGTAAATTTTGAAAGATAGTATGAAGAGTAGTTTTCTTGATACTGCGTGACATTTTTGTGTCTAAAGGTGTAACATGGGCCAAGTTGAGTCATTCGGGCCAAATTATATAAAATTGAAGGCCTGACCTGTTTATGTTTTAAAAAAAATTTAGCTCGAGCCGGCCCGAATTTTAAATTAAAAAGTTCGAAAGCCCGAAAATATAATTTTTTTTATTTTTTAATAAAAAATAAATTTTTAAAATAAAAAATATATATATTTAAAAAGATAATATGATAGTTAAATATATAAAATATTTAATTATGTTAAATTAATATTTTTTATATTAAAGATAATTAGATATAATTATATTTTTAATATATAATTATATTATTAAAAATAAATTATTATAATCGGGTTGGGCTGGGCCTATCGGGCTTTTTTGTTTTGGCCCGAACTCGTCCCAATTATTAATCGGATTATAAAAAAAAATCTCATCGGACCTATCGGAAAAAAAAAGAGCCTAAATATTCTATTTTTCTGGGTCAGGCTCATCGGGCCACACCTCTATTTGTGTCTGTGTTGTGTCTGCGAGTGTATGTGTTTTATGTGGAAGGTTTTGGAACTTTACTGTTTTAATCTTAGAGCATTCATGTCAAAATTTGAATTGCTATGTTGGGATCCTCGGAATTAACGAATACCAATGTGGTAGGTTCAATTTGCAATTGTATACTTCCAGAGTCGCTCAGAGTATCTGCAGTGAGGCATGATCCTAATTACCAACCACATGATAGTGAAAAGAGAGGGCTGAGAGGTGCCTTTAATTGCCTGTCATCAATCTCAATGCGCCAGAAGCACTTATCAACGTCTTCACTGTTTCTACAGTCACCCTTGAGAGGCTATCTGTCATCATGGGAACTCAGTAAGTCCGTTAATCGTTCATTGAAAGAAAGGTGACACTGAAAATTGGCCCGTGGTTTCATGTTTGATTAGGACCAATCTCAGATAATTTGTCCTTCGTAAATTTTTTGTAATTATATTGCATTACAGTTTGAAATTTATTCTCTTTTATCATTTTTTCTCCTTTAAACTCCTCCTCCTTATCTAGTGATTTAGTGATTGTTGTTCACTTTGTCATTGTTGTGGTTCAACATGCAGTTAGTGTAAGACTTGTTTTCTCCTAGAGCATCTTTCATAGAAACTATTTACTTGTCTGTGTTTAATGTCATAAAAAATTAAAATAATAATAAAAAATTATTTATTCAATGTTATATATGTAATTGTGTAATGAGAAATAACATTCACAATAAGAGAAGAATTTGTTTTCCCAATTATTATGTAAAATAATGAATTGTTTTCTTTATCAGAACATATAGATCATATAAAAATCTTCACATGTACACAAATAATTTTTTTTTAATGAAAAATGTATTTTAACAAAAATTAATTTTAGTAGTATATTTGGATGGAGAAGAATAATGGGGATGGAGAGGAAAGGAAAAAAAAATATATATATATATATATATATATATATATATATATATACACACACACACACCTTTTTTTGCACGAGAATTTTAGTGAAGCGCGAGAAATGATGGGTTATGATTTAACCTTTCAACGTCTTCCTGCACTAATTTTTCTTGTTTATCCAATTTAGAGGTTTTAGGGAAGTTTTTTGAACATTCAAACGGGGAATGATGAACTAACAATCCATCTTTTCCTATATCATTCATTCTCTATTCTGTTAACTCGCCTTTCATTTCTTCCTACTCTCAAACGGAGCATAAATAATCCTTTTGGAATCGGAAGAAGAAGAAACTCATCATATTTATAAAGCATTTGCTTCCCTCAATCCCTACTGAATTTGTTTGACAAGCATCAACATTTTTTCCCTACAAAGTAAAGTCAAAGACACTTTTCACATCTTTTAATTACCGCAAGAAGTTATTTGTTATCTGAATTCTCTGCATTTCGTCATTTAAATCCTAAGCAGCAGACATGTATTGTAATCTCAGTAGGAGTTATAGTTTATCATTTATGCATACATCATTCTTTTGATATCAATGAATGTATTGTGCTGAAGAGAAAATAATTGATATCAGAATCCTGTCAAGATCAAACATCAAGATAATATATCATTAGCCCAATAATTATTATTTTTTTAAATCAAACCAATGTCATTGACTTTTATATGCTATTCTCTCAGTCTGTTGTATGTATGTGATTTATTCTTAAAATTTTATTCTCTATATTAATTACTTGAATACTTTTGGCATGTTAAGACCATGCATGTTACGAATAATGTCTTGAATACCATTGATGCAGATCAGAATATCAGAGGAAGATTCTGATGTAAATTTTAATGGGTAAATTGGGTAGGGAAAGAACTGGAGAAAAGGAGGAGTCCACCTCCTTAAATAAAAATTTGAAAATTTAGACTTAATCCTAGAAATAAAAGTAAAAACTTTTAAATTTGAAAGATGACCCGTACAACTTTGAAAGTTGCATAGAAATGTTTCTATTTGTAGCTTTCTAGGCATCTAAATGAAAAGAGTTGTTATTCCTAGAAAAAATTATAACTCCTAGAAAAGCGACGAGTCTTAGAAAAGTTGTGAATTCTAGAGAAGTTATTACTCCTAGAGAAATTGTCCGGATACATAAAGTTGTGGTTCTAAAGAAAATTATTAAGCATTATTTTTTTTTTCCTCCATCAATTCCTCTCTGCCTAGCAAAACTCATTTCTAACAAGTTGAGGGCTTGGTATCTCTTGTAGTGTTTTGAACTTTGATGCTGAAAATTAGTAGTAGTAATCCAAGTGTATTTTAAGATAGGTTTTTCTTTCCATTTTACTAAAAATTTCTTATATGTTCCATGCCTTATAATGATAACCTATTCATCTACGGTATCTTCAACTATATCAATTGCCTTTTCTAATCGAAGGAGTCTTGGAGTTGCATGCTATTCTTTTGAATCTTCATCAAGATATTCATTAATTCCATAATAAAGACTACAATCTTTCACATTAAAAATCGAACTAATACATAATTCTTTAAGTAGTTTTAAGAAATAGACATTGGTTTTGAGACATTTTATTACCTTGAATGGATTCCTTGAATGAAGTTTTTGAGTTGCTCCTTTTGGAGATCATTCAAGCCTTAACTTAATTATGATTTGGTCTTCTTAAAATTCAACATATTTTTTATGCATATCCACACTATTAGTTTTGTACTGTTCATTGCTTACATTTATTTTCTTTTAAACTTCATCATGAAGTTGATGAATATGTTTAGTAAATTCCTTCACTTTTAGGCTTGTTCTTGCATTAATAGGTAGGAAAGCAAGATTAACATGTTGGCATGGCTTCATCCTTGTCATTATCTCAAATGAAGAGTGCCTAGTGCTTTTATTAATAGAGTTATTATAAGCAAATTTTGCAATGGGAAAAATTAACTTCCATGATTGGATATTATCTTTCATTAAGTATCTCAATAAGTCACTTAAACTTCTATTAACAACTTTAATTTAACCATCTGTTTGTGGATGGTAAGCATTTGAAAATTTCAACTTTGTTCCCATTAGAGTCTATAAGATTTTCCAAAAGTACTATCATGATTAAAAACTATGATTTTTGGAGGACCATGCAATCTCACATTTCATAGAAAGAAAATTAAACAATTTTAGATGCATGTAATATCTTCTTGCATGGGATAAAATGAAGCATTTTAGAAAATCTATCCATAATAATAATAATTAAGTCAAATCTTCATGGAGTCTTTGGCAATGGTGTATACAATTCAAAATTTTGCTTTTTCCCTTCTAAAATTTGACAAACATGACATTGGCGTATGATCTTCTTAACATTGTTCCTTAATTAAGGCTAATAAAATCAATCTTCCATTAAATTAATAGTTTTATATCTTCTAAAATGTCCAACATGTCCTCTAAAATATAACTCCCACACAACAAAGTCATGAGTTGAAGTGTTTGGTAAACATAATCAATTCTCATAAAAGAGATAACCGTCCTTCAAATTGTGTTTAGAATGCTTATGTCACGATTTGAACTCGACCATAACTAGCATAAATCTTATTATTCGATTTTCATTAGCCTCAATACTATCCATATTAATTTTATCTAACATAAATTTTTTTATTTTTGTAGTAACTCAAAATTTACTATAAATTTTATGTGAAAATAAATAGAGTCTTTTTTATTTTTAAACACTTCTAAGGGCCACATATCATAAATCATAGAACTTGTTTTATATACAATTCAACACTAACTAAAAACACATATATACAGATGAATAATTCAACATATTAAGCATATAATCCACCTTATCTCTATATCTAATTCTTGAATTTGGTTTTTAGAAAATCCAAATTCAATCTCAATTGTCAAGTTCCTCTTGGATTGCCCTAAACTCTTGCTTGAACTAGGCAACTTGACATTCTTAAGTTAAATTCTAAAAATGTTGAAGGAGGAATGAGATATACAATCTCAATGAATGTATATTTATAAAAGGAAACATTATTAGTAAATGATTACAATCAATCCAAGCAATAACATAAAATAACCACTAAGTAGTTTCGAATGCTCATACCTGACGATTTTACCTTATTTAATAAGTTAACAATTATATTCTCATACTAGTACTTGTATCAATAATCACACACACACACAAATAACAGGAGATAAAAAAAGATTATTCACAATTTCATCATCACTCAATTCAATTATAATAACAAAGAGAAATTGATTTAACATTACAAGTGGAGCAAGACTCTCTTTCGATTATACTATTTTGTTTAAAATAGTATTAGAATATTTATTTAGGATTGATATATATACTTATCTAATGATGCCTACCTATTTTTAGTTAAAACATTCATGATTATCTTTTACTCCCTTCTTAATTCAGCATTTATAATGATAAATTATAAATATAAGAGTATTATTTATCTTATTTCCAAACATTCTAATTCCAAATTTCAATCATAACATAATAATACTCTAAATCATTGATTTTTTTATGTTTTTCTTCCTCTGTTAACTTTTAAAATCTAAATATGCCCTTATATTATGATTTTTGGACTCTAGCTTATACAAGTAAAATATAAAAATATGAGGCTCTTAACAAATTTTATTCATATTACTTTATCATCATGTATTATTACTCTTTTATATTCTCAAAATTATAATAGAAAAATTTGAAAATTTTTATAAATGAGAACTTTATGCATCAAGTATAAAATAATCAAAATAGTAGAACTTTATGCTCTTTAAGAAAATCCAAATCATATTATATTATAAAACTAAACACTTGATTTTTAATAATTTCAACTCATTTTAAGAAAATCAAATATCACATTTTAAGAATTTGCTTAAATCAAATTTTGAATACTAAAAATATTAGATTTTTATGATACTAATTTATTCTAAGGATATTAGTATAACGTTTTAGAGTTTCAAATCCTTATTTTATTAATCCTATATTAAGTAATTAAAATAAGATAATAAAATAGGATTCCTTTTTCTAAGTCCAACATAAGACAATTGAACTATTAAAACTTTATGCTATAAAAATATTTTATTTATATTATTTTATAAAATTATATATTCAGTTTATAATATTTTTAACTTTACTTCTCTGATCAAATTTCTTATATCTAGCCTCAAGCTATTTTTATCACATAGATATCAATTGTATACTAGTTGTACAAGTTGAATCATGTCATTATATATATATACATATCAAATAAATTTCACATTTCATAGTATCATAGTCTCAATTTATTTATAATATGAGATAATTAATTCATCGCTACAATCATTTTTATTCACAGTATTATAACTTCAAACACATTTACATTTCAATATAAGCACACCTAATTGTTAACTAATAGTTTCACACTTCTCATTATATGGTCACAAATTAAGTACAATCACAATCACAATCTCAATTAAAGTATACATTCATCATAACCAAGTAACAACCTATAAGATGCCTTTATTGCATCATTTACAAAAGGCTAATCAACAGTAAATAACAAGAAACAAATAGTATTCCAAAAGCATTGTTACATGCCACAACCTTTAGCATAATAAGAAGCAACCAAGATTATAAGTTGTTAATACTCATTCATAGTAAGGTGCACAACTACACATATTCAATTTTATGGTTTAACAACATATTATCTTTGTATGAATAGAGTGTATGGAAATTAAGTAGAAGAGTTCCTAAAATTGATATACACTCACCTGAAGACATCAATTTGCTTTAAAGATCTTTAAGCATTTCACTTTCATCTTTTCCTTTTCTTTTTACTTCTCAAATTATACGAATAAATTATAAATAGTAATGTTACTCACTTTATGATTATCCATTATGTACTTATTGTATAAATATTATAAACTATTTCATCTTTAATGTTTAAAGGTCAATCACCCCATGCTGGATTATTATAAAACATAAAAATATAACATTGGTTGGGTATAGTATACTAATGGTTATTATGATTGTGACCTTTAAATGATTTTTATGAGTAATTTGAAAAATATGAATATATGATTTATAAAATTTATTTCATATAAAAATAGATTAAATTATCTTTCTATAAATTGATCATTTGCCTAAATCGGTTAAGATTTAAAAGTATTATATCATTTAGAAAATAGACATAAAAAACTTATTTTTTGAAATCATGAGTATTTGACTTCTGCCCATTATTTTAGTGATATTTTAAAATATATATAAAATATTGATTTGAAATTAATTCTACGTGAAAGTAGATTTAATTACTTTTTCAATGATAGGTGATTTGCTTAAAATGGATACAAGAAAGCTATACCTCTATAAAGTCGATATAAAATTCTAAAGATAGTGAATCGATTGCATAATTAATTCACTTATCTTGAACTTACATTTGCACAAGGATAATTAATTATACACTCAATTCTTATACCTAAATTTGCCTTTGAACCATAAGAATTGATTGTGCACTAGATTCACACATGAAAATAATAGTTTTATAGAAAAAAATTCATATTTTATGATAAATACCCTTCAAACATATATACACCAAACTTTAAGAGAATCAATAATATATTTATTTAACATTTTATATCGCCTATCTTTATCATTTATTAGTCCTATCACATCAAATCAAACATGATTCAAGTAAAATCATAAATAATTAATTTCATTAATATCATCCTATAGCTATAATTTAATTAGATTATCCATGGAAAAGGATATTAACAAGTTAGTTTGAAGATTTTTCAACCTAAATCATATTAAAATTTATGATTTTTAGAGTTGAGGTTTAAAATTCCTAACAAAACTAAATAGCCTCAAATTTCTTCATGAACCAAGAAGAAATAAGAAAAATTCTTATTGAAAGAAATGTTCTTACTTTGATTGGATGAATAAATCGAGAAAAATTGAGGTTATTGATGAAGTAGTGGAAGAGATTATGTACAAAGAGTTAGGAGTATTAGAGAAATGAAGAGAAATGAGAGAGATGAGAGATTTGGGGTTGAAATAGTAAGTTAGTGCTCTTAATTTTTTTCTATACTCATATACTCATTTATATCAGTTCAAAACTTTATACTTCATAATTCTAATATATTTTCCTTATTATATTTTCACTAAATTCATATTCTCATAGTCTCAATTTTATTAACTTTATTTTATTTCATATTTCATATATAAAATTCTAAACTTAGTCGAATTTATCAATTACCTCAAGTATTTCTTCTTATAAAATAATTTCTAATTTACTATCATTTAAAGAGGGTGTAACAAGTTACCAATTTGATTAGCTTCCAATTTTGCATAAACAAATCCAAAATATGCATCATTAGCATATTCTTTCTTTGATTCTTCAAAACTAACTACTTTCACTATCAAAAAATATAATAATAAAACTCTCTTACTAAGAGCATCAACAACTTTATTTTCAGCTTCAAATAATGCTTAATGGAAAAGAAAATCACTAGAAGTAAGCGTTCCATTTAGCATGTTCTGTATTTAATATTTTTTAGAATTAAGGTACTTTAATGTTTCATGGTCTAAGTAGAGAACAAACTCCTTGTAAAAAAATAATGTTTCTAATGTTTAACAACTTATACAATAGCATAAAATTCAAAATCATAGGTAGAGTATCTTCTTTTTGCATCATTCAATTTTTTGCTATAAAAAGTAATGAATGCACTTCTTGACTGAGAATTGCTCCAATCCCCAAATGATATATATCAATAGGATAGCTCAAATATCTTGTCAAAATATGAAAATTTGAGAACCGATGCTACTACCATTTTTTTTCTTGGTTTCTTTAAAAGCACATTTAGCAATTTGAGACCATTTAAAGGTATTCTTCTTAAGGTATTTAGTAATAGGTGCTATAATGGAGTTGAAATTTGTATAAAATGTTAATAAAAACTCACCAAATCATGAAAACTTTTAATCTAACTAAGATTGGTTGGTATGGGCTAATTAAGTATAGATTTCAATTTCTCTTGATCAACTCTAATACCTCTTGAAGAGACACCAAACCCTAAAACGTTTACTTGATTATTTAAACACTCATATTTCTTCAAATTAATGTAAAATTTTTCTACCTTTAGAGTCTCTAAAACATATATTAGGTGAGACAAATATTTTTCTCTATTATAGCTGTAAAACATGGCTTATTAGTCATATAAGGGTGCTTAGAGCATTAGTAAGTTTGAAAAGCATCACCAACCATTCATAAAGCTTATCCTTGTCTTAAATGTAGTCTTCCATTCATCTTTAATCAAATTTTAATTTGATGATAACTACATTTAAGGTCAATTTTAAAGAATACCTTTACTATTGTCATTAAGTCAAGCATATCATCAAGTTTTAGTATAGGAAATCGATACTTGATAGTTATTTTTTTATTTGCTTAACTATCAATACATATGCTCTAACTACTATCTTTTTTTAAGTGTTAACAATGATGAAACTATATATAGGCTGAGGCTTCCATAAATAAAACCTTTAGATAAAAGATCTTGTACCTATCTTTGAAGCTCTTCATGTTCAATTGGGCTCATTCTATAAGTTGGTAGATTTAGAAATGATGCTCTAAGTATAAGGTTGATTGCATGTTTTATATCTTTCATAGAAGGTATGCTCTAGGTATAAGGTTGATTGCACATTTTCTATCTTTCATAGAAGGTAACCTTTTTGGCAATTCATTTGAAATAAGGTCTTAAAAATCCACTAGTCTTTTCCGTAAGTTAACTTCTAGTTGTTGAAGCTAGAGAACTTCCTAATTCTGCCTCATAACTAAAGCATAAGTAATGCCACCTCTTTTGTTTTCCCTTTTAATTTTTTTTTAATGATAGCATGCTAATAGCTTTTGTAGTCGGTTGCCTTGTTTAGGAACTTTCACTCTTCATTGGCAATAACTTGATCTCATTTCCATTATACAAACAAGTATAGGTATAGTTTTTCTATCATGTAAAACTTTTCAGTTGTGTTGCTATGGTCTCCGTAACAAAATCTGTAAAACATTCATTGAAACAACATTACACCAAAGAGTCTCATTGTAGTGATCATCAATTGAAAATGTTACCAAACTTTGTTTAGTGATTAGAATAGATGTGTCATTGATTTAAGCAACCTTGTGAGATTTCAAATGTTCCTAACATTTCAACTTCATTTTTTCCACAAGAGCTTTTGATGCAAAATTGGTAAAACTTCCTCCATCAATGATAAGCTTGATAATTTGATCTCTATATTTAACATTAGTATGAAAGATGCTGGTCTTAGGTCATTTATCATCTGCTTTGGGGGTTGCAAAAATGCATTATATTACTATTGTTACTTGTTTTATTTCTCCAACTTCTTTTGTGTCACTTCTTACTCCTCTGGTATTTGTTTTACATCCCTTTGGTTAATTAGTTTCTTTATCTTCTAAAAAAACTTAGATTTTTGTTAGACACATGGAAGCAAAATGGCCTTTACCTTCACATTTAAAGCATTTAATATTACATCCCTACTTGCTAGGCCCTTCTAGTATAGATTTTCTTTTGATATTAGGATTAGCTCGTGTTAATTTAGCATCACATGTTTTGTTTTTAACCAAACAAATAGAAGAACCAACTTTCCTAGTTGAGGATTCTTTTAGTAGTCTACCAAAATGTCGAGTTGGTGGCAACTTCAATGGGTTCTCAATTTTAAGAGCCATTTGGTACACTTCCTCAATATTATAGGATCTTACTATGGTCATTTCGTATTGAATTTCTTTACGAAGCCTAGTTTTGTATTGTGCAAGTTGTCAATCTTCTTTATCAAATTAATATTATACAGTCAAATTATCAAACTTCTTTTTGTATTCCTTTACTGACATATAACCTTGCTTCAATTCTAGCAATTCCTCATATATTGAGTGCTTATAATCAAAGGAAGAAAATTTTCTTGTAGCTTGAGTTTCTTTTCTTCTCAATGGGCAATAGAAGGCCACCCAAGTATGAACATGTACTCTTTAATGCTTCACCACCACATCATGGCCTGCCTTTTTTATTTCATCTTTGCAAAGCATGTCATTCTATCTTTACTCATTTGATGCTAATCAAAATAGTCTTTTAAAAATGTAATCCAATCAATGAAGGACTAGGAATTCAACTTTCCAAAAAAATATAGAACATCAATTTTGACCTTCTTAATAAAATCATCATAAAAAATTTCATGATTTCCTTATTGTCTCATCTATTGTTAATAAGCCCTATTAAGTGGAGCTCTTTGACAATTTAGACTATTTGGATTAGATTAGATCTAAGTGGAATTCTTTTAGCTCTATTATCACTTCCAACATCATGGTTTTAATTTTCTACATTGTGATTATTTGCATTCTTCTCATTTCTACTCCTTGATTGATAGTTGTCTGCTTACAATTTTCAAGACTAGCAATTGGAGCAGATATATTATTTACTTCTTCTGCCAAGTATAACAACAACTAATTTCCTTCCTGTTTTGTAAGTTTACCTTAATATATTCATCCAATTTTTGTCATTATTATGGAGGTTGACAATGCACAAGGAACAACTTGACTATGATGCCAAATTGATGAATCAAAATTTCATAAGGAAATTTTAATTGAAATTTTGATGGGTTGGGAAAGAATTGGATAAATGGGAGGAGTCTACCTCCTTAAATAAAAATATGAAAATTTAGACTTAATCTTCAAAACAAAGGTAAAAATTTTCAAATTTGAAGATAAGTTTTAACAATTCATTCAATTTTGAAAATTACATAGAAATGCTCCTATTTGTAACTATCTAGGCAACTAAATTAAGAAAAGTTGTTACTTTTAGAAAAAAAATTTAACTCCTAAAAGAGTAGTGAGTCTTAAAAATGTTGTTTGAATATATAAAATTGGCTCTAAAAGAATTTTTTTTTTTCATCAACTATAATTTTAGATCAAACTAACAAAATATAATTAGTTAAAAGTACAATAAATTCTTCTAACAAATATCAATTAACTCTTTCAATCTCAGTAATTTACTAAAAATATATTATTATAATTTTGAGCAAGTTGTTATATTTAAATGGATAGTTACATCGCTCTTAGAAAACAGTGCTAGAGCAACTCAATTGAGTTGGAGTGGTGACATGGCATCTTAACTTTAAAAAAGCAAGTCCTATAATGAATTCCCTTCCTGCTTTCCACTCTTGTTATTCTCGATTTTTTTGAGAGAGTCGCTCAACCTACAATTGTCATAATATTTCAAAAAGTAAGGAAAAATTCAAAATCCGTGAACGAGTATATTACAATCGTAGAAAACACTTGAAGCATGTAAAACCCACTAAGAAATATACAGCTATCTTGTAAAATAAGATCAATATCCATACATTACTCAGATTAAAACGTGACACTAGTACCATATAAATCCCGAACCAAGGTGGAAGGAAGGCAAAACTATCTTGGTGGCAATATTTATGAACAAAAATTATGAAATTTTATGAAAAAAATTATAAATTTTATGCGAATAGTTACATTTCATATAATTTATATCATATAAAAAGTTACAAAATTTTTAAAAATACTTTCATAAAATTCACAAAATCATCGGGATAAATTCACCATGAATAACTGCCGGGGCAAAAAATCCGTCTCAATATCTCCGGCGCTTATCGATATTAAATGCAATTCCTAGCTTACAACCTAGACTGGCATTCCGTAAGCAATACATTTGGAATAATCAACAATGAGATTTAAGCATCACACGCTGTACAGGATCCCCTTGACTTCAAACCCTAAACAAAGACCAAAAATAAAGGCCTCTCCGCCCCAAAATCACACTTGAACTCCAGAGGCAGGGATCCAAAAACAGATTCATACATTTTCCACTAAAATGCTTGTTGCGCACATGATTTTTTTGGTAGATTTTCCCATTTTTTTCCCCTTTCGTGATAAACAATAGAACAATACAAATGAATATACAGACCACGAATCCGAATTAGCATTGGCATAACAAACCTGCAGGAACATGAAAGAGAAAATTCAGATGGTTACACGGCCTTTCTTAAATGAGTTCAGCTGATTTATCATAATGAAAATGTCAACAAAAAAAAAAAAGAAAGAAAAGAAAAGAAAAATCCATGTAACTCTCTGGATTGAGTGCTTCAACAAGACTAAACCATAATTAAAACACTTAAAAAACAATCAGATTATATTCAGGAAAATTACAAAAGCCAAATCGGGATGTTTAGGTGAATGTATTAGATATACACCCTCACAGAAGCTGTCCAATCATGAGCAAATACCAGTTTGAAACTAAGAAAGTCGTTCGAAATTACATATCATTTGAGAGCGAGGCCATGAAATTATCAATCGTCTTTCTGATGCAAAACACTAGGCAGGCGATTATTACCATTGAGAGCAGCGTGATATATTCGCTTCTCAGCTAACCCAATATCTGAAAGTATCAAATTACCCTGCAAGCAAGACATATGATTAAAAAGTTCAAGATCAGTATCATCAACAGCCCGTTTGCAATACATAATATGAATACTACTCCACTTGCCTCCCAAATAGTGATTAATTCATCTAAATGATATCAAATTATTTCCACCGGAAGAAAAGTATGTCACAAATGAAACAGGGTTTGACATATGTTTAGCTTTTCTGGAATTCTTATTGTGTGTATTAATTATTGAGATGTGTAACATACCTCACTAGCCATCAACCTTCTAACATTACTCGCATATAACTTGGGATCATTCTTTTCTTGCTGTGAGGGGTAGTAAACAGGTAATCGTGTCACCTCCAAATAATTTACAAACTGACAGAGCAGCAAAATTACATGGCGCACCTGGAAACATATGAGTTAGCTAAGAAAATGGAATCCATTTCACAAAATATAGGAGTGAATATAAAAGTTGCTAAGCAAGAGGACAATCCCAATCTCATTAGCAACAAACATGTTCTAGCACTACATCCGGGGAAATATGCAGAAAACATTAGGAAAAGATAGTGATGGCGGGCAAGGATGGTCTGTTCATCCTAGATGGACATTATAGCATGAAGCTTGATGCTGGCCAGTATATTAGCTCTATTTATAAAATTAAGAAAAACTCATGAAACACTTACACCAGATATCGAATCCCAGGCAGGACTAAATCTCTGGTAATGGTATCTCAGAATAACAGGAAGTACTGGTGCCCCAGACAGAAAACCACCTGTTTTAAATGGAAGGAGAAAGTCTCCATTTGTTGTTGTCCCTTCTGCAGAACACCCAAGATATTAGACTAAAACAATTTTAAGAGCAACAGTAAGCATGACAAGTTTAAATGCTCTAAGTTATCCTAGATAAATTACAAACAGATAATGCTTTGATGGCTAGAAGCATGCTATATAGAATAGGCTGAGAGCAAACATTATGAAATTTGCTATACCAGATTTGCTAGATGCTTAGCACAATGGCAACACAGAGAAAGATAATAACTGTAAAGAATTTTAGAGTAAAGAGTACATTTTAACAGACAGAAATTCGGGAGATGATAACAACAACAACAACAACAACAAAACCTTATCCCACTAAGTGAGATGATATAACTAAAAAATGAACTTATTTAAGTTGATTTTAAACTTGTAGAGAGATTGACAACTTTGGAAAATGAAAAAAAAAATACTGGATCCTTTCAAACAAAAATAAAAACAAAACAAACAAAGTTTGAATAAATAGGTTACAACGTGCACTTCTTCTCACTGATGAGTTCATAGGCACATGAATTATTTTGTTACATAGGTTAAAGTTAAGATAGATATTGAATAGGAAACTATTTGTAACATTACATAAAACTACTAGAAAGAGCAGCTTATATGATCTGCTCCAGTACGCTTTAAAACTAAAGTATAAAGGCCATTATAGTAAGCAGTTCATCAAGTACAAGCATACGTTATGGAGAAAAATTTGAGAACTAACCCCAGTCTCACTACAACAAAAAAAGAGCAAACAAAGATCATAATGCAGATAACATATTTCTAAAGCACTAAATTAAATTTGACTACAGGAACCCAAAGAACAAAACAATGCATTTGCCCATAGAGAATCCAGAACATAATGTTATGAAATTGCTAGAACATTATACATTGTATCTGGCTGCAATAACTTCCTCGTTCATTACTAGGAAGGAAAGTATTATCATGGTGACACATACCAAATTAGTGAATCATGCAGAGGGACATGAAAAAAAGTTACAGAATAAAAAGGATGATAACCTGGAAATAGCATCATCATTGGAGCAGATTTATTCTGATGAGCTTCTCGAATTCTCTCAGTAACAATACCTGCAGGACACAGCTTGCAGATCAGTAAAAGCAGAGATATTGCAGACCTAATTTGCACCAAAGCGCAGTTTGAAAGAGATCTAGTCAAGTGTTGATAGAATGCTATGCATGGATGTGTATGATGGGAATGATAAGCAGAAGTCTTCTAGACACAACAAAAGTATGTCAAAAGACAAAAGGAAATTTCAGATACCACTGTAAGAAATCATTGAAATAAATATTACAAAAGACTAATTAGGAGATAATGCTTAAAATAGCATAAGAAATGATTTACTGCATGTCAGTTTTTTAAGGGTGCAGAGATTGTTTTGCTTTAGAATACAGCTTTTGCATGTTTCTACGTAATTCAATTGAGATATCCAAGACAGATATATTTCTTCCATTGATCCCTAGTGCTCAAATGCACTCAATAATGGATTACCAAATATCAAGCAGCACACCCTCAAGAAAACACTCATGAAAAATTAAGCAATATGTAAGTTACTTATCATCTTAAACAAACTATTATGAATACAAGATGTGAAATACAAAGACTCTGAAACACTAACATAAAAAGGAATCTCGCACAACATGGGAAGGGGAACAAGCAAAAGTGATTCACTTTATTTCAAAGTATTCATATCTTAAAAATTAATAGAGTGCAAACACACCAATAATTTATGCACCTGAAACACCCTTGAAGTCTGATGACTTTGACTCCCGCTGAACGAAGACACAGCCAAGGCATTTGCTGTCACAATAAATGTAAATAGAGGTTTTATATCATCCTACTGAGTACTGACTATAGAAAAGATTATACACCAGAATGCAAATATAATTTTTGGGAGGGATAAAAGAATTTTTGTTTATTTGGATTCCCACTTTCTGACTGCACAGATAATATCATCACATAAGGCAGTGACAGTCTAGTTCTGTAAGGATCAATTTTTAGGATATAGGTTTGCAATGATCCATATTCCATAGAGTTAACCCAGAAGAGACCAATAAAAAGCCAACTGACCTGATGAGACCAATTAGAGGAAGTTTAGCCACTGATCTCTTCAGCAATGAAATTCAAGACAGAATCCGACAATTTGAGAGATATGTGTCAGTAACAAACTAAAGGTCAACAAAACAAGATATACACATGATAAATCAAGAGACTTTATGACTGTTAAAATATGACGGACCTTAGCAACAAAGCTTGTGAAGGAGGAAGACATGTGATATAAAATATCCAAGTATGACACATGATTAGAGATAATTACACCGGGTCTTTCCATCTCCTCAGGCTGCTGTTTGCCTTCCTTCTTGCATTAAAAGATAAAAGGAAATCAGTAAAACTGAAACCACCACAGAAAATTTTTCTTGTAAAACTAAAGATATAAATTTATTTGAATCCCATGACCAGTTGACTTAATCCTATCTTAAAATTGTTCATTCTCTTTTTCTTTCCTTTTAATAAGCAATGATTTTTCTTATTCCACTTGGTCTGCAATTGCACCAGCTAGTAGCAGTTGGTTCCATTGGCCTCAAAACCTCTGTTTAGATGTTATCTTTAAGTTTCAGACTGTTTCGCGTGGTTCATCACGGTATTGGTATCATTGACTCTCTCAGGCGGATTTAGATTTAGCACATCAACAAAATCACTAACCAATCACGTCGAAGTTAATTAATGATCCTCACTGCACCACAGCATGCATTAAGCAAATCCCCTCATTCATTATCTTATTAAATAAAAGCGTGCTCTTATCAACCCTATACAAAAGAACAAACACAATTAAATGATGTTACCTCGGTGGAAGACTTTTGATCAGTATCGGGAATCCGGTAGGACTCGCTAATCCAATAAAACCCTAGAACAAAGAGCATAAGCCTGGAGAGAGCTCTGCCACACTGAACAATGACAGCCCTCCTCCAGCCACCCAAGTGTGCATAATCTTCCTGCTCCTCATCGCGGTTGGGGACAGAAAACAAAGTGCAAATCTTACAAATCAAGTAATAGAGGATCAAGATGGTCATGGCGAGAACCACCCTAATTGGAAGCACAGTAACCAATGCAAAACCAAGCAAGAGCTTCTCTTTCGTAGGCAGCTTTCCGCGTCCCATAGTTCCGTATACATCGCGTCTGACATAGGGCGCGAATTTCTTCTCTAGGTCTTCGAGGCTCTCACGAGAGATTGAGGTGCCCGAGTCGGACTCGAGGAGAGGCCGGTCGTCTTTGGAAGAGGCATCATCGTCAATGGTTTCGGGTTGAGGTTGAGATTCGGGCTGTGTTGAACAGGATTCGTGCGGTTTCGAATGAGGTTCTTTGAGTTCAGACTCCATGGATGCAACCATGATTGATCATGGAAGCAAGTAATTCATAATAGGGTGCTTGTCTGGTGAGAAACGGAAAGAGAAAATGGAATTGATGCTTTGGAGTACCAAATCGAACAAGACACGGTGGTTATGCTGATGCAGATCTGGGCCAACCAGCGTGGCCTCTTTCCTTTCATCTATCCACCATGCTCTTGCCTTACTTATCTATTATTTTATATGGATATTTCTCCTATGTTCATACTAAAAATTTAGGTATTGATATCCTTATTAATAAATTAATAAATAAATAATATTTATTATATATTAAATAAATTTTTAAATAATTTACTTATTTATAAATTTTATAATTTAATATTTAAATTTATTTTAATTTTATTTTTATCCTAAATTTTTTTATGAATTTATGGATTTATGAAATAAGTGAGGCCCAAATATCTTTTCATATATAGATTTAAAGATTTAAAATTTATTTTACATATATATATATTTAAGAAAGAAAATAAAAATTAAAATATTTCATTATAATTTTAAATTCCTTCGACAGCAAATAAACTTGAAAAATTAAATACATTAAGATCAATAATATTATTTTTTAATACTATATACCTCCATATATAAAATTAAGAAGTGCATATTTTTCATCAAAATAAAAAAAATTGTACATTTACTTTAATTATTTTCTATTTTCATTTTCATTGAGAACAGAAAATTTACAAAAAAAATTTAACATTTAAAATTAAAAATGCATTCATAGATTAAAATTTTTTATTATAAATTTTTTTAATATATTATATACATGATCTATCATTTATAATTTTAGCTCAATATAAATAATTTATATGTAGATCACATGTATTGATTATTGAATATGTTTTATGGTCTAAAAAAAGTAAAGGGAAATACATAAGTTAAGTTTTCTTTTAAATTTGTTATTTATTTCTCTTAATAAAATGTTGACTTAATCAACTTTTAAAATTTTTTGGATATAAATCTAAAATTTAAAAAATATTTGAAGTATTTCAATTTAAATTTAAGAATTATATATTGAATGTTAGGATTTGCATAATATATGTATTATATTTAATTTTTAAAATAATATTTTTAGAATTGGTGCTTATATATATATAATATCTAAGTTTATATGTTAGATTTTAAAAATAATATGCAAGATTAGGATTTTAATTTTTTTCAAGAATAAATTTTAAAAATGGATAAATAATTTTTGGTATTTTATTGTTTAAAAAATATTTTTCTTTACATATATGAATAAAAATATGTAAATAAAAATGTATTGGTTATATACATTCACGGATAAATAATTTATATACAAATACTTAGTTATAAACATTCATAGGTAAAAATATATTAGTTATATACTTCATTGATAAATAGTTTATGCACGGATACTTAAAATGATATAATAAAATTTTAAATTATTAAATTAAAACTATTTAATCATAAGTATTTAATTTTAAACCCTAAACCTTAACAAATGTGATTAAATTGTTTTAATTTAATAATTTTTAAAATATTAAATTATCCAAAATTTTAAAATTTCAAAAATATCATAAATTCATCATATAAAAATTTAAAATTTAATTTTGAATCTCAATTTTAATATCTTACATGCTTCGTTAAGAAATAATAATGTTACTAATAACATTGTATTTAAATCATTAATTTTGAAACTCTTTATCATTACCTAGATATTAGAAACTTGAAAAATTAAATACATCGAGATTAGTAATACTTTTTTTTAATATTATACACCTATGTATATAAAATTTAGAAGTGCATATTATTCATCAAAATAAAGAACTCATGTATTTGAATTAATTATTTTCCATTTTCATTTTCATTGAGAATAGAAAATTTATAAAAAATATTTAACATTTAAAATTAAAAATACATTCATAAGTAAAAAATTTCATTATAATTTTTTAATATATTATATACATCATCTATCATTTATAATTTTTTTTAATATAAATAATTTATATGCAAATCACATGTATTAGTTATTAAATACATTTCATAACCCAATAAATTATTATGCAAATCACTACCAATTCAATAATATTGGCCTAATATTAATAATCTATTATAAAAGTTTATTTTAAATCATTATTAGATATATAAATTTTAACACTGAAAAAATTTATAAAAACTCAAAAATTATTTCACAAATTGTAATAAAATAATAAATTCATATTTAATGCAAAAAATATCTAAATAAATTGAGTATTAAATTTAAAAATGATAGTATTATTATAATAAAAATTAATTGATAATCATACTATTATATCTAAAAGTACGATAATGTAAAAAAATATTATTTCAATATTCCTTTTCAAAACGTAAACCATTTACATGCTTTCTATTAGATTAAATGAGAAATTAAGTGTTTTCTCTTTATTAAAAATTTAATTAATGTATTTTTATTTACATGTTCAATAAAAAAATTTAGAAAATTATAAAAAAATAAAACTTGGCTTATCTATTACGTTGATGTATATATAGTGATTTTTATGAAAAACATAAAGTATGAGAGTGAGAAAATTAATATCATATAAGTAATATTTATTTTTTTAGTGTAACTTATAAATTCATATCAATTATCCATTTTTTATTTCTTAAATTTGATTACTATTATATTGTTACTAAATCAAGGTATTTACACCCAGACTAAAAATCTGGGTATAGTAGAATTATTCATTTTATATATATATATATATATATATATTTCATATTTTATTGCCTACGCTAATAAATCCAATTGTATTCTGAGGAAAATTAGTTTTTCTCTTTTTCAAAAGAAACAAATTGGCTTTCCTTTTCCATATTTTCTCTTTTTCATCCAGCATGCCCTCTTTTTTTTCTCTTTTTCATAATAGTAATATTTTTATATTTATAACTGAAAGTGTTGTTTTAGATTAATTGCGTTACGTATTTTGGCGGCAGTGAAAATCACGTACTAATTGTCTCTCGATGATTGGTAAATTCATCCATAAGATGAGGCCTAATTTTTTTTTTCCACAGGGAATAAGGATAAATATCATTTTCTGCTGGAAAGGAATCAGGACTTTGCTTTTCTCGAGAGCGCACGATTCATTGACTCCTCAAATAAAATTTGATTTGATTTGATCGATAATAGGAGATAAATTACATAATTAGAATTTATATTATTTTTAAAAATTTTAAATAAATTGTATAATTTATATTAATTCTTTTGTATCTTTATTACAAGTGTATCCAACAGGTCCTATCCGAAAAAATATAAAATTTAAGTTTTTTTTTTCACTTAATGGGTTTGTTGGATTTTTTTTAATAACCTAATTATTAATGGGGCCGGAATAAAAAAAGTTTTATCTGACCTAATTATATTAATTTATTTTTAATAATATAATTATATATTAAAAAATAATAATCTCTAAATATTTTAATATAAAAAATATTAATTTGATATAATTAAATATTATACTATCTCTTTAAATATATTTTTTATTTTAAATTTTTATTTTTATTTAAAAATAAAAAATTATTTTATTTAAACTATAGGTTGAAAGTTTGAACCATGCAATTAAAAAATCAAGCTAGGTCAAATCTTTTAAAAATAAAACAAACTAAGTTAGACTCAAACCTTAAATTTTATACAATTTAACCCATTAGACTTGGTTGGAAACTCGCCCGACTTAACTTATATACACCTTTAATTTTGATATCATTCAACACACTATATGATATAATTAAGAACTATTGAATAATATAATATTATATAATATAATATAATATTATACATTTGGTTTGTTATTATATAAGATTAATATTTATATAAAATTATTCTATTTTTTATTTATTGCCATATTGTATAAAAATGTATAAGTTTAAAAATAATTAATTTAGTTAAAATATTGAAAATGTATGAAAAAAATTATAAAATTATTCTAAATTAATTTAAAGTATGCAATTACATCATATTCCCCTTTAATAAAATATATTTTAAAAAATGATAACAACATATATAAATTAAAGACTTAAACTATGATAATAAAATAATATTACAAGCTTCACTAATATATATATATATATATATATATATATACAAACACACACATATACATGTGTTATGTGTGTATATACAAATATATATTGATAGATGTTTGTATAATAAATTAGTAAAAAAATTGTAATAAATTAATTTTAAAATATAAAATTCAATAAATATCTTGTATAAAATTATAAGAAATATTTAAAAGAATAATATACACTAACCAATATTGTAAATATAATTTAATATTATCCAATGAAAATATATAAATATTAAATTAAAATACAAGTGTTAATATAGAAAAATAATTTTAATTTTATAAAGGGGATGTATAAAAGAGTTATCAAAGATAGAAAATTAAAAAGAATTTTTAAATTTTAATAATTTATAATTGATTTTAATATTATCCTATTAACTCTTATCCTCTTCCTGTGAAATGAATAATCTTATATAGAAATTGTCATATAAGATGAGAGTTTTGGATAAATTATACAGTCCATTTAAAATTCTCAAACATAACTTAAGTCCCAATTGTATAATTTATTTTATATTATCAAATCTTATATGGCGTGTCAAATAATACTTAAAGATTATTCACTCTATATAGGAAAAAATAAGAATTGATAAGATAGTATTAAGATAAATCTCAAATTATTAAAACTAATTTTTTTAAAATTTTCTCTCTTATATTATTCTCATATATCTATTTTATAAAATTAAAATTAAAATATTTATATTAACATTTATATTTTAATCTTATATTTTTAAAAATTTTATTTAATATTATTGGAATATATTTATGATACTTGTCAATAAAGTATATAAATTTTTTATTTTTCAAAATCTTATTAAATTTTATATTCTTAAATTGATTTATTGTAATTTTTTTACCAATATGTTATACATACATCCATTAGTGTATACACATATAACATACTTATATTATATGTGTTTGTGTATATGTATTGGTAAAAACATGTTATATTACTTCATTACTATAGTATAAATATTTAATTTATATATATTATCATATTTTTTAAAAAGATATTGTTGTTGAAGGATATTTTGGTCTAATTATGTGTTTTAAATTCATTTAAAATTATTTTATTGATTTTCTATATGTGAGGATATTTCAATAAAATTAATTATTTTTTAAGTTTATACATTCTTGTACAATATGATGATAAATAAAATATAAAATAATTTTATACAAATGTTCATCTTATACAATAATAGAATAAACATAATATAATATACTACCTTATTCTATACATTTAGTGCTAGAGCCATATTCATTTGAAGGTGTGCAAGATACTCAACCTTTATAATATATTTCTTATAACATGTATTATATTGTATTATATACGAATCTATTAAATTTTAGTATTTAAATCAACTAAAATATCATGAAATTAAATGATCAATCATTCATACCTTTTTGTTAATAATAAATTAGCCATGAAAGTTGTAATT